>JAMLFY010000004.1:32854110-33446023 GCA_030441495.1 Dalbergia oliveri | reverse complement strand
AAATGCAAGAAAGTGCAAAAAAACTAAACTTGGCAAATGATCTAAAGTGTAACCAAGTTCTTCCAAGCTTGGTATTTATAGAAATTTAACACAATGGTGGGTGATTGGAGGGAGGATGGCTGACGGTCTTCATGGCCAAAGGGAGAGGAAACTATCTCTTGATTGGCATGGGCTTAGGCATGGGCAAAGCATGGTTGAAAGCATGGTGAGGTATGGTTCCAAGTATGGCCTAGGCATGGCTCTTGAGTGAGAATTAAAACAACATGTGATGGATTTAGGGGAGGAGTGTTCGGCCACTCCATGTGCAGCCAAGGGGAGGAATAATTTGTTCATGTAATTGTGGTTTAATGATGTGTTTAGGTATTTCTTTGATTAAGGTTTTGATTAGGAGTTTGTAAGAAAGTGTTTAGGTGAGGTAATGGTTAATTAAGGTTGTCAAGACTTGATTAGGAGAGTGATCTTGCTAGATTAACAATTTAAAATCATTCTTTTAGTCAAATGAGAGTATGGGCAGAATTCCTTAATTTAAGGAATTGGAGAGAAAACACTATTTAAGATTCCATGTGTAACACCCTCCTAATTACCATGTTCTACTCGAGTATTGACATAGAAATTAAAGAGTACTACTTACGTTCAAAAGTTGTACTAGCTAACATATAAAGTGATAAAGAGATTTAGATACCTATGTTGCAAAACTCATTTATACATATATGAACATCAAGTTTCAAGTTCCAGTATGTACACTACATTCAGTAAAGCAAACAAGATGACCCCCAAGCTAGTCAAAACCTCGTAATCAGGGACTAGCCCTCGCCCAAGACCTAGCACTGCTCAAGTATTACAGACAAAAATAACATATAGATACAACAGACCTGAAAACATTTAATAGTACATAAACTAGGCTAGTAAAGTCCTAACACCACACTACTATTATGTACACGCCAAAAGTCTCGAAATCCGGTATCATCCTCCAGGAAACCATTGGCCATCGGCACGATGGCCTGCCTTGCCAGGGGCGTGGGCCCTCAGACGGGTCAAAGTCTGAGGAGGATGATGACGAAGGGTTGTCATTGGAGGAGGCACAAGTGGTGCTGGTGGGACTACAAAAACATCGGGGTGTGCCATGTGTAGAGGCACACCATCATACGAGATCAAGGTCGAACTTTGGGTAAATCAGAAAGCACTGAATGAACGCTGAAGAATACATAAGCCTGGATCAAAATAGGCCACGATGTCCAGGGAGTCCAGGTTCGAGGTCATAATGGCATTTGAATGCAATACAACATATATACACATAGAGATGAGAATATTATAAAATTCTCAAGTAGAGTAATCCCATATACGATACAGAAATCAACATAGACTGAATGCACATAAGAATACTCATGCAAGAATTATAAGAACCACCACCAAAGTATGTACATTATGTGAAATCAAGATACAACCACAATAATGAATTTTGCATTGCTATTTGGAGCCATAGAATCCCATTTCGTGCATTTTCTCTTTTTTTTAACATAAGGGAGGCTTAATATCACATCAAGAGGTGTCTACATTAGATAGTTCCACAAAGGACAATAGACTTGCTAGGACATGAGCTCATTCCTACTCGTGATCATTGGACTTCATTTTTCCATTTCCAAATCACACACAGTTCTATTCCTAGCCGATACGCCTCTGACTGATCGAGTCTCTAGGTAAGCTCTTATTCTTGCCTTCCCTCTCTCACCCATATAAGCCTTGTCTCTTTCTTTCCCGTATGTTAAAACATGCACAAGGGAATTTATACATTCTCTTTTTGGCATATACTCGCATTAGGTACTTTTCCTTTTTCTTTTCTCAAATGCATGTATAAGCAATATGTAGGTATTCATTTACAAGGAATTTCCCATTCTTTTCTCATGAAGCAATCATTAAGGTCCATAGCATGCATTCATTTACATCCTAGTTGAATCACAAGTCATTATATCGCTAAATCAATACCTGGATTCTATTTCAGCATGTTGGCAGAATTTATGCTAGTAGCAAGATTTATTTTCCCTACCATATGGCCGATTTAAGGGCCAAAAAATTCTCTATGACACTTCAATGTGTCTAAGAAGCCCTGTAAAAATTTCAATATAAAAGGACTTTCCAACTCCTTCAGTAAATTGTACAATTTCAGTGGTCAGGGACCATCAATTCATTGATCAAGCCAGGGTTCCCACAATTTTTAACCCCAGCAAATGATTGAATCAAGTCACAAAACAATTTACAGTGACACTTCAATATGTTATTGACTTCGTGTAAAAATTTCAAAGGTTTATTCAATCATTTGCTATGGTAATAAAATAGGGCACTTTTATTGCTTCAGATTTCAATATTTCAGGCAGCATCTATACAATTTCGGTTACTGATTTTTTTAAAGCAGTTTAACCCAAAATTGGAACCCAAGAAAATTCATGGGACTAGTTCAAGATGTTAAATTGGACATATAATTTTTTCAGCTCATGAAAATGACTACAACATGCCCAGAAAAATCGTGATTATACACTGCCTGCAAAAAAGAAAATCCAGCAACATAGACCAAAACCCCTTTTCACAAAAATGATTTTTAACATCATCCAAACACACAACCAAAATTAATACATCAATACAAACATAACATCAGCCAATATAAAGAGGAATTTCAGACTTAGTTCACTTAAAACACATCAGAATAAATTGGACAAACAAAAGTAAAGAAAAACCCTACTTTGAGGGTCCTTGAGCTCTATGCTCCAAAGGATGCTCTACTTGATTTCTCTTCACTTTGAGGATCTCCAATCAAACACCAAACCTCCCTAGGCAGTGAGGAAGTGAGGGATCAAAGTGAGAATTGGTGTAGGATTAAAATTTTAATCGGTTAGAATTGTGGGGATTGAAGTATAGATGAAGTTTTGTGAAGGAAGTTGGTAATTTTGACAACTCTAAACTAAGGTTTTTGGGTTTGCAAGTTAGAACTCCTAAGGAATGAAAATGGTGGCTGAAACTCCTCTTTGATGATGATGGCCAAGCAAGGAGATGAAGTTAATGGAGTTAGGTGGTTTGAGTTTATCTTATAACAAGTGATAATGTAACAAAAAGTCAAATTACTTTATAAAAGAAACTAATATAAATGGCTAGGATTTAATCTTCTTCCAAGATTAAATCTTAGCCTTATACTTGGCTAAGCAAGATAAACATTATCCATTAGTAAGAATTAAACTATCTTTCGGTGTTAAAAATCGCACACAAAATTTTACCGGGTAACGCTTTACCCGATTAAATCAATATTACATGAAAATAAATTCTAAGCATCAAATTTTCATTCCCACTTATTTCTAACCTTATTTCTCATGTTTTCCTAATTTCAAACCTCTTGGGTCACAAATCTCAGGTTTAAGCTTCCAGCGGCCTGTAGGCCCGCAAAATACTATTCACATTTTTTTTTGCTCAAACATATAGTCATTCTCATCATTGTTACGCTAGAATCTTAATATTTGCATTAATAAATCCTCCACTAATTTCTAAAGAAAATTAGGTTATAAAATTAGGGTGTTACACCATGACTAGGAATCTTGAATCAAAAGATGTAATTAGAGTTTAACCAAGCATTCTTAGGCCCCAATTAACCTTAATAAATTATTTTGACTTGAGATTAATTATTGAAATAAATTAATCTTCGATTAGAGCCTAATATTGCTTAGGTTTGCTTAATTACGTCATTAAGCTCACTATACATTGTTCTAGGGGTAAAATGGTAATTTCTAAAATTGCTCGGGACTACTTGGGCTTAACATTTGTTAAACTTCACTAAAAAACATCATTTAAAACCTTTTGGTAAAGTCGGACTTCAACAAGCACTTAAAACGATGACAAACGCCACATGAGCGTTTTGGTAATTTCGCAAACCCAAAAATGAGATTCTTCTCTATTACCACACATAACACATATAATCCCTTATCAACATCAAAACATCCCCTTGAGGATCAGACCAATGATCCTCATTTCGGGTAAAATGATCTTAAGGGCATTTCGGTCATTTGTACATGGAAAAATCGAGACGTTACAAAAATCTTACCTCGAATCTTCTTTATCTACTCGATAGTCTGTCACAAGGTTCTGTAACACCCTAATATTTAACCCAACATGCCTAGGACGTATTAAGATTAATTATTAGTTATTACTTCCCTTTAAAACTTGTTTGTAAAATTACTTAGCGGAAAATATGGGTAAATTTTTTTTTTTGAAATATGGAATATGTAAAACAAAACGAGAGCCATCGCGTACAACATAAGCGAAACGTAACCAGTAGAGGAAATAAATCATGCAATATAAAGCAAGTAAGAACACTTCAACTATAGAAACAACCATCATAATATTAAATACCATAGTTTAATACAAAATTGAATACACAAACTAAAATATAAGAAAGCATAAAGTTATACCCATATAAGTGGCAGAGCTTGCAATCCAGGAAACGTAAAATAACCAAAAACATAAACAACAAATACATGGAAAACCCCAAAAGATCTATCCCAAGTCATGGCTACCTCCTCCCTTGAACTACTATGACAGCTCCTCGTCCCTCGAAGGTACATACCCAATGAACTGTGTAAGCTTCTCGGGCGTGTGCAAATGGAAAGGTGGACGTACATAACCTCCTCGCGTGGGCACATCTCTGGGTGTCGAGCTAGCCTCTCCTGTGTCACTCTATCCTAAGCTGCCCCTTCCGATATCCATGGGAAGTAGGGGCAGACCCCATCTAAGAAAGGATGAGTAGGGGAATCCTTCGACGTCGGTTCTGAATGCCTCGGGCGAGGAACGTACTCGGGTACCGCGCACCGCCGAAGATGAAGGACGGGCACGGCGTTCTCTCGTCACGGGTCGCGTCCTCTCGAAGATCAAATCATCGGGTAGGGAGAGGTTGGGGTGAAACGAAAGCTGGAGCGGAATGCAAATGGGCATCCCATGTATGCAAAAATACGCATGGCACAATGACCCTCGAAATGGTAAGCTAATAATCGGGATCGTAGTGCACCTCCACGGGCATATCAACAAAAATCACAAACAACGCCATCGAAATCTGAAGACATAAGGGGAAAATCACACGGCGATAATCTTGCTAAAGAATCTCATAGGGAAACCTCCTATTCTAGTGTCATCGTTTACGTCCCAGGAACCTTGGGTTTATTATGAAAAGGTTAAACATGCAAAGGTTCATTATGAGGTTTTCATAAAAGATAATTATCTAACAGTGTCTTTTATGATGAATCTTAATGCATGTATGCAGCATAGCAGAACATGAATGCATGACAATACTTTATGTAGCAAACCAATAAAACATTTCATCAAGAACTAATTCTTATGTAAGTGGCATGTACTTTCTCATAATCAACTTCTCTCTTTCATAAGCAAAGAGCTTCACATCTTTTCTTGTTTCTCAAACTTGTGACATCATGGTATGTAAAAATAGTAACCGACTCTTGATAATAGGCTATGAGCTTATACCTTAACTAGTCATCACTAGTTCTTACTTATTCTCTTGATAAGCGAATCCTAATCATAAAAATAATAACCCGACTCCAGAGTGGAGGGGACCTAAGGAATCACCCATCATGGGACTTTCTTCCTTCTCCAAAATGCATAGACTGGTTAAGACCAATGACTTGTCCGCTTTGGCAAGCTAATGTCGATGCCCTCACGGTTTTACCTTCTCCTCCGTAGCAGGAGAAGTATGTCTCGTTTGCGAAACACATCATCTGGTTAAGACTAGTGACATGTCCGCTTCGGTATGGCTCCACGACCATACCCCATGGGTTTCCTTTCTCCTCACCGTAGTAGGAGAAATGCGTCTCGGCATGTCACATATAAATCATTCTTTTCAAATCTTTTCTCCCTCAAATTTGACAGAAATTCGACAGGCATAACGTCATCACTTCGAATTTCCTCAAATTTAAGTCATGCCACATAACCCAAATCATACATGTTGTTCTCATGAAATTTCTTAATCAAATCAACCTTTTAAACACAGGAGCATACCCTCCTAACTCATTCATATTTCGCATTCTCATGCATCTTAAGCATAACATACCACATCATCACAACATGTCACAATACATATATAGTCTCAGGTTCATGGCATTAACATATTCACATCATCACGAGTATACCCACTCAGCCTCATGCTCATATCACACCTCCTATCTCATGGTGTCTTATGCTTTGGCCCTTAGGGTCTTAAACTTATGTTCTAATGATTCTAACTTTCATTATGGACCTTTATTACCCCTAAGGGATCATTACCTATAATTTCCTCTAATGTTTATGCTTACTAACATAACCAAACAACACTACATCTTTTGGGCAGAAAATTATCATGTGATTACGGGTCCTAGAATCTTCGTCTTTGACCCTTTCTAAGTTTCGTCTTCACCTAAGGCTCCATAATCAATTCCTAAACCAATTATAAGGGATTCCTACATATATCCACTAATTATGAACCATTTTCTTAATTCCAATTATGCTGAAACGAATTTACAATTTGTGCATCTAAGTATTCTAGAATTCACATTTTAAGCCCTTTTTAGTTACTTGTTCTTTCCTAACTTCCCTAAATTGATCCTTACTTCCCTAAATTGATCCTTACTTCGCTCAAAAATAATTTTACACATTTTAATGTAACACCCTAATATTTAACCCAATACGCCTAGGACATATCAAGATTAATTATTAGTTATTACTTCCCTTTAAATTCATTTACAAAATACTTAGCGAAAAATAGGTAAAATTTTTTTTTGAAATGAAACATGTAAAACAAAGTGCGAGCTCTTGCGTATAACATAAATGAAACGTGAAACGAAAGAATAAATCAATCATACAGAACATAAGCATTTAAGGACACCTCAATCATGAGAACAATCATCATAATATTAATCATAATAGTTTAATACATAACCACTGAATGACAAAGGAAAGCATAAAGTCTTACCCATATAAGAGGGTAGAGCTTGCAGTACATAGAAACTGGAAACACATCAATGGAAAGGAAAATAAAGGCAAGTACATGGTAAATCCTCAAAAGATAAGACTCACAACTATTACTACTCTCACCTTCCACGCCTCCTGATGACATGATCCTCGGATGGGGAAATATAGCCCGCAACTGATGGAGCTCCTCAGATGTAGCCAACGAAGCGGAGATCTAGGCATGGGAATTGAGGGACGGCGTGGCCTCCATGACGTGGTCGCCTCTCGGCTGTCGAACACGCCTCGCATGCCTCGGCTGGGTGACAGTGTCCTCGCTACCTCCACCAAGATCCATAGGAAACGAAGGGGAAAAGCCCTCTGAAGGATCTCCTCTGACCGAGAACGGGGAA
Organism: Dalbergia oliveri; assembly: GCA_030441495.1. Classification (NCBI taxonomy): domain Eukaryota; kingdom Viridiplantae; phylum Streptophyta; class Magnoliopsida; order Fabales; family Fabaceae; genus Dalbergia; species Dalbergia oliveri. Next base: position 33,438,644 of record JAMLFY010000004.1, on the reverse strand, counting down.
CATACTCGGGGTATGGCATGCTACCGATGAGGAGGGCGGGCACGACGTCTGCACATCTCGGGTCGTATCCTCTCAAAGATCAGGTCATCGCCAAAAGGTGAAGTCGGATGAAATGATAGCTGGAGACGGGGAAAGCAAATGGGCATCCCACGTACACAAAAACGTGCACCTCACAATGACCCTTGAAGTGGTAGGACTGATGCTCGGGGTCATAGTGCACCTCCCAAGTGGGCGGGTCAATGAAGATCACGAATGACGCCATCGATGTCTGAAAACGTAACGGAAAGAGAAACATAGAGAGAGGTGAGAATCTTGCTAAAGAATCTTAGTAGGGAAATCCTCTATCCTAGTGTCATCGTTTACGTCCCAGGAACCTTGGGTTTATTATGAAAAGGGTTAAGCATGCATAGGTTCATTATGAGTTTTCAAGAGTTAATTATCCAAGGTTCATGTCTTTTATCATGAATCTAATGCATGTATGCAGCAATGCGAAACATGAATGCATGGCAACATCTTAGGCAAACCAAGTAATAATTAGTCAACATATAAGTGGCATGTAACTTCTCTTTGAACATCATTCCTTCATCTTAATCTTGTGACACCAAATGAAATAGTAACCGCACCCCTTAAACTAGGCTATGAGCTCATACCTTAACTAGTCGTCACTAGTTCTTACTTATCCTCTTGATAAGCGAATCATAAACATAATCATAATCATAATCATCATAATCCCGACTCCCAGAGTACGGGGAGCCTAAGGATCACCCATCATGGGACTTTTTCCTTCTTCGAAACGCATCGACTGGTTAAGACCAACGACTTTGTCCGCTTTGCAGGCTAATGTCTATGCCCTCAGTTTTACCTTTTCCTCATCGGAGCAGGAGAAGTACATCTCGGTGTGTCACCTTAAACATCATATTTCTCAAAAGCTTTCTTGAGTCTCTCAAATTTGATGGAAATTCGCAGCATGATAGCTACTCTCGAATTTCCTCAAATTTGAGTCATGCCACATAATCTCAATCACATGCATCATTGTTATGGAACTTTCTCAAATCAATAACTTTCTAGTTCACATGAGCATATTCCTCAATCTCATTCATATTTCGAAACCTCATGCATCTCAAATACATGGCACAACACTTCATCATATCAACATATCAATTATACACATAAGGTTTCATACTTGAAATGTAATCATATTCACATCATTAAGAATATACTCTCTCGGTCTCATGCTCACATCACACCTCCTATCTCATGGTGTCTTATGCTTTGGCCCTTATGGGTCTTGAATTCTTTTTTTAGTAATCTTATCAACCATTGCAAGTCTTTATCATATCTAGGGGGATTGTTCTTTATAATTCTTCTAACATTATGCTCACTAATTCATCCAACAGCATTATATAGATTACTCATCAAGATCATTTATTCAACTATGGGGATTCTAGAATCTATGCTTTAAACTCTTTTCTAAGTTCTATCTTCGCCTAAGATTCTATATTCAACTCCTAGGCATAATCACTAGTTATGAACCATCTTCCTTAAGCTTAATTATGCTGGAACAGAAGTTATTATTCTTGTGTCTAAGCACTTTAAGATTCTAGTTCTAAATTCTCCCTATTTGTTTAGTCTCACCAATCCTCCAAAACGTTCCTCACTTCGCTCAAGCATAATATTACGCATTCTAACTCCTCAACAGAATTCATACGGTGGCAAAGGATAAGACAGAAACCAAAAATGTTCACCACACATAATCACATAAACTCATGTTATAAGTGCACACGAGTTGCTAGTTTTTCTCTTGGGACAATTTCAGGAGCAAAAGGTGTTCTGGTAATCGATTACATGTACCTCGTAATCGATTACCAGGAGCTAAATTTATTCTGGTTCAAAACAACGGGTAATCGATTACATAGTATGGTAATCGATTACTTAGGTTAAATATTTCGGAAAATAAAGAACATCGGAGTAATCAATTACACTAACAAGTAATCGATTCCAGGGTTTTAAGGATCGGTTCTGGGCATGAACAACAGCCTTGGTAATCGATTACATTGTCTCTGGTAATCGATTACAGAACCAAAAACCCTTTGAAAAACCACTCTGGTAATCGATTACATAAGCTGTTAATCGATTACTAGGACTCCGAAATTTGAGAAAACATGATTTTTGACACATTTCAAACCATTTAAACACCTTGAGACCTCATAAAACATTTTTTCAACATTTTTCTGAAATCATCCTTTCATTTTACAAAATCAAACCATCCTTGTTTCATACTAAACATATTCATTTATCATGGTTAAATTTCCTTTTGAAGATACTTAGGGCAAGTCTTTGAGCTCTAGAGTATTTAGGTGATAACATAATCTTAAACATGCTATGCACTTCATTTTACTCTTCATTACAAAGTAAAGTGAGAGCATAAAATAAATATGAGATGCAACCTCATTATTATCTTTAAGGATTAAGTGATGACTTGAAATATAAACATGAAATGCAAGCTTGGGAATTTAAATATGATAATGCAAGTTCATTCATTTATTCTTGTGAGATTAGTGATGGCATCAAAATAAACATGAGATGCAAGACATAAACTTAAACATGAATGCAACTTATTTTATCTTAACTAGAGCTCTTACAAGACTTTAGAGGAACATCAATAGCCTTAACCCAACATGTATCTTAACAATGGAAGATGAGCTTTAGAGTTCTTAACACCAAGTCTTCAAAGAAGACTTTGGTTTTGAACTTCATCATCAAGCTCAAGAAAGGAGATTAAAACAAGAATACCAACATTTTAACAAAACAAACACAAATAGAACTACTTATATTCTTTATTTTATTGCTCATGGGCTTCAATCTAGAGTAAAACTCTTAGAACGGCCGACCAACTTTAAGGTTGGCAAGGGTAAGCTTAGAGCTTTTTGAAATCTAGGATTAATTTTTCTTAACAAAACTTTTGTGATCTACTTTACAATTTTTAGCAAACTTTGTTCAAACCAAGGCAAAAGGAAATCCTCAAAGGAAAAGGAAAAGGAAATTGAAAATTATAAGCAAGGAAAAGAAAGAAACACAAGCATGTATGGTCCAAGACCAAGTTGTTTCAAGCTTTAGAGGTTTCTCACATGACAACAACAAGTCATTATCTTGAAACCTCATCATCAAGCTCATGTTCTCTTTATAAAAGGGCCTCTTGGCCGAAAGAAAAAAGGAAGAGGAAAAGAGTTTGAAACCAAGAGAAAAACTAGAACTTTTCTTAAGAAAACAAGCAAAACATTAAAACAAAACCCCTACCTAAAGAAGTCTTGAAGAGAGATGTAAGGAAGCTTTGTTTTCTTGATGAAATGAGAAGGAAATCCTCTTGAAGTCTTGAGGAAGAACTCAGCCAAAGTGAGGGAGGTTGAGAGGAAATGAGAGAATTTTGCAAGAAGTGTAAACTTAACAAATGAACCAAAGTGTGACAAGGTTCATCAAGGCTTGGTATTTATAGAAATTTTCAACAATAAGGCTTCCATGGGGGAGGAACTGGCCACTTGGGGAAGAAAGGAGAGAAAATATCTCTTGGCAAGGCATGGTCTTAGGCATGGTGTTGGGCATGGGCAAGGCATAGGCAAGGTATGGGTTTGGGTATGGCTTAAGGCATGGGCTTGGAGTTCAACAAAAATCAACATGTGGCACCACTTTGGGGGAAGATTTTGGCTAGCATATCAGCCAAGGGGGAAGGGATTTTGTTCATGTAATTGTGGTTTAAGGATGTGTTTAGGTGTTTCTTTGATTAAGGTTTTGATTAGGAGTTTGTAAGAAGGTGTTTAGGTGAGATAATTGGGTAATTAGGAGTGTCAAGACTTGATTAGGGAGTGGTCATACTAGATTAGAATTAAAACTCTCATTAAGTCAAATGAGTATAGACAATTCCTTAATTTAAGGAATTGGAGAGAGAAAACACTATTCAAGATTCTATGACTAGGAATCTTGAATTAAAGAATGCAATTAGAGTTTATCTAAGCAATCTTAGGTTCTAATTAACCTTAATAAATCATTTTGACTCTAGATTAATTATCAAAATAAATTAATCTTTGATTAGAGCCTAATATTGCTTAGGTTTGCTTAATTGCGTCATTAGACTCACTGTACACTGTTCTAGGGGCAAAATGGTAATTTTACACTAAAACTGCCGGGACCTTCAGGGCAGACTAAACATCAAACATCACTTAAAAACATCATTCTAAACTTCCTGGAAAAATTCCGGGTTCAACGGCACCTTTACCCGTGTAGAACATAAGGGGTATTTTGGTCATTTTGAGCTGAAAGTTCAGAAAACAAGATTTTCACCTTGGATAACAACCATAACAATTATAACCCCTTCAAACATCGAGTTAACCCATTCGAGGATTGCAGGTCGATTGTTGAATTGGTAAAAATGACCTTAGGGGCATTTTGGTCATTTGTACTCAAATAGCAGAAATCGACGTTACATTAACACCATAAAACAGAATTTACACAGTGGCCAATTGCACAAGGCAGAACGAAAATACAAGCATCATATAATCATATAATCTCATGTTTTAAATGCGTATGAGTTGCTAGTTTCTCTTGGAATCATTTTAGGAACTCAAAATTCTTTTAGAAACCAATTCCTCTCATTAAAATCATACAAAAATGGGTAAGGTCAGTAGCTAAATTATTTAGCTCAAGGAATAGATTTAAAACATGAAACTTTGTTCATAAGGTTCTTTAAATACACCTAAGCTTAGAAAAATTTCAAGACTTAGACTATGGGTACTTATGATTAGATGAACTCATCTCAAATCCACTATCATCATTACAAGGCCGAAATGGCATTCTTGAAATGTCTCCATTTTCTAAAACTTTATGTAAGATACTTAGGCAAGTCTTTGAGCTCTAGGATATTTGAGTGATAGCATAAACTTAAACATGATATGCACTTATTTTACTCTTCATTAGAAAATAAAGTGAGAGCATAAAATAAATGTGAAATGCAATCTCATTATTATCTTTAAAGATTAAGGGATAACTTGAAATATAAACATGAAATGCAAGCTTGGAAACTTAAACATGATAATGCGAGTTCATTTAGTTATTCTTGAGAGTTTAGTGATGGCATCAAAATAAATATGCTATGTAAGGCATAAACATAAACATGAGTGCAATTTCATTTTATCTTAACTAGAGCTCTTACAAGACTTTAAAGGAACATCACAACCTCAACCCAAATATGTACCTTAATAACATAAAGTAAGCTTTAGAGTTCTTAGCACCAAGTCTTCAAAGAAGCCTTTGGTTTTGAACTTCATCATCAAGCTCAAGAAAATGGACACAAAGCTCAACACTTTGTCTAAACAAACATACAAAGAATTGAGTCATATTCTTTATTTTATTGCTCATGGGCTTCAATGCCGACCAACTTTAAGGTTGGCAAGGGTAAGCTTAGAGCTCTTTGAAAACATATGATTAATTTTCTTAACAAAACTTTTAGTGATCTACTCAACATTTTTAACAAAATTTATTCAAGTAAAGGAAGAAGAACTCGAAACCATTAAAGGGAAAAGGAAGAGAAACCGAAACTTTAAGCAAAGGAAAAGGAAGAAACCAAGAGCATATATGGTCCAAGACAAAGTTTTTCAAGCTTTAGAGGATTCTCACATGGCATCACAAGACCATTATCTTGAAACCTCATCATCAAGCTAAAGGTTTTCTCATGAAAAGACCTCATGGCTGAAAAAGAAAAATATAGGAGGAAAGACTTGAAAAACCAAGAGAAAACTAGAACCTTTCTTGAAGAAAACAAGTAACAACTTTGAAACAAAACCCCTACCTAAGGAAGTCTTTGAAAAGGATGAAAGAAAGCTTGATCCTTGAAGAAATGAGAAGACAAAATATTCTTTTGGAGGAGGAGAAGGATTCGGCCAAGCAAGGAACTCAAGGAAGATGATTTTTCCTTGAGGGAGCAAGCGTAGATATGGAAAGATTAAGTGTTTGAGAGGTGGTTTAAGGTGAGGGAGTGGTGGTTTATGGTTGTTTGTGGTGGTTTGTGGTGGTGGAAGGTTTTCTTTGAGGGAAGGAAAAAGAAGAGCAAGATAAAGAGAACTTTGAGAGAAAATGCAAGAAAGTGCAAGAAAGCTAAACTTAGCAAATGATCTAAAGTGTAACAAGGTTCTTCATGTCTTGAAATTTATATAAATTTTGCAACATGGAGGATGCACAAGGGAAGGAAGGTTGATGGCCTTGCTTGGCTTTGGGGGAAAAAAATATCTCTTTGAATGGGTATGGGCTTAGGCATGACAAGCATGGTTGAAAGCATGGTGAGGTATGGTTCCAAGTATGGCCTAGGCATGGCTCTTAAGTGAGAATTAAAACAACATGTGATGGATTTAGGGGGGAGTGTTCGGCCACTCCATGTGCAGCCAAGGGAGGAATAATTTGTTCATGTAATTGTGGTTTAGTGATGTGTTTAGGTGTTTCTTTGATTAATGTTTTGATTAGGAGTTTGTAAGAAAGTGTTTAGGTGAGGTAATGGCTATTTAAGGTTGTCAAGACTTGATTAGGAGAGTGATCTTGCTAGATTAACAATTTAAAATCATTCTTTTAGTCAAATGAGGTATGGGCACAATTCCTTAATTTAAGGAATTAGAGAGAAAATACTATTCAAGATTCCATGACTAGGAATCTTGAATTAAAGAATGTAATTAGAATTTAACCAAGCAAATCTTAGGTTCTAATTAACCTTAATAAATTATTTTTACTCTACATTAATTATTGAAATAAATTAATCTTCAATTAGAGCCTAATATTACTTAGGTTTGCTTAATTACGTCATTAGGCTCACTGTACATGTTCTAGGGGTAAAATGGTAATTTTGCACTAAAACTACTTGGGACCTCTTGGGCCCTACTAAACATCAAATAGCACTCATAAACATCATTCCAAACTTTGGAAAAGTTTCGGGCTCAAACGGCACCTTTACCTACGTAAAACGCTATAGGGGTATTTTGGTCATTTTGAGCCGAAAGTTCAGAAAATGAGATTTTCACCTCGAATATCAAACATAATAGTTATAATCCCCTTTGAACATTGAGTTGACCCATTTGAGGATTGTCGGGCTTCCTGAATTGGGTAAAAATGACCTTAGGGGCTTTTCAGTCATTTACACTCAAACGGAAAAATGGGCGTTGCAAAGTCTAGTCCTAAAAGGCTACTCTCACTTGATTCATACCAACCTAGAGGCGATTTTCACTTTCATCCATATAGAGCTTCATAAGGAGACATTCTGATACTTGTACGATAGCTGTTGTTGTAAGAGAATTTGATTAATGGCAACAGCTATTCTACTTTCCACAATGTTCCAGCACACATGCTTTCAGCATATCTTCCAACATTTGAATGGTCCATATAGTTTACCTATCACCCTCGGGATGATAAGTCATTTTGAAACAAGGTTTTCTTCTGAAAGCTTTCAGAAAATCTCCTAAAAATCTTGAGATGAAGTGCAAATCTCAGTCTAAGATTATAGTAGAAAGAACACCATGTAGTCCCACTAATCCTTCTATATAAAGCTTAACTAATTTCCCAAGAAACGACATAAATTTGATTGGTAGAAGATGTGTGGACTTAGTTAGTTTGCTCACTATAACCCAAATAGTACCATATCTTGATGGTGTCTTTAGCAATCCAGTCACAAAGTCTGTTGAAATAGTTTCCTTTTTCCATTGGGAATCTCCAGGGTTGCAGTGTACTTAGTGGCTTCTAATGTTCTATTTTCATCTTTTCGAAGTCAAACACTTTGAGGCTGTTCCCTACATCCACCTTTCTCTTTGTTGCCAGAACATCTTCTTAATATCTCTATGCCTTTTGTAACTCCTAGGCGTGTTGAAAGATCACCCGATGGGCTTCATCTAGAATATTGCGATAAAGCTCCTTTGCTATAGATATGCACACTTGATCTTGATATCTTCATATACTATGTTCACCGTGTGCAAATCTGTTCTACTCTCAACCTTGAGTTGAGGCTATGGTTTTATTGTAATTCTAGATCTTCTTGCTGAGCTTGTAAAATCTCTTTCTTAATGTCACTTATGATCCTAATCTGACCCAAGCATACACTTCTAGATTTCTCTTCTACCCTTAACTTAGGACTTTGGAAAATAAACTCTTCTAGCTCTGTCTTCTTAATCATAGTCCAAGAAATACCAAAAGTTTTTCCGCTGAAACGATGTTTGTTCCTCCTGAATGGTAGCTCGAGTCAAGCTCCTTCTTTAATGAACTACATCCTTTTCCATTGCCTCATGTTTTCATCTTCCTAATCTAAGAAATACTTGGGATTCTTATGCTTAGAAAACACCTCATACTTTACCCCACATAGATGGAATCTATAGATTCTCAAAATGAACACTCCTACTCCCAATGCGAGACTATGTGGAGGGTGGTTCACCTTATACGGCTTTACTTCTTGAAGCCTAAGCCACCACCTTTCTTCTCATCAAAAAGCACCCAAGCCTTTTTCTGATTCACCTCAATAAACCTCAAATAAACCATGTGGGTCTGGTAAACCACTAGGTGCAATGGTCAACTTTTACTTGAGGTCCTAAAAACTCCTCTCATATCTTACCGTCCATGTTAAAGGTACATTTTTTTTTTCATTTAGCTTGGTTAAGGTAAGGCTTTCTAGCTGAATCCCTTAATAAACCTCCTGTAGTAATCGACTAATCTCAAAAGCTTCAAATCTCCATGGTAGTAGTTAGTCTTTCCCATTTTGTACTATTTCAATCTTTGCTGGGTCCACTGAACTCCTTCCCTGATACTACTTGACCTAGAAATCTTATTTCCTATAGCCAGAGCTCACACTTGGATAGATTGGGATGAAGAATCTGTAGCATTATTATAAGATGTTGTTCATGTCCTTCCTCAACCCTCAAATAGATGAGAATATCATCTATAAAACAATCACAAACTTGTTGAGAAAAGGTTGGGAGATTCGATTCATGTAGTCCATCCATGAATATTATTGGGGCACCAGCTATCTCAAAATACATCACTGTATCTTCGTAATACCCCTAACATACTTCGAAATATCTTCCAACTGAACTTGAATCCAGTTGTATCTCAATCTCAAATCAATCCTCGAGAATACTATCACTCCTCTTAATTGATCCATGAGAACATTAATCCTTGGAAGATGATACTTGTTCTTTGACTGTCACCTTATTCATTGCTGTAATCAATACATAGCCTCATGCCTTTGTCCTTTTTCCTTCACCAATAGCACAAGAGCTCCTGATGGTGACACACTTGACCGAATAAAATGTTTACTTAACATCTTATCAATCTGCTCCTTTAATTATGCCAATTCTAAAGGAAACATCCGGTAAGGAGTTATTGAAACTGGACTCGTTTCTCTACCAATTCAATAGAGAACTATATCTTTCTTTGTGTGAGAAATCAGGCATCTCTTTCAAAAATACGTTAGAGTATTCTGGAAACCGATATCTATTATAATTTCTTATTTACATTCCGTCACCACTACGCAACAACGCATATATCCTTGACTACTAGGCCTTCCACATCCGTCCTCTTGAATGGGTCCCTTCAATAGTGTAGCATCTTTTGCATTCGTAGCAAAACACGTCTCGTTGTTGTGGACTAGATAGAGGTGGTCCCTAGTTGGACATTTCCTAATCTCATGACCTGGCTTCCTCCATTGATAACAACCATACTGTCTAGCTAAACATGGTTTATCGCCATGATTCTTCCTATATTCTAGGCATCCCTTGTTATCAAATGATTTATCTAGCTACTTACTTTTTCTGTTCCTAAGGAAAATCTCCTTTATGGTGGTAAAATAGGCTTCGACCTTATGCCATGTGGTGCTAGCCTTCCTCAAGCCATTGACTTCTAGTTGTACTCTTCCACTAGAGCACTCTTGTTCACCAATGCGGTAAAGTCCCTAATTCCCATTAATCCCACCATTGCCAAGAGGTCCCTCTATAGCCTCCTTTATTCTTAACACATTTCCAACTCTTCATTCACCCTACACTACTAAGTTGTGGAAAGCTCCCCAAACTTTGCGTTATACTCTAGCACCCTCATGTTCCCTGGTGTAGCTTTAGGAACTTCAATCCCTTAGCATTTTAGAAAGAGGAAAATACTTCCTGAGAACGCATCCTTGACCAAAATCCTAATTCATTTCCATATTTGCCTCTTCAACTAGCATTCTAGTACCTATCCATCAGAAAAGATGTCCGTGTCAACTTCAAGGTAGTATAACACACTTTCTACAGGTCTAATAATTTTGATACTTGAAAGATCCTTCTCTATTACTTAATCCATCATTCAGCCTTATCTAGGTTTAGGTTCCATAGAATTAGGGTGGTTTCTTGCTCCTTGGATGCTACAAACAGTAGGCCTTTTCCAGTATTTCGATGAACTTACCTCCCAATTGTACTCATTGTCTAGTTTGCAACCATAGCTTGCTCCTGATTGCCTGGGTGATATTCCAAAAATCACACATAACGTTAGCTTCCTCCTCAGGCATCCTATCATCATTGCTATTGCTAGTTCTACTATGCCTACCTGAAGTCCTTATTCTCCTATCACACCAAGCAAAAGGCATTGAGTTGATTAGGCTCTATACAATGCTAAGTATGATAGTTACTAACTACTTCAAAAGTAAGCGCCATGCATATAAAGCTCTACTTTTATCTCGCAGATAAAATCCTACTGCATGACACTAAGACTTCAGAGTATGCTTTATATGCAAGTCAGACCATCCCCAGGCTCTAATAGGATGAACTCCTCTCATACCATAAATGTATCAACCTTCACACCGTAGGCTATGCTTAAGCCATAACCTTATAATGAGCAGTTGTTACTTGTTATCTCTACTTGACCTTTGATAGAGTATACACATATTCTAATGAGTCTGCTTTTCCAGACAAACATAAAACACTTTCTCTCTGAGCGTCGCTAAGTTTGAACATAAATTCTAGGTCGTAATAAAATAATAATACCATATAATTGTATTATACAATGGAAAACGTCATATACATAGCTATGTCAACCCGTACCTTGGTTCACACAGAAATCTCTAGTCTAGGTAGGGTACTACTCAAAAACTCATTAAAAGAGAATAAAAATATTGACTAAAGTCTCTATCATCAGTTCATCAAAAACTCTGAACCGTGAAGCGAATATCAATTGAGAATCTCCACAAAATAATCATCATCATAGCAATCTATGTAAAAATATAATAACAGCCAGAATGAGAATCAAAGATTCCATAGAAAAAACACTAGTCTGCTACATAGTGATATCTGACATAGTGCTAAAATCATTAAAGTATTTTCGATTTCTTTTGAAATAACAAGCTTGCTTATTCCTTTACTTATTAAATATAGTGTTATGAGAGTACTTATGCTTGCAAATAAAAGTTCAAAGAATTCGTAAGATAATTTCTCGGTATTCTGATTGTTTACATAATAATTAGTTTGTTTGTTTCATTACTTCTTTGACAAAATCTTATTATGAACTTTAAGGCTTGAGAATGGAACTAATAGGATTCCTGATATACTTCTTATTGATGTCTTTGGTGATGTAACACCTAGTGTGACATCCTGATATAGTTCACTTGTTGTAGTACCTCGTACTAGAACCTGATAAAGATCACACTGTGAATCCATGAGCTTATAATCAAGAAATTGACATGTAGTTAGTATCATTATTTTCTTTTGATTTAACTTAGTTAGACGTTTTAAACTTAATGGTAGAACTCATAGGACTCTTCTGATAGACTTCTCTGGGATCATACTGTCAACGATGTAACGCCGTCACGTTACAATCTGATATAGTTCACTAGATGGAGTACGTCTACTATATCTTATCTGAATAGCATTGCTATTCTTTCTCAGTACATCCTTTTCTCATAACGATGTAACGTCGTCGTGATTACAACCTGATATAGTTCCAAGGGCGTAGCACGTCTACTACTACCCATGAATCCATGAGCTTACCATTAAGCAATTAATGTTACATAAAGCGTATTTCTTCAGTTTTCTTTCTTCGTATGCAACTTTATCATTTATTTAGGAAGTCTCTTAATTATAAAGTAGAATCTTTTTTAATAGTTCTGTATCTCATACTTTTGCTTTGAGATTTTCTTGAAATCTCCTTAACTCTTATGAGATTTTCTCTATTAAGTCTCCTAAATTACAGTGAGACTTTTCTCTTGAAAATCTCCTGAATTTCTTATGAAATATTCTCTTTAGATCTTCTGAATTCTTAAGAGATTTTTTGCTCAAAATCTCCTGAAGTCTTATGAGATATTTTGTTCAAAATCTCTTGGATTCTTATGAGATATATTGGTAAAATCTACTGAACTTTTTATGAGATTTTCTGGAAGAATTGTTATGAGATTTTCTGCAAAGTCTAGTAAAATTTTATGAGATTTTTCTTAAAGAAAATAGTTCAACATTTACAAGATTTTCCATAAAATCTACTAAACTATTATGAGAATTTTCTATAAAATCTGTTAGACTGTTACGAGATTTTATTGAAAGTCTGTGAAATTGTAATGAGATATTTCTATAAAATTTGTTGGGCTGTGATGAATTTTAAAATCTGCTAATCTTTTATGAGATTTCTTTAGCAGAAACTTATAAGACTTCTTACTTTATAATTCTTAAAACTTTCAGGAATTTAGATCAAGTGTCTTACATAGATTTCAAAGTTTTTCGTCTATAGATCAAAATCTCATCCTTATTCATGAAACTTCATCATCATACTTCAAAAATACCAATCTATCAGATTTTACAAAATTATTTCTGATGATATTCTTGTAAAATCTCTAGGTACCTCATTCTTTTTAATGAAATAAAAATCTCTTCATTTACATATTTAAATCTCTTACATCAATTCAATCAATTCATGAGATTTTCATGCATAGTACCTTTTACATCTCTCAAGTTCATATACATATATACCTCTTGAAAATAATCTCAATTTCACCACATAATTTCAAGCATATATCAAGAGTTTATATTAACAAAATAGCCAAACAATCACAAAGCAATAAACTAGAATCTTTCCTACCTTTCTTCCAAGCTTTTTGCTAAACTTTCTCTAGCTTTTTCTCCTTTAATTAAAGCTTCAAACCCATGTTCCAGCCACCAAATATGCTGGTTTGGACACATTGGAAGGGGAAAAAGAAGGTTTTGGCTTGAGTTTGATGTAGAGGAAGTGTTCTTGAACAGGTTTAAGGATTAATCTAGGTGTATCCTTCAATAACTTGGTAGTTTCATGGGGTTTGAAGAAGAAAAACATGAAGAAGATAGAGGAAGAAGAAGAGAACATGTTTGCTGCAGGAAGGGAAGAAAAAATATCACCTTTTTCATTTTTTCCTTTATATAGAAAAACTAACTTGGAGACCAAGTAATAAGTATGTCTATTGTCGAATTGATTTGCCTTGTTTTTGTGTTAAAATTGTCTATATTTATTTAATTTTCATAAGTAAAAATTATCTAGGATCTAATAATATCAATTATATTTACCCGACTAGTATTTTGGTGTACCTATTAATATCACTTTGGTGTACCGATTATTACCATTTCGGCACTCGATTGACATAAAAGAAACTTTACCGGTTTAAGATATCTATTTACCCTTATCCTTATTTTATCTATATCATTATACCAATTATAGGGTCTCATTCTATATCTCCGATTAAAATATTATTATATTAATATTTTAATAATATTAAATTAATTTTCATTTTTTTTACAAATTTCTCGTATTAATCTGATCATAATTGTATTGGAATTTTCAAAATCCCTATAGATTATTCACAATTAATCATTTTATCACAATAATACTAAAAAACCGGTCGTTACATACTTTCCTTGAACGTGCTCCTCCAAAGGATCCTTTGTCACTTGCTCCTCATCTGGGGATGCCACGAAAATAAAATGGGTGAGAACTCAGAAGCTCTCAGTAAAATGTAGGTAATAAGGTGTGATCAAAATCATCTCCAACCACCTTGGTTCATTTTTAAAAAAGACATGAACATACATTAAAATTCAATTAATAAGTTTCAAAAATATTTATCCAAGGTAGATGTATCTTTTAACATAGTCTCTCTTAACATGGATGCAATACTATATTTCATGCATGTATGACAATATAAATGAATATACAGATACATATAAAATTATATTCAGTCATATAAAGTATGTAGTTTAATCTTTTTGGTCACTTTCTCTTTCTTTATTCATTATTTTCTTTACACATCTCTTCTTTTATACATCTCTTTCTTTATACATTTCTTTATTTATATATCTCTTTCTTTATTCCATTATTTTTCTTTTTACATCTCTTTCTTTATATATCTCTTTATTTATTCATTTTTTTTCTTTTTACATTTCTTTCTTTAATTTATTCACCATGTTTAGCCAATCAGTGGGGGTAATAAGCTTATACCAAAATTTGATCGTCATTGACAAATCCAGTGGGGATGACAGGGTGTTGAAATAGTGGGATCGCTTTCCCTTCCTAGCACAAGCAGTATTTGAAGGAATCCACCTTCCTAGCAGGTAATTAGGGACCAAATGATCACATCTAATATTTAAGATCGTCTTCCTTCCTAGTACGGTTGGGTTGAAAGAGTCCACTTTTTCCCAAGTTAGTAACTAGGACCAAAGGGTTACATCCAATATTTAAGATCACCTTCCCTTCCTAGTCCAGCTGCGTAGAAGGAGTCTATTTCCCCCAAGCAAGTAACTAGGGACCGATATCCATTTTTACTTTTATTCTTTTAAGTTATCACATGTCTCATTGAATGCATAACATAACCTCAATACTTTCATCATTCATAGCAACAATAAATTCAATATCACAGATAATATCACAATTAAATCACAAAAGTCATATAGAACATACACATGCCTTAGCCCAAAACATGATCGCTATTAACTTAAATAATTAATTTTCTATTCATTGTCTAAATTACTCAATCTTATTGTCATAATTTTATTTTTAGGACAAAATTGACAATAAGGCAATATTATTTTTGCACACATATATTAACACCCATTGTTAAATCATTGTTACTACATATGTATAATCAACAATAATCAAGCATATGGAATATAGGATTAATCTAGATCATGTTTCATGAGTTTTAGCAATAGAAAAGCTAATCTTTCAATAATTATGGACATTATGATTCATGAACATCATACGTACAAAAAGAAAAGGAAAGAAACCCCTACTTGGTAATTAAGACTAATGAAAGTTATGACTCTTGAGGCTTTGATGGAGTGAATAGAAGCAAAATCCTCCTTCCTCTATGCTAGTGTGATTTGCAGTGTTGAGAGGAAAATTTGAAATGATTTTTGGCTTGAATGAAGATGGAGCTTTTGTATAATGATGGATCTTATACCAAAAGTGCAATCAAAGATATATAAAAACAATGGGTTCTTTGTGGATTGAGATGAAGGAAGGTGAAGAATGATGTAGAATATGAAGGTTTGAAGAAGTAAAGAGTGTGAAATGCTTTTTTAAAAATAAAAATATCGAGAGGTATGAATTGGTAAAGAATGTGTGCTAACTTTCCTTAATATAGTGGATGTGATTAGATTTAGTGTGTATTTCCCTTCTCTCTATCTCTTTTTTGTTGTTATTTCTATTCCTACTACTATTTGTTATTATTATTATTTTATTATATTATACTTTCTATACACACATAGATATATATATATATATATATATATATGTAATAATTTGTTTATTATAATATATTATAATAATAACATATCGTATATATAATAGCTATGTAATAATTATACATAATATAATTGTATATATAGTTATTTTTATGAGTATATAACTGATAAATTATACAATACTTTATAACTATTACATGTATATATATATATATATAATTTTTTAATATATGTATATGTAATTATGTATATATTACATAGTATATTAGTTAAAGTTTTTGGATAATATATTACATGTTATATTTATATTTAAAAGATAGATCAATTAAATTTTGGATCTCTTATTTGTTTGCTAAAAAGTAGATATGTGGAGAGAGATTGTATCTTTTAGTTAGTGTAAACATAATTTATAGAGATTTGATTAAAGATTATTAATTATTTAAAATTTGAAACCAAAATATCAATCTTTTAAAATTTTGCACATTATCTCATAATTTAAATATTAGTTGGTTGTGAGGTACTATTGATCTTATAGAATCTTATTTTAAATCTTAATTTTTAAAATTAAAAAATTTATTAAATGTTAAAACTACTTTCTTTTTTGTCCTTTATCTATTTGGATTGACTTTTCCATTGACTTTTCCTAATTAACTAAGCTTTTGCTTAATTATTAATGAATGCCCAATTAATTTATTAATTAAATATTCTAATAAATCATACAAATGAACTAATTAAAATAAGAGAAAATTGGGGTTGTTGCATTCCTTGCTATTGTGCCCAAAAAGTTACTTAAATCATATACTACTTTGTCAGTGGGTCCTATTGGCTCCCCTTCATCATCCAAGATAACTTCTTCTCGTTCTTCCATTGACCTTGCATGAATATTTAGGCACTCTGTGTTCCTTCATGTCTTTTACACCTTTGTCCCTATTATATTTGCATAGTGACACTATAAACAAAAGGGGAATTGAGTGGGATAGCAGTAATAGCTTGGCCAAACCTAATGCACTTATACCAACTAAAATACTCTTCGTCATGAAATCATCATTCAATTGCCAGTCTTGTATTAGCCTTACATAGTTTCCTTATGTAACACCCTTCTAATTACCATATTTTACTCGAGTCTTAACATAGTAATTACTAGTATTACTTACGTTCTTAATTTATACTAGGCGAAATATAGTGAAATAAATGCAAGTTAGGCATGCATATTGCAAAGCTCATATTCATATATATGAACATAATCTCTAAGTGTACAATAGATACATCATAATAGCAAACAAGTTAGTCTACTCCTAAGCTAGCCAGGGACTCTATCAAAAGGACTAGCCATCGCCTACAACTTAGTCTGCTCAAGTATCCGATCCAACAAAATCACATATAGATACAAATGAACTTGAAGGCACCTACTAGTACATTAATCGAGGTTGGTACAGTCCTAACGCTACACTACTACAATGTATAAGCCAAGAGTCCCTGGAAACCTCGCGTCCTCCTATAGGAAGCCATTGGCCATCGGTATGATAGCCTTTCCTCTCCGGGGGCATTTGAACCCACGGGTGGGTCCGAGTTCGAGGATGATGATGATAAGGCGGGTGCATCTGCCTGGAGCGGGTGGTGGTGCGATTCAGAACCTCAAATACCTTGGGTGTACCATATGAAGGGGTAAACCATCGTAGGGAGAAGTAAGGTCGAACTACTCAGTAAACACAGAGGCACTGAAAGAATAGCCAAAGAGTATGTACACACGAACTGTAAGTGACATACAACATACAAGGAGTCGAAGTGGGTCGTAATACCACACCCACTGTGGTCAAGGAATAATACTATTGACAACATCTGCTAAAATCTGAGCCATACGAGTACATGCAACTGTAGGGGTGAGAATACTATATAATTCTCAGTAGGGTAATCCCTCATATACAATATAGAAAATCGACAATAAATTCATTCACGTAAGAATATTGATGCAAAAATTATAGGTATCAATACTAAAGTATGTACAACATATGAACTGAATGCAACCACAGTAATAATTTATGCATTGCTATTTGGAATCATAGAATCCTATTCCGTGCATTTTCTCTTTCTATTAACATAGGGAAGGCTTAATATCACATCAAGAGGTGTATGTAATGGATAATTGCACAAAGGACAATACATCTAGGACATGAGCTCATTCCTATTTGTGGTCATCGAACTTCATTTTTTCTCCATTTCCAAATCTCACACAGTTCTATTCCTAGCCGATATGTCTACTAACTCATAAAGTTTCTAGGGAAGTCCTTATTCTTGCCTTCCATCTTTCACCCATATAAGCCTTGTCTCTGTTTTCCATATGTTAAAACATGCACCAAGTGAAATTTATACATTCTTTTTCGCATACAATTGCATCATGTATCTTTCCTTTTTCTCAAATGCATGCATAGGCCATATGTAGGCATTTGCTCACAATGAAATTCTCATTCTTTTATCATCAATCAATCTTTAAATCCCATAGCATGCATTCATTCACATACTAATTGAGTTACAAGTCATTATATCACTAAATCAATACTTGGAATCAATTTTAGCATGTTGGCAGAATTTATGCTTAGGTAGCAAGATTTATTTTTCCTGATAAATGGTTGATTCAAGGGCCACAAAAATTCTCCTTGCCACTTCAATGTGTCTAAGAGGCCCTGTAAAAATTTCAACACAAACAGACCTCTCTAACCCCATAACTAAATTGTACAAGTTTAGTGGTCAGGGACCAACTATTTAAGCTCAATCTTGGGTTCTCAAAATTTTTAACCCTAAGAAATGATTGAACAAACTCACAATAAAATTCAGTAATAGTTTCATGTGTTATCCAACAGCCTAGTCAAAACTTCTTTTGATAAAAACCATTTTCTAACACCATCCAAACACACCACAAATATTAATACATCAATATCAACATAATATCAACCAAAATAATCAGGAATTTCAGACCTAGCTCAAACAAAACACATAAGAATAAATTTGAGCAGGAAAGGCAAAGAAATCCCTACTTCTAGTGACCTAATGAACCCTTGGTCCCAAGGTGCTCCAAGATGGCTTTCTTCCACTCCAAAGCTCCCCAAATCAGCTTCAACCCCTTCCTAACTCAGTGAGGTATGAGAGAGTAAGGTAAGGATTGGTGAGAAATTGAGATTCTATTCGGTTAGATTTGTAGGGATTGAAGTGTGGATTAAGTTTAATGAAGGAAGTTTAGTATTTTTGCAAGTTTAGGCAAGGATTTAGAGGTTTAACTCAAGTTGTGTAAGGTTGTTTGTGAAGCAAGAATGGAGGCTTGTATTTTTTGGTTGGGAACAAGAAGGAAGGAAATTAATGAAATTAGGTGGTTTGAGTTTATCTTATAACAAGTAAAATCATTATTTTAATATAAGGTCAAATTTATTTATAAAAGAAACTAATGTAAATGGCTAGGATTTAATCTTGCTTTACAATATTAAAAAACAAGATTAAATCTTAGCCTTACACTTGGCTAAGGATGATAAACATTATCCAATAGTAAGAATTAAACTATCTTTCGGTGTTAGAAATCACACATCGAAATTTTGCCGAACGGGTAAACACCATACTTGATTAACAATATTACCCAAAATTAAATTCTAGGTATAAAATTTTCATTTCTCACTATTTCTCACCTTATCCCTATGTTTTCTCAATTTCGGGCATCTCGGATCTCCAATCCAGGGTTTCGGTTGCCAAACAGGCCCGTGGGGACAAAGCACTATTCACTTTTTCTTTTTTTTTTTTTCCTTTCCTAGAGTCGTTCTCATCATTACTACATCTGTTAGAATCTTTATATTCTCATTAACAAAGTCTCAATTAATTTCTAAAGAAAATTAGGGTGTTACATTACGACCCACCTTAATAAAAATTTTGTCCTGAAAATTTCATACCTGGAAACAATTTCCGATGATCTTTTTTCATCTTTGACTTTAACTCCCATGTGTATTCTTCATTCCCCGGTCCACCCTAAGCCACTTTTACTAGTTGCAAGATTTATTTCTAAGTTGCCTGACTTCTCTTCAACGATATGAATAGGAGCTCGAAATGTCAAGTCATCCCGTAACTGTATGGATTTGGGTTCGATGATATGGTTTGGATTTGGATGATACATTTTGAGTTAAGATACGTGGAAGACATCATGAAGGTTGGATAAATACGGAGGTAAGGCTATCTGATAAGTATTGACCCAATCTGCGAAGGATTTGAAAAGGGCCTATGAACCTGGGTGATAACTTTTTGACTCTTAGGGCTCTACCTACTCCTATAGTGGGTGTAACCTTCAGGAATACATGTTCTCCTTCTTGAAACTCTGAAGGTTTCCTTAAAGCATCAGCATAGCTTTTCTGACGACTATGTGCAATGGGGATTTTTCTAATTTTCTGGATTGCTCGATCGTTTGATTAATAAGATTTGGTCCTAACAACCTTATTTCCCTGAATCATACCAATACAATGGAGATTGGCATTTCCTGCCATATAAAGCTTCATATGGGGCCATGCCAATACTAGCGTGATGGATATTATTATAAGCAAAGTCAACCAATGGAAGGTTTATCCACTTCCCTTTGCTCGATCACGCATGCCTTTAGCATATCTTCCAGGGTTTGTATGGTGCGTTCTTTATTCGTCCGTTTGGGGGTGATATGCAGTACTTAAACAAAGTTTGGTTCCAAAGGCTCTTTGGAAAGCGCCCAGAATCTTGAAGTAAACCTTGGGTCTCGACAGAAACTATTGAAGAAGGAACACCGTATAGCCTCACTATTTCTTGGATGTACAAAGAAGCTAACTTATCCAAAGGATAACTAGCTTTTATGGGTAAGAAATGAGCGGACTTGGTTAATCTATCCACTATAACCCATATAGCGTCATGACTTGACGACATCCTTAGCAAACCCATTACAAAGTCCATGGAGATACTTTCCCACTTCCATTCAGGATTTCTAAGGGGTGCAAGGTCCCTGCCCATTTTGGTGTTCTATTTTAACTTTTCAGCAAGTTAGACACTTTTGGAGAAATTTCGTTATGTTTTTCTTCATCCCGGCCACCAAAACATCCTTTTAAGGTCTGCATACATTTTACTAGTCCCAGGGTGTATGGTGAATTCACTTCTGTAAGCCTCTTTTAAGATCTTATTTCTAAGATTACCACTTGCAGGTACATATACCCTGTCCTTATACCTCCATGTACCTCGTTGGTCTTGAGTAAATTCTAGCAACTTCTTTGTATGAATGTTTTTAAAATCTCTTGAAGCTCTTGATCTTCGTGTTGTGTGGCCAAAATTCGTTCCTGGAACTCACTTGTTATTTTCTGACCTAACCTTACACTTTTAAGGTTCACAAACATTCCCATGCTAAGCCTCCTAAAGCTCTCCACTAGCTTCATTTCCTTGATCATCAAGTATGCTACACTCAGGATTTCCTGCTCAAGACATCCGCCATAACATTTGCTTTGCCTGGATAGTAGTTTAGACTGAATTGATAATCCTTAAGGAATTCCATCCACCTTCTTTGCCTCATATTTAGCTCTTCTGATCAAAAAGATATTTTAAGCTTTTGTGATCAGAAAAGACATTGAATTGTACACCATAGAGATGATGTTGCCAGCTCTTCAAGCAAAAACCATGGCTGCGAATTCGAGATCATGAGTTGTATAATTTACTTCGTGGGTTTCTGCTAAGAAAGCATAGGCAACCACGTTTCGATTTTGCATTAACACACATCCCAAAACTTTACTAGAAGCATCACAATAGACCTCAAATGGTTCATGAGGGTTAGGCGTCTAATCCTGGTTCTATGGTCAACTTCTATTTCAACTCCTGGAAATTAGTTTCACACTCGGCGTCCACTTAAATTGAGTGTTCTTTCGGGTTAACATAGTCAAAGGTAATGCTATTTGAGAAAAACCCATGATAAACCATCGATAGTATCCAGCTAACCAAGGAAACTGAATTTATTTCCATAGTAGGCTATTCCCAATAAAGTACTAACTCTACTTCCTGGGATCTACGAAAATCCTCTTAGTGAGACCACATGGCCTAGAAATCTAACCTCTTCCATCAGAATTCACATTTTGACAACTTAGCATACAACTTCCTCTCCCTTAGGATTTGTAACACAACCCTAAGATGTTCCGCATGTTCTTCTTCGGTCCTTGAATAGATAAGTATATCGTCTATAAAGACGACTACAAATTTATCCAAGTAAGGGCAGAAGATTCGATTCATATAATCCATAAATACCACTGAAGCATTGGTCAATCCAAAAGACATCACCCTATACTCATAATGTCCATATCGAGTTCTAAAAGCAATTTTGGGGATGTCCTCATTCCAAACTCGAATCTAATGATATCTTGATCTAAGGTCAATCTTTGAGAATACAATTGCACCTCATAATTGATCCATGAGGTCGTCAATTCTTGGCAGAGGGTACTTGTTCTTGATTGTTACCTTATTCAACTACCTATAGTCCATACAAAGCCTCATACCCCCATCCTTTTTCTTACCAAAAGAACGGGGGCTCCCTATGGAGAAGCACTTGGTCTAATGAAATGTTTCCCTAACAGTTCTTCAATTTGTGACTTTAATTCCTTCAGCTCTAAGGGTGGCATCCTGAAGGAGCAATTGAGATAGGACCCGATCCTGGAACGAACTCAATGGAGAATTCAATCTCCTCTTAGGAGGAAACTCTGGGATATCTTCTGGGAATACATCTGGATACTCCCTCACACTGGAATCTTACTTAATTCCTGGTCACTTTCAGTTTCACTAGCAGAGGAGAACATATTCCTGAATCCACCTTACTAGGGTTAGGTGTCACTAGGTTTAAATAAAAAGAAAAGGGAACCATAGGAATAAAGAGCGGCGTAGGAAGAAACATTGTAGTTCTATTTGGACAATTTAAAAGAACATAGTTGGGTACCAACCAATCCATACCTAAGATTACTTCCAAACCAATAAAGAGAGATAAACTAAGTTGGAGTAAATTCCCTAGTATCTATAAGAAGGGGAAGGTTCATGCATGCATAACAAGTCCTAATAAGACCGCAGTGGGAGTAGATACAAGAAGATCATAAGGTAACTTAGACATAGATAATTGTAACCTTTGTACACAGTCATGGGATATGAAAGAATGAATGGCACCTGAATCATATAGTATATCTAAGGTATTACCATTTATTTCACACTTACCTCAGAATAGATTGGTAGATTGAGAAGCTTCCTTGGCACTTACAGTAAAAATGCCCCTTGTTGTTAAGGCTTGGGATAGGTTGTTGAACTTTCTTGTTAGGGCATTCGAAATCTTGTGTCCGATTTTCCATAACGAAGCAAATGATTTGTGTTGCCCAGCAACGCCTATTTCCATGATATTTTCCACATTTAGGGCACTCTCGTCTTATGTTGGTCTTAGGGATTGAACCTACTTCCCTCTGTTGTTGTTGTTGTTGTTGTTATTGTTGTTATTCGGTGGAAATCTTCCCTTCGGTTCCAGGCTTGAATGGGGGCCCTGGGGTGCTAATCCTCTCCTAGCATTATTTTGTGCATACTTGAGACTTGCAAGCTTCTTGTTAGACTCCAGCACGCGACATTTATTTACCAAGGTAAGGTAGTCTCTGATCTCCAAGAGACTTACAGCTACTTCTATATCTTCACGTAGACCCCCTTCATATTTCATGCACTTCTAGGCTTCATCTGGGTCATGTTGGTAAATCGTAGAAAATTTACAAAGCTTTTCAAACTTGGCAGGATACTCTGCTATACTCGTAGGTCCTTGTTTAAGAGCTATGAACTCTAACTCCTTCGCATTCTTATCGAAGGGAAGTACTTATGGTAAAAAGCCTCTTTGAAGATATCCTAGGTAACTTCAGTTTGGGAACCTTCAAATAATCCCTTGGTGCTAACCTATCAAAATTTCATATGCTTCTAGCATGTAGGTGGAAAAAGCCACCTTTTGGATCTCTATATAAGGGAGAACTGAGAAAATCTTCTCCATGGCCTTAATCCATTCTTCTACCTTGCAAGGATTGAAGGCTCCTCGAAATGGTGGGGGGTCGCTTTCCTAAACTCAGCAAATTTTTGATATTCCACATCCACTTCATTTCCTCCTGGGTTACCGGTTGGTTTTGCTTCTCATTACGGTTCAGCCTTCCCATCATTCGGTTAGCAACTATAGCTTGTTCTCTTATTACCGCAGCAATCTCATGAAAATTATTCATCATGTCGGCTTCATTTCCGCTTGTATCCATTGATTCCTATCACACCAAACAAAATATTGAGTTGATCAAGCTCAATACTAGGCTCAGGATGGCAGTAACCCATAACATTTCTAACCAGCAATCACACACACACACACACACATACACATATATGCATCATAATGCATGACACTTACTCCAGAAGCATAGTCGGTCCAATCCTCAGGCTTATAGGATAGTCCAACCTTAATACCATAATGTAACACCCTTCTAATTACCATATTTTACTAGAGTCTTAATATAGTAATTAGCCGAGTATTACTTATGTTCTTAATTTATACTAGGCGAAATATAGTGAAATAAATGCAAGTTAGGTATGCATATTGCAAAGCTCGTATTCATATATATGAACATAATCTCTAGAGTGTACAATAGATACATCATAATAGTAAACAAGTTAGTCTACTCCTAAGCTAGCTAGGGACTCTATCAAAAGGACTAGACATTGCCTACAACCTAGTCTGCTAGATCCGGTCTAACAAAATCATATATAAATACAATGAACCTGAAAGCACCTGCTAGTACATTTGTTCGTAGGCTGGTATAGTCTTAATGCTACACTACTACTATGTACAAGCCAAGAGTCCCTAAAAACCTCGCGTCTTCTTACAGGAAGCCATTGGCCATCGGTATGATAGCCTCACCTCCGCCGGGGTGTTTGGACCCTTGGGTGGGTCAAAGTCTGAGGATGATAATGATAAGGCGGGTGCATTTACCGAAGGGTGCTGGTGGAGCGATCGGAACCTCAAATACCTGGGTATACCATATGAATGGGTACACCGTAGGGAGAAGCGGTTGAACTCCTCAGTAAAAATGGATGCACTGAGAACGGCTAGGTCAAGTGCTATAGGGAGTGAGTGACCTACAACATACAGGGAGTCGAGTGCTGGGTCATAATGCCACACCCACTGTGGCGAGTCAAGGAAGAATACTATTGACGGCATCTCCTAAAATGAGCCATACAGGTACATGCAACTGTATGGGTGAGAATACTATACAATTCTCAGTAGGGCAATCCCTAGATACAAATACAGAAAATTGACAATAAATTCATTCATGTAAGAATATTCATGCAAATATTATAGGTATCAATACTAAAGTATGTACAGCATATGAACTCAGAATGTAACCACGTAATAATTTATGCATTGCTATTTGGAACCATAAATCCTATTTCGTATTTTTCTCTTTCTATTAACATAGGGAAGGCTTAATATCACATCAAGAGGTGTATGTAATGGACAATTCCACAAAGGATAATAAATTACTAGGACATGAGCTCATTCCTATTTGTGGTCATCGGACTTCATTTTTCCATTTCCGAATCATACACAGTTCTATTCCTAGCTGATATGCCTACCGAGTCATAAAGTTTCTAGGGACATCCTTATTCTTGCCTTCTCTCTTTCACCCATATAAGCCCTCTCTCTTTTTCCCATATGCTAAAACATGCACCAGTGAAATTTATACATTCTTTTTTCGCATACAATTGCATCATGTATCTTTCCTTTTTCTCAAATGCATGCATAGGCCATATGTAGGCATTCATTCACATTGAAATTCTCATTCTTTTATCATCAATCAATCTTTAAAGTCCATAGCATGCATTCATTCACATACTAATTGAGTTACAAGTCATTATATCACTAAATCAATACTTGGAATCAATTTCAGCATGTTGGTAGAATTTATGCTTTGGTAGCAAGATTTATTTTTCCTACTAAATGGTCGATTCAAGGGCCATAAAAATTATCCATACCACTTCAATGTGTCTAAGAGGCCCTGGAAAATTTTCAACACAACGACCTCTAATCCCATAACTAAATTGTACAAATTTAGTGGTAAGGACCAACTATTTAGCTAAGCCCTGGGTTCTCAAAATTTTTAACCCAAACAAATGATTGAACCAACTCCCAATAAAATGTATACTGTAAAAATTTCAAAGGTTAAATCAATCATTTGATATGGTAATAAAATTGGACAATCTTATTGCTTCATTTTCAACAATCAAGGCGCATTCCCATTCAAGTGTTGATTTTTTTCAGGTAGTAAACCTTAAAACCAGTACCCACGAAAATTTATGTAGTTATTTAAGATGTTGTCTTCCACATATATTTTTTTCAGTTCATAAATATGACCACAAATAGGTCTAAAAATTCACGAGATTCTACTATCTAGCTAAACTAGGAATCCAACAGCCTAGTCAAAACTTCTTTTGATAAAAACCATTTTCTAACACCATCCAAACACACCACAAATATTAATACATCAATATCAACATAATATCAACCAATATAATCATGAATTTTAGACCTAGCTCAAACAAAACACATCAGAATAAATTTGAGCAGGGAAAGGCAAAGAAATCCCTACTTCTAGTGACCTAATGAACCCTTGGTCCCAAGGTGCTCCACGATGGCTTTCTTCTACTCCAAAGCTCCCCAAATCAACTTCAACCCTTCCTACCTCAGTGAGGTGTGAGAGAGCAAGGTAAGGATTAGTGATAAATTGAGATTCTATTCAGTTAGATTTGTAGGGATTGAAATGTGGATTAAGTTTAATGAAGGAAGTTTAGTATTTTTGCAAGTCTAGGCAAGGATTTAGAGGTTTAACTCAAGTTGTGTAAGGTTGTTTGTGAAGCAAGAATGGAGGCTTGTATTTTTCTGGTTGTTGGCTGAACAAGGAGGAAGGAAATTAATGAAATTAGGTGGTTTGAGTTTATCTTGTAACAAGTAAAATCATTATTTTAATATAAGGTCAAATTTCTTTATAAAAGAAACTAATGTAAATGGCTAGGATTTAATCTTGCTTTACAAGATTAAATCTTAGCCTTACACTTGGCTAAGGAAGATAAACATTATCCAATAGTAAGAATTAAACTATCTTTCGATGTTAGAAATCGCACATTGAAATTTTACCGAACGGATAAACACCGTACCTGATTAAATAGATATTACCCAAAATTAAATTGTAGGTATAAAGTTTTCATTTCTCACTATTTCTCACCTTATCTCTATTTTTCTTTTCTTAGAGTCGTTCTCATCATTACTGCATCTATTCAGAATTTTTATATTCTCATTAACAAAGTCTCAATTAATTTCTAAAGAAAATTAGGGTGTTACACCTTACATCCTTCAAGCATACAATTCGAGTACTTAAACGGCAAAGAAGCTTCCATACAAGTTGGAATTTCAAGCCATTTTGACTTCATAAACAATTTATGAACTTATGACTCCTTTGAATGAACTTTATATGATGTGAAAGATACATTCTTAAAATTTATTGGGAGGAACTGTATATCATTGAAAACAAGAAAAAACACTTGTTGAAGAATAAATATCTATAGTGGTAAACAAAGAAAATGTGTTAATTAGCAATCCATGTGAATTAACAACTTGACTTCATATGCCTCTTGTAGCACCCTAAAAATTATTTAAAAATTAATTTGAACTTTATTAGTATGAATTTCAAAAATCTGACAATTTTAGCAATAATGAGGATGATTCAAGGGACGTGTAAAAAAAAAATATGAATAGTGATTTGTGGGCTTTGCGGCCTATGGAATAGCCGAAACTCTATAACCAGGACTAGGAGATGTTAAAGTTCTAGAAAAGAGAGGGTTAAGGTTAGAAATAGTTAGAAATGAAGATTTTATACCTGGAATTAATTTCGGGCAATATTTGATTACCCGGTATGGTGTTTTACCTATTTGGTAAAATTTTGGTATTTGATTTCTAACACTGAAAGATAGTTTAATGTTTATAAAAGGATAATGTCTATCCATTAATACCAAGTGTAAGGCTAAGATTTAATCTTGCTTTCAAGATTAAATCCCAACCATCCATTTCTTTTTATTATTAGAAAGAAAGTATACTTTACTTACACATATGCTACATTTATATCAAGATAAATGTTATTCCACCAAACCTTATCACATTTTTCTTTGTCATTCTTGGCCACAAAGAGAAGAGAAACAACCTCCATTATTGTTATTTCAAAGAGTTTGAAACTTGTTTCAATCACTCCAAAACCTAGCCTAAATTTGCCAAAACCTCAAACTTCCTTCACAAAGCTTACTCCACGCATCAAGATCAACCAAACTAACCGATTAGAATTTGAATCCATCACCTCTTTGCACTTAGAGAGCTCACAATATGCTTTAAAAGGGAGAGTTTGGTGTTGCTTTGATGCTTTGTAGTGAAGGAAATCATTTTTGGATTACCTTTGGAGCCAACATTCCTAAAGTCCCAAAAGTAGTGTAACACCCTAATATTTAACCTAACACGCCTATGACGCATTCAAGTTAATTATTAGTTATTACCCTTCGTTTCAGTTCTTAACTTTAAGATTTATAAAATACTTAGCAAAATATAGGTAAATTTTTTTTGAACAATAAGATCAAAACGTGAGCCAAGTATATAGAAATAAATTACGTCATTTGTTTTGCATATAAGAAGAAGAAATAAAGCATATCATAGGCATACATGAATTACAAATGAAACACGGAATCATGAGCAAAAACATATCATCGTAGATATATACATATATCACAAACTTCAAGTGTTCCTCTTTTGCACCCCAAAATATACATATATTATATATTAGCATCCTATCCACCAACAAAGGTTGGGTTAAGTAAGTCATCCATAGAAATCATGAAAAGAAAAACTAAAGACCAGCTAGCTAAGACCTCTCTTCCCACTACTCCAACTAGGGTACGCCTAGGTAGATAACCTACAAATCAAAAAGGAAAAAGAAGGCTATCCTAATCCATGAAATATGCAGGCACTAGGTCTGCTACCAACTTCTCCTGCCTCTCCGAGAGGAAGAAAGGTAACCAATCTATCAAGCCAGCTCATTGGGCGTGGCAAGACGATGGGCGTGGGCACCTAGGCGGGGTCGGGTGGCTCGTTCATGGACGACGTCCTTTCATCGACTGCATGACAATAGGCTCTCTATTGTTACCACTCCAAGCACCATAGGAACGGTGAGGGAGAACCACTAGAAGAAAGCTGAGTGAGTGAATCCTTAGAGGGGTCCAACCATGGCTTGGTGGGCTCGGTGGTGACTGAGGCATGTAGACGGGGACATCATGAACAGGCGGTAGGAGGTGGGTATAATAGATTTGCTCCCCACACGGACAAGCGTGCTCAAAGATGAGGTCATCAGGAATGGAGTGGCGGAGAGAATTTGTAGCTGGTAATTGGGTGTGCAAAGGGGCGCTCCATGAAGACAAAAGGCAGACAACACATCGACTAACGAAATGATAA
Organism: Dalbergia oliveri; assembly: GCA_030441495.1. Classification (NCBI taxonomy): domain Eukaryota; kingdom Viridiplantae; phylum Streptophyta; class Magnoliopsida; order Fabales; family Fabaceae; genus Dalbergia; species Dalbergia oliveri. Next base: position 33,409,352 of record JAMLFY010000004.1, on the reverse strand, counting down.
GTCTGGTGGGTGGCATCGAAGTGCATCTCCTAGGTGGAAGCATCAATATAGATCATGAAGGTCACCATCTAACTCTGAAGATGAGATGGAAAGAAAGAAGAAAGGATGAAAAACTTATACAAGAATCTCAGTAGGGTTTTCGTCTCCTAACATGTGTCATCATCTACGTCCTCAGGAACCTTGAATTTCATTATGAAATTTGTGGGTATATATACTTAAGGTTCATTTATTAAGTTTTAAACACGTTATTTGAAGCCTATACATTTTAGCATGAATCTTAATGCATGAATGCAACATACAAAGTCATGAATGCATGTTGATGCCATAAGCAAGGTATCATAGAATCACATTAAATGGGCATGACATAGAGAATGTAAAATTCTTTTAACATGGTCTTTCATCATTATTCTTTTAGGTGACTTAAACTTCTTATTCTCTTTTCCTTGGAGGCCACCCTAATACTCTCCCCTTTTGAGAGTTCTAGGTTATGAGCTCATACCTAAACTAGTCATTATTAGTCTACACTTATTCTCTTGATAAGCTAAATTCTCAACTCCAGAGTGCGGGTTAAGGGGGATAAGTTCACCTTTCATAACCATTAATTCCTGGAGTCTAAATGATCACCTTTACTAGATCACCTCTCCTAACCATTAATTCCTAAAGTTTAGAGGATTATTTTCGTATGTCTTATGTCACTTATTATCTCAATATATTATTCTAAAGATGCAAATGTGAGCACGTAATCACAACTTATCATTTAACATATCATGCTCATAATTCTCATAGATCATGCATCTTAATCATTCATTCATAATGCCACAAAATCATCATGTCATTGGTCTCATAAACATGCATCACATCTCTTTGCATATATCCATAAGTATAATATCAATTGTTATCTTATAGCAGTAAACATGCTCCTACCCAGTATGTTGGAATTCAAGGACAGACTAAGCTAATGCATATGCTATGCTTAACAGGATATATATATAACATACTAGGGATCATCATTCACATAACTCAAAACTGAAGCATATAGGGTCACTAATCCACTTTATCTTGCTTAGAACACTCTTATTTGTACAATTGGGGTCCTGGTAATCGATTACATGTGCTGGTAATCGATTACCAAAATCAAAAACTTGTTTCGAGTACAAAAGCATCCTAGTAATCGATTACATGGGCTGGTAATCGATTACCAGAATCAAAATTTTACAAAGAATCATCCTGGTAATCGATTACATAAGCTGGTAATCAATTACAGAATTCCAAATTTTGAAAAACCAAAGTTTTAACACAATGCAGTTTGCTCTTTCATTCCAAGACCATTTCAAAGCATCTTTTTAACATTCCTTTTGAAATCATACTCACATTCCCACAAAACAAAAAAGCTCTTTACTAAATTTTTTTATGTCATAGAAGCAAGATTCAAACCTCAAAAGAGAATAAAACCAACATTAGATTATGGCCAAAAATACACTCAATAGCCATGATCAAGATTTCCATTTTAGGATACAAGGGCAAGTCTTTGAGCTCTAGGGAATTGGGTGATGACAAGAATCTTAAACATGCTATGCAATCTCATTTTTAGTCATTGTTATTATAAGGTGATAGCTTGGAAATATAAATATGATGTGCAACGCTTGAAATATAAATATGTGAATGCAAGATTATTTTTAAGTCTTTAAAGCTTAGGTGATAACTTGAAATATAAACATGAAATACAAGACTTGAAATTTAAACATGGAAATGCAAGTCCATTTCTTTAGTCTTCAAGGTTTAAGGTGATGACTTGGGAATAAACATGATATTCAAGGCATTAAAACATAAATATGAGATGCAAAAGCTTGAAATATAAACATGATCCAAGTCCATTTTCATATCTTGCTAGAGCTCATTTCAAGACTTTAAAGAATCAAACTCTCAACCCCATCAATCTTAATTAAATGGAAATGAGCTTTAGAGTCCTCTAACACCATGGTTCTAAGAACCTCATCTCTTGGACTCACCATTAAGCTCAAAGAGAAACCAACAAAGATAACCAACAACAATCCATTTTTCATACTCTTGTGAGACCAAAGAAAAAAGTCAAGCCTTGAGCTTTAGAGGTCAAACACATAATGGTTTCACAACCAACATCAAGACCCTCATCATTAAGCCATGGTCTCAAACATCAAAGAAAGGCAAAAATACTTCAAAGGAACCAACAAGTATTCTACAACCATCATTCTTTAAAACCAAAAATAAATCAATCCTTGGGCTCTAGAGGTCAAGCACATAAAGATTTCACAACCAACATTAAGATCTCTTATCATCAAGCCATGGTTTTTGACCAACAACTAATCAATGAAACCGAAAATAAGAGAGAAGAAAAAGAAGAGGAACTTATCCATCAAACTAACATCAAATCCGAAAAAGGCACAAGGAAAAGAGGAAGAACTAAAAAAGAATTCCCTACCAAGGTTGTTTCTTTAGTTGAGAATGAGGAAGCTTGATCTTGGAATGGAAAGGTTATGTGTTTGAGAGTTGATCTAGGGTGGAGCTATGGTGGTTTGAGGTTAAGAGGAGGTTGAGAATGAAGGTGGAAGAGGAAGAAGATGAGAGCTTGAGTTGAGAGAAGAAGAGACGATTTTTGGCCAGCTTGATGAGCAAGATTACAACAAAAAAGTAAATGGTAAAATATGAGAGTTCCTTTAAGTGTATTGGTGTTTTATGGAAATTAAAATATGATAGGGAAAATGGGGAAGGAGGTGGCCTCTTGGCCACTTTTTGGGGGAAAGATTTTCATTTTCATGTGTATTAGGACTTGGTTTAGAGATAGATTTGATTAGGGAATGGGTTAGGAATTGATAATTAGGTGTTTGGGTTAATAACCAAGTGTTTAAGGTCTTTCAATACATGATTAAGGAGTGGTCTTGCACACTTAGTTTGAATTTCAAACTCCAACACATTTCCTAAAATTAAGGGAATGGAGAGAAATTACTATTTGCTATCACATGACATAATGTCTTTGATTTAAGAAGGGAATTTGAACTTCCTTGAACAAACTTGGGCCTTAATTATCCTTACATAAATTAATTTATCTTTAATTAGAGCCTAATATTGACTATATTTTCGTAATCGTTTAATTAAGCTCATTTAGCACCAGTTAGGGTAAAACCGTAAATTCACACAAGAACTCCCCGGGATCACCCGGACTTTCCAGATATCATGCAATACTTACAATTAACATCTCGAACTCTCTTGATGGTCGGTTCAGCCGTCACTTAATCCCACATTAAATTACCTCAGGGGTACTTTGGTAATTTTATGCACGGAAAAACCTAGAAGTTGGGATTTTTATCTCTAACACATCCATAACACATTTAATCCCCTTCAAATATTAAACTAACCCCTTGAGGATAGCCTGGGCTACCGTCCCAGTTTCAAGGGCAAAAATGACGAGGGGCATTTTGGTCATTTTTGCACATGGAAAAAATCGGGTATACAAATAGGGTTCTTGTACCTTTGTTGTTCTTCTATTTCTTCAGATTTTTGTTTGTTGGAATTTGGTATTTTCTAGTTCTAATGCGTGATTATACCTAGATATACACGTGTTTGCTTTGGTATAGTGGTTTGGAGTCGTTGAAAAATCATTTTTTGTCAAAAAAGATTTTGAACCACGATGCTGGATTTTTGGTTTTGTCACAAGCAGGATTTATGCACGATTTTTCTAATGTATTTGTAAGTATTTTTGTGAGCTAGAAAAATTATATGTTGAAGCTAACATCCTAAGATAACTCCATGATTTTTCTTGGGTCATTATAAAGACTTTTACCATCTTAAAAAAATCAACAACTCTCAGCTGATCATGTGCTGGCTGAATTACTAGACTTGAAGCTCGATTTTTTCTAATTTTGTTACCATAGCAAATTATTGATTTTTCCCTTGAAAGGTTTATAAGGTGTTGAAAACAACTTAAGGTTCAACCATGATTTTTATTTTGAACTGATTTAGTCACTTGCTAGGGTTAAAAATTATGGAATTCTGGCTTAAGCTAGATTAGGTAGCCTCTGACCACCAAATTTGTAGAATTTTGTTAACATAGTTAAAGAATGATTCTTGCTCTGAAATTTATAGGACCTTCTGAACACATTGGAGTGTCTTAGATATTTTTTATAGCATCTGAATTGATTGTTTGATGTGCAAACAAAAATTTGCTATTTAAGTGAAAAATCTACCATCATCCTGGAAATGAACAAATGTTTTGAATTGATGAAATAATGGCATTTGGTATTAGTATGACATGAGTACTTGAATATGAATGATTGAGTTGGTGAACTTATTGATGATGTTAGGTATATATAGATGTGAATACCTATTACAATTGCTCATATGCGAAAGAAAAGCATAAGATTATATATCTTGGACTAGAGAAGGTAAATCCGCCTCGGAAAGTAAACCTGGCTAGGAATAGGTCTATGTGAAAATTGGAGAAAGTAAATCCAATGATCATGTATAGGAATGAGCTCAATCCTGAAAAGAAGTCTATTACCCATTGTTGCCATGTTGGGGACGATACGTAATGCCTAGGCATGACAAGATAAGTTGAGGGTCAAGACAAGTTGAAGTAGCAATTGTTCTAAGTAGTCTTTTATCTTATATGCTAAGTGAAAAATTTTAACATCGGTATTGAGGTCAAAATGTTTAATTTGTAGTTTACAGTGTATATTTATATGACATGTGTATATTAAGTAATTGAATAATTAAAGAGACCCACTTCAGAAAATTGATTTTTGACGTTTAAAATGAACCTTTGATATATGTTGTATGCTCACATTTTCTTAATAAACTGAAATGGCTGGGACGATGACGATGACATGGATTTATTTTACTATACCTTTTGGAGATACCCTACTAGGAATTTTATGATTTTCACCCCTATGTTTTGTGTTTCCGTGTCTCTCTAAATTACTCAGGGAGATATGAAGTTACCACCATAGAAGTATATATAACTCGATAGTTGCAGTCTCTTTTTGACATTATTTTGTATGTACATGTGTGTGTAATTATGTAAAGGACATATATAAAAGCTCATAGCAGAGCTTTTTCTTGTCTTTGTATTTATACTTAAGGGATATTTGATTTCATTTTTATATGTTTCCGATAGAATTATGACTTAGTTATTACATGAATTACCTGATCTTGTTATAGATATTTAAGAAAGGTCCACTAATCTATAAGTAATAACTTCTAAGTGTAATATCATGACTTAAGGATGATGTTGCACTTGGAAGGATGTTACATTATGGTATAGAGAGTTCATCCTTGTAGGACCTTGAGGAATGGACTAGCTATGCTTCCTTAGTAAATGTCATGCATTATAATTTTGTATCAGTGTGTGACCTTGGTTGGGAATGTTCTTGGTTGCTGCCATATTTAGCTTGGTATTGAGCCTAATCAACTCAATATTTCTCTTGGTGTGATAGGAATCAATGACTTCAAATCAGCGTACTAGGAACGATGTTAGAGGTGAAAGCTGGTATGATGGACACCTTCCATGGATGGCAGCTGCCATGAGAGAACATGCTATAGTAGCCAACAGGATGATGGAAAGGTTGGACCGATATGCCAAAGGAAATCTAGTTGGGAACCCTGGTGGAGCGGGAGTAGACATAGAATACCAAAAGTTCATAGAGTTCAGGAAGGCAAACCTTCCATCATTCTGAGGAGCTTTTGATTTGAATAAAGCGAAGAATGGATCAAGGCTATGGAGAAGATTTTCTTAATTTTTCCTTATATGAAGACCCAAAAAGTGGCCTTTGCTACTTACATGTTGGAACTGAATGCAAATTTGGTAGGTTGGCACCAATGGATTGTTTGAAGCCTCTCCTGAAGTTACCTGGGAAGTTTTTAAGGAGGCTTTTTATCACAAGTACTTCCTTGTTTCTATGAGAAATGCAAAGGAGTTGGAGTTCATTGCATTCAAGCAAAGGTCCATGAGTATAGCAGAGTACACAGCCAAGTTTGAGGAGCTCTGCAAGTTTTCTACTATCTATCAACGTAATCCTGATAAAGCTTGGAAATGCATGAAATATGAAGGAGGTTTACGTGAGGACATCAAAGCCTGGGTTCTTAGAGATTCGGGGTTATGCAACCTTGGTAAACAAGTGTCATTGTGCAAAGGACTCCAATAAGAAGTTAGCAATTGCCCAATCTGCTAAGGCCATTTCTAACAAAAGACCACTTGAAAACCCAGACTATGAGAATGACCTGCCTTTAAAGAAACGGTTTCAACCAAGTCCACATAAGGATAAATGGCAATAGTAGTCGAGGCCATGCCCAAAATGTGGAAGAGATCAAGGAAATGGACCTTTATTGGCTGGACAAAATGTGTGCTATCGTTGTGAAAAACCAAGACACAAGATTTGGGAGTGCCCAAAGAGATATCCAAAACCAACTACTAAGCCACAACATCAAAGTAGGTGTAACATCCCCTAATTCCTGTATTTTACTCGAGTATTGACATAGTAATTAGCAGAGTATTATTGACATCTTTAATCTATACTAGTCTAAATATACAGTGATAAAGAAGCTTTGATACATATGTTGCTACAACCATATTCACATATATAAACATCATGTCTCAGTTACGATATATATACATCATAAAAGAAAAGCCAATGAAACAACTCTTTATGCGAATGAGGCTAGTCCCCTACCTGATACCTAACTTGCTCAAATATTCAGCCCAACAAAATGTCATATAGGTACAACGAGCAAAAGAAAACTAATAGTACATCAGTTCTGCTGGTAAAGCCTTAACACTATACTACTGCTATGTACATGCCAATAGTCTCCGAATATCTCACCTCCTCCTCCAGGAAGCTCTTGGCCATTGGCGCGATGACCTCGCCTCCACCAGGGCGTCTGGGCCCTCAGATGGGTTAAAGTCTGAAGAGGAGGATGAAGAAACGGGTGCATCCTGGGGGTGTGCTGGTGGAGCAAGTGGAACCTCAAATACGTCAGGGTGCGCCATATGGAGAGGCACTCCATCGTAGGGGAAAGCGGGGTCAAAATCCTTGTAAAAGCTGACGTAATAAAGGAACGTAGAAAAACATATATACGCGAAACTGGGAGTAACCTACGGCATACAAAGAGTCAAGTATCGGCTCGTCCGCCACACCCATTGTGGTGAGTCAAGGAAGAATACCAGGGATGGCATCTGCTGAATCTAGTAATACAATACATACAGCTCAGGGGTGAGAATCCTGTAAAATTCTCAGTAGGGTAATTCCCCCAAATACTATACAAAATACATGTAAGGAATTTATGCATATAAATCATTCATATAAAGATCGTAAGCATCAATGCTAAAATATATAGATTATGGGAACTTAGAATCGCACCATTGTAATGAACCATGTACTATTATTTGCATCCATAGCTTTAATCCCATGTATTTTCCTCAATTTGTCAACATAGGGAAGGCCAAATTCCACATAGAGCTGCACTAATTTCACAGAGGACAATAGACTGCTAGGACATGAGCTCATTCCTATTTGTGATCATTGGATTTCATTTTTTTCCATTTCCGAATCACACACATTCCTAGCCGATACATCTATCGACTTATAAATTTTCTAGGGAAGTCCTTACTTTTGCCTTCCCTCTCTATTCCATTTAGGCCTTGTTTCTATTTTCTCCATATGTTCAAACATGCAACGCAGAATTTATACATACTATTTATGTACTTTCTCACATAACTGCATTATGTACTTCTTTTTCCTTTCTCAAAACATGCTTACCTTGCAAATAGGTATTCAATTATAGTAGAGGTTCCTTTATGTCTCATGAATAAGTAATTAGAATAATCAACATGGATTCATATGCCATAGACTTGGAATAGGTATCATACTATCATAAATTTTCAACCACCCTCACATTCCAGCACCTTAGCAGAATAACCGTTCTAAGTACAACTTAATTGCCATAAACAATGGCCATTTCAAGAGCCAAAAAAATTTAATGTGTCTAGAATAACCTGTAAAAATTTCATGGCAAACAAAGCTCTATAGCTACTTCAGTAAAATATACAAATTTAGTGGTCAGGGCCACTAATTCAAGTCCAACCAGTTCCCAAAATTTTTACCCCTAGTAATTGATAGAATCAAGGCACAAGAAAATTTACAGTGATGATTCAATATGTTACTAACTTCGTGTAAAAATTTCATGAGTTAATTCAATCAATTCCTATGATAACAAATTCGGACAAATTTATTGCTTCAGTTTCAACAACCAAGCCAGGATCAGTCACATTTCGGTTCTTGATTTTTTTGAGGCAGTAAAATTTAAAATCAACATCGAAGAAAATGTATATAGTTATTTTAAGATGTTAAATACAACATATAATTTTTATAGCACATGAAATTACCCAAAACTATACTAGAAAATTCGTGCATAATTACTGCTTCAGGACAACTAGGAATCCAGCAGCCTAGTCCCAATTCCCTTTGAGAAAAACCCTTTTCTAACCCCATCCAAACACACCACCAAAATTCACACATCAATATCAAGATATTATCCATCTATACAACTAGAAATTTCGGACCTAGGTCATGCCAAAATAGATTATAAAAATTTGACAAGAAAAGGCAGCAAAAACCCTACTTTGAGTAACCTATTAGTTCCTTGGCTTCAAGATTAACCAAGCTTGCTTCCTTCTCCTCCAAAGCTCCCAATCCAACTTCAAACCCCTCTGATATCAGTGAGGTATGAGGTACAAGACAAGGTTTTGATATGGAATGGAATTTTGTTCGGTTAGATTGGTAGAGAATTAGGTGTAGAATAAGTTTAATGAAAGAACTTTGAGGTTTCAACAACTTTAGGCTAGTGTTTTTGGGCTTGGAACTCAAGAACAAGCTCTTGAGGACAACAATGGTGGCTGATCTCTTCTCTCCATTAGCTAGCCGAATTTTGAGGTATTTTGGGAAGAAAATATGGCTAGGCTTCTTATAATTAATGCATGGTGGATATTTAGTAAAGTAATCATTATTTATGTAATAAAGTAAAATGGATGGCTAAGATTAAATCTTGGATTCCAAGATTAAATCTTGGCCTTTCACATGTCCTAATTAGATAAATATCACCCATTTGTGGTGATGGAAATATCCTTCTGTTAAAAATCACACACCGAAATCTCACCAAACGGTAAACACCTTACTCGATAAAATCGATGTTGCCCGAAAATTAATTCTAAGCATAAAATTGTCATTCCCACACATTTTTAACCTTATTCTCATATTTTCCTAACTTTGGGCACCTCGGTTCCCAAATCGGATTTAAGCTCTAGACGGGCTTGCCTGGTAAAATACTATTCATTTTTTTTTGTGCTCACTCATAGAGTCATACTCATCACAACTGCTTCTGTCAGAATCTTAATATTCTCATTAACCATTCCTCAATCAATTTCTAAAGAAAAGAACTAGGATATTACAGTAGGGTCTTCATCATAAGTGCTGAAGGGATGTCACGACCCAAAAATCCAATCTAAGGTAGGAACGTTTAGGATTTGATTGAATTGTCTGAACTATGTGTAAATTGCTTGTTTGATTTTTGAAAAGTTTTTGAAAATCGATTCAAATGAATTTTGAGGAGAAAATTATTTTTAAGATGGGTGGTAATGTAACACCCTAAAAATTATTTAAAAATTAATTTGAACTTTATTAGTGTGAATTTAAAAAATCTAACAGTTTTAGCAATAATGAGGACGGTCTAAGAGACATGTAAAAAAAAATCTGAATAGTGATTTGTGGGTCTCGCAGGGCCATTGAGACGCTGAAACCCTATAAAGACCAAGAGATGCCTAGGACTAAGAAAAGAGAGGGTTAAGGTTAGAAATAGTTATAAATAAAGATTTTATACCTGAAATTAATTTTCGAACAACGTTTGATTACCAGGGTATGGTGTTTGACCTGCTCGTCAAATTTCGATGCGTGATTTCTAACATGAAAGATAGTTTAATCTTTATAAAAGGATAATGTCTATCCTTTAATGCCACTTGTAAGGCTAAGATTTAATCTTGCTTTACAAGATTAAATCCTAGCCATCCATTTCTTTTTATTATTAGAAATAAAGTATATTTTACTTACATATTTACTACACTTATATCAAGATAAATACTATTCCACCAAACCTTATCACATTTTTCTTTGTCATTCTCGGCCACAAAGAGAAGCGAAACAACCTCCATTCTTGTTATTTCAAAGAGTTTGAAACTTGTTTCAATCACTCCAAAACCTAGCCTAAATTTGCCAAAACCTCAAACTTCCTTCACAAAACTTACTCTACGCATCAAGATCTACCAAACTAATCGATTAGAATTTCAATCCATCACCTTTTTACACTTAGAGAGCTCACAATCTGCTATAAAATGGAGGGTTTGGTGTTGGTTTGAGGCTTTGTAGTGAAGGAAATCATTTTTGTCAAATGAGATTTTGAACCATGATGTTGGATTTTTGGTTTTATCAAAGGTAGGATTTATCCACGATTTTTCTAATGTATTTGTAAGTACTTATGTAAGCTAGAAAAATTATATGTTGAAGTTAGCATCCCAAGGTAATTCCATGGTTTTTCTTGGGTCATTATAAAGAATTTTACCTTGTTCAAGAAAATCAAGAACCGTGGTTGATCATATGTTGCCTGAATTACTAGACTTGAAGCTACAAATTTTGCTAATTTTGTTACCATAACAAATGATTGCTTTTCCCTTGAAATTTTTATAGGGTGTTGGAAACATCTTAAGTTTAAACTATGATTTTTATTTTGAATTGATTCAGTCATTTGCTAGGGTTAAAAATTATGGAATTCTGGCTTTGAGTTGAGATTAGGTAGTCTCACCACCAAATTCGTAGAATTTTGTTAATATAGTTAAAGAATGATTCTTACTCTAAAATTTTTATAGAACCTTGTGGACACATTGAAGTGTCTTAAACAATTTTTATAGCCTCTGAATTGATTGTTTAATGTGCAAATAAAATTTTACTACTTAAGCAAAAAATCTGCCATTGTGTTAGAAATGAACCGATGTCTTGAATTGATGAAATAATGGAATTTGGTATTAGTATGACATGAGTACTTGAATATGAATGATTGATCAGGTGAAATTATTGATGATGTTAGGTATATTTAGATGCGAATACCTATTACAATTGCTCATATGCGAAAGAAAAGCATAAGATTATATATCTTGGACTGGAGAAAGTAAATCTAGTTAGTCGTGGAAAGTAAACTTGACTACCGTGGAATTAAGTCAGGGAAAGTAAACCTAACTAGGAATAGGTCTGTGTGAGAATTGGAAAAAGTACATCCAATGATCATATATAGGAATGAGCTCAGTCCTAAAAGCGTGTATTACCTATTGTTGCCACACTGGGACGGCGATACATAATGTCCAAACGTGACAAGATAAGTCGAGGGCCAAGACAAGTTGAAGTAGCAATTGTTCAAAGTAGTCCTTTATCTTATGTGCTAAGTGAAAAATTTTAACATCAGTATTGAGGTAAAAATGTTTAATTTGTAATTTAACGTGTATATTTATATGACATGTGTATATTAAGTGATTGAATAATAAAAGAGACCTATAACACCCTAATTTTCTTTATAAATTAATTGAGGATTTATTAATTCGAATATTAAGATTCTAACAGACGTAAGAATGATAAGAGCGACTTCATGTTCGAACCAAAAAAAAAAGTGAATAGTGTTTTGCAGGCCTCGAGGCCGCAAGAAGCAAAACCCTAGATTCGGGCAGGAGGTACTCGAAATTGGGAAAACATGGGAATAAGGTTAGTAATAAGTGGGAATGAAAATTTTATACTTAGAATTAATTTTCGGATAATATTAGGTTAATCGAGTACGAAGTTTACCCGTTCGGTAAAATTTTGGTGTGCGATTTTTAACACCGAAAGAGAGTTTAATTCTTACTAATGGATAATGTTTATCTTGCTTAGCCAAGTGTAAGGCTAAGATTTAATCTTGTAAAGCAAGATTAAATCCTATCCATTTACATTAGTTTCTTTTATAAAGCAATTTGACTTTATGCTACAATAATGATATTACTTGATATAAGATAAACTCAAACCACCTAACTCCTTTAATTTCATCCTGCTTGTTCGGCCATCATCACCAAGAGAAGTTTCAGCCACCATTTTCATTCCTTAGGAGCTCTAAACTTGCAAACCCAAAAACCTTAGTTTAGAGTTGTTAAAATTACCAACTTCCTTCACAAAACTTCATCTACACTTCAATCCCCACCATTCTAACCGATTAAAATTTCAAAACTACACCAATTCTCATGTTGATCCCGCACTTCCTCACTTCTTAGGGGAGGTTTGGTGTTTGATTGGGAGTCCTCAAAGTGAAGAGAAATCAAGTAGAGCATCCTTTGGAACATAGAGCTCAAGAGCCCTCAAAGTAGGGTTTTTCACTGCTTTTGTTTGTCCAATTTATTCTGATGTGTTTTAAGTAAGATAAGTTTGAAATTTCTCTTTATATTGGTTGATATTATGTTTGTATTGATGTATTAATTTTGGTAGTATGTGTGGATGATGATAGAAGTCACTTTTATCAAAAAGATGTTGAGTGATACTTGCTGATTTTTGGTCTCTTGTAGGCAGTGTAGTCACGATTTTTGGACATGTTGTAGTCATTTTCATGAGTTGAAAAATTTATATGTCCAAGTTAACATCTTGGAATAGTCCATGAATTTTCTTGGGTGTTGATTTTAATCAGAAACCCAAATGAGATTGATGCTGTGGATTGTTGAAACTGAAACAATACAATTGCTCGATTTTATTACCATATAAAATGATTGAATAAACCTTTGAAATTTTTACATGAAGTCAATGACATATTGAAGTGTCACTGTAAATTTTATTGTGACCTGATTCAATCATTTGCTAGGGTTAAAAATTGTGGGAACCCTGTCTGATCAATGAATTGATGGTTCCTGACCACTGAAATTGTACAATTTACTGAAGGAGTTAGAAAGCTCCGTTTATATTGAAATTTTTACAGGATTCTTAGACACATTGAAGTGTCTTGGAGAATTTTTGTGACCCTGAAATCGGCCATATAGTAGAGAAAATAAATCTTGCTACTTCAGCATAAATTCTACCAACATGCTGAAATTGAATCCATGTATTGATTTAGTGATATAATGACTTGTGATTCAATTAGGATGTAAATCAATGCATGCTATGGACCTTAATGATTGCTTCATGAGAAAAGAATGGGAAATTCCTCGTAAATGAATACCTATATATTGCTTATACATGTATTTGAGAAAAGAAAAAGGAAAAGTACCTAATGCGAGTATATGCCAAAAAGAGAATGTATAAATTTCCCTTGTGCATGTTTTAACATATGGAAAAAACAGAAACAAGGCTTATATGGGTTAGAGAGGGAAGGCAAGAATAAGGGCTTCCCTAGAAACGTTATTTGTTGGTAGACGTATCGGCTAAATAGAACTGTGTGTGTGTAACATCCTCCCAAGTACAACCCCATCCTTAAGTTATGATGTCGTACTTGAGAGTTGTTACTCATTAATCAGTGGACCTTTCTTAATTATCTATAGCAAGAATCAATCGAATCGTGTAGTAACTAACTCGTGGTTCTATCAAAATATATATAGCAAGGAAACAAAGTATTTATTTATTACAAGTCAAGTACAAAAGGAAGCTCTTCTATGAGCTTTAGTACATATATGTTCTTTACTACATTTATAGACACATATACACATCTAAGTACAACAAATACGAGTCTCCACTACTAAGCTATAGGAATTCCAATTTAGTCTTCTTTGTAGGGCTTCACTTCTGGGAATAACCTGGAGACAACACGGAAACAAACACATAGGGGTGAGAATTAAAAAATTCTTAGTATGGCATCCCCAAAACATATAATGACACTTATGTCATCGTTATCATCCCAGCCACTTCGGTTTATTAATAAAATTGTGAGCATGCAATATACGTCAAAGGTTTATTTTTAAGTTCAAAGGTCATTCTTCCAAAGTAGGTTTATTTTAATACTCACTCACTCAGCATGCGTATGTCATATTACTCAATATCATAATAATTCATTTTTCAACTTTGCGTGCGCTTGGACATCAAAAGACCTTTTCGTGCTCTTTACAACTACAGGGGGCTTATTCTTCACTTGATACATACATCAACCTCAAGCTCACCTTACTACATACATTAGCATAGTTTCTAAATTTCATAATGTTTCCAATATACATATCATTCATTTATCATGTTTCTTTCTACCGACGCAAACTTAAAGCTCATATATACAATTAATCACAAGTAATTCTCATTCATTTCTCATAAACCAATCTTTGATGTCACTAGCATGCATTCATGTACATCATACTTGAACCAAACATCATTTGACTTCTAAATCAAGAGTTTAATTCATTTCCAGGACAAAGACAGCATTTGGCATAATTTAGACTTATGGAGCATGATTTATTTCACAAATTAAACAATAAATTTAAAGACTATGAAAATTCCCTGAGATACTTCAATATGTCCACAAGGCTCCATAAATATTTCGGGGTAAAAAGGTTCTCTAAGTATGATAATAAAATTCAACAATTTTAGTGGTCAGGAGACCCCTCATACTCAGTTTAGAACTAGATTCTCACAATTTTTAACCCTAGCAAATGATGGAATCAGTTCAAAAGAACAATCATGGGTATACTTTGAGATGTTGAAAATATCCTATAAAAATTTCAAAGGATAATTCAATTATTTGCTATGTTAATAAAATTATACAAATTCACAGCTTTAGGTCCACTAATCCAGACCAGAAACCACTTCGGTTCTTGATTTTTTTAGAGGTAGTAAACTTTAAAATCAACATCCAAGAAAATTCATATAGTTATTTTAAGATGTTAAATACAACATATAATTTTTATATGCTCATGAAATTACCCAAGCTATATCAGAAAATTCGTGCATAATTACTACTTGCAGGACAACTAGGAATCTAGTAGCCTAGTCCCAATTTCCTTTAAGAAAAACCCCTTTTTTAACCCCATCCAAACACACCACCAAAATTCACACATAAATATCAACATATTATCCAGCAACACAACTAGAAATTTCAGACTTAGGTCATGCCAAAATAGATTAGAAAAATTTGACAAGAAAAGGCAGCAAAAACCCTACTTTGAGTAACCTATTAGCTCCTTGGCTTCAAGATTAACCAAGCTTGCTTCTTTCTCCTCCAAAGCTCCCAATCCAACTTCAAACCCCTCTGATATCAGTGAGGTATGAGGTACAAGACAAGGTTTTGATAAGGAATAAAAATTTTGTTCGGTTAATAAAGAACTTTTGATGTTTCAACAACTCTAGGCTAGTGTTTTTGGGCTTGGAACTCAAGAACAAGCTCTTGAGGACAACAATGGTGGCTGGTCTCTTTCTTTCTCTTGCTGGCTGAATTTGATGGTGTCTTGGAGAAGAAATGAGACTTGGCTCTTGTATTTAATGCTTTGAAGATATTATGTAAAGTAAATCATCATTTATGTGTTAAAGCAAAATGGATGGCTAAGATTAAATCTTGGATTCCAAGATTAAATCTTGGCCTTCCACATGTCCTAAAGGATAACCTTTGACCATTTGTGGTGACTAAAAATATCTTTCGTGTTCAAATCGCACATCGAAATTTTACCGAACGGGTAAACACCGTACGATTAAACCATATTGCCTGAAAATTAATTTTAAGTATAAAATTATCATTCCCACCTATTTCTAACCTTATTGCCATGTTTTCCTAATTTCGGCCACCTTTGGGCGAACTAGGGTTTCAGCCGAGGCCGTGGGGCCGCAAGATTATTATTCATCCAAGCCCAGATTTTTTTTTTTAAACGTTCGTTGGGCCATCCTCATCGTTGCTAAACTTTAGATTTTTAAAATTATGACTACTAAAGTTTAAATTAAATTTTAAATAAATTTCAGGGTGTTAATGTGATTCGGAAATGAAAAAAATGAAGTTCTGATGATCACGAGTAGGAATGAGGTCATGTCCTAGCAGTCTATTGTCCTTTGTGGAATTGTCTAATATAGACACCTCTTGATGTGATATTAAGCTTTCCTTATGTTAATAAAAAGAGAAAATACATGGAATGGGATTCCATGGTTCCAAATAGCAATGCATAATTCATCATTGTGGTTGTATCTTGATTTTACATAATGTACATACTTTGGTGGTGGTGCTTATAATTCTTGCATGAGTATTCTTATGTGAATGCATTTAGTGTTGATTTCTACATCGTATATGAGGGATTACCCTAGAATTTTATAATATTCTCATCCCTATGTGTATATATGTTGTATTGCATTTAGATGCCATTGGTGATTCTCTTCCTTGACTCGCCTCATGGCAGTGGCATTACAACCCGACTTGGACTCCTGTATGTTGTGGCCTATTCCTAGATTCAGGCCTATGTATTCTTCAGCCATTCATTCAGCTTTTGTATTTACCCCAGAGTTCAACCCGATTTTCATATGATGGTGTGCCTACACATGGCACACCCCTATGTTTTTGTAGCCCCACTAGCACCACTTGTGCCCCTCTCAAGACCCTCGTCATTATCCTCCTCAGACTGGGACGTCTAGGCCCAATGTAATGCCCCTTTTCCTGTAATTTTTCCTGCGTTGGAAATTACCGAATTACCCTAGGTAATTTTTCATATAATTTGAGACCAAAAATCCTGAATAAAGGAATATAACATTAGAAGAAAGGTTAAGAGCAATTCGTGTGAGAGTTGCAAACCCGATTTTCTGTACGTGTAAAATAACCAAAATGCCCTGAGGTTATTTTACTCAGAAAATGAGGATCGTGGGCCCCACCCATCCTCAAGGGGATGTTTTGTTGCTAATAAGGGATTGTTTGTGTTATGTGTGTTAATAGAGAAGAAGAATCCTAATTTTGAGCTTCGACACGCGAAATGACCAAAATGCCCCTGGTGTTTTAACTTGATTGCGTGGTCCTAACCCGAACCTCACTAAAATGTTTTAAAACATGTTTTTAAGCTATGATTAACCATTAGTTAAGCTCGGGTGGTCTCGGGCAATTTTTAAGTAAAATTACCATTTTGTCCTGTCTTTGTGCAGTTTTCAAATTTAGAGATTTTTGATTCGTAAGCAAAACCTAAGCAATACTAGGCTCAAATTAAAGGTTATTAGATTCTAATTATTAATCTAGAGTCAAAATTATTTATTTAGGGTGATTAAAACCTAAAATTGCTTAAAAACACCCAAATTGCTTACTAATTCACCTAAGCCCTTAATTGCAAATTCTCTAATTTGCAAAGATACCTTACCTACACCTAAATAATGCATGGAACACACAAATTTCTCCTCCTTGGGCTGTAATTGACGAAATTATTGATGCCATTATGCATCAGAATAATTGTCCAAAGATACACTAAAACAAAATGCCAAAATGTCACCATGAGACATAATTCCCTAAATTCATACAACTTGTCTTGAATCCATGTTTTCCTCCCTTTGTTCCCCATGAAAATCCATCAGCCTTCCTCCTTCATTTGTCCATTTATGAGCTTCAAAATCTCTATAAATAGGCATGCTTGAAGAGGTGTTAGAAGCCTTTGATCATAACTTACACAATTCTAGTTCTTAGGAGCACCAAAAGCTTTCTTTCTTCCTCCTCCTTGGCCGAATTCTCTCTCAGTTTTCAAAGAGATTTTCTTCCATTTCACTCAAAGAAACCAAGTTCTCTTCCTTTCCTTCAAATCAGATTAGGTAGGGAGTTGTTTTTAAGTTTATTTCTATGCTTTGCTAAGTGTTGTTCTTGGTTCAAAATGATGATTTCATGGATTTTCTCTAGTTTCTCCATTTGGTTTTCTTCTTCCTTTTTCTTTGAACAATTTGGCCATATGGCCTAGGTGGGACTAAGATGATGGCTTGATGATGAGGACCTTGAGGTGGGTTGTGAATCCATCACAAGTTAGGCCTCTAAAGCTTGAAAATTCCACTTGATGCAAAACTTTAAAGAATGACGTTTTTATGATGTAAAAATAAAGATCTTAAGTTTAGAACTTGAAAGATGTATTTTTCACTTTGTCTTGCAAAGATATATTGGGTTGAATTTATATTTCTCTAAAGTCTTGGAGGAGCTCTAGTAAAGAAATAAAATGAACTTGCATCCATGTTTAAGTTTATGCCTTGCATAATCATGTTTACTTTCTATGTCATCACTAAATTCTCAAGAATGAATAAATGAACTTGCATATTCATGTTTAAATTTCCAAGCTTGCATTTTATGTTTATGTTTCAAGTTGTCACTTAATCTTCAAAGATAATAAAGAGGATGCATCTCATATTTATTTTATGCTCTCACTTTATTTTATAATGGCTAAAAGAATCAACGCATGACATGTTTATTTTATGTCATCACTTAAAGATCCTAGAGCTCAAAGACTTGCCTAAGTATCACAAACAAAGTTGGAACCATGGTAACAAAAACTCTAAAGCTTACTTAAGATTATGGGAGTCAAAGAATTCATTCTTTAAAAAGTCTTGAGTCTGGAGCTTAATAAGATGTAATAAGAATTCTCTTCTCTTCACTTGGTCCAGTGCAACTACGTCCTTTCTAAGATTCTTCTCCCTCCACTGGTCCAGTGCGGACTACGCGCTAGCTTCTTGCATCATGTTTATAATTCCAAGTTATCACTTTATAAAGACAAGATTAAAATGAGGTTGCATAGCATGTTTATAATTCTAGTTATCACTAAATCTCTAAAGCTCAAGACTTGCTCCTTTTATCTTAAGTGAAAATTTTAATCGTAAAGATTCTTTCAATGTATAAATCGGCCTCATGATTAAGGTAGGCCTGAAGTGATTTTAAATAAGCTACTGATTTAGTTCTAAAATTTCTTTCAAGATTACAAAAAGAATTAGTTTCTAAAAGAGTTTTAAGGCTTTGAAATGATATTACGGAAACTAATCTCTTGCATGTACTTAAAATGAGATATTAAGCAATTATGTGAGGTTCATGATTCAGATTGATCTAAGTTAGTATTACTATGAATTGATATATTTGATGTTGTGATAATTATGTTTATTGATAAGGAATAATTCTATGCATGTTAGAAGTGAAATTAGCTACATAAAGCAATAAAGCTTTAAATATTTTTACTACCTATGCTGCCTCATATGGTTTAATAATGTTCTTAAGGCTTATGATTAATGGTAATTATGGTAATTAATCCCTTAGATGCATAATTAATTAGTTTGATAATTGAGGTTACCAATTCTAGAGTTTTTATTTAAGACAACTTTTAAGGATTTATGATGATGCTTATTAAGTATTTGATTCCATTGAATGATTTCATGGCTTGCATGTTATAGTTGCTGTTGCAAACAATGAGAATGCTTATGCATGAAATAATGAAATATTCTTTGTTATTTAAAAATTTACCCTTGTTGGAAGAAAGTATATTACTGTAAAAGTGTAATTTGGAAAGGTTCTGGCTAGGAAAGACTTGGTATTTAAGCGTGTCCATTTGTGACCCACCTTCTTCCTGGGATCTCCAGATGCATGATTACAGTTGGTATATATTATTTCGGCATAAGACTATAAATGAGAAAATGTTATGATGATTATGAATGAAGAATTGTATTATGATATAACATGCAAAGACTTAAAGGTGACTCAAAATATATGAGGAAATGACCCTTGGACCCATCAGACTATAGGTGGTGAAAAGGTGATCCTGAGAAAATGATCCTTTGGACCCGTCAAACTATAGGCGGTGAAAAGGTGATTCTTGCCCCCTAGTCCGTTCTCTCAAAAGGGTAGAGACGAATTTTTACTTATCAAAAGGGATAAGTATGTGCTGGTGACGACTAGCAAGGTATGAGCTCATAACCTAGATTACTCCCAAAAGGGTGGAGTAAAGGGTGGCCCAGGAAAATGATGATGAAAGTAACTTTAAGTCACCTAAGATACTAAGTAAATGTATTATGTGAATATGATGTTCTACTATGCATAGTATTTATGAGATGATGATGAGAAATATGATGTTCTGCTATGCATAGTATTATGAAATGATGATGAGGAATATGATGTGATTTTATGCATAACTATGTTATTATATATGAAAGGAAAAGTTCATTATATACATGACATGCTAAGTTTATGATGCATTATAAGACGTATGATTAAAACGACGACCTCGGTAAAGTATATTTTCAAACTTAATAAATCAATCTTAGCATGCTCATTATTTCATAATAACCCCGAGGTTCCTGGGGACGATGATGATGACACAATGCATCATGAGGTGAGTACCCTCCTGAGATTCTTTTTATAAGTTTCTCACTCCCTCTATTTTTCTTTCCATCTCCTCTTCAGAAACGAAGGAAGCGTTCGTGAATCACATTGAGGCTTTCACGGTAGCTGAACTTGATCCTGCTAGTTTCACTCGTATATTTCAGATATCTATCCCTATCCTTGGAGTGTTATTACTAGGTGCCATTAATGGATGTCCTTCCATCCATATATTATTTATGTTGCCTACACCTAGTCTTATTCTGTTGGTAGGAAAACTATCTATGTGTTATGTAATTATGGATGTTATATGATGGAGCCAATATGATATGTTTTTTTTTCATGCTATATCTGCACGTTAGTCGCTTTATTGCGATTATTGTTCACGTTATGTGCGGCTCACGTTTTCAATTATGTTTAAAAAAAAAATGGCTCGTAATTTCACTAAGTATTTTCAAAGTATGATGAAAGAACTGAAGCAAAGAGTAAAGTCTAGTAATTAATCAGATACAACCTAGGTGTATTCGGTTAATTATTAGGGTGTTACACCCGACCTCGATGGAGGCAAGGCCATCGTGCCGATGGCCAATGGCTTCCTGTAGGATAATATAGGATTCTCAGAGACTTTTGGCGTGTACGAAGTAGTAGTGTGGTGTTGGGACTTTACCAGCCTGCTGATGTACTATTAAATGTTTCCAGGTCCATTTGTATCTATATGTTATTTTTGTCGGATTGGATACTTGGCAGGCTAGGTCTTAGGCGAGGCTAGTCCCGTTGTTACGAGGTTTTTGAATAGCTTAGGGGTCATCTTGTTTGCTTCCTGATGTGGTGTACATCCTGTAATTGAAACCTAATGTTCATATATGTATAAATGAGTTTTGCAACATATGTATCTAAATCTCTTTATTACTTTGTATTTCGACTAGTATAGTTTTTGAACATAAGTAATACTCTACTAATTTCTATGTCAATACTCGAGTAGAACATGGTAATTAGGAGGGTGTTACATTATGGAATCAGAGTTCATCCTAATAGGACCTTGAGGAATGGACTGGTTATGCTTCCTTAGTAAATGTCATGCATTATAATTTTATATATGTGTATGACTAGTTGGAATGTTGATTGCTGCCACACTTAGCTTGGTATTGAACCTGATTAACTCAATAATTCTTGTTTGGTGTGATAAGAATCGATGACTTCAAATCCGCAAACTAGAAGGGAGCGGGAATAATGCCGAAATGATGGACACCTTTCGTGAAATGGCAGGCTATGAGAGAACAAGTTGCAAGTCGCCAACAGGATGATGGAAAGGTTGGATCGACATGCCGAAAGAAATCCAGTTAGGAATCCTGGAGGAGTAGAAGTGGATGTGGAATATCAAAGTTAGAGTTTAGGAAAGCGACCCCGCCATTTGAGGGGCCTTCAATCCCAACGGCAGAAGAATGGATTAAGGCCATGGAGAAGACTTTCTCAGTTCTTCCTTGTACGGAGACCCAAAAGGTGGCTTTTGCCACCTACATGCTAGAAGCGAATGCAGAATTTTGGTGGGTTGGCACCAAGGGATTATTTGAAGCTTCCCAGACTAAAGTTACCTGGGATGTCTTCAAAGAGGCTTTCTGCCATAAGTACTTCCCCTTCTTGAGGAATGTAACAGCCAACACCCAGGACATTACGTGATATTGTCCTCTTTGGGGTTTAGGGCCTACTCGACTCCCCCTTCAAGGTTTTGTTCTTCCCCTGCGAGGGAAAACGCGTCACGCAAGGAGAAGGTATCCACACCCTTATAAGGCATGCTTCGTTCACCTCCCAGCTGATGCGAGACTTCACAATCCACCCCCTTGGGCCCAGCGTCCTCGCTGGCACACGCCCCGGACCCTTTGATACCATCTGCAAGCCCAGGCACCCCCCATTACGTGATATAATCCTTTTTGGGGTTTAGGGCCTACTCGACTCCCCCCTTCAAGGTTTTGTTCTTCCCCCTAGCGAGGGAAAACGCATCACGCAAGGAGGAGGTATCTACACCCTTATAAGGCATGCTTCGTTCACCTCCCCAGCCGATGTGGGACTTCACAATATGTAACACTCTAATATTTAACCCAACACGCCTAAGACGTATTAAGATTAATTATTAGTTATTACTTCCTTTTTAAAACTTGTTTGTAAAATTACTTAGCGGTAAATACGGGTAAATTTTTTTTTGAAATGGAATACATAAAACAAAGTGCGAGTCTTCGTGTACAACATAAATGAAATGTAAAGTAGGAGAACAACTAAATCATACAAAACAAAAGCAAGAAAGAACACCTCAATCATAAAAACATCCATCATAATATTGATCATAATAGTTTAGTACATCATCTAAAACATAAAAGAAAGCATAAGTCGTACCCATATAAGTGGGAGAGCTTCAGTACATGAAATATAAGGTATAGGAAACACAAAATAGCTAATACATGAAAAAGCCCCCAAAGGATCGATCCCAAGCCATGACTACTCCTCCCATGGTAAGGGCGCATCTCGGGCGTCGAGCTAGCCTCCGTTGTGTCACCGTATCCTCACTGCCCTCCGACATCCATGGAACCTCCGGGCAGATCCTCCACGGGTCGTCTTCAAATGCCTTGGGCGTAGGACGTACTCGAGGTAACCGCGCTATTCTGAAGATGATGGTCGGCAGCGTTCTTCGTCATGGGGTTGCGTCCTCTCAAAAATCAAATCATCGCTAAAGGGAGAGGTCGGGTGAAGCGAAGCTAAGAGGAAAAGCAAATGGGCGTCCTATGTATGCAAAAATGCACACATCACAACGACCCTCGAAATGGTAAGACTAATGATCTGGGTCATAGTGCACCTCCCATATCGGGTGTCAATGAAGATCACGAACGATGCTATCGCAGCTGAAGATGTAGTGGAAAGAAAAAGAGAGAGAGAGATGAGAATTTTGCTAAAAAATCTCAATAGGGAAATCCTCTATCCTAGTATCATCGTTTACATCCCAGGAACCTTGGGTTTATTATGAAAAAGTTAAACATGCAAAGGTTCATTATGAGGTTTTCATAAAGACAATTATCCAAGGTCCGTGTCTTTTATGATGAATCTTAATGCATGTATGCAGCATACCAACACATGAATGCATGGCAATACTTGCAATAATAAAACATATTATCAACAATTAAATCACATATATGTGGCATGTAACTTCTCATGATCAACCTTTCGCTTTCATAAGCAAAATACTTCTCATCTTTTCTCATTTCTCAAACTTGTGACATCATGATCTTTAAAACAATAGTAACCGACCCTGATACTAGGCTATGAGCTCATAACTTAACTAGTCGTCACTAGTTCTTACTTATCCTCTTGATAAGAGAATCATAATCATAAAAATAACAATCCCGACTCCTAGAGTACGCGGGACCTAAGGAATCACCCATCACGGGAGTTTCTTCCTTCTTTGAAACGCATAAGCTTTAATGTAACACCCTAACTTTCACCTAATACGCTCGAGTCGCATTCGGCTAGTTATTAGCGGTTACGTCTTTGTTTTCAGAACTTGACTTGGCTTTCTTTAAAATACGAGTACTAAAAATACAACTAAATTTTTTTTTTTTTGAACTTAAGACTTAAAATGCGAGCCGCACATGCGCATAGGGACCGACTACTAAACAAGAAACATAACATCCAAGCATACATCACCATAACAGTCATAAATAAACCATAGGATAAACACAACATAACTTGTAGTATTATATTATAATCATAACAAAACAACGATGGTCTTATAAATGTAAGGACATCTCAAGATACTTGATATATCAAGCAAGGTTAACTAACGCAAAACATAATTATAAACAGGCTAGACTAGTCTTCAAGCTTCCATTGCCCTCTGATCGATGTGCATAACTCCTACGCCTGCACTTCAAGGGAAATCACGAACATCCGCATCAATCCCATCTGGAGATGACACGGGAGGAAAACAAAAGAGGGTAAGAATACTCATACACGATTCTTAGTAGGGCTCCCAAGCTTTAACACAAGTGTCATCGTCGTCGCCCAGCCACTTTGGGTTTCATTATGATAGATGTATACATGCATAGGTTCAATTTTAATTTCTCAAATCTTATTATCCGAAGTGGGTTCCTTTTAGCATGAGTCTTCATGGTATGAATGCGCAGATATTTTATGTATGCATGGCAATGCTTGAGCATGACAGTACACGTAGATAACACTTATCACTTAATCAAAGCATCAATGAAACATATGCATGTGCGTCTTTTACTTTTTCATATTTGAACTTCGTGAGTTCCTTTCATAGCTTTTTCCATTTTCCTACCCTCATCATGGTCACCAAAATCCACCCAACATGCCGGCCTGGCGATTTAACATGGTCACCAAAACTCCTAATCACCTATCGCCTAGGAATGAGTTCATCCTAACTAGCCATCTCTAGATTCATATGGGGTAAAAGAGGGGAAATCATATTTCTTTCTTGGATCACCCGTACAACCCTTAACTCGGGAAGTCATAATGGGATCATTTCCACATTATCATATCTTTTATGGATGCAACATGAGCCTACAACCTTAGAACCTCATATAACATATCATTCATTCATATCTTATATTCTCATGCATTTTAAACATAGCACACCACATCATTATAGCAACATGCCACACATCCATACATTTTCATGCTCATGATATTTAAATGATTCACAACATCAAATTCATACTTATTCGATCTCATTCTCACATCACATCTCCTATCTCATGGTGTCTTATGATTTGGCTCTTACGGGTCTTAAACTTGTGTTCCAATTATCCTAACCTTTATTATGGATCCGATCATTACCTATAATTCTTTCTAACACTTATGTTTTACTAACTCATCCAATCAGCATTGTATGGAATTAAACATCATGATCATTACTTGGCTATGGGGGATCCTATGATCTACACCTTAGGCTCTCTTCTAAGTTTTGTCTTTGCCTAAGATCCTAGGTTCAACTTCTAGGTATATACACTAATTATGGGTCATCTTCCTTAAGCTCAATTATGCTTGGAACAATAGTTATCATTATTCTCGTGTTTAGGTGTTAAGATTTTAGTTCTTCAACCTTTCTATTTGCTTAGCCCTTTCTAACCGTCAACATCGTTCTCACTTCTCTCAAACATAATCTTATGCATTCTAACTCCTCGAAACAGAATTCATACAGTGGCCAACAAGATAGAAAAACCAAAGGTATGTATCATGCACAATCACATAAAATCATGTTATAAGTGCATACAAGTTACTAGTCTTTCTCTTGGAATAATTTCATGAGCAAAAAGGGTGTTCTGGTAATTGATTACATGTGCCTGGTAATCGATTACCAGGGACTAAATTTTATTCTGGGTTCAAAACAACTGAGTAATCGATTACATATGATGGTAATCAATTACTTAGGGTTAATCTGTTGGAAAAATGAAGAACATTGGAGTAATCGATTACACTAACAGGTAATCGATTACAAGGTTTTAAGGACTAGTTCTGGGCATGAAGAACAACCTTGGTAATCGATTACATTGTCTCTGGTAATCGATTCCAAAACCAAAAACCCTTCAAAAATCACTCTGGTAATCGATTACATAAGCTGTTAATCGATTACCAGGACCTTCGGAATTTGAGAAAATATGATTTTTGACACATTTCAAACCATTTAAACACCTTGAGACCTCATAAAACATTTTTCCAACATTTTCTGAAATCATCCTTTCATTTTACAAAATCAAACCATCATTGTATAATACTAAACACATTCACTTCTCATGGTTAAAATTTCCTTTTGAAGATACTTAGGGCAAGTCTTTGAGCTCTAGAGTATTTAGGTGATAACATAATCTTAAACATGCTATGCACTTCATTTCACTCTTCATTACAAAGTAAAGTGAGAGCATAAAATAAATATGAGATGCAACCTCATTATTATCTTTAAGGATTAAGTGATGACTTAAAATGTAAATATGGAATGCAAGCTTGGGAATTTAAATATGGTAGTGCAAGTTCATTCATTTATTCTTATGAGATTAGTGATGGCATCAAAATAAACATGAGATGCAAGACATAAATTTAAACATGAATGCAACTTGTTTTATCTTAACTAGAGCTCCTACAAGACTTTAGAGGAACATCAATGGCCTTAACCCAACATGTATCTTAACAATAGAAGATGAGCTTTAGAGTTCTTAACACCAAGTCTTCAAAGAAGACTTTGGCTTTGAACTTCATCATCAAGCTCAAGAAAATGGATTAAAACTAAAAACACCAACCCTTTAACAAAACAAACATAAATAGAACTAATCATATTCTTTATTTTATTGCTCATGGGCTTCAATCTAGAGTAAACTCTTAGAATGGCCGACCAACTTTAAGGTTGGCAAGGGAAAGCTTAGAGCTTTTTGAAAACATTTGATTAATTTTTCTTTACCAAAGTTTTTGTGATCTACCCAATATTTTAGCAAACCTTGTTCAAACAAATGAAAAGGAAACCAAAAAATAAACTAAGGAAAAGAAAAGAACACAAGCATATATGGTCCAAGACCAAGTTGTTTCAAGCTTTAGAGGTTTCTCACATGACAACAACAAGTCATTATCTTGAAACCTCATCATCAAGCCAAAGTTTTTCTCAACCAAAGGCTCTAGGCCGAAAATAAAAAGAGAGAGGGAGAACTTGGAAAAACCAAGAGAAACACTAGAACTCTTCCTTAAAGGAAGCACACAAAACTCAGAAAATACACCCTACCTAAAGAAGTCTTGAAAAGAGGGAAAGCTTTGTTTCTTGAGAGGAAAAGAAAAAGAAATCCTTCTTGAACTCTTGCTGGAAACTCGGCCAAGGAGGAGAGAAAGAAGCTCTTTGTGTTTGGGAAGAAAGTTTGAAGCTTGCTCAAGTGTGTAAACATTCAAAGAGCTTTCAAACTCATCTATTTATATAAGAATGAAAGCTTGTGGATAGCTTGGGAGGAGGAAGGGTGGCCAGTCACTTGAGGAGGGAAGAGAGAGAAATATCTCTTTGATTGGGATGGTGGAGAGCATGGGCAAGGTATGGTGAGGTATGGGTTTGGGTATGGCTTAAGGCATGGGCTTGGAGTGCAACAAAAATTAACATGTGGCACCATTTTGGGGGGAAGATTTCGGCCAGCATATCAGCCAAGGGGGAAGGGATTTTGTTCATGTAATTGTGGTTTAAGGATGTGTTTAGGTGTTTCTTTGATTAAGGTTTTGATTAGGGGTTTGTAAGAAGGTGTTTAGGTGAGGTAATTAGGTAATTAGGAGTGTCAAGACTTGATTAGGAGTGGTCATACTAGATTAACAAATTAAATTCATTTTCTTAGTCAAATAAAGTATGGCACAATTCCTTAATTTAAGGAATTGGAGATACTATTCAAGATTTCATGACTAGGAATCTTGAATTAAAGAATGCAATTAGAGTTTATCTAAGCAATCTTAGGTTCTAATTAACCTCAATAAATTATTTTGACTCTAGATTAATTATCGAAATAAATTAATTTTCAATTAGAGCCTAATATTGCTTAGGTTTGTTTAATCGCGTTATTAGGCTCATTGTACACTGTTCTAGGGGCAAAATGGTAATTTTGCACTAAAACTACCCAGGACCTTCCGGGCCCGACTAAACATCAAAAACCACTTATAACATCATTTAAAATCTTTTGGCAAAGTCCGGCTCAACACGTAAAACGATGACAACGCCACATGGGTGTTTTGGTAATTTCACGTGTCAAAACTGGAAAATGAGATTTTCTCTCTCTACCACACATAAGACATATAACCCCCTATTAATCAACAAAACATCCCCTTGAGGATGGCCGGACCGATCCTCACTTTCGGGGTAAAATGATCTTAGGGCATTTCAGTCATTTGACACGGGAAAATCGGGGCGTTACAATTAAGACCAAGTGACTTTGTCCGCATTGGAGGCTGATGTCGATGCCCTCATAGTTTTACCTTCTTCTCACCGTAGCAGGAGAAGTGCGTCTCAAGCTGCAAAATGCATCATCTGGTTAAGACCAGTGACATTGTCCGTTTTGGTATGGCCCCCATGACCATACCCTCCACGGTTTCCTTTCTCCTCACCGTAAGGAGAAATGCGTCTCGGCATGTTACATATAAAATCTTTCTTTTCAAAACTTTCTCAAGTCTCTCAAATTTGACAGAAATTCAGCAGCATAACAACTACTCCAAATTTCCTCAAATTTGAGTCATGCCACATAACTCAATCACACATGTCATTCTCATGGAACTTTCTCAATTAAATAAATCTCTAATTCGTAGGAGCATACTCTTCTATCTCTTTCATATTTCGAAATCTCATGCATCTCAAACATGGCATAACACATCATCATAACAACATGCCACAAATACACATATAGTCTCATTAACATATCCACATCATTATGAGTATACCCACTTGGTCTCATGCTCACATCACACCTCCTATCTCATGGTGTCTTATGCTTTGGCCCTTACGGGTCTTAAACTTGTGTTACAATTTTCCTAACCTTCATTATGGATTTTTATAACACCTAAGGGATCATTACCTATAATTTCCTCTAAGGTTTGTGATTTATGACATAACCAAACAGCTTTAGTAATTTTGGGCAGAATTTTGCCTTATGATTACAAGGTCCTAGAATCTCCATCTTTGACCCTTTCTAAGTTCCGTCTTCGCCTAAGGCTCTATAATTAACTCCTAAACTAATTATGAGGGATTCCTATACATATCTGCTAATTATAAACCATTTTTCTTAAGTCCAATTATGCTAAAATAGAATTACAAATTTTGTGCATCTAAGTGTTCTAGAATTCTCATTTTAAGTCCTTTTTAGTTACTTGTTCTTTCCTAACTTCCCTAAATCATTCCTTGCTTCACTCAAACATAATTTTACACATTTTAACACCTTAAAACAGAATTCATACAATGGCCAAATGCCAAGAGTAGAACCGAAAACATAAGCCTTATAGAATCACATAATCACATGATTTAAATGCATATAAGTTGCTAGTTTCTCTTGGAATCATTTTAGAACCTCAAAACCCTTTTGAAACCAATTAATCTCAATCAAATCACTTAAATATGTGCTAGGTCAGTAGCTAAATAGTTTAGCTCAATGAATAGATTTAAAACATAAAACTTTGTTCACAAAGTTCCTTGAGTACACCTAAGCTTAGAAAAATTCCAAGACTTAGACTATGGGCACTTATGATTAGATGAACTCATCCAAGTCCATCATCATCACCACAAGGCCGAAATGACATCCTTGGAATGCCTCCATTTTCTAAAACTTTATGCAAGATACTTGGGCAAGTCTTTGAGCTCTAGGATATTTAAGTGATGACATAAACTTAAACATGATATGCACTCATTTTATTCTTCATTAGAAAGTAAAGTGAGAGCATAAAATAAATATGAGATGCAACCTTATTATTATCTTTAAAGATTAAGTGATGACTTGAAATATAAACATAAAATGCAAGCTTGGAATTTAAACATGATAATGCAAGTCCATTTAATTATTCTTGAGAGTTTAGTGATGACATCAAAATAAACATGTTATGCAAGGCATAAACTGAAACATGTGTGCAACCCATTTTATCTTAGCTAGAGCTCTTACAAGGCTTTAAAGGAAAATTATAACCTCAACCCAAATATGTATCTTAACAAACATAAAGTGAGCTTTAGAGTTCTTAGCACCAAGACTTCAAAGAAGTCCTTGGTTTTGAACTTCATCATCAAGCTTAAGAAAATAGATACAAAGCTCAACACTTTGCCTAAACAAAATACAATAACTAAGTCATATTCTTTATTTTATTGCTCATGGGCTTCAATCTAGAGCAAAACTCTTAGACGGCCGACCAACTTTAAGGTTGACAAAGGTAAGCTTAGAGCTCTTTGAAAACATGTGATTAATTTTCTTAACAAAACTTTTGGGATATATTTAACATTTTTAACAAGCTTTGTTCAAACAAAGGAGAAAGAAACTGAAATCTTGAGAGGGAAAGGAAGAGAAAACCAAAAACTTGTGAAAGGAAAAGGAAGGAAAAACTGAAAACATAAACAAGAACAAGGAAGGAAAACATAAGCATGTATGGTCCAAGACCAAGTTGTTTCAAGCTTTAGAGGTTTCTCACATGGCAACCACAAGCCATTATCTTGAAACCTCATCATCAAGCTAAAGTTTTTCCATGAAAAGGCATCATGGTCAAAAAGAAGAAAAGAAAAAGGAAAGCTTAGAAAACCAAGAGAAAGCTAGAACTTTTCTTGAAAACAACAAGCAAAAACTTGAAACAAAACCCATACCTAAGAAAGTCTTTGAAAAGGAAGAAAGAAAGCTTGATTCTTGAAGAGTTGAGAAGACAAAATCTTCTC
This sequence comes from Dalbergia oliveri, assembly GCA_030441495.1. NCBI lineage: Eukaryota > Viridiplantae > Streptophyta > Magnoliopsida > Fabales > Fabaceae > Dalbergia > Dalbergia oliveri. The sequence goes on along the minus strand of JAMLFY010000004.1, from coordinate 33,378,592 downwards.
TTGAATGTGAGGATAGATTCGGCCAAGGAGGAAGCTCAAGGAAGATGATTTTTCCTTGAGTTTGTAAGCTTGGAAATGGAAAGTTTGAGTATTTAAGAGATGGTTTAGGTGAGGGAGTGGTGGTTTATGGTTGTTTGTGATGGTTTATGGTGGTGGAAAGGTTCTTTGAGAGGAAGAAGAAGATGAACAAGATGAAGAGAAATTTGAGAGAAAAAGTAAGAAAGTGAAAGAAAACAAAACTTGGCAAAGCTTCTAAAGTGTAACTAAGTTCTTCCAAGCTTGGTATTTATAGAAATTTTGCACAATGGTGGCTGCCAAGGGGAGAAGGCCGATGACCAAAGAGGAGAAAAAGTGAGGAAAATATCGCTTTGATTGACATGGGCTAGGCATGGGCAAAGCATGGTGAGGTATGGCTTCAAGTATGGTCCAAAGCATGGCTCTTTGAGTGAAGAAAAATCAACATGTGATGGAAATTGGGGGAGTGTTCGGCCACTCCATGTTCAGCCAAGGGGAGGACTAATTTGCTCATGTAATTGTGGTTTAGTGATGTGTTTAGGTGTTTCTTTGATTAAGGTTTTGATTAGGAGTTTGTAAGAAAGTGTTTAGGTGAGGTAATTGGCTAATTAAGGTTGTCAATACTTGATTAGGAGGGTAATCTTACTAGATTAACAATTTAAAATCATTCTTTTGGTCAAATGAGGTATGGCACAATTCCTTAATTTAAGGAATTGGAGAGAGAAAATACTATTCAAGATTCCATGACTAGGAATCTTGAATAAAGAATGTAATTAGAGTTTAACTAAGCAATCTTAGGTTCTAATTAACCTTGATAAATCATTTTGACTCTAGATTAATTTTTGAAATAAATTACTTTTCGATTAGAGCCTAATATTGTTTAGGTTTGCTTAATTACGTCATTAGGCTCACTGTACACTGTTCTAGGGGCAAAATAGTAATTTTGCACTAAAACTCCAGGACTTCCTGGCAAACTAAATCAAGTAACACTCAAAAACATCATTCCAAACTTCCTGGAAAAGTTCGGGCTCAAACGACCTTTTAACCGCGTAAAGCAAGGGGGTATTTTGGTCATTTTGAGCCAAAAGTTTAGAAAATGAGATTTTCACCTCAGATATCAAACATAACAGATATAACCCCTTTAAACATTGAGTTGACCCATTAAAAGGGTAAAACTGCCTTTAATTTGGGCAAAAATGACCTTAGGGGTATTTTGGTCATTTGTACTCAAATAGCAGAAATTGGGCGTTACAAGAAATGCAAAGGAGTTAGAGTTCATAGTTCTTAAACAAGGACCTATGAGTATAGTAGAGTGTCCTGCCAAATTTGAAGAGCTTTGAAAATTTTCTACGATTTACCAACGTGACCTAGACGAAGCTTGAAAGTGCATGAAATATGAAGGGGGTTTACATGAAGACATAGAAGGCTGTAAGCCTCCTGGAGATTCAAGACTATCCTACTTTGGTGAATAAGTGTCGGCGTGTGAGGAGTTGAACAAGAAGCTTGCCAACCTCAAGTATGCACAAAGTAATGCCAAGGGATTAACGCCCAGGGTCCCGATTCAATCCTGTAAACCAGTTAGGGAAGATTTCCACTTAACAACAACAACAGATGCAGCTTCAATCCCAAGACCCAAAGTAAGACGAGAGTGCCCTAAATGTGGAAAATATCATGGGAATAGACCTTACTAGACAACACAGATTGTTTGCTTAAACTGGGAAACCAGGGCACAAGATATTGAATGCCCCAATAAGAAAGTTCAGCAACCCATCTCCAGGCCACAACGGAAGGGCCCATTTTTCCTAAGTGCCAAGGAAGCTTCTCAATCCACCGATCTAATTCGAGGTAAGTGTGAAATAAATGGCAATATCTTAGATGTACATATGATTGGGTGCCACATTCTTTGATATCCCATGGCTGTGTACAAAAGTTAGAATTCTATGTGTTCGAGTTACCTTATGATCTTCTTGTATCCACTCCCATTGCTGGTCCTATTAGGACTTGTTATTTATGCATAAATCTTCCTCTTCTTATAGACATTAGAGAATTCCTGCCAACTTAGTTTGTCTTTCTTTATCTGGTTTAGAAGTAATCTTAGGCATGGATTGGTTGGTACCCAATTATGTTCTTTTACATTGTCCAAATAGACTCCGTGTTTCTTCTAATGCCTGCCTCCTATTCCTCTGGTTCCCTTTTTCTTTTACTTAGACCTAGTGACACCTAACCCTAGTAAGGTAGACTGTTAGGAATATGTTCTCCTCTCGGCTAGTGAAACTGAAAGTAACCAAGAATTGAGCATGATTCCAGTGTGAGGGAGTATCTAGATGTATTCCCAGAGGATATTCTAGAGTTTCCACCTAAGAGGGAGATTGAATTCTCCATTGAGTTGGTTCCAAGAACGGGTCCTATCTCAATTGCTCCTTATAAGATGTCACCCTTAGAGTTGAAGGAATTAAAGGCATAGATTAAAGAACTGTTAGGGAAACATTTCATTAGACCAAGTGCCTACCTGGGGAGCCCCATCTTTTTTAGTAAAGAAAAAGGATGGGGGTATGAGGCTTTGTATGGATTATAGGCAATTGAATAAAGTGACGATCAAGAATAAGTACCCTTTGCCGAGGATTGACGACCTCATGGATCAATTATGAGGGGCAACCATTTTCTCAAAGATTGATCTTAGATCAGGTTATCATCAGATTCAAAGTTCAAGACGAGGACATTCCCAAGACTACTTTTAGAACTCGATATGGACATTATAAGTCAGGGTGATGTCCTTTAGATTGACCAATGCTCTGGCGGTATTTATGGATTACATGAACCGAATCTTCTGCCCTTCTTGGATAAATTTGTAGTCGTCTTTATAGACGATATACTTATCTATTCAAGGACCGAAGAAGAACATGCGAAACATCTTAGGGATGTATTACAAATCCTAAGGGAGAGGAAGTTGTATGTAAATTGTCAAAATGTGAATTCTAGATGGAAAAGGTTAAATTTCTAGGCCATGTGGTCTCATGAGGAGGAATTTCGTAGATCTCGGTAAAGTAGAATGAGTACTTCATTAGGAACGACCTACTACGGTGCAGGAAATCCTTAGTTTCCTTGGGTTAGTTGGATACTATTGACGATTTATTATGGGCTTTTCAGATAGCCTTACCTTTGACAAGGTTGACCCGAAAGAACGCTCAATTTAAGTGGATGCCGAGTGTGAAACTAGTTTCTAGGAGTTGAAGCAAAAGTTGACCATGGCTCTAGTATTAGTATTGCCCGATCCGCATGAACCCTTTGAGGTTTATTGTGATGCTTCCAATAAGGGTTTAGGTGTGTGTTGATGCAGAACCGAAATGTGGTTTCCTATGCTTCTCGAGTTGAAACCCCATGAAGTAAACTACCCAACTCATGACCTTGAACTTGCATTTGTGGTTTTTGCTCTAAAAATCTGGTGGCACCATCTTTATGGTGTACAGTTCAATGTCTTCTCTGATCATAAAAGCTTAAAATACCTTTTCGATCAAAGAGAGTTGAATATGAGGCCAAAGAAGGTGGATGGAATTCCTCAAAGATTATGAGTTCAGTCTAAACTACCACCCAGGCAAAGCAAATGTTGTGGAGATGCCTTGCGGGAAATCCCTGAGTGTAGCATGCTTGATGATCAAGGAAACGGAGCTAGTGGAGAGCTTTAAAAGGCTTAGTGTGGGTATGTCTCTGAACCCAAAGGGTGTAAGGTTAGGTCAATAGAGTAATGAGCGAGTTCCAGGAACGAATTTTGGCTGCACAACCCGAAGATCAAGAGCTTCAAGAGATTTTAAAGTCTGTCCATACAAAGAAGTTGCAGAATTTACTCAAGACCGCGAGGTATATGGAGGTATAAGGACGGGGTATGTGTACCTGCAAGCGGTAATCTTAGATATGAGATCTTAAAAGAGGTTCACAGAGGTGAATTCACCATGCACCCTGGAACTAGTAAAATGTATGCAGACCTTAAGAGTATGTTTTGGTGGCCTGGGATAAAGAGAAACATAGTGGAGTTTGTTCGGAAATGTCTAACTTGCCAAAAAGTTAAAATAGAACACCAGAAGCCAGCTAGAACCTTGCACCCCTTAGAAATCCCAGAATGGAAATAGGAAAGTATCTCTATGGACTTTGTGATGGGTTTGCCAAGGACATCACGGGCCATGACGCTATATGGGTTATAGTGGATAGATTGACCAAGTTTGCTCATTTCTTACCCATCAAGGCTAGTTATCCTTTGGATAAGTTAGTTTCCTTGTACATCCAAGAAATAGTGAGGCTACACGATGTCCCTTCTTCAATAGTTTTTGATTGAGATCCAAGATTTACTTCGAGATTCTGGAGAGCTTTCCAAAGAGCCTTTGGAACCAAACTTTGTTTGAGTCCTGCATATCACTCCAAACGGATGGATGACAGAACGCACCATACAACTTTGAAAGATATGCTAAGGGCATGCGTGATTGAGAAAAAGGAGCTAGGATAAACCTTCCGTTGGTTGAGTTTGCTTATAATAATAGCCATCATGCTAGTATTGGCATGGCCCTGTATGAAACTTTATATGGAAGAAAATGTCAATCTTCTTTGTGTTGGTATGATTCGGGGGAAACAAGGTTATTAGGACCCAATCTCGTTAATCAACGAGCGGATCCAGAAAATTAGGAGAAAAATCCTCACTGCACAAAGTCGTCAAAAGAGCTATGTTGATGCTCGAAGGAAACCCTTAGAGTTTCAAGAAGGAGAACATGTATTCCTGAAGGTTACACCCACTACGGGAGTAGGTAGAGCCCTAAGAGTCAAAAAGTTGTCACCTAGGTTCATAGGCCCTTTTCAAATCCTTCGACGGATTGGGTTAGCTGCTTATCAAATAGCCTTACCGCTACATCTATCCAATCTTCATGATGTCTTCCACGTATCTCAACTCAGAATGTATCATCAGATCCAAACCATATCATTGACCCGAATCCATACAGTTATGGGATGACTTGACGTTTCAAGCCCTCTCATTCAGATCGTGGATAGAGAAGCTAGGCAACTAAGAAATAAATCGGTGCAACTAGTAAAAGTGGCTTGGGGTGGATTGGGAGAATGAAGAATACACATGGGAGCTAGAGTCAAACATGAGGAAAGATCATCCGGAATTGTTTCCAAGTATGAAATTTTGAGGACAAAATTTTTATTAAGGTGGGAGGTAATGTAACACCCTAATTTTCTTTATAAATTAATTGAGGATTTATTAATTCTAATATTAAGATTCTAAGACGTAGGAATGATGAGAACGACTTTATGTTCAAACAAAAAAAAAAGTGAATAGTATTTTACGGGCCACAGCCCGCCAAACGCCGAAACCCTAGATTTGGGACTCGAAGGTACCCGAAATTGGGAAAACATGGGAATAAGGTTAGCAATAAGTGGGAATGAAAATTTTATACTTAGAATTAATTTTCGGGAAATATTGGGTTAATCGTACGACGCTTACCCATTCGGTAAAATTTCAGTGTGTGATTTTTAACACCGAAAGACAGTTTAATTCTTACTAATGGATAATGTTTATCTTGCTTAGCCAAGTGTAAGGCTAAGATTTAATCTTGTAAAGCAAAATTATATCCTAGCCATTTACATTAGTTTCTTTTATAAAGCAATTTGACTTTATGTTACAATAATGATATTACTTGATATAAGATAAACTCAAACCACCTAACTCCATTAATTTCATCCTCCTTGTTTGGCCATCATCACCAAGAGAAGTTTCAGCCACCATTTTCATTCCTTAGGAGCTCTAAACTTGCAAACCCAAAAACCTTAGTTTAGAGTTGTTAAAATTACCAACTTCCTTCACAAAACTTCATCTACACTTCAATCCCCACCATTCTAACCTATTAAAATTTCAATCCTACACCAATTCTCACTTTGATCCCTCACTTCCTCACTGCTAGGGGAGGTTTGGTGTTTGATTGGGAGTCCTCCAAGTGAAGAGAAATCAAGTAGAGCATCCTTTGGAGCATAGAGCTCAAGAGCCCTCAAAGTAGGGTTTTTCACTGCTTTTGTTTGTCCAATTTATTCTGATGTGTTTTAAGTGAGATAAGTTTGAAATTTCCTTTATATTGGTTGATATTATGTTTTTATTGATTTATTAATTTTGGTAGTATGTGTGGATGATGATAGAAGTCACTTTTTTCAAAAAGATGTTGAGTGATACTTGCTGGATTTTCAGGTCTCTTGGGCGTGTATAGTCACGATTTTTCTGGGCATGTTGTAGTCATTTTCATGAGTTGAAAAATTTATATGTCCAATTTAACATCTTTGAATAGTCCATGAATTTTCTTGGGTGTTGATTTTAAGGTTTACTGCCTCAAAAAACTCAGAAACCGAAATGAGATTGATGCTGTCTGATTGTTGAAACTGAAGCAATAAAATTTCCCGATTTTATTACCATAGAAAATGATTGAATAAACCTTTGAAATTTTTACATGAAGTCAATAACATATTTAAGTGTCACTGTAAATTTTATTGTGACCTGATTCAATCATTTGCTAAGGTTAAAAATTGTGGGAACCCTGGTCTGATCAATGAATTTATGGTCCTTGACCACTGAAATTGTACAATTTACTGAAGGAGTTAGAAAGCTTTGGTTATATTGAAATTTTTACAGGGCTTCCTAGACACATTGAAGTGTCATGGAGAATTTTTTGGCCCTTAAATCGGCCATATGGTAGAGAAAATAAATCTTGCTACTTCAGCATAAATTCTGCCAACATGCTGAAATTGAATCCATGTATTGATTTAGTGATATAATGACTTGTGATTCAACTAGGATGTAAATGAATGCATGCTATGGACCTTAATGATTGCTTCATGAGAAAAGAATGGGAAATTCCTTGTAAATGAATACCTACATATTGCTTATACATGCATTTGAGAAAAGAAAAAGGAAAAGTACCTAATGCAAGTATATGCCAAAAAGAGAATGTATAAATTTCCCTTGTAAATGTTTTAACATATGGGAAAAACAGAGACAAGGCTTATATGGGTGAGAGAGGGAAGACAAGAATAAGGGCTTCCCCAGAAACATTAGTCGTAGACGTATCGGCTAGGAATAGAACTGTGTATGATTTGAAAATAGAAAAAAATGAAGTCTGATGATCACGAGTAGGAATGAGCTCATGTCCTAGGTCTATTGTCTTTTGTGGAATTGTCTAATATAGGCACCTATTGATGTGATATTAAGCCTTTCTTATGTTAATAAAAAGAGAAAATGCACGGAATGGGATTCCATGGTTCCAAATAGCAATGCATAATTCATCATTGTGGTTGTATCTTGATTTCACATAATGTACATACTTTGGTGGTGGTGCTTATAATTCTTGCATGAGTATTCTTATGTGAATGCATTTAGTGTTGATTTCTGCATCGTATATGAGGGATTACCCTACTAAGGATTTTATAATATTCTCATCCCTATGTGCATATATGTTGTATTGCATTCAGATGCCATCGTGATTTCTTCCTTGACTCGCCCCGTGGCAGTGGCATTACAACCCGGACCTGGACTCCCTCGTTGTGGCCTATTCCAATCCGGGCCTATGTATTCTTCAGCCGTTCATTCAGCACTTCTGTATTTACCTCAGAGTTCGACCCCAATTTTTGCATGATGGTATGCCTCTACACATGGCACACCCCGATGTTTTTGTAGCCCCACCAGCACCACTTGTGCCCCTCCAAGAGGACCCTTCGTCATCATCCTCCTCAGACTTTGACCTCTCTAAGGGCCCAGGACGCCGTGGAGGCGAGGCCATCATGCCAATGGCCAAAGGCTTCCTGAGGATGATACAGGATTCTTAGAGACTTTTGGCGTGTACATAGTAGTAGTGTGGTGTTAGGACTTTACCGCGTGTAGTCTGATATACTATTAAATGTTTTCAGGTTCATTTGTATCTATATGTTATTTTTGTGGGGATACTTGAGTAGGCTAGGTCTTAGGCGAGGGCTAGTCCTATTGTTACAAGGTTTCTGACTAGCTTAGGGTTCATCTCGTTTGCTTCCTGATGTAGTGTACACACTGTAACTGAAACTTGATGTTCATATATATATATAAATGAGTTTCGCAACATATGTATCTAAATCTCTTTATTACCTTGTATTTCGACCAGTATAGTTTTTGAACGTAAGTAATACTCTGCTAATTTCTATGTCAATACTCGAGTAGAACATGGTAATTAAGAGGGTGTTACAAGACCCACTTAGAAATGGTTTTTGAAGTTTAAAATGAACCTTTGATATGTGTTTCATGCTCACATTTTCTTAATAAACTGAAATGGCTAGTGTAACACCCTAACTTTTAACCTAATACGCTCGAGTTGCATTTCAGTTAGTTATTAGTTGTTACGCCTTTGTTTCAAATCTTGACTTATCTTTTAAAATACGAGTAAGGAAAATATGACTAAATTTTTCTTTTGAACTTAAAACTTAAAATGCGAGCCATGTGCTGATAAGTACCGATTAATACACATAAAACATAGCAATTATACCCGTCATCATAGCATAAACACAACACAAATCATATATCATAATCTTAACATAATAGTGATGTCCTATAAACATAAGGACACCTTAAGATTCTAAACACAACAATCAAGGTCGATCTACACTAGTCCAAAGCTAAACATAACAAAACTAGACTAGTCTTCACACTCTCCTGCAACCTCTAATTCGGTAGTTAACGTGATTTCTATGCCCACGCCTCAAGGAAGATCAAGAACAATCCGCATCATTCATGTCTGGAGATGACACGGAAGAAAAAAAGGGGTGAGAAACTTTATTCAAGATTCTTAGTAGGGCTCCCAACTTTAACACAAGTGTCATCGTCGTCGTCTCCAGCCACTCCAGTTTTTCTTTATGAAAGAGGTGTGCATGCATAAGATTCAATTTTAAATTTCTCAAATCCTATTATCCAAAGTTGGTGTCTTTTAGCATGGGTCTTAATGATATGAATGCAACAATATCTCATGTATGTATGACAATACTTAAGGAGCCTAATTAATGCATATAAATAGCATATATCACATGATTAAATGCACCAATAGAACAACAATGTAGCAACATATATATATATATGCCTCTTTCTTTACTTTCTCATAATTGAACTTTCAAGTTCTTTTCCACCCTTGCATATGGTCACCAAAAGCCACCCGCTTCACCTTCCCCTATTCTATCGCCTAGGATGAGCTCAATCCTAACTAGCCGTCGCTAGATTTAGTATGGGGTAATAGAGGGAAACACATCTCTTTCTTATCATGAGTATGCAACTTTATGATCTTTTCATGGTCAAGATTTCATGATTCTTTTTGTAAGTCAACAAATTTGGTGGAAATCCAACAGCATAATGGCTAAACGAGATTTCCCCAAATTTGATTCCTGTCGTATAACATCCAAACATGCATCACAATCATAACATACCATATTATCACAACAATCACGTCATAAGTTCACATATTCTCATACACATGCCATTAATACTTTCATATACTCTCGTTATATCAAAACTGTGTTCACTCGGTCACTTACTCTCATCATTTTCCTTATCTTATACTACCTTATGCTTTGACCCTTAGGGTCTTAAACTCATGTTCTAGTTATCCTAACACCCATAACAGATCTTCGATGTACCTAAACGATCATTATTTGTAATTCTCTCTAATTTTTGTGCTTACTAACACCTCCAAATAGCATTGCACAAATTGGTTATGATGGTTGTTATTCGATTACGGGTTCTAGAATCTACATCTTTGACCCTTTCTAAGTTCCGTTTTCGTCTAAGGCTCTATATTCAATTCCTAAACTAATTATCAGGGATTCCTTTACATATCCACTAATTACAAACCATTTTCCCTAAGTTCAATTATGCTGAAACAGAATTTATAATTCTTGTGTTAAAGTGTTCTAGAATCCTCATTTTAAGTCCTTTTTAGTTACTTATTCTTTCCTAACATTCCTAAAACGGTCCTTGCCTCACTCAAACATAATTTTACACATTTTAACTCCATAAAACAGTATCAATACAGTGGCCAAATGAACAAGGCAGAAACCGAATTGTATATCTCACATAATCACATGAATTCATGATTTAAGCACATATAAGTTGCTAGCTTTCGCTTGGAATAATTTTAGGAGTTCAAAACTCTTTTAGAAACTAATTTATCTCATTAAAATCATGTAAATATGAGTAAGGGCAGTAGCTAAATTATTTTGCCCATAAGGTAGATTTAAAACATAAAATCATGTTCATAATATTCTCTAAATTCACCTATGCTTAGAAAAATTCCAAGACATTGGCTATTGACACTTGTGATTAGATGCAACTCATGCCAAGTCCATCATCATCATCACAAGGCCAAAATGGCATTCATGAATGCTTCCATTTTCTAAGACTTTACTTGTGATACTTGGGCAAGTCTTTGAGCTCTAAAATATTTAGGTAATGACATAAACATAAACATGCTATCCACTTTGTTTTATTCTTCATTATAAAATAAAGTGAGAGCATAAAATAAATATTAGATGCAACCTCATTATTATCTTTAAAGATTAAGTGATAACTTGAAATATAAACAGGAAGTGCAAGCTTGGAAATTTAAACATGAAAATTCAAGTTCATTTATTTATTCTTGAGAGCTTAGTGATGGCAACAAAAGTAGACATGATATGCTTAAACATGAATGCAAGCTTATTTTATCTTAACTAGAGCTCATGCAAGACTTTAGAGGAACATCAATAGCCTTAACCCAACATGTATCTAACAATATAAAGTGAGCTTTAGAGTTCTTAACACCAAGTCTTCAAAGAAGTCTTATGGTTTGAACATCATCATCAAGCTCAAGAAAATGGATTAAGAGATAAACATCAACACTTATCAAAATAAACATAAAGAGAACTACTCATATTCTTTATTTTATTGCTCATAAGCTTCAATTTAGAGTAACTCTAGAATGGCCGACCAACTTTAAGGTTGGCAAGGGTAAGCTTAGAGCTCTTTGAAAACATATGATTAATTTTCTTAAACAAAACCTTTAGTGAGATACTTAACATTTTTATCAAACTTTGTACAAATAAAGGAAATGAAAACCGAAACCATTGAGGAAGAAAGGAAATGAGAACCAAAATCTTGAGGAAGGAAAAGAAAAGGAAACCGAAATCATGTATGGTCCAAGACCAAGTTTTCAAGCTTTAGAGGTTTCTCACATGGTATCCACAAGACCATTATCTTGAAACATCATCATCAAGCCAAAGTTTTTCTCACCAAGGCTCTAAGGCCGAAATGAAGAGGATGATGGAAAAAGTTTTGAAAACTAAGAGAAAAATAAAACCTTTCTTGAAGAAAGTAAACAAAACTTTGAAAATAAACCCCTACCAAATATATTTTTCTTTTGAAAGATGGAAGCTTGGTCTTGAAACAAGATGAGAAGAACAATTCCCTCCTTGAAGCTCAAAGGAATTTGGCCAAGAGAAAGGAAAAGGAAGAAATGTTTACTTTGAGTTTTTGATCTTGGGAATAGAAAGTTTATGTGTTTAATGGAAGGTTTGTGGTGTTTGGATGATGGTTTGTGTTTAGGAAGTGGTGGATGATGATGATTCTTTGAGAGGATGAAGAAGAAGTAAAGGAACTCTTTGAGCCTTGAGAGAACAAAAATGAGAGAAACTTAAGAATGTTCTTTGAAACTTATACTTAGCAAATGCTCAAAAATGTGCCCAAGTTCTTCCAAGCATGATATTTATAGAGAAACAACATCAAGGGTTCATGAATGGAGGGAGGCCTTGACCTCATGTTCCATGAGGTGAAGAATTTGTTTCATGGAGGCATGGTGAGGTATGGTGGAAAACATGGTTAAGTATGGGCGTGGGTATGGGCAACCATGTTCTCTTAAACACATTGTAATAAATTTTCAACATGTGATGGATATTTTTGGGGAAGGAATGGCGGATTGGTTTAGGAGCATTTAGAGGAAAGAAAATCTCATTTTAATGTTGGTTTACATGTGTGTTTAGAAGTTAATTTGTTTAGGCCATGGATTAGGAGTGGTAAGTAAGTGTTTAGGTGAGAAAATGGGTAATTAAGGTAGTTCAAGACAAGATTAAAGAGTGGTCTTGCATAATTAATGCAAATCCACCTTTCTTAGGGAGGAATCTCATCATGTGACATCTTCCATGATTTAAGGAAATTGATTGGAATATTACTATTCATGAAAATATAACATAATGTCTAAAATAAAGAAAAAGGATTTTGGGTTTCTCTAAGCAATCTTAGTTTCTAATTAACCTTAATTAATTATTTTGATTCTAGATTAGTATTTAGAATTTACTAATATTTAATTAGAGCCTAATATTGCTTAGGTTTTGCTAATCACCTTATTAGGCCCAAAATGCACTAAGCTAGGGCAAAGCGGTAATTTTTCACAAAACTACCCGGGGTTACCGGGCTTAACCTTTGTTAAACATCACTTAAAAACATCATTTAAAACCTTTTGGTGAAATGGGCTCAACCGGACGTAAATTGGTGACAAACAGCCAGGGGTATTTTGGTAATTTCGCGCGAAACTCAAAAATGAAATTCTTCTGATCTATTAATACACACAACACATATAATCCCCTTATTATCATCAAAACATCCCCTTGAGGATAGCTGGGGCAGCGATTCTCATTTTCTGGGTAAAATGACCTTAGGGGCATTTTAGTCATTTATATACCTGGAAAATCGGGCGTTAGCTAGGATGATGACGATGACATTGATTTATTTTACTATACCTTTTGGGGATGCCCTACTGATAATTTTAGGATTCTCACCCCTATGTTTTGTGTTTCCATGTATCTCAGATTGCTCATGGGAGATATGAAGTCGCCTTAGAAGAATTGGATATATTGTAACCCGATAGTTGCAGTCTCTTTTGACTTTATTTTGTTATGTATATGTGTTTGTAATTATGTAAAAAAAATATATAAGAGCTCGTAGGAGCTTTTTCTTATATTTGTATTTATACTTAATTGATATTTTATATCCTTTTTATATGTTTCCAATAGAATTACAACTTAGTTATTACACGAATTACCCGATCTTATTGTAGATATTTAAGAAAGCTCCGCTAGTATATAAGTAACAACTTCTAAGTGTAATGTCATGACTTAAGGATGATGTTATACTTGGGAGGATGTCACACCCCCAACGAAATAAAAATTTGACTTTTGCTGAAAAATAAAATGAGACAACCTGAAATTTCTTTTACACTATTTCAAAGTCTAGAAAAAACATTTGACTCTACAAAGCAAAATTCACTTCAATACAATTATTCATAGATTCACACTATTTCAATATACTAGTAACATAACCAAATTCGAAATCCAAATTATCCACTCTTTCTCTCCTTCATTTACTTTTTGGCAAGAGTCAAACCCCACCAAATTAAAATCTCATATTCTACGGATAAAAGGTAAAATAATATAGAACCTACAAATTAAAATTCCACAGGCCCTCTTTTGGTTATCTACTTTACTTCTAAAATTCCTACAGAAAAAAAATGATGAAATAATTACCTTTTGTTGTATTAGTTTTCTCTTGACCCTTAGCCTTGGTAATTGGATTGACATCTCCCACGTCTAGCTTCTCTATATTATTGACTTATTCATTCTAGACAATTGTTCTTCTTCATCATGTTCTTTGTTTATGTCACGACCTGATCTGGAAACATGACTGGCACATGAGGTCTCATCCACACGTAAGCTTTCTAGGTGACGTATCTCTCTAAATGAATAAAATAACATAATTTCATACTTAAAACATTGTTTCTTCTAAACCTTTATCCAAATATTTATTCAAAACCTGGTATCCAAGTTAATAAAACTGAAATAATTTAATATACAACTCTGAAAACCTCTTAATCATACTCTAAAAATCAATTTAATTCTTGAAACCTCATCATAAATTCATCTCTAGCTCATTACATAACTCTTTAACCATAGTCTACATTTCAAATACTTGAACTCTGAAAGCATATGCATAAATGTTTCTAACTATGGAATTAAATACATAATATAAAAATAAATACATGGCTTAGATCCTACCTACATCTACTAGAACATTCTAACATTAACATGTGTAAGTAGAAAAGTGCATGAGAAGGGGGTTTGAATCGTACTTTACTTTTTCTTTCCTTTTTTGCTTATGAAAAACTTATGCAATTTACTATCAAGCTTTGAACTTGAAATCCGGAAACAACATTAGATATTTTAGAAAGTTACTTTATGAACGATAGCAACTTATGATGATAGAGTGTATGAAAGAAAACACAGAATAATAATAAAAGTAATGTAGTAAAATAAATGAGTTAAAGGAGAGAGTTACTACATAGAGATTTTTATCCTGGTTTGACCAATGCTGCCTATATCCAGTTCCCAACAACAGTTACGTTCACTAAACCTTTCTTTACTCGAGAAAGAAATCAAATAGTCTTTACAATAGCCTTCCCAAGCTCTAACCTGTGACTAGTAGACAACCCTCCTGTCACAAACCAAGTAGTTATTCACTAGCCTTTCCAAGCTGAACCAGTGAACAACAAGTGCATTTTGTTGTCACATACAAAGTAGTTATTCAAGGCCTTCAAGCTGAACCTTGTAGTCTTGTACTAGCCTCTCCAAGCTAACCCTGAGTAGTCTTTGACTAGCCTTTCCAAGTTAGATCGTGATAAACAAGAACACCTACTATTGCGTCGCAAGTAGTTTTACCGTAGCCTCTCCAAGCTATCTCACATCAATCACTACTAGATCAAGGATACAGGGTTTGCCACTCAAACTAGCCTACACTCAAGTTTCCTTAAGATATGCAATGAATGACTTGGGATAACTTGAATGACTTCTTTTAACGATTCTTCCTTGGAAGAACATATAAGCTACTTAAGAGCGTAGAAAGAAATTTTCAGACAATGAACCTGATTACAAGATGTAATGAACTTTACAAGAGATGAGGAGAAATTTTCAGGTTTCACACTTGTACAGCATCAACCCCATATCTTTGACCATTGCCTTTGATCTTTTCCAAGTAAGACGTGTTGTTCATCTGTTTGTGTCTTGGAATTGAGCTAGAGGAGTAGCTTAACTTTTGTCAGAATAGAAGCTGTTGTAAAGTTGAGGTTTCTAAGGTCCTTCAGAAACTACCTTTTACTTTCTAATCATAGTTTGTAAACTTTTCCTTCTAGAAGCTAGGATAGTTGGCCAAGTTGGCAAAAGAGATGACAGGTCAGTCTATAACTAGGTTTGACTTTAAATTTGAATTTCAAATTTTCCCTCCTTTTCTAGTAAAGTTTAGCCTTTCACGGTAAGTACACTTTCTTATGTAATAAGTTCCTTGATAAAATTTTGGTCTTCTAGTCTTTAATCAAAATTTGTTGTTGATAAAAAGATTGCGAACATGATGATTAAAGATTGTAGAATACATTGGCTTCAGAGTTTGATTGATATCTTCAGTCTTAAGCTTACTTTAAAGTCCAGTGCTATTCTAACTTCCTGAAACTTGGTTTCTTATAGGTTGTATTTCTTCAATCCATTAGGCATGTATATACTCAAATCACGATATAAATATCACTTCCATTTGGTTCCTATCTCTTTATACAAGATAAATCATGTTTACACATGTAAAGTGAAATTTTCACGTTAAAAGAGCCATGTTATGCCAACAAAAGAACCTGTTTGCTACTTTAAGAAACTCAAGGTAAACATTAGTCATTTTTCAAAATATTTTTCTTAAATTGGTTTTGTTGTCATTCAAACATATTACATTGACGCTTCTGAAGGGTTCTAGATCTAACAACATGAACCTAAACTAAGCCTTACTTCAAAATAAGGCTTACCACACTAGCAGCTACCTGGAATGTAATTGAACCATATCTATACCCTAACTATGAGAGAAAGGGAGAAAGGTGAGTCAATGGACTTAGTGAGTGATGCAACACCCAAGTACAACATTATCCTTAAGCCATGACATTAGACATAGGAGTTGTTACTTATAATTTAGCAGACCTTACTTAAGTATCTATAGTAAATTTGATTGATTCATCCTACAACTAATTCATAGTTCTACTAAAATATATAGAAAGATAACACAATATTCATTGAGTACAAATCCAAATACAAGAGAAGGCTCTTCTATGAGCTTTAATATACATTTGTCTCCTTGTATAATTACAAACATATATACATAACAAAATAAAATTGATGAGGAACTCCAAATATTGAGCTTCCATAATGACCGCGTTATTGTTCTCTTGAGAAATTTGGAGACGACACAAGAATACAAACAACATATGGGTTACAAATTGTGAAATTCTCGGTAGGACCCCAAATACATAATAAAATCTATGTCATCGTCATCGGCCCAGCCACTTTGGTTTATTAAGAAAATGTGATCATACAACGCATATCAAAGATTTATTTTAAAGTTCAAAAATAATCTTTTTGAAGTGGTTTTTCTTTTAGTATTCAATCACTTAATACTCATATATCATAATACTTAAGATCATAGCAAATCATCTTAAATAAATAATTATGAATATGCATATGATAAATACAGTGATCTCTAGTGAAATTATCTTTACGTGCCCTTGATATGTCGAAGGAAATCTTATATACATCTCTGTCATTTTGCATGCCCTTAACATATCGAAGGGGATCTTTGATTTTACTTAGCATATAATATAGAGGACTACTTAGGATAATTGCTTCTTTAACCTATCTTGGCCCTTGATCTATAGTGGCTTATTCCACTCCGGGTAATAGACTATTTTTCAGGACTAAGCTCATTCCTATACATGATCATTGGGTTTACTTTTTCCAACTATCACACAAATCTATTCCTAGTAAGTTTACTTCCTTAACTCAATCCAAGGGTAGTTAGGTTTACTTTCCTGACATCCTGGAGTTACTTCTTCGGCCAAGAAAAATAACCTTATTCTTTATCTCATGTAGAGGAAATTGTCAAAAGTATTGACAATTATATGCACATAACATCTTCATGCTCTATTTCACATATACAAGCATCACAATCATATATGTGTTAGCATCAATTTTTAGTTTCTTAATGCATCAAGCATATATATCACTCATGATCTCAACCTAAAATCTCAATCTTCTTTTCATATAGGAGCATTTATCATGAGCACTCACATTTACATATGTTTAACATAATCATTAATTTTACATAACATAAATGATATCAAATCATAATCATTCCATCATATTTCAGCTTGTTTAGTGTGCTATCCTGATTTTTAGTGTCAAAGAAAATTATAGATCAACTACTAAACCTCATCAAAATAGAGCAAAATAAATTTTCAGAGTTAATTCATCATGTCTATGAGATCCAGTAAAAATTTCAAAGAAAAATAAGATCTCTAGCTATATTAACAAAATTCTACAAATTCAAAGGTCAGAAATTACTTATTTTTAGCCAATAGTCAAAATTCCCAATTTTCTTACCCTATTAAATGAACATATGAAATTTGAAAAAAAAATTAAGGGTTGGACTTCAAGATGTCCTTAACACCATGTAAAATTTTCAAGGCAAAATTCAATCATTTGGTATAGTAACAAAATTAGACAAATTTGATGCTCCAAAATTGTTTAGGTAAAACATGACCAACTTAGGTCATGATTTCTTTTTAAAATAGCATAATGATTAAAATGTCAAGAAAAATACTAGATACACCTTAATATGTTAGCTTCATCATATAAAAGTTTTAGCTCAAAATAATGTAACGCCCAATTTTTATTGTAATTTTTACTATCATTAGGAATTACCGAATTACCGTAGGTAAATATTACATAAAATTTGAGACCAAACAATCCTTAATAAAGGAATATAACGTTAGAAGAGAAGTTAGGAGCAATTCGTGCAAGTGTTGCAAACCCCGATTTTCTGTACGTGTAAAATGACCAAAATACCCTGAGGTTATTTTACTCAGAAAATGAGGATCGTGGGCCCCACCCATCCTCAAGGGGATGTTTTGATAATAATAAGGGATTGTTTGTGCTATGTGTGTTAATAGAGGAGAAGAATCATAATTTTGAGTTCTACGCGCAAAATGACCAAAATGCCGTTGTGGTTTTAACCCCGATTTGCGTGCCAGACCGAACTTCACTAAAATGTTATAAAAGGTGTTTTTAAGCCATGATTAACCATTGGTTAAGCTTGGGTGGGGAAATTTTTAAGTAAAATGACCGTTTTGCCCTTGTCTTTGTGCAATTTTACAAATTTTGAGATTTTTGATTCGTCTAATGAAACCTAAGCAATATTAGGCTCAAATTAAAGTTATTAAATTCTAATTATTAATCTAGAGTGAAAATTATTTATTTAAATTGATTAGAACCTAAAATTGCTTAAAACTAAATTGCCTAAGCCCTTAAGCGTAAATTCTCTAAATTGCATGAATACCTTGCCTACACCTAAATAATACATGGAACACAAAAAACCCTCTTCCATGAGGCTGTAATGCACGAAATAATTCAGCCATAATCATTAGAATTATTGCAAGATTATGCACTAAAACAAAATGCCAAAAATTTCCCTAAAACATGCCTTAAACAAGAAATGATTTTCTTCCTTTTGTTCCCCATGAAAAATTGAAAATTATGCCTCCTCCTCTTGTCATACATGAGCTTGAACCTATAAATATGCTTACTTGAGGAGCCTTGGAAGCCTTGCTCATAACTTACACAAATTCTAGTTTTAGGAGCACCAAAAGCTTTCTTTCTTCCTCCCCTTGGCTGAAATTCTCTTCAATTTCTCAAAGAGATTTTCTTTCATTTCACTCAAGGAAACCAAGTCCTCTTCCTTTCCTTCAAATTAAATTAGGTAGGGAGTTTTCTTTAAGTTATTTCTATGCTTTGCTAAGTGTTGTTCTTGGTTCAAAATGATGATTTCATGGACTTTCTCTAGCTTTTCCATTCGGTTTTCTTCTTTCTTTTCCTTTGAACATTTCAGCCATAAGGCCTATATGGGAATATGATGATAGCTTGATGATGAGGACCTTGAGTGTTGGTTGTAAATCCATCACAAGTTAGGCCTCTAAAGCTTGAAAATTCCACTTGATGCAAAACTTTAAAGAATGATGTTTTTATGATGTAAAAATAAAGATCTTGAGTTTAGAACTTGAAAGATGTATTTTTCACTTTGTCTTGCTAAGATATATTGGGTTGCATAGCATGTTTATAATTCTAGCTATCACTAAATCTCTAAAGCTCAAGACTTGCTCCTTTTATCTTAAGAGAAATTCTAATCATGAACATTTTTTCAATGTATAAATCGGCCTCACAATTATAGAGGCTTAAAGTCTTATAATTTCTTTAAAGTTTAACAAAAAGAATTAGTTACTAAAGGAGTTTTGAAGCTTTGCAAAAATTATACGGGAAACTAGTACTTTATGTATACTTGAAATGTGGTTTTATGCAATTATATGAGGTTCATGATTCGGCTACCTATCTGAGTTTAGTACTACTGTATGATGATGGTTTAAAATGTTTGAAGTTATGATAATTATGGTTTATTGCTAAAGGAATGATTTTATGCATGTTAGAGATAAAACTAGCTTCCTAGTAAACCGTAAAAGCAAGATTTCTAAGACTCTAGAGAATGAAATTTATACATTCTGTCCAAAACCCTTAAAAGCTATTAGAATCAGATTTTATTATGTCTAGATAAGTGAAAATGATTCATAATTGGTTTAGTAATTAATTTTAGCATCATAGGGAAAGCGGTAACAAGAAAGGGTTAAAGATGCAACTTCTAGCACACGTAAAGCCTTAAATATAACCTACTGCCTATGCTATCCCATGTGGTTTAATAATGTACTTGAAGGTTATAATTAAGGGTAATAATGATAATGAATCCCTTAGATGCATAAGAAAGTAAGATAATGATTGAGGTTACCTGATTCTAAAGTTGTGGTTGTTTAAGGGAGCTTTCGTAAGATTTATGATGATGCCTCTTTGATGTTTGAAATGATAAGTCTATGTAGTAATTTGATACTTATTAAGTATTTGATTTCATTGAATAACTTCATGGTTTGCATGTTATAGTTGCTGTTGCAAACAATGAGAATGTTTATGCATCCTGATGATTATGAATTGAGAGTTGTAATATGATATAACATGCAAAGACTTAAAGGTGACTCAAAATATATGAGGAAATGACCCTTGGACCCATCAGACTATAGGTGGTGAAAAGGTGATCCTGAGAAAATGATCCTTTGGACCCAATCAAACTATAGGCGGTGAAAAGGTGATTCTTGCCCCATAGTCCATTCTCTTAAAAGGGTAGAGGGAATTTTACTTATCAAAAGGGAAAGTATGTGGTGACGACTAGCAAGGTATGAGCTCATAACCTAGATTACTCCCAAAAGGGTGGAGTATAGGGTGGCCCAAGGAAAATAATGATGATGATGACAAGATTTTAAGTCACCTAGGACACTAAAGGAATGAAATATGTGCACCATGTCTTGTGCATAGCTATTATGGTATGATGTTCTTCTGTGCATAGCATTTTATGAGATGATGATAAGAAATATGATGTTCTTCTATGCATGTTATTATGATATGATGATGAGGAATATGATGTGTTGATGAAAGGAAAAGTTCATTATAAACATGACATGCTAAGTTTATGATGCATTATAAGACGCATGATTAAAACCGACGAACCTCGGTAAAGTATATTTTCGAACTTAATAAATCAATCTTAGCATGCTCACTATTTCATAATAACCCAGAGGTTCCTGGGGACGATGATGATGACACAATGCATCATGAGGTGAGTACCCTACTGAGATTCTTTTTATAAGTTTCTCCCTCCCTCTATTTTTCTTTCCATCTCGTCTTCAGAAACGAAAGAAGCGTTCGTGAATCACATTGAGGCTTCAGGGTACTGAACTTGATCCTCTAGTTTCACTCGTATATTTCAAATATCTATCCCTATCCTTGGAGTGTTATTACTAGGTGCCATTAATGGATGTCCTTCCATCCATATATTATTTGTTTTGTTAGATTGCCTACACCTAGTCTTATTCTATTGGTAGGCAAACTATCTATGTGTTATGTAATTATGAATGTTATATGATGGAGCCAATATGATGTGTTTTTCATGCTATATCATGTTATTTGCTTTATTTCGATTATTGTTCACGTTATGTGCGGCTCACGTTTTCAATTATGTTTTAAAAAAAAATGGCTCGTAATTTCACTAAGTATTTTCAAAGTATGATTAAAGAAGCAAAGAGTAAAGTCTAGTAATTAATCAGATACAACCTAGGTGTATTGGGTTAATTATTAGGGTGTTACATTTTGGTATCAAGCGTTCGCTTCACGAGCCTGAGGATTGGATTGGCTATGCTTCTAAAGCATACTACGTTAGAAATGTCATGTGTATATGTTTATCATTAGGATGAGCTTGAGGATTAGAGATGCATGACGCTGTATGTTGCATGTGCCATGGTAACTTGCTCACTTTGCATGGAATGTTGAGCCTGATCACCTCAATGTTGCTGTTTTGTGTGTATAGGGACCAATGGCACGTCGACAACAGAGGGAACGCGCACAGATAACCTGAACAACGAAACTGCCGAAGCACTTCGCGATGTGGCAAGGACAATGAGAATGATGATGGATCGAATGGATCAAGATCGCCAAGCTAATGCGAATCAAGGCCATGAGATTCCCGAACATGCTTGTTTTGGGGAGTTTCGTAAGGCGAACCCGCCAGTTTTCAAGGGACCCTCAATCCAAATGTTGCAGATGAATGGATTCGGAATATTGAGAAGGTCTTTGCTGTAGTCCCATGCTCAAAGGAGGAGGTCACCTTCGCTACCCATATGCTTGAAGGTGATGCCGGCTTTTGGTGGACAGGTGCCGAAGGCTCCTGGAGGCAACCGACATGGACATTGATTGGGAACTATTTAAGGTCCATTTTTATGAGAAGTATTTCCTAGAGTCGATCAAAAATGCCAAGGACATTGAGTTTATGCAACTTGTCCAAGGAAATATGAATGTGGCCCAGTACACTGCCAGATTTGAAGAACTTATTAAGTTCTCAAGGATGTATTAGGTAACCCTGACAAGTATTGGAAATGCATTAAATACGAGTCAGGGTTAAAGGCGGAGCTTAATGTGGCAGTTGCGCATTTGGAGATTAGGGATTTTTACCCTAGTTAACAAATGCCGCATCATTGAAGAAGGGCGGAGAAGCTGAGCACCTCAAAGTCAAATAATATCAGGAAGCTGACACCTCAAGGTCAGCAGTTTAAGAGGCAGACCGACCCCCATTCTCACCTCAATCAAGACCACAAGGGCCACAAAGGAACTTTCAACAAGGAAGGCTGAACAACAACAACCACTATAATAACCCCAACAACAATCGCAACAACAATAACAACAACAAGGGGAAAGCACCACAAAGAGGTCCAAGGCACCTCCACGACCCCCACCATCACGGAATGTCCCAAGTGCGGCAAGAATCATGGAAGCATGCCATGTCGAGCCGGAACAAATGTTTGCTACCGGTGTGGAAAGCCAGGCCACTACTCTCGAGAATGCACGAGAGGAACCCGTCAACCCCAAATCCCAAGCCGCAACCAAGGAAGGGTCTTTACGTTAATGTAAGAAACGACAAAGTCACGGAATCTCGTGGAAGGTAAGTGTAACATGCATGGTAAAAACTTAATTGTACTATATGATTCTGGCGCTTCCCATTCTTTTATCTCCCACTCATGTGTTAAAAGCCTTAACTTACATGTGACTGAACTTCCTTTTGACCTTGTTGTTTCTACCTAACTGGAAAACCGTTAGGACTTGTAGATGTTGTCTAGATTGTAATTTTGTTATTGAAAATAGATCATTTGTTTTAGACCTTATTTGCTTACCTATGCAAGGTTTAGATGTGATTCTTGGCATGGATTGGCTTGAGGCCAACCGTGTCCTGTTAAACTACTATGAGAAAACCATCACTTTTCTTCCTATTCCCATTGAACCTAAGAAACCTATAAGTCTTACATAACCTATGGAAATGGACTGGTAAGGGTGAGAGTAAAGGCTATATTTTCCTAGCCGCTAGTGATGTAGACTTTGAGCAAAGTATCGAAGATACCAATAGTAAGAAATTATCCCGAAGTATTTCCGATGAGATACAGAATTTCCCCCAAGAGAGAGATAGAGTTTTCCATAGAATTGCTTCAAGGGTGCAAGACCCATATCCATAGCCCTATCAGGATGTCCCCATTAGAGTTGACCGAGTTAAAAGCTCAATTGGAAGATTTATTGGAGAAAAAGTTTGTTAGGCCTAGTGCATCACCTTAGGAGCCCCTGTGTTGTTTGTGAAGAAAAAGGATGGGAGTATGAGGATGTGTGTTGATTATAGGCAATTGAATAAAGTGACAGTGAAGAACAAATACCCTTTGCCTAGGATAGATGACTTGATGGATCAGCTTAAAGGTGCAGTTATGTTTTCTAAGATTGATTTGAGGTCAGGTTACCACCAGATTAGAGTAAGAGATGAAGATATACCGAAAACGGCCTTTCGCACTCGATACGGCCATTTCAAGTTTGCAGTAATGTCCTTTGGATTAACCAATGCTCCAACAATTTTTATGGATTACATGAATAGGATCTTTAGACCCTATTTAGATTAGTTCGTGGTTGTCTTCATAGATGATATTCTCATCTACTCTAAGACCCACGAGGAGCATGAATGCCACCTAACCATAGTACTAGAAATCTTGAAGGAAAAGAAACTATATGCCAAGCTTTCTAAGTGTGAATTCTGGTTGGATGAGGTGAAATTTTTAAGGCATGTAGTGTCTAAGAGGAATCCTGTAGATCCTAGTAAGGTCGAAACGGTCGTAAACTGGGAAAGACCAACCATGGTAATTGAAGTAAGGAGCTTTTTGGTTTAGCCGGTTATTACCGTCGGTTTATCAAGGGATTTTCCCAAATTTCCCTACCTCTGACCAAGCTGACTAGGAAGAACACCCTTTTTCATGGACCAGGAGTGTGAAAAGAGCTTTCAAGAGCTAAAACACAAGCTAACCTCAACCCCTTTTGGTATTACCCAACCCCAATATGCTTTTCAAAGTATACTGTGATGCTTCAAGGAAGGGTTTGGGTTGTGTACTGATGCAAGATAGGCAAGTGGTGGCCTATGCGTCGAGGCAACTCAAGCCACATGAGGCAAATTACCCTACCCATGACCTTGAATTAGCCGCCATCGTGTTTGCTCGAAAGATTTGGAGACACCATTTATATGGCGTTAAGTTTGAGGTGTTCTCCGATCACAAGAGTTTGAAATATCTCTTTGATCAAAAAGAGCTAAACATGAGGCAAAGAAGGTGGATGGAGTTCTTAAAAGATTATGATTTCGGGTTAAACTATCATCCAGGCAAAGCTAACGTTGTAGCCGATGCCTAAGTAGGAAATCCTTACAAGTATCCCGTTTAATGGTGAAGGAGGTTGAGTTAATTGAGCAGTTTAGAGACCTAAACCTAGGGATGACCTTGACCACTAAGGGCATAAGAGCTTGCCATCTTAGTGTGACGAGTGAATTCAAGGAAAGAATTGCTCAAGCCCAAAGGGAAGATACAGAATTTCAAGAGACCTTAGAAGCGGTGAGAGCTGATAAGTTGAAAGGTTTTACCCAAAGGAATGATAGTTTGTGGAGGTTTGAAGGCCGTATATGTGTACTTGCTAGTGGTGACCTCCGAAAGGATATTTTGGAGGAAGCCCATAAGAGCCATTTTACCCTTCATCCTGGTGCAACCAAGATGTATCAAGATTTGAGAAAGATGTTTTGGTGGCCAGGATTGAAGAAGGATGTGTGCACATGGGTGAGTAAGTGCTTGGTGTGTCAAAAGGTGAAGATTGAACACCAAAAACCTTGGAATGTTGCAACCTTTGTCAATCCCCGAATGGAAGTGGGATAGTGTCTCCATGGACTTTGTAACTGGACTACCGGACCAAGCAAATCATGATGCCATATGGGT
Source organism: Dalbergia oliveri (assembly GCA_030441495.1). Classification (NCBI taxonomy): domain Eukaryota; kingdom Viridiplantae; phylum Streptophyta; class Magnoliopsida; order Fabales; family Fabaceae; genus Dalbergia; species Dalbergia oliveri. Next base: position 33,353,510 of record JAMLFY010000004.1, on the reverse strand, counting down.
AATTGTGGATTGGTTGACTAAATCAGCCCACTTTTTACCTATTAAGGTGACTTATTCCTTGGATAGGTTAGCACAGTATATATTCAGGAGATAGTAAGATTACATGGAGTACGTCGATAATCTCGGATCGGATCCGCGATTTACGTCACGATTTTGGGAGCTTTTCAGAAGGCGTTTGGTTCAAAGCTGTGTCTAAGCACGACTTATCATCCCCAAGCGGACGGTCAATCTAAAAGAACTATCCAAACTTTGGAGGACATGTTGAGGGCATGTGTTTTAGATCAAAGAGGAGTTGGGATAAGTACTTGCCACGGATTGAATTTGCATATAACAACAGTTATCATGCAAGTATCGGTATGGCACCATACGAGGCCCTCTATGGACGGAAGTGTCAATCACCTATATGTTGGTATGAGCCCGGAGAGCAAAGTCTACTTGGACCGGATATTGTGAGGGAAATGACGAACAAATCAAGAAGATTAGGGATAAGATTCTCACGCTCAAAGTCGCAGAAAAACTATGCGACAAGCGGCGAAAACCGCTAGATTTTCAAGAAGGGACCATGTGTTCCTAAGAATCACCCCCACCACAGGCATAGGCCGAGCAATGAAAGTAAAGAAATTGAGCCCAGATTTCTTGGTCCGTTGAAATCCTTAGCAAAATAGGATATGTAGCCTACCGTATAGCCTTACCCCCGAGTCTGTCCAACCTTCATGATGTTTTCCATGTCTCCCAGTTAAGGAAATATCATTCTGACCCAAGTCATGTACTAGAGCCAGAACATGTACAATTAAGAGATGACCTAACGTTTAACTTACCACCCACGAGAATCGTTGACCGAGGAGTTAAGTTAAGGAATAAGGCTGTACCCCTAGTCAAAGTAGCATGGGGACGAGGTGAAACCAAAGAAGTTACATGGGAGCTGAATCAGATATGCAAGCACATATCCAAGCTCTCATAACGATTTTCGAGGGCGAAATTCTTTTTAAGGAGGGGAGTAATGTAACGCCCCAATTTTACTGTCATTAGGAATTACAAATTACCGTAGGTAAATATTATATAAAATTTGAGACCAAACAATCCTTAATAAAGGAATATAACGTTAGAAGAGAAGTTAGGAGCAATTCGTGCAAGTATTGCAAACCCCAATTTCTGTACGTGTAAAATGACCAAAATGCCCTGAGGTTATTTTACTAGAAAATGAGGATCGTGGGCCCCACCCGTCCTCAAGGGGATGTTTTGATAATAATAAGGGATTGTTTGTGTTATGTGTGTTAATAGAGGAGAAGAATCATAATTTTGAGCTTCGACGCGAAATGACCAAAATGCCCTGCTTTTTAACCGATTTGCGTGCCGACTAAGCCGAACCTCACTAAAATGTTTTAAAAGGTGTTTTTAAGCCATGATTAACCATTGGTTAAGCTCGGGTGGTCTCGGAAATTTTTAAGTAAAATGACGTTTTGCCCTGTCTTTGTGAAGTTTTACAAATTTTGAGATTTTTGATTTGTCTAATGAAACCTAAGCAATATTAGGCTCAAATTAAAGCTTATTAAATTCTAATTATTAATCTAGAGTCAAAATTATTTATTTAAATTGATTAGAACCTAAAATTGCTTTAAAACACTCAAATTGCTTACTAATTCACCTAAGCCCTTAACCGTAAATTCTCTAAATTGCATGAATACCTTGCCTACACCTAAATAATACATGGAACACACAAAACCCTCTTCCATGAGGCTGTAATGCACAAAATAATTCAGCCATAATCATTAGAATTATTGCAAGATTATGCACTAAAACAAAATGCCAAAAAATTCCCTAAAACATGCCTTAAACAAGAAATGATTTTCCTCCCTTTGTTCCCCATGAAAAATCCGAAAATTATGCCTCCTCCTCTTGTCATACATGAGCTTGAATTCCTCTATAAATATGCTTGCTTGAGGAGCCTTGGAAGCCTTGCTCATAACTTACACAAATTCTAGTTTTAGGAGCACCAAAAGCTTTCTTTCTTTCTCCTCCTTGGCCGAAATTTCTTCCCATTTCTCAAAGAGATTTTCTTTCATTTCACTCAAGGAAACCAAGTCCTATTCCTTTCCTTCAAATCAAATTAGGTAGGGAGTTGTCTTTAAGCTTATTTCTATGCTTTGCTAAGTGTTGTTCTTGGTTCAAAATGATGATTTCATGGACTTTCTCTAGCTTTTCCATTCGGTTTTCTTCTTTCTTTTCCTTTGAACATTTCAGCCATAAGGCCTATATGGGAATATGATGATAGCTTGATGATGAGGACCTTGAGTGTTGGTTGTAAATCCATCACAAGTTAGGCCTCTAAAGCTTGAAAATTCCACTTGATGCAAAACTTTAAAGAATGATGTTTTTATGATGTAAAAATAAAGATCTTGAGTTTAGAACTTGAAAGATGTATTTTTCACTTTGTCTTGCTAAGATATATTGGGTTGCATAGCATGTTTATAATTCTAGCTATCACTAAATCTCTAAAGCTCAAGACTTGCTCCTTTTATCTTAAGAGAAAATTCTAATCATGAACATTTTTTCAATGTATAAATCGGCCTCACAATTACGGAGGCTTAAAGTCTTATAATTTCTTTAAAGTTTAACAAAAAGAATTAGTTACTAAAGGAGTTTTGAAGCTTTGCAAAAATTATACGGGAAACTAGTACTTTATGTATACTTGAAATGTGGTTTTATGCAATTATATGAGGTTCATGATTCGGCTACCTATCTGAGTTTAGTACTACTGTATGATGATGGTTTAAAATGTTTGAAGTTGTGATAATTATGGTTTATTGCTAAAGGAATGATTTTATGCATGTTAGAGATAAAACTAGCTTCCTATAAACCGTAAAAGCAAGATTTCTAGGACTCAAGAGAATGAAATTTATACATTCTGTCCAAAACCCTTAAAAGCTATTAGATTCAGATTTTATTATGTCTAGATAAGTGAAAATGATTCATAATTGGTTTAGTAATTAATTTTAGCATCATAGGGAAAGAACAAGAAGGGTTAAAGATGCAACTTCTAGCACATCGTAAAGCCTTAAATATAACCTCCTGCCTATGCTGTCCCATGTGGTTTAATAATGTACTTGAAGGTTATAATTAAGGGTAATAATGATAATGAATCCCTTAGATGCATAAGAAAGTAAGATAATGATTGAGGTTACCTGATTCTAAAGTTGTGGTTGTTTAAGGGAGATTTTCTAAGGATTTATGATGATGTGTAACACCCAAAAATCATTTAAAAATTAATTTGAGCTTTGTTATTCATAATTTCATAAATCTGCAGTACAACGATGATGAGGGTGGCCCAATGGACCTGTTAAAAAAAAAAAATTTCAGGCCCATGAATAGTAACCTTGCGGGCCCCAGGCTAGGGGCGGCTGAAACCCTAGATTCGGGCCCTGGAACCCGAAATTAGGAAAACATGGGAATAAGGTTAGAAATAGGTGGGATTGATAATTTTATACTTAAAATTAATTTTCGGGCAATATCGGTTAATCGGGTAGGTGTTTACCGTTCGGTGAGATTTCAATATGCAGTTTCTTACACGAAATGAAACTTCCAGTGAAAGTTTGCCACCCATCTAGACAAGTGTGTGGCTTAGAAGAAGCCACACCATTGCCACTTTATTAGGACCAATAGGATGCTTACAAAAAATTTCTACATTTATCTTTAAGAAAAAAAACATTTTGGACTTGAAAATTCTATGCATTTTGTCATAAACTCATAAAATCAATATCTTATCATTTCCTTCATGAAAATTTCGTCCAGACCTCTCTAAGAACCATTCCTCCATTGTTCTTCCTCTCAAACTCCATTAACAAGCTTCAAGCTTGCAAAACCCTAGCTCAAAGTCACTAAAACCACAAATTCTCTTCACTAAACTTATTCTATTCATCATAACCTACAAATCTAACCGATTATAATTTGAATCCATCACTTTTTCCAACTTTGAGGGCACACAATCAGAGGTTAAAAGAAGGGTTTGATGTTGGTGGGGAAGCTTTGAAGTGAAGCAAAAGCATTCTAGAGCATCCTTTGGAGCATAGAGCTCAAGAGCTCTCAAAGTAGGGTTTTCTGCTGCCTTTCTTGTGGAATTTTTCAATTCTGTTTTAGCTTTCCCTAATTCCGAAAATTTTGATGATATTGATGATTAACATATTGATATTGATGTATGAATTTTTTGTGTTGTGTTTGGATGGTTTTAAAAGGGTTTTCTCTCAAGTGAAATTGGAACTAGGTTGCTGGACTGATTTCTGTTCTGTAATCAGAATTTTTCACGAATTTTCTGGAAATGTTGTGGGTGGTTTCATGAGCCATGAAAATTATATGTTGTAGCTAACCTCTTATACTAAACACACGAATTTTCTTAGGGTTAATTCTAAGGTTTGATGCCTCAAAAAAATTAGAAACCGAATTGTAACTGCTGCTGTCTGAATTGTTGAGACTGAAGTGACAAACTTGCCCGAATTTTTAATCATAGCAATTGATTGAGATAGCTCCTGAAATTTTTACACAAGACTAATAACATGTTGAAATATCTCTATGAATTTTCTTGTACTATGATTCCATCGAAATCTAGGGCTAAATATTTTGAGAACACAAGTCTGGACTATGAATTTGTGGCTTCTGACCACCAGATTTTCCTATTTTATTGAAGTGGTTATATAACTCTGATTGCCTTGAAATTTTTACAGGTTGTCCTAGACACATTATAGTGTCATACAGAATTTTTGTGGCTCTTGGAATAGTTGTTTGATATGGCAATTAAATGTTGCACCCAGAACAATAACTCTGCCAAAGTGCTGGAATGTGAGAATGACTGGAAATTTGTGATAGTTTGATATCTATTCCAAGTCTATGGTATATGAATGCATGATAGTGACTTTAAGGTTTGGTTTATGAGAAATGAATGAAAATCACTTGTGATTGATTGTTTATATGTGAATTTGATGATGGTACATGTTTTAAGTAGAGAAATGAAAGTCCCTATATTATGTGAAGGGCACAGAAGAAGGTCCCCTAAATGAGTAAAGGGCACGAGAAAGTCCCCTTTTTTTTTGGGCAGAAAGATCCTCTTTAATGGGCACGGGAAAGTCTCTTTTAATGGGCATGAAAAAGAAAAAGTCCCTCCGATGTCCTGAGGGCACGTATATTTCAAAATGTAATACTATGCTATTGAGTAGTATTATGTGTGTATATTAAGTGATTGAATAATAAAAGCTACCCACTTCGGAAAGATGATTTTGAAACTTTAAAATGAATCTTTAGTTTACATTGCATGATCATATTTTTCTAATAAACCGAAGTGGCTGGGGCGATGACGATGACATTTATGATTGTGTATCTGGGAGTTATCCTCCTGAGAATTGTGTAATTCTCACCCCTATGTTTTTGTGTTTCCGTGTCGCCTCCAGGTTGATCAGAGGACTACGAGGTTGCTACACTAAAGGAATCGGATAGCAGTAGTTTAGTAGTTAGTGTTTTTATTATATTGTACTTAGTGGTGTGTATATGTTTGTAAACGAAGTAGAGAACATGTATGTATTCAAGCTCATAAAAGAGCTTCCTTTTGTATTTATTTATGAAATAAATAAATGTTTTGTGTATTTGTTGTATATATTTAGTAGAACCACGAATTAGTTACTACTCGACTCGATCAATATTGCTATAGATAACTAAGAAAGGTCCGCTAATTTATAAGTAACAACTCCTAAGCATAATGTCATGACTTAAGGATGACGTTGTACTTAGGGGGATGTTACATGATGCCTCTTTGATGTTTGAAATGATAAGTCTATGTAGTAATTTGATACTTATTAAGTATTTGATTTCATTGAATAACTTCATGGTTTGCATGTTATAGTTGCTGTTGCAAACAATGAGAATGTTTATGCATCCTGATGATTATGAATTGAGAGTTGTAATATGATATAACATGCAAAGACTTAAAGGTGACTCAAAATATATGAGGAAATGACCCTTTGGACCCATCAGACTATAGGTGGTGAAAAGGTGATCCTGAGAAAATGATCCTTTGGACCCGTCAAATTATAGGCGGTGAAAAGGTGATTCTTGCCCCATAGTCCATTCTCTTAAAAGGGTAGAGACGGATTTTTACTTATCAAAAGGGAAAAGTATGTGCTGGTGACGACTAGCAAGGTATGAGCTCATAACCTAGATTACTCCTAAAAGGGTGGAGTATAGGGTGGCCCCTAGGAAAATAATGATGATGATGACAAGATTTTAAGTCACCTAGGACACTAAAGGAATGAAATATGTGCACCATGTCTTGTGCATAGCTATTATGGTATGATGTTCTTCTGTGCATAGCATTTTATGAGATGATGATAAGAAATATGATGTTCTTCTATGCATGTTATTATGATATGATGATGAGGAATATGATGTGTTGATGAAAGGAAAAGTTTATTATAAACATGACATGCTAAATTTATGATGCATTATAAGACGCATGATTAAAGGGACGACCTCGTTAAGTATATTTTCGAACTTAATAAATCAATCTTAGCATGCTCACTATTTCATAATAACCCCGAGGTTCCTGGGGACGATGATGATGACACAATGCATCATGAGGTGAGTACCCTACTGAGATTCTTTTTATAAGTTTCTCCCTCCCTCTATTTTTCTTTCCATCTCGTCTTCAGAAACGGAAAAAAGCGTTCGTGAATCACATTGAGGCTTTCAGGTAGTGAACTTGATCCTGCTAGTTTCACTCGTATATTTCAAATATCTATCCCTATCCTTGGAGTGTTATTACTAGGTGCCATTAATGGATGTCCTTCCACCCATATATTATTTGTTTTGTTAGATTGACTACACCTAGTCTTATTCTTGGTAGGCAAACTATCTATGTGTTATGTAATTATGAATGTTATATGATGGAGCCAATATGATGTGTTTTTCATGCTATATCTGCACATTATTTGCTTTATTTCGATTATTGTTCACGTTATGTGCGGCTCACGTTTTCAATTATGTTTTAAAAAAAAATGGCTTGTAATTTCACTAAGTATTTTCAAAGTATGATTAAAGAACTGAAGCAAAGAGTAAAGTCTAGTAATTAATCAGATACAACCTAGATGTATTCGGTTAATTATTTGGGTGTTACAAATAAGGTCTCTAAGAAAAATCATGTATTTTCTCTTGCTTCCTTAAATATGAGAATTCCAGGCACAGCTCAAAACATATTTTGAGAAAAGGGATTTTCTAACAACATTAAATCACTCTACCCAATTAAACGCTTCAATATGTATGTATGAACATTCAAATCAACCAAAGATTTCTAGCCAAACCATTTAGAGAATTTCAAAACAATTTTTGAAAAGAAAAAATCTAAGAAAACCCTACTATGCTCTTGCAAACCCTAACTGTTGTTCTTGGCTTCATTCAAAAGCTTTACACCTAATTTTTTTCATCTAAACCACTAAAATTCTCCTTTAAAACAGTAAGAACAACAGCTTCAATTGATGGTATAGTGAGGTGAGGATTTCATATAGAGAGTTGATTTCGAGATATGAAGAAGTAGTATGTAGCTTGTGCCTTTGATTATGGAGTTTTGGTGTATAACTTTAGAATTTCGAGCTAGGGTTCGATGAATGATGAAGAAAGGAAGTGGAGAAGGCTGCAAATGATGCCTTGGCTGAAATCCGTTAGGAGAAAAGGATGAAAATGTTATCTTGTATCATTAATTACATGTGCTGTGTTGAAATTTATTTCTTCCACAAAATTATGTTTTTGTAATAAAAATTGTTATTTTTGTGGTTCTAAATAATCCTTACCTTAAGACAATGGTGTGGCCAATTCCTAGTCACACATTTGTCAAGTGAGGTGTCCAACTATACTGCAAGTCTCATACGAAGTAAGAAACTGCACATTGATATTTTACCAAATGGGTAAAATACTTACCCAGGTAATTAGCTTTATCGAAATTTAATTTGGGTAAAATCTTCATTTCTAACAATTTCTAACCTTAACCCTATCTTTTTCTCATTCTTAAACATCTCCTGGTCAAATTCTAAGGTTTTGGTTGTCTCGACAAGCTCACGGGGCCCACATGGTTCCTGTTCACATTTTTTTCTAATTGTTCTTATGATGAATAATTCTATCAAATTCATGAAATTATAATAAATAAAGTTGAAATAACATTTTTTCAAATAATTTTTGGGTGTTACAAATCACCCTCCTTAAAAAAAATTTTGCCTTCAAAATTTTGACTCAGCACTCTTGTTCTTAGTATGTCTACGGTTTGTCATTGGTTCCTGAACACACTGACAAGAGATATTGAGTTGATCAGGCTCAACACTAAGATAAGTGTGATAGCAACCAACTATTACAGCACTAGACTGTCATGCACATTTAAACCTTATATCCTAACATACAGATAAGATTCAAGGCATGACTTATTTATACACTAGGAGCATAGCCACTCCATTCCTCAAGGTCCTGCTAAAGCCCTAATACCATAATGTAACACCCTTCCAAGTATAACATCATCCTTAAGCCATGAAATTAGACTTAGGAGTTGTTGCTTATAATTTAGCGGACCTTACTTAAATATCTATAGTAAATTCGATTGATACATGCTATAACTAATTTGTAGTTCTACTAAAATATATAGAAAAATAACGCAGTATTCATTGAGTACAAATCCAAATACAAGAAAAAGCTCTTTTATGAGGTTTAATATACATCTGTCTCCTTGTGTAATTACAAACATAGATACATAAGAAAATAAAATTGATGAGGAACTCCAAATATTGAGTTTCCATAGTAGCTGCCTCATTGTTCTCTTGAGAAATCTAAAATGACAAGGAATACAAATAACATAAGGGGTAAGAATTGTGAAATTCTCAATAGGGTATCCCCAAAATATATAATAAAATCCATGTCATCTGTAACACCCTAATATTTAACCCAACACGCCTAGGACGTATTAAGATTAATTATTAGTTATTACTTCCTTTAAAACTCATTTGTAAAACTACTTCGCGAAAAATAGGTAATTTTTTTTTTAAAAATATGTAAAACAAAATTCGAGCCATTGCGTACATCATAAGCGAAACGTAAAGCGCAGAGAAAATAAATCATGAAATAAAAAAGCAAATAAGAACACCTTAACCATAGGACCAATCGTCATAATATTAAATAACATAGTTTAGGTATATAACTGAAATATAAAAGGCATAAAGTCATACCCATATAATGGGAGAGCTTGCAGTATAAGAAACATAAAGTACAAGATAAGAAACAGGAAACATAAACAACTAATACATGGAAAGCTCCAAAAGATCAATCCCAAGCCATGGCTACCCCCTCCCTCAATCTTCTAATGGCGTTGCTCCTCGTCCCTCGAAGGTACATACCTAATGAACTGTGTGAGCTCCTCGGGTGTGTGCAAGGGAAAGGTGGACGGACATGAACTCCTCGACGTGGGCGTATCTCGGGCATCGAGCTAGCCTCCGCTGTGTCACCGTATCCTCGTTGCCTCTCCGATGTCCATGGGAAGTGTAGGGCAGATCCCCTGAAAAGGGATAAGTGGGGAATCCTGGACGGGTCGTCTCTGAATGCATTGGGCGAGGAACGTACTTGGGGTAGCCGCGCACTCCGAAGACGAAGGTTGGGCTCGACGGCCTACTCGTCATGGGGCGTATCCTCTCAAAGATCAAATTGTCACCGTAAGGAAAAGTCAGGGTGAAACAAAAGCTAGAGAATGCAAAGGCGTCCCATGTATGCAAAAATGTGCACGGCACAATGACCCACAAAATGGTAGGATTGATGATCTGGATCGTAGTGAACCTCTCATATCGGTGTGTCAACGAAGATCACGAACAATGCCATCGTGGTCGGAGACGTAACAGAAAGGGAAACAAAGAGAGGGTGAGAATCTTGCTAAAGAATCTCAGGAATCCTCTATCCTAGTGTCATCGTTTACCTCCCTCGGAACCTTGGGTTTATTATAAAAAGGTTAAACATGCAAAGGTTCATTATGAGGTTTCATAAAAGCAATTATCCAAGGTCCGTGCCTTTTATGATGAATCTTAATGCATGTATGCAGCATAGCAGAATATGAATGCATGGCAATACTTTATGCAGCAAACCAATAAAACATCTCATCAAGAACTAATTCTCATATAAGTGGCATGTACTTTATCATAATCAACTTCTCTTATTCATATGCAAAAAGCTTCACATATTTTCTCCTTTCTCAAACTTGTGACATCATGGTATGTAAAAATAGTAACCGACCCTGATACTAGGCTATGAGCTCATACCTTAACTAGTCATCACTAGTTCTTAATTATCCTCCTGATAAGCGTCTTATAATCATAAAAATAATAATCCCGACTCCAAGTACGCAGGGGGACCTAAGGAATCACTCATCATGGGACTTTTTTCCTTCTCCGAAACGCATTAACTAGTTAAGACCAGTGACTTTGTCCACTTTGGCAGGCTAATGTCGATGCCCTCACGGTTTTACCTTCTCCTCACCGTAGTAGGAAAAGTACGTCTTGGTCTGCGAAACGCATCATCTGGTTAAGACCAAGTGACATTGTCCGCTTCGATATGGCTCCATGACCAGTCCCCATGGGTTTCCTTTCACCTCAGCAGGAGAAATGTGTCTCAGCCTGTCACATATAAAAATCTTTTTTTTCAAACTTTCTTTAAGTCCCTCAAATTTGACGGAAATTCGGCAACATAATGACTACACTCCGAATTTCCTCAAATTTGAGTCATGCCACATAACTCAAATCACACATGTTGTTCTCATGAAATTTCTCAATCAAAGAAATCTCTTAATCACAGGAGCATACCCTCCTAACTCATTCATATTTCGCATTCTCATGCATCTCAAGGATAGCATACCACATTATCACAACAACATGTCACAAATACACATATAGTCTCATGTTCATGGTATTAACATATACACATTCATCACGAGTATACACACTCGGTCTCATTCTCACATCACACCTTCTATCTCATAGTGTCTTATGCTTTGGCCCTTATGGGTCTTAAACTTATGTTCTAATTATCCTATCTTTCATTATGGATCTTTATTTCATCTAAGGGATCATTACTTATAATTTCCTCTAATGTTTATGCTTACTAACAAAACCAAACAGCATTACATTACTTTGGGCAGAAAATTATCATATGATTACGGGTTCCTAGAATCTCCGTCTTTGACCTTTTCTAAGTTCCGTTTTCGCCTAAGGCTCTATAATCAACTCCTAAACCAATTATGAGGGATTCCTACACATATCCACTAATTATAAATCACTTTTCTTAAGTCCAATTATGCTGGAACAGAATTTACTATTTGTGCATCTAAGTGTTCTAGAATTCACATTTTAAGTCCTTTTTAGTTACTTGTTCTTCCCTAACTTCCCTAAATCGATCCTTGCTTCACTCAAACATAATTTTACACATTTTAACACCATAAAACAGAATTTATACAGTGGCCAAGTGCACAGGGCAGAACCGAAAATTCAAGCATCACATAGTCACATAATCTCATGATTTAAATGCATATAAGTTGCTAGTTTTCTCTTGGAATAATTTTAGGAACTCAAAACTCTTTTAGAAACCAATTCCTCTCATTAAAATCATACAAAAATGGATAAGGTCAGTAGCTAAAATATTTAGTTCATGCATTAGATTTAAAACACAAAATCTAGTTCACAATGTTCTTTAAGTTCACCTAAGCTTAGAAAAATTCCAAGGCATAGGCTATGGGCACTTGTGATTAGATGAACTCATCCAAGTCCATCATCATCATCACAAGGCCAAAATGGCATTCTTGAAATGCCTCCATTTTCTAAAACTTTACTTGTGATACTTGGGCAAGTTTTTGAGCTCTTGGACATTTAAGTGATGGCATAAACTTAAACATGTTATGCACTTATTTTACTCTTCATTAGAAAATAAAGTGAGAGCATAAAATAAATATGAGATGCAACCTCATTATTATCTTTAAAGATTAAGTGATAACTTGAAATATAAACATGAAATGCAAGCTTGGAAATTGAAACATGATAATGCAAGTTCATTTAGTTATTCTTGAGAGCTTAGTGATGGCATCAAAATAAACATGCTATGCAAGGCATAAACATAAACATGTACGCAACTCATTTTATCTTAGCTAGAGCTCTTACAAGACTTTAGAGGAACATTATAACCTTAACCCAATATGTATCTTAACAACTAAAGTGAGCTTTAGAGTTCTTAGCACTAAGTCTTCAAAGAAGCCTTTGGTTTTGAACTTCATCATCAAGCTCAAGAAAATGGACACAAAACTCAACACTTTATCCAAAAAAGCATACAAAGAACTAATCATATTCTTTATTTTATTGCTCATAGGCTTCAATCTAGAGTAAACTCTTAGAACGGCTGACCAACTTTAAGGTTGGCAAGGGTAAGCTTAAAGCTATTTGAAAATATAGGATTAATTTTCTTAACAAAACTTTTAGTGATCTACTCAACATTTTTAACAAACTTTGTTCAAATAAAGGAAAAGAAAACCGAAACCATTAAAGAGAAAAGGAAGAAAAAAAAAACTTTGAGGAGGAAAGAAAGGAAAATGAATGCATAAACAAGAAAAAGGAAAGAAACCAAAAGCATATATGGTCCAAGACCAAGTTTTTCAAGCTTTAGAGGTTTCTCACATGGCATCACAAGACCATTATCTTGAAACCTCATCATCAAGGAAAAGTTTTACTCATGAAAAGGCTCCAAGGCCGAAAAAGAAAAAGAGAAGGAAAAGCTTGAAAAACCAAGAGAAAACTAGAACCTTTCTTAAAGAAAACAAGTAAAACTTTGAAAACAAACCCCTACCTAAGGAAGCCTTTGAAAAGGATGAAAGAAAACTTGATCTTTGAAGAAATGAGAAGAAAAAATCTTCTCTTGGATGAGGGTATAGGTTTGGCCAAGGGGAGAAGTCAAGGAAGATGATTTTTCCTTGAGAAAGTGAGCTTGGAAATGGAAAGATTAAATGTTTGAGAGGTGGTTTAAGGTGAGGGAGTGGTGGTTTAAGGTGGTTTGTGGTGGATTATGGTGGTGGGAAGGTTTCTTTGAGGGAGGAAGAAGAAGAGTTAGATGAAGAGAACTTTGAGGGAAAATGAGAGAAAGTGCAAGAAAGCTAAACTTAGCAAAGCTTCTAAAGTGTAACAAGGTTCTTCAAAGCTTGGCATTTATAGAAATTTTGCAACATGGAGGCTGCAATGGGAGGGAATGGCCGACGGCCAAAGAGGAAGAAAAGTAAGGAAAATATCTCCTTGATTAGTATGGGCTTAAGCATGGTCAAGGCATGGTGAGGTATGGTTCCAAGTATGGCCTAGGCATGGCTCTTTGAGTGAGAATTAAAACAACATGTGACTCAAATGCAAGGGCATGCAGCGGCCAGCTTTTTAGCCTAGGGGAGGAGGATGATTTGTTCATGTAATTATGGTTTAGTGATGTGTTTAGGTATTTCTTTGATTAAGGTTTTGATTAGGAGTTTGTAAGAAAGTGTTTAGGTAAGGTAATGGCTAATTAAGGTTGTCAAGACTTGATTAGGAGAGTGTTCTTGCTAGATTAACAATTTAAAATCATTTTCTTAGTCAAATGAAGGTATGGGCACAATTCCTTAATTTAAGGAATTGGAGAGAAAAACACTATTCAAGATTCCATGACTAGAAATCTTGAATCAAAGATGTAATTAGAGTTTAACCAAGCAATCTTAGGCCCTAATTAACTTTAATAAATTATTTTGACTCTAGATTAATTATCAAAATAAATTAATCTTCAATTAGAGCCTAATATTGCTTAGGTTTGCTTAATTACATCATTAGGCTCACTGTACACGCTCTAGGGACAAAATGGTAATTTTGCACTAAAACTGCTCAGGACCTCTGCCGACTGAACATCAAAGGCCACTCATAAACATCATTCCAAACTTCCTAGAAAAGTTCGGGCTCAAACGGTACGTTCCTGTAAAACACTACAGGGTATTTTTGTCATTTTGAGCCGAAAGTTCAGAAAACGAGATTTTCACCTCGAATATCAAACATAACAGATATAATCCCCTCAAACATTGAGTTGACCCATTGGAGACTGGGGTCACTGTCCTTTAATTCGGTAAAATGACCTCAGGGGCATTTCGGTCATTTGTACTCAAATAGAAAAATCGGGCGTTACATTACTCCCCTCCTTAAAAAGAATTTCGCCCTCAAAATTCGTTACCTTAGAAAAGCTCGGATACTTCGTCCGTATCTTGGATTCCAACTCCCACGTGAATTCTTCTCTTGTCTCGTCCCCACGCCACTTTCACTAAAGGAACGGACTTGTTCCTCAATTTCTGACACCACGGTCTACGATCCTCGTTGGTGGTAAATTGAAAGTTAGGTCCTCCCTTAACTGCACATGCTCTGGCTCTAACACATGGCTAGGATCGGATTGGTATTTTCTTAGCTAGGAGAGTGAAAGACGTCATGAAGATTAGACAGGTTAGGAGGTAGGGCTATTTTGTAGGCTCCTCCCGACTCTCTGAAGAATTTCAAAAGGTCCGAGAAATGGGAATCAACTTTTTGACTCACATGGCTCTACCTATGCCTGTAGTAGGGGTAATCCTTAGGAAAACATGTTCGCCCTCTTGAAATTCCAATGGCTTTCGCCGCTTGTCCGCATAGCTCTTTTGGGCTTTTGAGGTCAAGATTCTATCCTTAATCCTTCTTATTGGTTCTGTGGTTTCCCTCACTACTTTCGATCCCAAAACGCTTTGTTCTCCAGGTTCATGCCAACACAAAGGCTACTAGCATTTCCTTCCATACAAGGCTTCATACGGTGCCATACCAATGCTCGCATGATAATTGTTGTTATATGCAAACTCGATAAGTGGGGTACTTATCCCAACTCCCTTTCTATCCAAAACACACGCCCTCAGCATATCTTCCAACATTTGGATAGTTCTTTCTGATTGTCCATCTGTTTAAGGGTGGTAAGTCGTGCTTAGACACAACTTTGAACCAAACGCCCTTTGAAAGGCTTCCCAAAAACATGACGTAAACCGCGATCTCGATCTAAGATTATCGTCGATGGAACTCCATGTAACCTCACTATCTCTTGTATGTACAGCTGAGCTAACTTATCTAGGGAAAAGGTTATCTTGATAGGTAAGAAATGAGCCGACTTGGTTAACCTGTCCACTATTACCCAAATAGCGTCATGGCCGACTTGGGTTCTAGGTAGGCCGGTCACAAAATCCATATAAATGTTATCCCACTTCCACTGGGATAGGCAGGGTTGCAGCATTCCTGAAGGCTTTTGGTGCTCGATCTTCACCTTTTGACAGACCAAGCACTTACTAATCCAAGCAACTACGTCCTTTTTCAATCCTGGCCACCAAAACATCTTCTTCAAATCCTGATACATCTTGGTAGCACTAGGATGAATAGTGAAGTGGCTTTTATGTGCCTCCTCCAAGATGCTTTCTCGGAGGTCAATATCTTGTGGTACGCAGATTCGTCCTTCAAACCTCCACAAACCATCGGGTCCTTGCTCAAAATCCCTTAGTTTGTCTGCCTTAACTACCTCGAGGGTCTCTCTAAACTCTTCATTCTCCATTTGTGCCATAATGACCCTCTGTTTAAACCCACTGGTCATAGTGAGGTGACACATCTTCATGCTTCTCTAAGACATTGACATTCCTAAATTCAAATCTCTAAACTTCTCTATCAACTCAACTTCTTTAACCATCATGTGAGATAGGTGCAATGATTTTTGACTCAAGGCATCGGCGACTACATTAGCCTTGCCGGGGTGGTAACTTAAGCTGAAATCATCGTCCTTTAGGAACACCATCCACCTTCTTGCCTCATATTTAACTCCTTTTGATCAAAAAGGTGCTTAAGACTCTTATGATTGGAGAAAACTTCAAACCTTACTCCATACAAGTGATGCCTCCATATCTTAAAGGCAAACACTATGGCGGCCAACTCTAGGTCATGGGTGGGGTAGTTCACCTCATGAGGCTTGAGTTGTCTAGACGCATAGGCTACCACTTGCCTATTTTGCATTAACACACAGCCTAAACCCTTTCCCGAAGCTTGACAATACACCTCAAAAGGTACATTGGGATCGGGTAAAACCAAAACTAGGGTCGAGGTTAACTTCCCTTAATCCTTCTCAGGTTCATGCCAATACAAAGGCGACTGGCACTTCCTTCTATACAAGGCTTCGTACGGTGCCATACCGAATGCTCGCATGATAACTGTTGTTATATGTAAACTCGATAAGTGGCAGGTACTTATCCCAACTCCCTTTTCTATCCAAAACACATGCCCTCAGCATATCTTCCAACGTTTGGATAGTTCTTTCTGATTGTCCATCTGTTTAAGGGCGGAAGCCGTCTTAGACACAACTTTGAACCAAAAGCCCTTTGAAAGGCTTCCCAAAACGTGACGTAAACTGCGGATCTCGAATCCGAGATTATCATCGATGGAACTCCATGTAACTTCTATATCTCTTGTATGTACAACTGGGCTAACTTATCTAGGGAAAAGGTTATCTTGATAAGTAGGAAATGAGCCGACTTGGTTAACCTGCCACTATTACCCAAAAAACGTCATGGTCAGCTTGGGTCCTAGGTAGGCCGGTCACAAAATCTATAGAAATGCTATCCACTTCCACTTGGCTATAGATAGGGTTGCATTCCTGAAGGCTTTCGGTGCTCGATCTTCACCTTTTGACAGATCAAGCACTTACTAACCTAAGCAACTACGTCCTTTTTCAATCCTGGCCACCAAAACATCTTCTTCAAATCCTGATACATCTTGGTAGCACCAGGATGAATGGTGAAGTGCTTTTATGGGCCTCCTCCTAACACCCCAAAAATTACTTAAAAATCAATTTGAGCTTTGTTAGTCATAATTTTAAAAATATAACTGTTTAGCAACGATGAGGGCGGCCTAACAGACATATCAAAAAAAAAAAACTTCGGGCTGGGGTGAATACTAACCTATGGACCCCACGGCCCGCTGGAAAGCCGAAACCCTGAGTCGGGACCAAGAGATGCCCGAGATTGAGAAAAGAGAGGGTTAACATTAGAAATAGTTAGGAATAAGGATTTTATACCTAAATTTGATTTTCGGGTAATATCGGTCTAATGGGTGCGGTATTTACCCATTCAGTGAGATTTCGGTGTGTGATTTTTAACATGAAAGATATTTCCATCACCACCAATGGATGATATCCACTTATTTAGGACATGTGGAAGGCCAAGATTTAATCTTGGAATTCATGAGATTTCGGTGTGTGATTTTTAACACTGAAAGATATTTCCATCACCACCAATGGATGATATCCACTTATTTAGGACATGTGGAAGGCCAAGATTTAATCTTGGAATCCAAGATTAAATCTTAGCCATCCATTTTGCTTTATGACATAAATAATTACTACTTTACAAAATATCTTCAAAAGCATTCAATACAAAACAAAACAAGTCATCAACTTCTCCTCCAAGCCACCTAACTTGATCACTTTCTTCTTCAAAATTTCATGCAGCCTTCAAGGAGAAAAGAACCAGCCACCATTTTCATCTTCAAGAGCTTGATCTTGAGTTCTAAGCCCAAAAGCCCTAGCCTAGAGTTGTGGAAACCTCAAAGTTCTTTCATTAAACTTGTTCTACACCTTGATCTCTACAAATCTAACCGAACAAAATCTCTATTCCTCATCAAACCTTGCCTTGTTACCTCACACCTCACTGATTTAAGAAGGGTTTGAAGTTAGTTTGGGGGCTTTGGAGTGGAAGGATTCAAGCTTGGATAATCTTGAAGCCAAAGATCTACTAAGTTGCCAAAAGTAGGGTTTTTGTTGCCTTTCTTTGTCAAATTTTTCTAATCTATTTTGGGTTGAGCTAAGTCCGAAATTTTTAGTTGTATTGACTGATGTGATGTTGATATTGATGTATAAATTTTGGTTGTGTGTTTGGATGTTGTTAAAAAATGGTTTTTATGAAAAGAAGTTTGGGTTAGGCTTGGATTTTCAGTTTTTCCGCAGTAATTGTACACGAATTTTCTGGTATATTTGTGGGTGTTTTCATGAGCTACAAAAATTATGTGTTGAAATTAACACTTAAAAACATGAATTTTCTTGGGTGTTTATCTTAAGGTTTAATGCCTCAAAAAAATCAGAAACCGAAATGAGGCAGATGTTATCCTGATTGTTGAAACTGAAGCACTAAGATTGTTCAAATTTATTGCCATAGCTAATGATTGAATGAACCCTTGAAAATTTTACAAGAAGTTAATAACATATTGAAGTACCACTGTGAATTTTATGGTGAGTTTATTCAATCATTTGTTAGTGTTAAAAAGTATAAGAACCCTGGACTGGGCTGTAGATAAGTGGCTTCTAACCACTAAATTTGTATAATTTAGTTACAAGGCTAGGGAGCTCTGTTTACTGTGAAATTTTTACAGGGTATCCTAGACATATTGAAGTGTCATATTAAATTTTTGGGACTTTTAATGGCCATTTGATATGGCAAACAAATGTTGTTATTAGAATGATAAATCTGCAAAGTGCTGGGATGGTAGTATTGGTTGAAAACTAAGGGTGGAATGATATCTATTCAAGTGTATGGCATATGAATACATGCTAATTATTTCAATTACTTATCCATGAGACATAAATGGGCCTCTAATATGATTGAATACCTACTTGTAATGTAAGCATGCTTTTGAGAACAAAGTATTTGATGTTAGCTATTTGGCCATATGACTTGTGACACATAATGCATGCTAGAGGAGATAAAGAGTGGTTTATAAGATATAATTGAAATTACATTGTGAATGAAATACCTACCTGTGGCTTATGCGTGCACCTAGAAAAGAGAATATATATGAACTTAAATTGTGCATGTTCTGACATATGGACAAAACAAAAACAAGACTTAGATTGAATGAGGGAAGGAAGAAGAAAGAGGAACCTCCCTAAATATTTTGAGTCGATAGACGTATCGGCTAGAAATAGATCTGTGTGTGATTCGAAAATGGAAAAAAATAAAGTTTGATGATCACGTATAGGACTGAGCTCGTCCTGATAAGCAGACTATTTCCCTTGTGTGGTGTGAACCACTACAGATACCATTTGGTATAAATTATTTATTGTGGAATTGTCCACGACAAATACCCGTTGGGTATAACTAAGTCTTTCCTATGTCAATGAAAAGAGACAAATGCACTGACTTGATTTCTATGGTCATAAGTGGAAACATGTCACATTGAGATAAGTTCACTGCATGTATTATATGCCTACTCATCTTACTCTAGATTGGCTACCTTGGGATGATTTATTAATTGTTGAAACATTATGATATATGTGCTCTAAGTGGTTGATTATTAAAAGCTACCCACTTCAGAGGGATGATTTTAGAACCTTAAAATGAATCTTTAGTTTATATTATACGATCACATTTTCTTGATAAATCGAAGTGGCTGGGGCGATGACGATGACATAGATTTTTCGTATATGTTTAGGGATGCCCTGAGAATTATGTAATTCTCACCCTGTGCATTTTTGTCTCTGTCGCCTCCAGGTTAAGCCAGGAACTATGATGCTGCTATGTAAAAGGACTCGAAATGGCAATAGTGTAGTAGTGAATGTTTTTATTATGCTGTATTTAGTGGAATGGATATGTATGTAACTATATTAGAGAATAGACATGTACAAGAGCTCATAAAGGAGTTTCCCTTTGTACCCAACTATGTATTCAATATATGCCATGTTTCTTTGTTATATATTTTAATAGAATTGCGCTTATTTATTACTCACATAAATCAAGCTTTCTATAGATATTTAAGAAAGGTATGCTGATTAATAAGTAACAACTCCGAGTACAATGTCATGACTTAAGGGTGAGGTTGTACTTGGGAGGATGTTACACCTCCAAGATGCTTTCTCGGAGGTCACTATCTTGCGGTATGCAGATTCGTCCTTCAAACCTCCACAAACCATCGGGTCCTTGCTCAAAACCCCTTAGTTTACCTGCCTTAACTACCTCGAGGGTCTCTCTAAACTCTTCATTCTCCATTTGTGCCATAATGACCTTCTGTTTAAACCCACTGGTCATAGTGAGGTGACACATCTTCATGCTCCTATCAGACATTGACATTCCCAAATTCAAATCCCTAAACTTTTCTATCAACTCAACTTCTTTAACCATCATGTGAGATAGGTTCAATGATTTTCGACTCAAGGCATTGGCGACCACATTAGCCTTGCCGAGGTGGTAACTTAAGCCGAAATCATAGTCATTTAGGAACTCCATCCACCTTCTTTGCCTCATATTTAACTCCTTTTGATCAAATAGGTGCTTAAGACTCTTATGATCGGAGAAAACTTCAAACCTTACTCCATACAAGTGATGCCTCCATATCTTAAAGGCAAACACTATGGCGGCCAACTCTAGGTCATGGGTGGGGTAGTTCACCTGGTGAGGCTTAAGTTGTCTAGATGCATAGGCTACCACTTGCCTATTTTGCATCAACACACAGCCTAAACCCTTTCCCGAAAAGTCACAATACACCTCGAAAGGTACATTGGGATCGGGTAAAACCAAACTTGGGTCGAGGTCAACTTCCTTTTTAGCTCTTTAAAGCTTTTCTCACACTCGGGATCCTATGAAAACGGGGTATTCTTCCTAGTGAGCTTGGTGAGGGAAAGGCGATCTAGAAAATCCTTTTATAAACCTATGGTAATAACCTACTAAACCCAAAAGCTCCGTATTTCCATTATGGTGGTTAGTCTATCCCAATTCATCACAGCTTCTATTTCCTGGGTCAACAGCTATACCTCTTTTCGACATCTATGTCCCAAAATCTTCACTTTCTCCAACCAAAATTCACACTTAGAAAGCTTCGCATACAATTTCTTCTCCTTCAAAACCTCTAAAATCGTCCTTAGATGACGTTCATGCTCCTCATGAGTCTTCGAATAGATGAGTATATCATCTATGAAAATGACCACGAACTTATCTAAATAGGATCTAAAGATCATATTCATGTAGTCCATGAACACGGCGGGTGCATTTGTCAATCTAAAAGACATCACGGTGAACTCAAAGTGTCTGGACCGTGTTCTAAAGGCGTTTTTAGGTATATCCCCATCTCTCACTCTAATCTGGTGGTATCCGACCTTAAATCAATCTTAGAGAATACCACCGCTCATTTTAATTGGTCCATGAGATCATCAATCCTAGGCAAGGGTATTTGTTTTTCACCGTTACTTTATTCAACTGCCTATAGTCTATACACAACCTCATGCTCCCATCCTTTTCTTAACAAACAAAACCAGGGCTCCCCATGGTGAAGCACTAGGTCTTATAAAACTCTTCTCTAACAACTCCTCCAACTGGGTTTTCAACTCCTTTAACTCCAAGGGTGACATTCTATCGAGGCTATAGAGATAGGTCCCGTTCCCGAAACCAACTCAATGGAGAACTCCACTTCTCTCGGAGGAACTCGGTATCTTAGGACTCTGGATACTCTCTCACTCCTGGAATATCATCTATGTTCTGCTCAAAGTCTACCTTACTAGCGGCTAGGAGAACATATCCCTTAGTTTTCTCCCCACTATAGAAGACATCTACGGAATTTACATAGAGTTTTAAGGTTTGACTAGTTTGGCTAGGGGATGACGAAAGATGACGGTTTTGGTATAACAATCTAACAATACATGGTTAGCGTAAAGCCAATCCATGCCAAGAATTACTCCTATGTCTTTCAAAGGTAAACAAATCAAATCTATGACAAAGGACCTATTTTCAACAGGAAGATAGCAATTTAAATAGCAGTTAGGTATGTACAGGACGATTTGTAGGAGTAGAGACAATAAGATCAAAAGGAAGCTTAGAAACTTTCAAATTCAAAGACTCAACACTAGCATGTGAGATGAAAGAATGAGTAGCACCAGAGTCATATAGTCAGTTAAGGTTCTACCATTTAATTCGCAATTACCTTCAATGAGGTCGTTGGATCTGGCGGCGTCTTCCGCATTAAGGGTAAAGACCCTCCCTTGGTGTTATAGCCTGGGTTCTGACTTGATGACCCTCCGCTTTTGTAATCCTTGGCGTAGTGGTTGGGCTTGCCACATCAGAAGCAGTCCTTGCCCCGCATGGCAAGGGAGGTTACCATTGCTTCTTCCACATCGGGGCATACCGGCCGGTAGGGTTCGAGGAAGGGCAGGGATCCTTGGGGTGCCTCGTTCTTATTCCCATTGGGCCCTCCTTGGTTGTTGTTGCGAGGACCGCCCGCTCATTCTTGTTGGTTGTTGCGATTCCCGCGACCGTTGTGGCTTAACGGAGCCTCGGGTGTTGGAAGGGTTAGTTGTTAGGTCCTCTTTGTTGTTGTTATTTTTGTTGATGTTGTTGTTGGTGTTGTTGATGCTTGAACTGGTTGGCTTGGTAGGGATGGTAGTAGCTTCTTGATGGTTCGATGTTGCGGCTTGAACCTAAGGGCTTGAGGTCCCAACCCACGGGGACAATTTACCCTTGCGGACTTAACTTCTTGTGCCCTCCTCTACAATTCGGCACTTGTTGACTAGGGTGGGGAAGTCCCTAATCTCCATGTGCACCACTTCCACGTTAAGTTTGGCCCTCAATCCAGCCTCGAACTTAACATACTTCCAAACCTCATCGGGATTCCCTTGGAAAACCCGAGAGAACTTGATCAATTCCTCGAACTTCACCATGTACTGGGCGACAGAAGATTCGCCTTGGGTTAGCTGCATAAACTCAATGTCCTTCGCGTTCCTCACAGACTCTGAAAGTACTTCTCATAGAAATAGGTCTTGAACAACTCCTAGTTGATCGCGTGCCGTAGCTTCTAGTAGCCTCTTGTGCCGATCCACCAAAACTTAGCATCAGACTCCATCATGTAAGTAGCGAAGGTGACCTTCTGCTCCTCCAGCAGGCAACCACTAAGTAGATCTTTTCCATGTTCTTGATCCACTCATCTGCCTTGTCTGGGTTCAAGGCTCCACGGAAGGTTGGGGGATTGGCCTGCGAACTCCCCAAAATGGGCTTGTTCCACGGCCTCAGGGAGGGACCTTGAGTAGCATCCCTTGGTTGGTTCATGCGATCGAACATGCATTCCATCGCTTTCGCCATCGCGCATAGCAGCCACAATCTCATTCCCTTATTCTCCTTTTTTTGCGTTCCTATTTTTCTCCGAGGTGCCATTGGTCCCTAAACACACAAGTCAACAAACACTGAGGTGATCAGGCTCAATATTCCAAACTAGATGAGCTAGTTACCATGGCATAGGTAAGCAAAAGGGTTATGTGTGTCTATCCTATAGCTTATCTCTATTAGCCAAGCACTATGCATGACATACTACCGTATCATGCCTATAAAGCATGGTCAGTCCAATCCTCAGGCTCCGTGAGAATCGAACTCTCTGATACCATAATGTAACACCCTAATATTTAACCCAACACGCCTAGGATGTATTAAGATTAATTATTAGTTATTACTTCCTTTAAAACTCATTTGTAAAACTACTTAGCGGAAAATACAAGTAATTTTTTTTTAAAATATGTAAAATAAAATGCGAGCCGTACATCATAAGCAAAACGTAAAGGCAGAGAAAATAAATCATGAAATACAAAAGCAAATAAGAACACCTCAACCATAGGAACAACCATCATAATATTAAATAACATAGTTTAGGTATATCAACTGAAATATAAAAGGCATAAAGTCATACCCATATAATGGGAGAGCTTGCAGGTCCAGGAAACATAAAGTACAAGATAAGAAACAGGAAACATAAACAGCTAATACATGGAAAGCCCCAAAAGATCGATCCCAAGCCATGGCTACCCCTCCCTCGATCTCTATGGCACTGCTCTTCGTCCTCGAAGGTACATATCCAATGAACTGTGTGAACTCCTCGGGTGTGTGCAAGCGGAAAGGTGGATGGACATGACCTCATCGATGTGGACACATCTCCGGCATCGAGCTAGCCTTCGCGTGTGTCATTATCCTTGCTGCCCCTCCCGATGTCCATGGGAACTGTAGGGGCAGATCCCTTCGAAAAGGGATGAGTAGGGGAATCCTGAACGGGTCGGTCTCTAAATGCCTCGAACGAGGAACGCCTCAGGGTAGCCACATACTGCGAAGACGAAGGTCGGGCTCAGTGGGTCTGCTGGTCACGGAGGCGTGTCCTCTCAAAGATCAAATCATCACCATAGAGAAAAGTCGAGGTGAAATGAAAGCAGGAGCGGAATACAAACGGCGTCCCATGTATGCAAAAATGCGTATGGCACAACGACCCTCAAAATGGTAAGATTGATGATCTGGATCGCAGTGCACCTCCTATATCGTGTGTCAACGAAGATCATGAACGAAGCCATTATGGTTTGGAGACATAACGGAAAGGGAAACAAAGAGAGCGAGTGAGAATCTTGCTAAAGAATCTCAGGAGGAATCCTCTATCATAGTGTCATCGTTTACATCTCCAGGAACCTTGGGTTTATTATAAAAAGGTTAAACATGCAAAGGTCATTATGAGGTTTCATAAAAGCAACTATCCAAGGTCCGTGTCTTTTATGATGAATCTTAATGCATGTATGCAACATAGCAGAACATGAATGCATGGCAATACTTTATGCAGCAAACCAATAAAACATCTCATCAAGAACTAATTCTCATATAAGTGGCATGTGCTTTCTCATAATCAACTTCTCTCTTTCATAAGCAAAGAGCTTCACATCTTTTCGTTTCTCAAACTTGTGACATCATGGTATATAAAAATAGTAACCAACCCCTGATACTAGGCTATGAGCTCATACCTTAACTAGTCATCACTAGTTCTTACTTATCCTCTTGATAAGCGTATCATAATCATAAAAATAATAATCCTAACTCCAGAGTACGGGGACCTAAGGAATCACCCAAATGCATTAACTTGGTTAAGACCAATGACTTTGTCCGCTTTGGTAGGCTAATGTCGATGCCCTCCGGTTTTACCTTCTCCTCACCGTAGTAGGAAAAGTATGTCTCAGTTCTGCAAATGCATCATCTGGTTAAACCAGTGACATTGTCTACTTCGATCTGGCTCCACGACCATACCCCCCACGGGTTCCCTTTCTTCACTTGGAGGAGAAATGTGTCTCGGCATGTCACATATAAAAATCTTTCTTTTCAAACTTTCTTTAAGTCCCTCAAATTTGACGGAAATTCGGTAGCATAACGACTACACTCCGATTTTCTCAAATTTGAGTCATGCCACATAACTCAAATCACACATGTTGTTCTCATGAAATTTCTCAATCAAATAAATCTCTTAATCAAGGAGCATACCCTCCTAACTCATTCAAATTTTGCATTCTCATGCATCTTAAGCATAGCATACCACATCATCACAACAACATGTCAAAAATACACATATAGTCTCATGTTCATGGTATTAACATATACACATTCATCACAAGTATACCTGCTCTCATTCTCACATCACACCTTCTATCTCATAAGTCTTATGCTTTGGCCCTTACGAGTCTTAAACTTATGTTCTAATTATCCTATCTTTCATTATGGATCTTTTTTTCATCTAAGGGATCATTACCTATAATTTCCTCTAATATTTATGCTTACTAACAAAACCAAACAGCATTACATTACTTTGAGCAGAAAATTATCATATGATTACGGGTCCTAGAATCTCCATCTTTGACCCTTTCTAAGTTCCGTCTTCACCTAAAGCTCTATAATCAACTCCTAAACCAATTATGAGGGATTCCTACACATATCCACTAATAATAAACCACTTGTCTTATGTCCAATTATGCTGGAACAAAATTTACCATTTGTGCATCTAAGTATTCTAGAATTCACATTTTAAGTCCTTTTTAGTTACTTGTTCTTCCTAACTTCCCTAAATCGATCCTTACTTCACTCAAACATAATTTTACACATTTTAACACCATAAAACAGAATTTATACAGTGGCCAAGTGCACAAGGCAGAACCGAAAATTCAAGCATCACATAGTCACATAATCTCATGATTTAAATGCATATAAGTTGCTAGTTTTCTCTTGGAATAATTTTAGGAAATCAAAACTCTTTTAGAAACCAATTCCTCTCATTAAAATCATACAAAAATGGATAAGTTCAGTAGCTAAAATATTTAGTTCATGCATTAGATTTAAAACACAAAATCTTGTTCACAATGTTCTTTAAGTTCACCTAAGCTTAGAAAAATTCCAACGCATAGGCTATGGGCACTTGTGATTAGATGAACTCATCCAAGTCCATCATCATCATCACAAGGCCGAAATGGCATTCTGGAAATGCCTCTATTTTCTAAAACTTTACTTGTGATACTTGGGCAAGTCTTTGAGCTCTAGGACATTTAAGTGATGGCATAAACTTAAACATGCTATGCACTTATTTTACTCTTCATTAGAAAATAAAGTGAAAGCATAAAATAAATATGACATGCAACCTCATTATTATCTTTAAAGATTAAGTGATAACTTGAAATATAAACATGAAATGCAAGCTTGAAAATTTAAACATGATAATGCATGTTCATTTAGTTATTCTTGAGAGCCTAGTGATGGCATCAAAATAAACATGTTATGCAAGGCATAAACATAAACATGTATGCAACTCATTTTATCTTAGCTAGAGCTCTTACAAGACTTTAGAGGAACATTATAACCTTAACCCAATATGTATCTTAACAATCTAAAGTGAGCTTTAGAGTTCTTAGCACTAAGTCTTCAAAGAAGCCTTTGGTTTTGTACTTCATCATCAAACTCAAGAAAATGGACACAAAACTCAACACTTTATCCAAACAAGCATACAAAGAACTAATCATATTCTTTATTTTATTGCTCATAGGCTTCAATCTAGAGTAAACTCTTAGAACGGCCGACCAACTTTAAGGTTGGCAAAGGTAAGCTTAGAGCTCTTTGAAAACATAGGATTAATTTTCTTAACAAAACTTTTAGTGATCTACTCAACATTTTTAACAAACTTTGTTCAAATAAAGGAAAAGGAAACTGAAACCATTAAAGGGAAAAGGAAGAAAAATCGAAAACTTAGAGGAGGAAAAGGAAGGAAAACTGAAAGCATAAACAAGAAAAAGGAAAGAAACCAAAAGCATATATGGTCCAAGACCAAGTTTTTCAAGCTTTAGAGGTTTTTCACATGGCATCACAAGACCATTATCTTGAAACCTCATCATCAAGGCAAAGTTTTACTCATGAAAAGGCTCCAAGGCTGAAAAAGAAAAAAAGAAGGAAAGGCTTTAAAAACTAAGAGAAAACTAGAACCTTTCTTGAAGAAAACAAGTAAAACTTTGAAAACAAACCCCTACCTAAGGAAGTCTTTGAAAAGAATGAAAGAAAGCTTGATCCTTGAAGAAATAAGAAGACAAAATCTTCTCTTGGATAAGGGTATAGGTTCGGCCAAGGGGAGAAGTCAAGGAAGATGATTTTTCCTTGAGAAAGTGAGCTTGGAAATGGAAAGATTAAGTGTTTGAGAGGTGATTTGAGGTGAGGGAGTGGTGGTTTAAGGTGGTTTGTGGTGGATTGTGGTGGTGGGAAGGTTTCTTTGAGGGAAGAAGAAGAGAAAGATGAGAGAGCAGAGCTACTTAACAAAGCTTCTAAAACCAAAGCATTTATAGAAATTTTGCAACATGGAGGCTACAATGGGAGGGAATGGCCGACGACCAAAGAGGAAGAAAAGTGAGGAAAATATCTCCTTGATTGGTATGGGCTTAAGCATGGTCAAGGCATGGTGAGGTATGGTTCCAAGTATGGCCTAGGCATGGTTCTTTGAGTGAGAATTAAAATAACATGTGACTCAAATGCAAGAGTGTGCATTCGGCCAACTTTTCAACCTAGGGGAGGAGGATGATTTGTTCATGTAATTGTGGTTTAGTGATGTGTTTAGGTATTTCTTTGATTAAGGTTTTGATTAGGAGTTTGTAAGAAAGTGTTTAGGTAAGGTAATGGCTAATTAAGGTTTCGAAACTTGATTAGCAGAGTGTTCTTGCTAGATTAACAATTTAAAACCATTTTCTTAGTCAAATGAAGGTATGGGCACAATTCCTTAATTTAAGGAATTGGAGAGAAAAATACTATTCAAGATTCCATGACTAGGAATCTTGAATCAAAGATATAATTAGAGTTTAACCAAGCAATCTTAGGCTCTAATTAACCTTAATAAATTATTTTGACTATAGATTAATTATCAAAATAAATTAATCTTCAATTAGAGCCTAATATTGCTTAGGTTTGCTTAATTACGTCATTAGGCTCATTGTACACTGTTCTAGGGGCAAAATGGTAATTTTGTACTAAACCTTGCTGGACCTCTAAACAACTGAACATCAAAGACCACTCATAAACATCATTTAGAACTTCTTGGAAAAGTTTGGAGCTCACGGCACCTTTACCTTGTAAAACATCGGGGTATTTTGGTCATTTTGAGCCGAAAGTTAAAAAACAAGATTTTCACCTCAATATCAAACATAACAGATATAATCCCCTTCAAACATTGAGTTGACCCATTTGGGGCTAGGTCTCCTGTCCTTAATTGGTAAAAATGAGGGCATTTTTTCATTTGTACTCAAAATAAAAAATCGAGGCGTTACATCATCATTAGCCCAGCCACTTAGGTTTATTAAGAAACTATGATCATGCAACACATATGAAACATTCATTTTGAAGTCCTAAAATCATCTTTTCAAAGTGGGTTTTCTTTTAGTACTCAATCACTTAATACTCATATATCATAATACTAAAGATCATAGCAAATCATCTTAAACAAATAATTCAATGTAATATAAATATGCATATTGATAAATGCAGTGATCTTTGCGAAATTATCTTTACGTGCTCTTGATATGTCCAAGGAATCTTATATATATCTCTGTCATTTTACGTGCCCTTGACATATCAAAGAGGATCTCTAATTTACTTAGCATATAATATAAGGACAACTTAGGATAATTGCTACTTTAACTTGTCTTAGCCCTTGATCTACTGGCTTATCCACTCCCAGGTAATAGACTACTTTTCAGGATTCCTATACATGATCATTGGATTTACTTTTTCTAACTCTCACATATCTTATTCCTAGCCAAGTTTCTTCTCCCCTCTTCACCCATTCTCTGTCCTTATCATCTCTTCTTCTCTTTTTAGTTTACTTTATTTTTCTGTTTTAGTTGGTTGTAACCTCCATTAATAGAGGAGAAGCCCTGTAATTAGCACCAAGGATTTTCTATGGTTTAAGGGTTTGTCTTAAGACATTGACTAAATCAATCAATAGATGGTTTGGTTTCTTTTTTTTTTTCTATTTCTTTACATTTCTTCCATCACTTGTGTATTTACATTGATTGATTGATG
This sequence comes from Dalbergia oliveri, assembly GCA_030441495.1. Taxonomy (NCBI): domain Eukaryota; kingdom Viridiplantae; phylum Streptophyta; class Magnoliopsida; order Fabales; family Fabaceae; genus Dalbergia; species Dalbergia oliveri. The sequence goes on along the minus strand of JAMLFY010000004.1, from coordinate 33,324,061 downwards.
AATTGTGATTTGTGATGAGTATTCTAATCCTAGTTTTGGAACTTGGTTGTATGATTATGAGCTAGGTTCCTTAATTGAGTGAGCTTGGTCATATGGTTGAAATAAACCTTGATTGTATATGCTAATTCATGATTATGGATTGAATGCATAATTAGGGAAGTTAATTGAGCATAAATTGGTTGATTGATTGATGAATGCTTGGTTGACATAGGAAATTAAGATTAATTCTTGATTGAGAATTAGGCTTGCAAGTGATGTTTGAGTTGGCATGCATGTTTTAGGTTTTTGAGATCTCGATAATTCAAGTGTGTTTGTTAGCTAATACTCTGTTAATTGCATGATTGTGTGATTTGTTAAGTTAATTTGGTTAGTGTAATGCAGATTTTCTTTTAAGTGCAAATGACCGAAATGCCCTAAGGTCATTACAGAATTCGAGGTAAACCCACAGTCCTTGAATGGGTCAATTCAATGTTTGAAGGGGATTATATCTGTTGTGTTTGATATCCAGGTGAAAATCTCATTTTAAACTTTCGACTCAAAATGACCAAAATACCCCTAGCTTTTTGCGGCGTAAAGGTGCCGTTTGAGCCCAGAACTTTTCCAGGAAGTTCGGAATAATGTTTATGAGTGGTCTTTGATGTTTAGTAAGCCAGAAGTCCCGCAGTTTTAGTGCAAAATTACCATTTTGCCCCTAGAACAGTGTGGCCAAATGATGTCATTAAGCAAACTTAAGCAATATTAGGCTCTAATTGAAGATTAATTTATTTCGATGATTAATCTAAGTCAAAATAATTTATTAAGGTTAATTAGGGCCTAAGATTGCTTAGTTAAACTCTAATTACTCTTTTGATTCAAGATTCCTAGTCATGGAATCTTGAATAGTATTTTTTCTCCAATTCCTTAAATTAAGGAATTGTGCCCATACATTCATTTGACTAAAAGAATGGTTTCAAATTGTTAATCTAGTAAGACCACCCCTAAATCAAGTGTTGACAACCTTAATTAGTCATTACCTCACCTAAACACATTCTTACAAACTCCTAATCAAAACCTTAATCAAAGAAGCACCTAAACACATCACTAAACCACAATTACATGGACAAATCATCCTTCCCCCTTGGCTGGAAATTCTGGCCGAATTCATCCTCCCTAAATTCATCACATGTTGATTTTGTTTCACTCAAGACCATACCTCCAACCATGCCTTTGAATGACAAGTTTTTGAAGATATTTCCTCCCCAAAGGCCATGAAAACCGTCGGCCATTCCTCCTCCTTGCAGCCCCATTGTTTCAATTTTCTATAAATACCAAGCCTTAGAGAACTTGGTTACACTTTAGATTATTTGCCAAGTTAAGCTTCCTTGCTATTTTCTCTCCTTTCCTCTTAATTCCTTTTCATCTTGTTCTTCTTCCTCCACCATCAAAGAAACCTTTCCATCACCACAAACTACCACAAACAACCTTGAACCACCATTCCCCAACCTCAAACCACCTCTCAAACACTCAAATCTTTCCATTTCCAAGCTTGCTTTCTCAAGGAAAAATCATCTTCCTTGGTTTCCCCTCTTAGCCAAATCATCACATTCATCAAAAAGTAGATTTTGTCTTCTCATTCCATCAAGAATCCAAGTTTCTTCTTCATTCCTTTCAAGACTTCTTTAGGTAGGGGTTTTACTTTCAAAGTTTTACTTGTTTTCTTGAGAAAGTTCTAATTTTCTCTTGTTCAAAACTCTTTTTCTTCTTTTTTTCTTTTTCGCCTTGGAGCCTTTTCATGGGAAAAACTTTGGCTTGATGATGAGGTTTCAAGATAATGACTTTGTTGTTATCATGTGAGAAACCTCTAAAGCTTGAAAAACTTGGTCTTGGACCATATATGCTTTTGGTTTCTTTTCTTGCTTATGCTTTCAATTTTTCCTTTCTTTTCATCCTCAAAGTTTTCTGATTTCTTTCCTTTTCCTTTAATAGTTTTGGTTTCCTCTTCCTTTGTTTGAACAAGTTTGTTAAAATATTAAGTAGATCACTAAAAGTTTTGTTAAGAAAATTAATCCTATATTTTCAAAGAGCTCTAAGCTTACCCTTGCCAACCTTAAAGTTGGTTGGCCGTTCTAAGAGTTTACTCTAGATTGAAGCCCATGAGCAATAAAATAAAGAATATGATTAGTTCTTTGTATGCTTGTTTAGATAAAGTGTTGAGTTTTGTGTCCATTTTCTTGAGCTTGATGATGAAGTTCAAAACCAAAGGCTTCTTTGAAGACTTGGTGCTAAGAACTCTAAAGCTCACTTTATGTTGTTAAGATACATATTGGGTTAAGGTTATAATGTTCCTCTAAAGTCTTGTAAGAGCTCTAGTTAAGATAAAATAAGTTGCATACATGTTTATGTTTATGCCTTGCATAGCATGTTTATTTTGATGCCATCACTAAGCTCTCAAGAATAACTAAATGAACTTGCATTATCATGTTTAAATTTCCAAGCTTGCATTTCATGTTTATATTTCAAGTCATCACTTAATCTTTAAAGATAATAATGAGGTTGCATCTCATATTTATTTTATGCTCTCACTTTATTTTCTAATGAAGAGTAAAATAAGTGCATAGCATGTTTAAGTTTATGCCATCACTTAAATATCCTAGAGCTCAAAGACTTGCCCAAGTATCACAATAAAGTTTTAGAAAATGGAGGCATTTCAAGAATGCCATTTCGGCCTTGTGATGATGATGATGGACTTGGATGAGTTCATCTAATCATAAGTGCCCATAGTCTATGTCTTGGAATTTTTCTAAGCTTAGGTGTACTTAAAGAACATTATGAACAAGATTTTATGTTTTAAATCTATTCCATGAGCTAAATAATTTAGCTACTGACCTTACCCATTTTTGTATGATTTTAATGAGAGTAATTGGTTTCTAAAAGAGTTTTGAGTTCTTAAAATGATTCCAAGAGAAAACTAGCAACTTATATGCATTTAAATCATGAGATTATGTGATTATATGATGCTTGTATTTTGGTTTCTGCCTTGTGCACTTGGCCACTATAAATTCTTTTATGGTGTTAAAATGTGTAAAATTATGTTTGAGTGAAGCAAGGAACGATTTAGGAAGTTAGGAAAGAACAAGTAACTAGAAAGGACTTAAAATGAGAATTCTAGAACACTTAGATGCACAAATTGTAAATTCTGTTCCAGCATAATTGGACTTAAGAAAAATGGTTTATAATTAGTGGATATGTGTAGGAATCCCTCATAATTGGTTTAGGAGTTGATTATAGAGCCTTAGGCGAAGACAAAACTTAGAAAGGGTCAAAGACGAAGATTCTAGGACCCCGTAATCATATGATAATTTTCTGCCCAAGTGATGTAATGCTGTTTGGATAAATTAGTGAACATAAATCTTAGTGAGAATTGTAAGTAATGATCCCTTAGGTGTTATAAAGAACTATAATGGGTGTTAGGATAATTAGAACACAAGTTTAAGACCCGAAGGCCAAAGCATAAGATATCTTAAGATAAGGAGGTGATGTGAGAATGAGATCGAGTGAGTATTGTTTTGATGTATGTGAATGTTTTAAATGCCATGAGTATGAGAATGTATGGATGTGTGGCATGTTGCTATGATGATGTGGTATGCTATGTTTAAAATGCATGAGAATAGGAGACATGAATAGAGGATATGTTATATGATGTTCTATGGTTGTATGCTCATGTTGCATCCATACAAGATATGGTAAAATGGAAATGATCCCATTATGACTTCCCAGTTAAGGGTAGTGGGTGATCCAAGAAAGAGATGTGATTTCCCCTCTTTTTCCCCATATAAATCTAGCGACTAGTTAGGTTTAAGCTCATTCCTAGGCGATGGGTGTATTTGGAGTTTTGGTGGCTATGTGAAATGCGGGGCATGTTGGTGGATTTTGGTGGCTACGATGAGGGTGGAAAAGTTAAGAAAGGAACTCAAAGAGTTCAATTATGATAAAGTAAAAGACGCACATGCATATGTTTTGTGGTTGTTCTATTGGTGCTTATGATTAAGTGATATATGTTAAGTACGTGAACTGTCATGCTCAAGTATTGGCATGCATACATAAAATATCTCCTGCATTCATACTATCAAGACTCATGCTAAAAGAAACCCACTTCGGATAATAGGATTTGAGAAATTAAAACTGAACCTATGCATGCACACGTCTTTCATAATGAAACCGAAGTGGCTTAGGCGATGACGATGACACTTGTGTTAAAGTCAGGAGCTCCTGAGAATCTTGAAAAAGTATTCTCACCCTTTTGTTTTCCCTACCATGTCGTCTCCAAGGATTGATGCGGATGTTCGTAATCTTCCTTGAGGCGCGTGTAGGAATCACGTCATCTAGTCAGATAGAAGGTAAGTGGAAGCATGAAGACTAGTCTAGCTTTGCTAAGATTTTGTTTTGCGTTAGTTAAAGTTGTTTGGTGTATTTGATACCCCTAGGTGTCCTTATATTTATAAGGACATCGTTGTTATGTTATGATTATAATGTACTACTATAATTTATGGTGTGATTATTATATGGTTTATTCATGGTTGTTATGATGACGTATATCTGGTTGTTATATTTTACGTTTAATAGTCGGTATCTATTCGCATGTGCGGCTTGCATTTTAAGTCTTAACTTCAAAAAGAAAAATTTAGTCGTATTTTATTACTCGTATTTTAAAGAAAAGTAAGTCAAGATCTGAAACAAAGGCGTAACAACTAATAACTAACCGGAATGTGACTCGAGCGTATGAGATTAAAAGTTAGGGTATTATAGTTAGTTAGTTGTTTTATTAAACAATTAACATGAAAAGTCACCCACCATGTGTTTGATAAATTGTGTGTCAATGATAGATAAATCCTAGGCCTTTAGAAACCTTGTGCTAGTTGTTAGCCATGGCAACATCACCCAAAGGGGGTGAATTGCGTGATTTGAAAATTATTTCAAATTTAAGAAATAATTCAATTTTATGTACTTAAATTATGCATGGGCGGAAGGACTATAGAAAATATATAAATATTGTAGATTACTCAATTATATAGAACTTGTTTGATGGAGGAATTACAAGAATTACTAGTATTAATAAGAATGATAAAGATGATAAATTAAATTTGGAACATTGTAAAAGGTTAAGGGAAGAGAGATGCAAACTCGATTTATATTGGTTCGGTCACCTCTTGTGGCCTACATCCAGTTTCCAGGCAACCTGCTTGAGAGTTCCACTAGCTTTTAAATCTTTACAATCAAATAGCACTATTACACCTTGGGATCCCTCACCCTTTGTGTTTGAGTAACTCAAGAACCAAAAGATACCACACTTGTTCTAACATGGGATGCCTCACCCTTTACACAATCTCAATAAAAAGAATACAAGAACTCACTCTTTAACTAAAGGAGATATTACAAATTGAAGCACTATAACGTTTCTTAAAGAATAAGAGTTTTGGCCATAAGATTGATAAAAAGATTAATGATTGAAAACAAGTGTTAATTGATCTTTGTAATTTATTTTGTGTCTTCAAATGCGTTAAATGATGAGTATTTGTAAACAAGAAAATGTGTAGACCGTTGGGGATTTATCCCAAAAGATGCGTCTCTTCAAAACACACATATTTGCATATTTCGGTGTCTTGTAATCGATTACATGAACTAGTAATCGATTCACAGTTAAATTTTGAATTCTAGCAACAGTCAAGGTATGGTAATTGATTATAGAACATGGTAATCGATTACAAGCATTTCAAAACATGAAAAACTAACTATTAAACATAGTTTAATCATTCTTTCACCTTAAAACACTTTAAAACATATTTCAAACATTCCATTTCAAATCAAACTCATATTTTCACAAATCAAATCAAAGTCTTCATTAAAAACAATTTAAATAACTTTTTTCTTTCAAAATCAAAATATTTCTTTTATAATCAAACCCATTACTATATTTGAAAGAAAAACTTGATTAAAAAGATTTTGCAATCAAATTGAAAGATTAATTAACAAAGTGGCCAAATAATCTTATCAAAAGAAAAACATTTTAACAACATGATCAAACTATTAAGCTCTTGACTTATTCTTCTTTGACCCCATTCTTGTTGGCTTGAATTGTTGTAATCTTTCTTGTTCAAAGGCCATTCTTGATACTTGGACTATTCTATACAAAATAATTCACTTCAAAATCATCGTTAGTCTAATAAAAGATATCTCAATATGCATTATTCATTGATATATAACAAAATTAACCGATCATACATAATATATATCTCAATATGCATGGTTCCTAAGGATAGAAAACTAGAATGTGCTTCATGCACATATTTGTCGCATAATGTCTATAGAAATATATGTCAAACAAGATATTGAAATACTTGTTCATTTAAATGTATCAAACAATACGCATAAAATTTTTCTTTCCACTACTTCTCCCCTGTTTGACATGATCAAAAAGTTTTAGGAAGGAAATGAAATGATTTTCCTATTTTTTTCACCATAATACTTCCCCTCTTTTGGCATTGTCAAAAAGATTTAAATGTGAAATAAACATTTGCCAAATAAGTGCAAGATATAAGTTTAAAATTGTTTTATATAAATAAAGTCATTTTATATACCACAAGCCTTTGAACTACTACTTGCTACAAATAAAGCATAATGAAAATGATCATTACTTTGTAAACGTTGTAAATAAGACATATGAGAGCATAGCATTGAGATTATCAAGGATCATATCTTGCTACATATATAATGAAATTCTCAATGAAAGGGCTAAGAAATATGAAAGTGAAGAAAACATACCTTCTTTCATTGATAAAGGAAAAATGAATAAGACAGCATCTCCATGAGTGTGTTATGAGTTCTAATGATAGAGTCACATCATGTTAAGCAAATATGTAAGTTATATGATTAAGACTTGGACTTCCCCTCAATATATGCATTTCATTTAAATATATATACATGCATACAACATGTATATCTATACATTTAGTCATAAGCAATGAGAATATACATGCATGATATATAAGGAACCAAATATAAATAATAATCCAAATGTGTACTTATGGATATAGAAAGGATTTAAAAATCATTATTATCAACTTGTTCTCCCTTTTTCAAATGGAACTTCACAAAGATACAAATGATATTCTTTAGCAAAGAAAATTTTGGATTAGAGACATATTCCTTGAGAGTATGTGAACTCCTGTAAAAAAAAAAAATCATTTGAAATTAAGAAAAAAACTCTTTCATTCTTGAGTAAGAGCTTCAAGATGATGAAACACTTTAAAAAGCAAGGCTTATACTTTTTGTTCCAAAATAGCTGTTAAGAAACAATTCACAACATTAGTATTTGGAACTCACTTAAATGTTCTCTCAATATTTAATAACATTTTCAAATCAACTAAGGGAATATAATATGCATAACATAAATTCAAATAAATGATTTTGAATTAAAAGGTGAAAGTACTTCCAAATTCTCATATAATAAGTTCAAAAAAAAAGCTTAAGAATATTTTATTTGTATAGCATCATAGGAATAAGAATCCCTTTTTTAATGACTTTTTATTCCAATAAAACACATAAATAAAGAAAGCAAGTGCATGATTTTGGATGAATATTACCACTAATAAACAAAGAATCATATGTATATATCATTTTTATGATGATTCTTCACTTTAGAGATGAAGGTATATATATATTAGCAATATTCACTTTAATGCAATGACATAACCAACAAAATCAATGTAAGCACTTTTGTCAAACTAGTCATTATTTTCATATGAAAGAATTAATCTAATTAATTCAAAGCACTTAATCAAATAAGTATCACACAATCCATAAAATTGAACATAATATAAGTTTAGGGATAAAGATACTTATTGAGTTTGATAGAGTGTAATGCTCCTTCAAATATTATTCTCTTGAATTTGAGAGTTCTTCCTTTGAGTATGCCAATCCATTACATGTGAACAAATTTCCTTCATGTTCCTGATTTGAATTCCTCAAAATTTCTCTTGGTCTATTTATACTTCTATATGAGGATTTGATGGGCAAAATAAATCAATTGAACTTATTTAGATGACATTAATTTTGAAATTTCAAGCTTCCTTAAGGATGTTCATGTTTTTCATGTTGTTGTTGTATCAATTGCATGTCCCTAGACCTTGGTATTCAAAGGAATACTTTTTCTCACCCACCTTTTCTCTTTTGTTATTTTGAACTTTGAAAGTTCCATAGTTTGCTTGTGAGAAACTTTCGTTGAGTGCTCCATTCTTGTTTGAACAACATGTTTACCCTTATGTCTTGATAGCATTCTCCTTGATGATTCCTCTTTTGGTTAATGATTTGTCCAATCTTTTGAGAATTTCTGCATAGTTGAAGTACTAGAAAGATATTTTGGTACCCATTTCATCTTGGATCCTTTAAGATTAGTGTAAGAACGTTAAGATTTTTGGAAACCCATGTCATATTATTTCTCATATACATATTTCTTCTATAATGGCACAAATGAGAAATATGTCCTCGAATGATCACAATAATTCCAAACAATGGAATTGGATGATGGTTTGGAATTTTTAATTTTGTAACCCTTTGGTATCTTGACTTTATGACATTCTAAACTATTCTTGTTGCAAACCATGCTAGATTTTTCACATATAACATTCTTAATTTCCTTATGGTTATCAAACATAGAATGCAAGCATGTAGAATTATCATCTTTGCCAAGTTTAGTGGATAACTTCTCAACTTGATTTTCAAGATCAATACAATTATCAATAATAGTTGAGACTTTAAAATTAAAACAATTTTCTCATCAAGAAAAGAATATACATTTTTTAAGGGTTTAATTTCATTTTCAATAGAGAAAATATTTTCTAGAGAAGTCAAATTTTTCTTTTCTAAACATAACAATCTATCATGCAAGTCATTATATGCACATTGTAGTTCATTAGGGGAAGGACAATAGTTAAGTTTTGCATTGTTTACCTCAAGGTTCTTTGCGGTCATCTTGGAGTTTGCTTTTATATTTTTCACAATAGGCTCTTCATGACAATCATCTTTATCTTTATCCTTTTCCTTAAAGACTTGAAGAATGTGTTCCTTTGGACTTTGTTTTGCCTCTAATTCAATTTGATTGTCATGATCACCAAGAAATGTTGATCTCCTTTGAGCACATTGAACTTGTTGTTGTTGAAGATATTGATTAAGATAATCATCCTCTGATGGCTTTTTCTTTCTTGATCTCTATATTCAACTTTGTGCAGAAAATCATTAGTTGCAAGATAAAAAGCATCAAGACTATCCCAAATATCTTTAGCATTAGAGCAATTCTTAATTCTAGCATAAACATCATCACTTAAACTACTTCTTAAAATTTGCATTGCTCTAATGTTCAATGAAAAGTATTTCTTATCATAATCATTCCATTCTAGTTTTGGCTTATGAATATATCCATCAAGGACAATATCCCACATATCAAGATCAATAGATTGTGTATAAATTTCTATTCTAAATTTCCAATAAACAAAATGGATACCATCAAAGAAAGGTTGTTTATCGATTTCAAAACTTTCCATTTTGAAAGGAATTTTGATGGTTGTCAACAAATAAGGATCTTTAACTCTAAACGATTAAGCTTTACCAGAGCACGAAGCTCTAAAACAGTTGTTAGCCATAGCAACTTCACCCAAAAGGGGGGCAAATTGGGTGATTTGAAAACTATTTCAAATTTAAGAAATAATTCAATTTTATGTACTCAAATTATGCATGCAGTAGAATGACTATAGAAAATATATAAATATTGTAAATTACTCAATTATATAGAACTTGTTTGATAGAGGAATTATGAGAATCACCAGTATTAATGGGAATGATAAAAATGATAAATTAAATTTGGAATAAAGTAGAAGGTTAAGGGAAAAGAGATGCAAACTTGATTTATACTAGTTCGGTCACCTATTATGGCCTACATCCAATCTCCAAGCAACCTGCTTGAGAGTTCCACTAACTTTTAAATCTTTACAATTGAAGAGCACTATTATATCTTGGGATCCCTCACCCTTTGTGTTTGGGTCTCTCAAGAACCAAGAGATATGACACTTTTGTTCTAACAAAGGATGTCTCACCCTTTATACAATCTCAATAAAAGAATACAAGAATTTACTCTCTACTAGAGGATATATCACAAATTTAAGCACTAGAAGGTTTATTAAAGAATAAGAGTTTTGGCCATAAGATTGATGATTGAAAACAAGTGTTAATTGATCTTTGTAATTTGTTTTCTGTCTCTTCAAATGTGTTAAATGATGAGTATATATAGACAAGAAAATGTATAGACCATTGGGGATTTATCCCAAAAGATGTGTCTCTTCAAAACACACTTGTTTACATATTTCTGGTCTAATAATCGATTACATAGTTCAAATTTTAAATTCTGGCAATGAGACATGGTAATTGATTACACAACATGGTAATCGATTACAAGTATTCCAGAACATGAAAAACTAACTATTAAACATAGTTTAAGTCATTCTTTCACCTTAAAAACACTTTTAAACACATTTCAAACATTCCATTTCAAATCAAACTCATATTTTCACAAATCAAATCAAAGTCTTCATTAAAAACAATTTAAATCACTTTTTCTTTCAAAATCAAAATATTTCTTTTATAATCAAACCCATTACCATATTTGAAAGAAAACTTGATTAAAATGATTTTGAAACCAAATTGAAACATTAATTAACAAAGTGACCAAATAATCTTATTAAAAGAAAAACGTTAACAACATGATCTAACTATTAAGCTCTTGCCTCGTTCTTCTTTATCCCATTCTTGTTGTCTTCAATTGTTGTAATCTTTCATGTTCAAAGGCCATTCTTGATACTTGGACTATTCTATACAAAATAATTCACTTCAAAATCATCGTTAGTCTAATAAAAGATATCTCAATATGCATGATTCATTGATATATAACACAATTAAACTAATCATGCATAATATATATCTCAATATGCATGGTTCCTAAGAATAGAACACCAGAATGTGCTTCATGCATATATTTGTTCGAATAATGACAATGTGATTCATGCATATCATTGTTCACATAAGAACATATTCAAGATCAACCATCAAAGCACTTATAAAGAGCTATTGTATATTTTCCATAAAGTATATTACTCAAATATCATTGTATGGTTTGTAAATTAGATATCACAATAATAAGTACACAACCACACATGATCTAATATATTATATTGAATATCTTTTTGCATTCATTTGTCATCATCAAAACATCTCACATCAAACCACTAGGCTAAAACCTAGTTCTACACTAGTGCCTTTATTATATTTAAATTATTGATCATTAATTTCTGTTGAATGCTATTTCAAACCCCCATTTCACATAGTCTAGTATTCACTAATGTCGTTGGGAGATGACTTGAGTTGTACACGTTATACTACATTTTTAGTGTAATTTGGTTTTAAATAAATTTGTTAATTTCTTTGAGCTAGGCTGACACTTTAGTCTCTACCAAATTTTGGAGCCGTTGTCGAGGATATTGGTGCTAATAGGCTTTTATATACCTATACATAATTGAGAATCCTTGAATTCATATTTTTCACTTTTCGGTCATTTATAGTGTTTTTGGTGCTAAAAATAGGTGTTGCCGTGTTTTGAATATAGGTTTGCCACAAACTTGGTATCCCAAGTATTCTTGGGCATTCTAAACAAGAACCACTTTTGTAAGCCCAACCCCTATTTTTGCAAATTCTACCATTTTGACTAATTTTTTAATTTATTTGTATTTTTCTTGCATTTCTTCATATTTCCATACTTGTCTTTTCTTTTGTTTTTGCATCCCATCATCCACCAATACCTTGCATAACTTTTTATTGGTTATTTTTATGTCATGTTATAGTAGCTTTTTGTTTCCTCTTGCATTTTCTTTTATTTTACTCACTTCCACTTGGGCCGACATGAGCATTGACCCTTATTTTAGTTTCCAAGGATAGTTCTTATGGTTTTGCTGGTAATGGAACAGTGAATGATCCTTACCAAGGAGTGGAGGAGAAATTGGATGAGATAAAGTACTACCTAAAGCAATATGCTAAGGGAATGCAAATCCAACAACCATGTTTTGAGCCACAACCATTCCCATATTACCAACCACAACCACAACCGGGCTTCAAACGTACCTGAACCAAACCCAACACCCTACCATGAGCCATACATATACCCATACCATGAGCCTTATCATGACTCTTACCAACAGGCATATTTTGGGCCACTATCCTTAGACACATCTTTATACCCACCATGTCATCCACCTTCTTTCCATTAAACCCTAATGCACATACAAATTACCTCAACCATCATTCTAAAAACCATAACCCAAGAGTTATGGAACCAATTGTTAGAAATGCTCAAAAAACCTAAAGATGATCAGCAAAAAATTGATATTAGTTGCAAAGCTTCGTGCTGAATTTAGAGCTCTATAAAGCCTTTTTATCCAACCTCTAATCCCATATGAAGAGCCAATTGTTGATGAGCCATCATTAGAGCCGCTGAGAGGATAGATGTTCCAGTTCTAGCATGATTGAAGAGCTTATGGGTTTATCATTTGATGAGAACTATTATTATAACACCCTAATATTTAACCCAATATGCCTAGGATGCATCTAAGTTAATTATTAGAGATTACCCTTTTGTTTCAATTCTTAACTTTAACTTTTAGAAATACTTTAGTAAAAATATGAGTAAAATTTCTTTTTGAATATTTAAAATAAAATGTAGCGTCCAAACTAAATAAAACCCTTCAATCATCTTATACAATAGGAACAACAAATACTTCACAAGCATACATGAAATCGATATCATAGCAGCAACATGAATATAATCACATCATATATACATATATATAATCATAAGTATTGACCATTCACCATTATGCACCAAATCAAACAACTAAAAATAGTATGATGCCCATAAACGAGGTTAGGCTAAGTATAGTTATCCAAATAGAAAATATAAATAGTGCAAAGATAGAAGATATAAATAGTCTACCAAAAATTTCCCTCCCAATACTTCTACTAGGATGCACCTAGAGTAGATAACCCATAATATACTAACAAAAGGAAGGCTATCCTCTCCATGAGATATGCATAAGCGCTTCATGAGATCCACTGCCTCCTAAGGATGTCACTCCTGGAGGGGAGGTAACCGATCACACAAGCAAGGTTAGTAGGAGTGGCTAGGTGGCCAACTGGGAGAACATAGGCATCTAAGCGAGGTTGAGTAGCTCCCTTACAAGCATGCTAAACTCCTCTCAAAGGCTGCATTACCAAAGCCTCCTCTCGCTACTACTCCCTACCTCTCCAGGGATCGTAGGTTCAAATTGCCAGAGCAAGGCTGAGTGAGTGGTGCTCAGATGGTCTCACTGGGCATAGAGGGGCAAGGTGACAACCAGGGCATGTCCAGTAGGAAGTCTCACAACAAAAGCAACAAGGCGAGTGCAAATGAACTCCTCAGTCAGACATGCATGCTCAAAGGTAAAGTTATCGGTGAAGGGAGTGGCCATAGAAGACCAAAAGTTAGTAACGGGGTGCCCAAAAAGATGGTCCAAAAATACAAGAAAACGTATTGCACAATGATCGACAAAATAATATGACTTTCCCAGTCTTATGCATCTCCCATGTGGGGGAGTCAATGTAGATCTCGAACGTCGCCTTCAACCTTTGAAGACGAGATGGAAAAGAAAGGGAAAGGGAGCGAGACACTTATATAAGAATCTTAGTGGGCTTTCGCCTCCAAACATATGTCATCATTTTCATCGTCAGAAACCTGGTTCATTATGAAAATTATGGACATAGCAAGGTTCATTTATTAAGGTTTAAAAGCCATTAGCCTAGGTCTGTGTTTTTATCATGATTCTTAATGTCATGAATACATCATACCATATTATAAATGCATGTCAATTCCTTATGCAACATATCACACGAATCATAGTAAATTATCATGGCATAAGGAACATAAAACATCATAGCATAACTTTTTGCTCTTTACTCTATTAGGTGACTTAACTTTCTTATTATCTTCTAAAGGGCCACCTTAATACTCTCTTCTTATGAGAGTTTCTAAGATTATGAGCTCATACCTAGCTAGTCATCACTAGCCTACACTTATTCTGGATAAGAAATTTCTCGACTCCAGAGTACGGGATATGGGACATAGGATCACCTTTCATAACCATTAATTCCTGGAGTCTAAAGATCACCTCCCATAACCATTAATTCCTAGAGTCTAAAAGATTATTTTCATGTGTCTTATGTCGCCTTTAGTCTTAACATGTCATTTAGAGATGCAAACATAAACATATAATCATGGCCATCATCATAACTTATTATTTAACATTTTCATGCTCTCAACTTCACAATTTTTCTAAATCTATAAATTTGGTGGAAATTTGGGGCATGACGCTAAGACTGAATTCCCTAAATTTGCTTCATGTCATACAATATATCAATCGTGCATCTCAATTTGCATATATCCACAAGCATGTTATCATCAATATCTCAATGAAAGGTAAACATGCTCCTACCCAGTATGCCAAATATCAAGGATTGGACTAAGCTAATGCATATGCTATGTACAATAGGATATATACAATGTAAATAGTAATCATCATTTGCATAATTCACAAATCAAGCATGCATAGTTGTCAATACATAATTTTGTATAATCACTTCAAGTCATAAAATGCTCAAACAATTCACATGAACATAGCTCTCATAACACGTCATTCATATCAATATCATCATGTCCTTGATATTTATACTTTTGCCCCAATAGGGTCAAAATTGAAATTTCTGAAAGTTTGTGGGTCAAAGTATAAATTTTGCATTTAACATTTTTTATCAAAACTAATGATCCTCATAATTTATTTACACTTTTAAGTGACCTATATCACTTAGAAACCTTTTTATAATCATCATAAAAACCAGTTTGAGCAGTGGCCAATTTTGTTAGATTTTAGGGGTCAAAGTGCAAAGTTTAACTTTTTGACACTTAGTAAGTATGTCAACACTTTTAAAAATCATTCTTAACATTATAAATGGTATTTTGAACACATGAACACAATCAAAATCATTATTGACTCTAATTAAATTCATTTGACCAAAATTCTCATTTTTGAGAAGTTTCAAGGTACAACTCTCCACATTTGCAAAACTACCCAAACTTAACACTTGAAATTATCCTTTTAGAAACCTAGGATGCTAAAAATAATTTTTGCAATTATTATTAGTATTCTAAAACATCCATACAGTACCAAATAGTGACAAATAGTGAGTAACAATGGTAAAAATTGAAAATATGAAAAGCTTTGGAAATTACATTTTTATCCCATTTTAGTTACTATTTTCTCTAAAAACTATTCTAAGACATTTAAGACACAAGAAATCATTTTTACACTTAGAGAAATTAATTTTTTGACATTAAAACAGTGGCTAACTCAAAATTTTATCCAAGGGGTCCTATTTGTTCAAAAATCACATTTTGCTCTTTTTGGGTTTCTAACTCTTTCAAAATTCCTTTGAATACATTACACGAGATTCAATATTTAAAATACAATGAAACCAACTTCAAACCCATTATCCATGATTGGCCAAAATATATACATATATATGTGTCTATAATCAAAATTTCCATTTAAGACAAAAAAGGGAAAGTCTTGAGCATTAGAGACATAGGTGATATCTAGGAGTATAAATATGCCATGCAAGGTCATTTTAAGCCTTCAAGAATATAAGGGGATAACTTGAAAATATAAACATGAAATGTAAGATCATTTTTACGCCTTTAGGAGCATAAGGTGACAACTTGAAATATAAACATAAAATGCAAGACTTGGAACATAAACATGAAATGCAAGTCCATTTTTAAGCCTTTAAGGATATAAGGTGACAATTTGAAAATATAAACATGATATGTAAGGTTTGAAATATAGACATGAAATGCAAGACTTGAAATATAAACTTGAATGCAAGACTTGAAGTATAAACATGAATGCAAGTTCATTTTTACATGTTATTAGAGCTCAAGATGTAACATCCTAATATTTAACCTAGCACGCCTAGGACGTATTAAGATTAATTATTAGTTATTACTTCCTTTTAAACTTGTATGTAAAATTACTTAGCGGAAAATACGGGTAAAATTTTTTTTTTTAAATATGTAAAACAAAATGCGAGCTGTTGAATACTACATAAGCGAAATGTAAAGCGAAGAGATTAAACATACAATATAAAGGCATTTTAGAGCACCTCCATTCATAAAACAAATAACATGACATTAACAGCATAGTTGATACATAGTTCAAAATACATAACTGAAATAAAATGAAACGTAGTCATACCCTCACAAGGTTGGCAGAGCTTCAATCATAACAGGAAATACATAAAAGGAAACACAACAACAAATACAGGGAGCCCCAAAAGAGCAAACCCAAGCCATAACTACCCTCCTTCGAAAACTCCTAATGGCGCTGATCCTCATCCTTCGAAGGTATGTACCCGATGAGTTGTGCGAGCTCCTAGGTGTGTGAAAGTGGAAAAGGGGACGACGTGACCCTCCTCGTCGTGGGCGCATCTCAGAGCGTCAGGCTAGCCTCCGCTGCATCACTGTATCCTCACTACCTCTCCCGATGTCCATAGGTGTAGGGGCAGATCCTCCGAATAGATATGGGTAGGGGAATCCTTGGACGGGTCAATCTGAACGCCTCGGGTGAGGAACATACTTGGGACAATCGTGCACCGCTAAAGCGAAGGATGGGCATGACGGTCTGCTCGTCACGAGGCGAGTCTTCTCAAAGATGAGGTCATTGCCAAAAGGTGAGGTAGGAGTGAAGCAAAAGCTGGAAGCTGGATGTGCGAAGGGCGTCCATGTATGCAAAAATACGAACAACACAATGACCCTCAAAATGATATGACTGTTCGGGTCATAGTGCACCTCCCAAATGGGCGTATCAACGAAGATCACGAACGACGCCATCGGAATCTGAAGACGTAATGAGAAAAGAAGAAAGAGGGGTGAGAATCTTGCTAAAGAATCTCATAGAATCCTCCTATCCTAATGTCATCGTTAACGTTCCAGGAACCTTGGGTTTATTATGAAAAGGTTAAACATGCAAAGGTTCATTATGAGGTTTTCATAAAGGCATTTATCCAAGGTCCGTGTCTTTTATGATGAATCTTAATGCATGTATGTAGCATAGCAAAACATGAATGTATGGCAATACTTTATACAACCAAACCAATACAAGGTTATCAATAATTAATTCCCATATAAGCGGCATGTAATTTCTCATAATCAACCTTTCTCTTTCATAAGCAAGATGCTTCACATCTTTCTCATTTCTCAAACTTGTGACATCATGGTATTAAAAATAGTAATCGACCCCTGATACTAGGCTATGAGCTCATACCTTAACTAGTCGTCACTAGTTCTTACTTATCCTCTTGATAAGCGTATCATAATCATAATCATAATCATAAAAATAATCCCGAACTCCAGGACGGGCAGGGGACCTAAGGATCACCTATCAAGGAACTTTTTCCTTCTTCGAAACGCATCAACTGGTTAAGCCAAGTGACTTTGTCCGCTTTGGTAGGCTAATGTTGATACCCTCACGGTTTTACCTTATCCTCATCGTAGGAGAAGTACGTCTCGGTCTGAAATGCATCATCTAGTTAAGACCAAGTGACATTGTCTTTCGGTATGGATCCACGACCATATCCCCCAAGGTTTCCTTTTTCCTCAGGTGTCAGGAGAAATGCGTCTCGGCATGTCACATTTAAAATCTTCTCTTCAAAAACTTTCTTTAAATCCCTCAAATTTGACAGAAATTTGGCAACATAACGTTTGCATCACGAATTTCCTCAAATTTGAGTCATGCCACACAACTCAAATAACACATGTTGTTCTAATGAAATTCCTCAATCAAGTAAATCTCTCAATCAAGGAGCATCCCTCCTAGTTCATTTATATCTCCCATTCTCATGCATCTTAAGCATAGCATACCATATCATCACAACAACATGCCACAAATCCACATCTAGTCTCTTCTTCATGGTATTAACATATTTGCATTCATCACGAATATACCACTCGGTCTTCTTCATCACACCTCCTATCTCATGGTGTCTTATGCTTTGGCCCTTACAGGTCTTAAATCTCTGTTCTAGTTATCCTAACACCCATTATAGATCTTTTTAACACCTAAGGGATCATTACTTGTAGTTTCCTCTAATATTTATGCTTACTAACATATTCAAACAGCATTGCATAAACTAGTTGCCATGATCGTTATTCGACTACGGGGTTCTACGTCTTTGACCCTTTCTAAGTTATGTCTTTGCCTAAGGCTTTATTTTCAACTCCTAGACATATCTACTAATTACGAACCATTTTTCTTAAGTTCAATTATACTAGAACAAAAATTATTATTCTTGTGTCTAAGTGCTTTAGAATTCTTATTTTAAGTCCTTTCTAATTACTTATTCCTTCCTAACTTCCAAAATCGTTCCTCGCTTCACTCAAGTATAATCTTATGCATTTTAACTCCATAAAATAGAATTAATATAGTGGCCAAGCAATAAGGCAAAGGGAAAAGTGTGCATCACACATAATCACACAAATTCAGGTTATAAGTACATATAAGTTGTTAGTTTTTCTCTTGGGACAATTTAGGAGCAAAAAGGGTGGCCTGGTAATCGGATTACATGGTCCTGGTAATTGATTACCAGAACCTAAATTTATTCTGGGTAAGAGGAACATCAGGTAATCGATTACATAGAATGGTAATCAATTACTTAGGGTTAAAAACTATTTTCTGGAAAATGAAGAACATCATGTTAATCGATTACATGAAGGTAATCGATTACATAGTTAAAACCAGTTCTGGGCATGATGGGCAGCCTCGGTAATCGATTACATTGTTGGTAATCGATTACCAAAACCAAAAATCCTTCAAATGACCACTCTGGTAATCGATTACATACTGGTAACGATTACCAAAACATCTGATTTTGAGAAAACATGATTTTTGACACATTCTAAGCTTATTAAACACCTTCAGACCTCATAAAACATCTTTCTAACATTTCCTTGAAAACATCCTCACATTTTTACAAAATCAAAACCATCATTGTATTATGACTAAAACACATCCACTTGACATGGTTATAATTTCCATTTTCTAAAACTTTATATATGATACCTGGGCAAGTCTTTCAGCTCTAGAATATTTAGGTGATGACATAATCATAAACATGCTATGCACTTTATTTTACTCTTCATTATAAAGTAAAGTGAGAGCATAAAATAAATATGAGATGCAACCTCATTATTATCTTTAAAGATTAAGTGATAACTTGAAATATAAACATGAAATGCAAGCTTGGAAATTTAAACATGATAATGCAAGTTCATTTATTTATTCTTGAGAGCTTAGTGATGGCATCAAAATAAACATGATATGCAAGGCATAAACTTAAACATGAGTGCAAGTTCATTTTATCTTAACTAGGCTCTTGCAAAACTTTAGAGGAACATCACAACCTTAACCCAATTTGTATCTTTACAACATAAAGTGAGCTTTAGAGTTCTTAGCACCAAGTCTTCAAAGAAGTCTTTAGCTTGAACTTCATCATCAAGCTCAAGAAAATGGACTAAGACATAAACCCAGCACTATCTAAACAAACATAAAAATAACTACTCATATTCTTTATTTTATTGCTCATGGGCTTCAATCTAGAGTAAATTCTTAGAATAGCTGACCAACTTTAAGGTTGGCAAGGGTAAGCTTAGAGCTCTTTGAAAACATATGATTAGTTTTCTTAACAAAACTTTTAGTGATCTACTTAACACTTTTATTAAACTTTGTACAAAGAAAGGGATGGAAACCGAAATCATTAAAGGAAAAAGAAAGACCGAAATCATATATGGTCCAAGACCAAGTTTCAAGCTTTAGAGGTTTCTCACATGTCATCACAAGACCATTATCTTGAAACCTCATCATCAAGCCAAAGTTTTTCTCATAAAAGGCTTCAGGCTGAGAATGAAAAGAGGAAAAAGAAGCACTTTGACAAACCAAGAGAAAACTAGAACTCTTCTTTAAGGAAAGTAACCAAAACTTGAAAATAAACCCCTACCTAATGAAGTCTTTGAAGAGAGGAAGGAAAGCTTTGTTTCTTGAGAGGAAAAGGAAGAAAATCTTCTTGAATCCTTGCTGAAAATACTCGGCCAAGGGAAGAAAAGGAAGAAGAGAAAAGGTTTCTTAAGGCTTAAAGAAAGAAAGCTTTGAGTTGGCAAAGTGTGTAAACCTTCAAAGAGCTTTCAGGCTCACTTATTTATAGAAGAATAAAAGCTTATAGAGGGCTTGGGAGGAGGAAGAGTCATCACTCCTTGGGAAAAAAAGAAATATCTCTTTGATTGGTATGGTGGAGAGCATGGGCAAGGCATGGTGAGGTATGGGTTTGGGTATGGCTTAAGGCATGGGCTTGGAGTACAACAAAATCAACATGTGACACAATTTTGGGGGGGGAAATTTCGACGAACATATCAGCCAAGGGGAAAAGATTTTGCTCATGTAATTGTGGTTTAAGAATGTGTTTAGGTGTTTCTTTGATTAAGGTTTTGATTAGGAGTTTGTAAGAAAGTGTTTAGATGAGGTAATAGTCAATTAAGGTTGTCAAGACTTGATTAGGGGAGTGATCTTACTAAATTAACAAATTAATACCATTTTCTAGTCAAATGAAGGTATGGGCACAATTCCTTAATTTAAGGAATTGGAGAGAAAAACACTATTTAAGATTCCATGACTAGGAATCTTGAATAAAAGATGTAATTAGAGTTTAACCAAGCAATCTTAGGTTCTAATTAACTTTAATAAATCATTTTGACTTAGATTAATTAGAAATAAATTAATCTTCAATTAAAGCCTAATATTGCTTAGGTTTGCTTAATTATGTCATTAGGCTCACTGTATCCTGTTTTAGGGGTAAAATGGTAATTTTGAACTAAAACTTTCTAGGCCAAACTAACCATCATAAATTACTCATAAACATCATTCCAAACTTCCTGGAAATGTTTGGCTCAAACGACACCTTTATCGCCTAAAGCGCAGGGTATTTTGGTCATTTGAGCCGAAAGTTAAAAACGAGATTTTCACGTCAATATCAAACATTATAGTTATAATCCCCTTCAAACATTGAGTTGACCCATTCAAGGAGTCTGGGTCGGCTACCCTGAATTTGGGTAAAAATGACCTCAAGGGCGTTTGGAGCGTACATGCTCCCCTCCTTAAAAAGAGTTTTGCCCTCGAAATTCGTTGCCTTAGAAAAGGTCAGGATACTTCGTCGCATCTCTCATTCTAGCTCCCACGTGTATTCTTCCATCTTGTCACTCCCATGCCACTTTCACTAAAGGAACGGACTTGTTCCTCAGCTACTTGACACCACGTCCACGATCCTTGTTGGTGGTAGATTGAAAGTTAGGTCCTCCTTTCACTCCACATGCTCTGGTTTTAACACATGGCTAAGATCGGATTGGTATTCTCTTAACTGGGAGACGTGAAAGACGTCATGAAGATTAGAAGGTTAGGAGGTAGGGCTATTTTGTAAGCTCCTCCAACTCTGAAGAATTTCAAAAGGACTAAAAATCGGGACTCAACTTTTTGACTCGCATGGCTCTACCTATGCCTATCATGGGGTAATCCTTAGAAAACATGCTTGCCTTCTTCGAACTCTAACGACTTTCGCCGCTTGTCCGCATAGCTCTTTTGTCGCTTTGAGTCAAGATTCTATCCTTAAGCCTCTTGATTTGTTCGGTGGTTTCCCTTACTTCTTGTCCCAACATGCTTTGTTCTCCTGGTTCATGCCAACACAAAGGCGACTGGCACTTCCTTCCATACAAGGCTTCGTCAGTGCCATATTGATTCTTGCATGATAACTGTTGTTATAGGCGAACACGATAAGTGGCAAGTACTTATCCAGACTCCCTTTCTATCCAAAATACACACCCTCAACATATCTTCCAAGGTTTGAATAGTTCTTTCTAATTGGCTATCTATTTGAGGGTGGTAAGCCGTGCTTAAACACAACTTTGAACTAAATGCCTTTTGGAAGGCTCCCAAAAACATGATGTAACAAGATCTCAATCAGAGATTATCGTCAATGGAACTCCATGTAACCTTACTATCTCTTGTATGTATAGCTGGGCTAACTTGTCTAGGGAAAAGGTGATCTTGATAGGTAGGAAATGGGCCGACTTGGTTAATCTTCCACTATTACCCAAATAGCGTCATGGTCGGCTTAGGTCCTAGGTAGGCCGGTCACAAAATCCATGGATATGCTATCCCACTTCCACTCGGGGATAGGCAGGGGGTTGCAACATTCTCAAAGGCTTTTGGTGCTCGAATCTTCACCTTTTGACAGACCAAGCACTTACTAACCCAAGCAACTACATCCTTTTTCAATCCTGGCTGCCAGAACATCTTCTTTAAATCATGATACATCTTGGTAGCACGGATGAATGGTGAAGTGGCTTTTGTGAGCCTCTTCCAAGATGTTCTCTCGAAGGTCACCATCTTGTGGCACGCGGGATCCACCCTCAAACCTCCACAAACTATTGGGTACTTGCTCAAAACCCTTTAGCTTGCCTGCCTTTCCTGCTTCAAGGGTCTCTAAACTCCTCATTCTCCACTTGTGCCATGATGACCCTCTGCTAAACCCACTGGTCACACTAAGGTGACACATCTTCATACTCCTTTCCGTACAGACATCCCCAAATTCAAATTCCTAAACCTATCTATTAACTCAATTTCTTTAACCATCATGTAAGATAGGTGCAATGATGTTTTAGTCAAGGCATTGGCGACCACATTAGCCTTGTTGGGGTGGTAACTTAAGCCAAAATCATAGTCCTTTAGAAACTCCATCCACCTTCTCTGCCTCATATTTAACTCCTTTTGATCAAAGAGGTGCTTAAGACTCTTATGATCGGACAAAACTTCAAATCTTACTCCATACAAGTGATGCCTCCATATCTTTAAGGCAAACACGATGGCGGCCAACTCTAGATCATGGATGGGGTAATTCACCTCGTGAGGCTTGAGTTGCCTAGATGCATAGGCTACCACTTGCCTATTTTTCATTAACACGCAGCCTAAACCCTTACCCAAAGCATCACAATACACCTCGAAAGGTAGATTGGGATAAAACCAAAAACTGGGGTCGAGGTTAACATTTCCTTTAGCTCTTGGAAGCTTTTCTCACACTCGAGATTCCATGAAAACGGGGTGTTCTTCCTAGTAAGCTTGGTTAAAGGAAGGGTGATCTAAGAAAATCCTTTGATAAACCTACGGTAATAGCCTGCTAAATCCAAAAATCTCTGTATTTCTATTCAAGTGGTTAGTCTATCCTAATTCATTACAGCTTCTATCTTCCTGGGTCAACAGCTATACCTTCCTTTGACACTACATGTCCCAAAAACTTCACTTCCTCCAACCAAAATTCACACTTAGAAAGCTTTGCATATAACTTCTTCTCTTTCAAAACCTCTAAAACCATCCTTAGATGACGTTTATGCTCCTCGTGAGTCTTCGAATAGATGAGTATATCATCTATGAAAATGACCATGAACTTATCTAAATATGGTCTAAAGATCTTATTCATGTAGTCCATGAACACGCGGGAGCATTTGTCAATCCAAAAGATATCACGGTGAACTCAAAGTGTCTGTACCATGTTCTAAAAGCGGTTTTAGGTATATCCTCATCTCTCACTCTAATCTGGTGGTATCTCGACCTTAAATCAATCTTGGAGAATACCACCGCCCCCTTTAATTGGTCCATGAGATCATCAATCCTAGGCAAAGGGTATTTGTTTTTCACTGTCACTTTATTCAATTTCTATAATCTATACACAACCTCATGCTCCCATCCTTCTTCTTAATGAACAAGGCCAGGGCTCCCCAGGTGAAGCACTAGGTCTTATGAAATTCTTTTCTAACAGCTCCTCTAACTGGGTTTTCAACTCCTTTAACTCCATGGGTGACATCCGATATGGGGCAATAGAGATAGGCCTCGTTCCTGGAACCAACTCGATGGAGAACTCCACTTCTTTCTAGGAAGGAACTGGGTATCTCATTCAGAAATACCTTGGGATACTTTCTACGAGATATCATCTATGTTCTCTCAAAGTCTACCTCATTAGGCTACGAGGACATATCCCTTAGTTTTCTCCCCACTCCAGAAGACCTCTCCAGAATTCACATAAAGCTTCAAGGTGTGACTAGCGTTGCTAGGGGGATGACGAAAGATGACGATTTTGGTATAACAATCTAACAACACATGGTTGGCGTAGAGCCAATCCATGCCAAGAATTACTCCTATGTCTTTCAAGGGTAAACAAATCAAATCTATGATAAAAGACCTATTTTCAACAACAAGATGACAATTTAAACGCAATTACAGGTATGCAGGACGATTTGTGGGGTAGAGACAATAAGATCAAAAGGAAGTTTAGAAACTTTCAAATTCAAAGACTTTACACTAGCATGTGAGATGAAAGAATAAGTAGCACCAGGTCATACAGTCCAGTTAAGGTTCTACCATTTAATTCGCACTTACCTTCGATGAGGTCGTTGGATCTAACGGCGTCATCCGCATTGAGGGTGAAGACTCATCCTTGGTATTGTGGCCTGGGGTCCTGATTGGACGACCCTTCGCTTCGGTCCTTGGCGTAGTGGCTGGGCTTGCCACATTGGAAGCAAACTCCTTGCCCTACATGGTAGGGAGGTTACCATGACTTTTCTCGCAATGGGGGCATCCTGGCCGGTGGTTCGGGAAAGGCGAGGGTCTCCTTGGAGCGCCTTGTTCTTATTCCCATTGGGCCCTCCTTAGTGGTTGTTGTGAGGACCCTGATCCTCCTTGTTGATTATTACGGTTCTCGTGGCCGTTATGGTTGAACGGCGGCTCAGGTGTTACCGGAAGGGTTGGTTGACAGGTCCTCTTTGTTGTTGTTGTTGTTGTTGTTGTTGCTTGAACTGGTTAGCTTGGTAGGGATGATAATGGCTTCTTGACTGGTTCTAATGTTGCGGCTAGAACCTCGGGGCTTGACGTCCTAACCCACAAGGACGCTTCGCCTTTGCGCTCAACTTCTTGTGCCCCTCCTCTATGATTCTGCACTTGTTGACTAGGGTGGGAAGTCCCTAATCTCCATGTGCGCCACCGCCACGTTAAGTTCGGCCCTCAACCCTACCTCGAATTTAATGCACTTCCAAACCTCATCAGGATTCCCTTGGAAAACCCGAGAAAACTTGATTAATTCCTCGAACTTCGCCGTATCCTTGGTGAAGATCTGCTTGGGTCAGCTGCATGAACGCGATGTCCTTTACATTCCTCACTGACTTCAAAATACTTCTCATAGAAGTAGGTCTTGAAGCTTCCAGGTCAGCTGTCCCATAGCTTCAAGCAGCCTCTTGGTGCCGGTCCACCAAACTCTGCGTCGGACTCCATCATGCATGCAGTGAAGGTAACCTTCTGCTCCTCCAGCAGGCGACCACCAAGTAGATCTTTTCCATATTCTTGATCCACTCATTCCCCTTGTCTGGGTTCAAGGCTCCACGAAAGGTTGGGGGATTGGCCTTGGAATTCCCCAAATTGGGCTTGCTCCAGCCTCAAGGAGGGGGACCTTGAGCAGCATCCCTTTGTTGGTTCATGCGATCGAACATGCATTCCATCGCTCTTGCCATCTCACGAAGCGTCTACGGTCGTTCCCTTGTTCACCCTAGTTCGCATTCCTATTTTGTCTGAGGTGCCATTGGTCCCTAAACACACGAGTCAACAAACACTGAGGTGATCAGGCTCAATATTCCAAGCTAAATGAGCTAGTTACCATGGCACAAGCAAGTAGAGGGTCATGCATGTCTATCTTATAGCTTATCTCTATTAGCTAAGCACTATACATGACATACTACCGTATCATGCCTATAAAGCATGGTCAGTCCAATCCTCAGGCTCTATGAAAATCGAAACCTCTAATACCATAATGTAACACCCTAATATTTAACCCAATACGCCTAGGACGTATTAAGATTAATTATTAGTTATTACTTCCTTTTAAACTCATATGTAAAATTTCTTAGCGAAAAATACGGGTAAATTTTTTTTTTTAAATATGTAAAACAAAATGCGATCCGTCGAGTACTACATAAGCGAAACGTAAAGCTGAAAAGATTAAACATACAATATAAAGGCATTTCAGAGCACCTCCATTCATAAAACAAATACCATGATATTAAATAGCATAGTTGATGCATAGTTCAAAATACATAACTGAAATGAAACGGAACATAGTCATACCCTCACAAGGTGGGCAGAGCTTGCAGTACATAACAGGAAATACATAAAAGGAAACACAACAACAAATACAGGGGAACCCCAAAAGATCAAACCCAAGCCATAGCTACCCCTCCCTCGAAGGTATGTAGCCAATGAACTGCGAGCTCCTCAGGTGTATGCAAGCGGAAAGGGGGGGGACGTAACCTCCTCGTCGTGGTCGTATGTCTGGGTGTTGAGTTAGCCTTCGCTGCATCATCGTATCCTCACTGCCTCTTCGATGTCCATGGGAACTGGAAGGGCAAATCCCTCCGAATAGATATGGGTAGGGGAATCCCTCGACGGTCAGTCTCAACGCCTCGGGTGAGGACATACTCAGGGTAGTCGCACTCCCCAAGCGAAGGGCGAGCACGACGAGTCTGCTTATCATAGGGCGAGTCCTCTCAAAGATCAGGTCGTCACCAAAAGGTGAGGTAGGAGTTAAGCAAAAGCTGGAAACTGGATGTGCGAGGGCATCCCATGTATGCAAAAATACGAACAACACAATGACCCTCAAAATGATATGACTGGTCCTGGGTCATAGTACACCTCCCTAACGAGCATATCAATGAAGATCACGAATGACACCATTGGAATCTGAAGACGTAAAGGGAAAAGAAGAAAGAGGGGTGCGAATCTTGCTAAAGAATCTCAGGAGGGAATCCTCCTATCCTAATGTCATCGTTAACATTCCCAGGAACCCTAGGTTTATTATGAAAAGGTTAAACATGCAAAGGTTCATTATGAGGTTTTCATAAAAGCATTTATCCAAGGTCCGTGTCTTTTATGATGAATCTTAATGTATGTATGCAGCATAGCAAAACATGAATGTATGGCAATACTTTATACAACCAAACCAATACAACAGGTTATCAATAATTAATTCTCATATAAGCGGCATGTAATTTCTCATGATCAACCTTTCTCTTTCATAAGCAAGATGCTTCACATCTTTTCTCATTTCTCAAACTTGTGACATCATGGTATTAAAAATAGTAACCGACCCTGATACTAGGCTATGAGCTCATACCTTAACTAGTCATCACTAGTTCTTACTTATGCTCTTGATAAGCGTATCATAATCATAATCATAAAATAATCCCAACTCCCAGAGTACGAGCAGGGACCTAAGGATCAACCATCATGGGATTTTTTCCTTCTCGAAACGCATTAACTGGTTAAGACCAGTGGCTTTGTCCACTTTGGCAGGCTAATGTCGATACCCTCACGGTTTTACCTTTCAGGGTAGCAGAGACGTCTCGGTCTGTGAAACGCATCATCTGGTTAAGACTAGTGACATTGTCTTCAGTATGGCTCCATGACCATACCCCCATAGGTTTCCTTTCTCCCAGGTAGCAGGAGAAATGCGTCTCGGCATGTCACATTTAAAATCTTTCTCAAAAACTTTCTTTAAGTCCTTCAAATTTGATGGAAATTCGAAGCATAACATATGCACCATGAATTTCCTCAAATTTGAGTCATGTCACACAACTCAAATAACACATGTTGTTCTCATGAAATTCCTCAATTAAGTAAATCTCTCAATCATAGGAGCATACCCTCCTAGTTCATTTATATATCGCATTCTCATGCATCTTAAGCATAGCATACAACATTATCACAACAACATGCCACAAATCCACATATAGTCTCTTATTCATGGTATTAATACATTCGCATTCATCACGAATATACCCACTCGGTCTCTTTCTCACATCACACCTCCTATCTCATGGTGTCTTATGCTTTGGCTCTTACGGGTCTTAAATCTGTGTTTTAGTTATCCTAACACCCATTATAGATCTTTTTAACACCTAAGGGATCATTACTTGTAGTTTCCTCTAATATTTATGCTTACTAACATATTCAAATAGTATTGCATAGACTAGTTGCCATGATCGTTATTTGACTACGGGTTTTAGAATCTACGTCTTTGACCCTTTCTAAGTTCTCTCTTTGCCTAAGGCTTTATTTTCAACTCCTAGACATATCCACTAATTACGAACCATTTTCCTTAAGTTCAATTATGCTGGAACAGAAGTTATTATTCTTGTGTCTAAGTGCTTTAGAATTCTTGTTTCAAGTCCTTTCTAATTACTTATTCCTTCCTAACTTCCAAAATCGTTCCTCGCTTCACTCAAGTATAATCTTACGAATTTTAACTCCATAAAACGAATTAATACAGTGGCTAAGCAACAAGAACCCAAAAGTGTGCATTACACATAATCACACAAATTCAAGTTATAAGTACATATAAGTTGCTAGTTTTTCTCTTTTGACAATTTCAGGAGCAAAATGGTGGTTGGTAATCGATTCCTGTAACGCCAAATTTATCTTTAGAATACAAATGATTGAAATGCCCTGAGGTCATTTTACCAGAATTAAAGGACAGTTGCTCCGCAACCCTCGAATGGGTGAACTCAATGTTTAAAGGGGATTATGTTGTTATGAATGATATTCGAGGTGAAAATCTCGTTTCTAAACTTTCGGCTCAAAATGACCAAAATACCCTCCTGTGTTCTACAGGTAAAAGGTGCCGTTTGAGCCAGAATTTTTCCAGGAAGTTTAGAATGATGTTTTTGAGAAATGTTTGATGTTTAGTTGAGCAGGAAGGTCCGGCAGTTTAGTGCAAAATTACCATTTTGCCCCTAGAACGTGTCCAGTGAGCCTAATGACGCAATTAAGCAAACTTAAGCAATATTAGGCTCTAATCGAAGATTAATTTATTTCGATAATT
The DNA here is from genome assembly GCA_030441495.1 of Dalbergia oliveri. Taxonomy (NCBI): domain Eukaryota; kingdom Viridiplantae; phylum Streptophyta; class Magnoliopsida; order Fabales; family Fabaceae; genus Dalbergia; species Dalbergia oliveri. The sequence continues at coordinate 33,294,886 of JAMLFY010000004.1, read as the reverse complement.
AATCTAGAGTCAAAGTGATTTATTAAGGTTAATTAGAACCTAAGATTGCTTAGTTAAACTCTAATTGCATTCTTTAATTCAAGATTCCTAGTCATGGAATCTTGAATAGTGTTTTCTCTCTCCAATTCCTTAAATTAAGGAATTGTGCCATACCATTTGACTAAGAAAATGAATTTAAATTCTTAATCTAGTATGACCACTTCCTAATCAAGTCTTGACCTTCCTAATTACCAAATTACCTCACCTAAACACCTTCTTACAAACTCCTAATCAAAATCTTAATCAAAGGAACACTTAAACATATCCTTAAACCACAATTACATGAACAAAATTCCTTCCCCTTGGCTGATGTGTTGGCCGAAAATCTCCCCTAAAATGGTGCCACATGTTGATTTTTGTTGCACTCCAAGCCCATGCCTTAGGCCATACCCAAACTCATACCTCACCATACCTTGCCCATGCTCTCCACCATACCAATCAAAGAGATATTTCTTCTCTCCTCCCTCCTCACTTGGCCGGCCACTTCATCCCCCTCAAAGGCCATCCATGAGCTCTCTATCTTCTATAAATACACTAGCTTGAAAGCCCTTAGAATCCTTTACACACTTGAGCAAACTTCAAGCTTTCTTCCCAAACACAAAGAGCTTCTTTTCCCTCCTCCTTGGCTGAGTTTTCCAGCAAGATTTCAAGAAGGATTTCCTTCTCTTTTCCTCTCAAGAAACAAAGCTTTCGTTCCTCTCTTCAAGACTTCTCTAGGTAGGGGTTTGTGTTCAAGTTTTTACTTGTCTTCCTTAAAGAAAAGTTCTAGTTTCTCTTGGTTTCAAATCCTTTTCCTCCCCTTTTCATTTTCGGCCAAGAGGCCTTTTCATAAAGAAAACATGAGCTTGATGATGAGGTTTTAAGATAATGACTTGTTGTTGTCATGTGAGAAACCTCTAAAGCTTGAAACAACTTGGTCTTGGACCATACATGCCTTGATTTCTTTCTTTTTCCTTGATAAAGTTTGTGATTTTCTTTTCTTTTCCTCTTCATGATTTCGGTTTCCTTTGCTTTGGTTTGAACAAAGTTTGCTAAAAAAGTAAAGTAGATCACAAAAGTTTTGTTAAAGAAAATTAATCACATGATTTTAAAGAGCTCTAAGCTTACCCTTGCCAACCTTAAAGTTGGTCGGCGTTCTAAGAGTTTTACTCTAGATTGAAGCCCATGAGCAATAAAATAAAGAATATGACTTAGTCCTTGTAGTTTTGTTTAGACAAAGTGTTGAACTTTGTGTCCATTTCCTTAAGCTTGATGATGAAGTTCAAACCTTAAGACTTCTTTTGAAGTCTAGGTGCTAAGAACTCTAAAGCTTGCCTTATGATACATAATGGGTTGAGGTTTATGTTCCTCTAAAAGTCTTGTAAAAGCTCTAGTTAAGATAAAAATAAGTTGCATTCATGTTTAAATTTATGTCTTGCATCTCATGTTTATTTTGATGCCATCACTAATTTCACAAGAATAAATGAATGAACTTGCATTACCATATTTAAATTCCCAAGCTTGCATTTCATGTTTATATTTCAAGTCATCACTTAATCCTTAAAGATAATAATGAAGTTGCATCTCATATTTATTTTATGCTCTCACTTTACTTTCTAATGAAGAGTAAAATAAAGTGCATAGCATGTTTAAGATTATGTTATCACCTAAATATTCTAGAGCTCAAAGACTTGCCCTAAGTATCCTAAAAAGGGAACTCTAGTAAAAAAGAAATGGATGAGTTTTAATATGATTCAATAATGGTTTATTTTTGGTAAAATGCATGAATGATTTCAAGGAAAATGTTGGAAAACTGTTTTATGAGGTCTCAAGGTGTTTAAATAGCTTGGAATGTGTTAAAAATCATGTTTTCTCAAATTCCGAGGTTCTGGTAATCGATTACCAGCCATGTAATCGATTAGCAAAAGGGTTTTTCGAAGGAATTTTGGTTCTGGTAATCATTTACAGAGGCAATGTAATCGATTACACGGTTGTTCTTCATGCCCAGAACCTCTCTTGAAACTCTATAATCGATTACCTAATAGTGTAATCGATTACCCTATGTTCTTCATTTTTCCTAAAGGACTTAACCTTAAGTAATCGATTACCATCCTATGTAATCGATTCCAGGTTGTTTTGAACCCAGAATGAATTTATCTCCTGGTAATCGATTACTAGGAACATGTAATCGATTAGAACACCTTTTGTTCCTGAAAATGTCCCAAGAAAACTAGCAACTTGGATGCATTTCAACTTAAGAGATTATGTGATTTTATGGGCTTATGATTTCGGTTCTGCCTCCATGTTTGGCTACTGTATAAATGCTGTTCTAAGGTGTTAAAATGTGTAAAATTATGTTTGAGTGAAACAAGGATCGATTTAGAAAAGTTAGAAAAGAATAAGTAACTTGAAAGGGATTAGAGATGAGAATTCTAGAACACCTTAATGCATAAAAATGCAAATATGTTCCAGCATGATTGAATCAAGGATAAGTGGTTCATAATTGTAAGACATGTACAAAATCCCTTTATAAATGATTAGGTGTTGATTTCTAAGCTTAAGGTGATGATAAGAACTTAAAATAGGAATTCTAGCACTCTTAGACATGGCAAAACATAATTCTGTTCCAGCATAGTTAGATTGAGGAAAAATGGTTTATAACTTAGAGAACATGCCTAGGAATCCCTTATAATTGGTTTAGGAATTGATTATGGAGCCTTAGGCAAAGACGGATCTTAAAAAGGGTCACGAATAGAGATTCTAGAGCCCGTAAGCAAATGATATTTCTGCCCTTTCATGTGCAGTGTTGTTTGGATTTTTAGTGAGTTCAAATCTTAGAAAAAAGTTTAAGTGTTAACCTCTTGAGGGTAATAAAGATGCAAATACAAGTTTAAGGCCCGTAAGGGTCAAAGCATAAGATACTATGAGATAGGTGGCCGAGAGAGCATAATTATGATGATGAACCTCGAGCATATTTATGATGATGTGATTATGTTAGCATGAAACTTTATGTGTATGATTGGTATGATGATATGATGAAATGTTGTATTTAAGATGCATGAGGTTTCGAAATATGAATGAAATTGAGGAATATGCTCATGTGAACTAGAAAGATATTGATTTGAGAAAGTTCCATGAAAATGATGCATGTGATTGAGATTATGTGGCATGACTCAATTTGAGGAAATTCGGAGAGTAGCTGTTATGCGTCGAATTTCCATCAAATTTGAGTGACATAAGAAAGTTTTTGAGAAATATGATGTTTAAGGTGACACACCGAGACGTACTTCTCCTACTTCGGTGAGGAGAAGGTAAAACCGTGAGGGCATAGACATTAGCCTGCCAAAGCGACAAAGTCGCTGGTCTTAACCAGTCGATGCATTTCGAAGAAGGAAAAAGTCCCATGATGGGTGATCCTTAGGCCTCCTACCCGTACTCTGGGAGTCGGGATTATGATGATTATGATGATCATGATGGTTATGATGAATATGATTATGTTTATGATTCGCTTATCAAGAGGATAAGTAAGAACTAGTGACGACTAGTTAAAGTATGAGCTCATAGCCTAGTTTAAGGGTGCGGTTACTATTATGATGTTGGTGTCACAAGAATAAGAAGAGAGAACAATTTTCAAAGAGAAACTACATGCCACTTATATGTTGTTTGATATTTGTTTGGTTTGCCTAAAGTCCTGCCATGCATCCATGAACTATTATGTTGCATACATGCATTAAGAATCATTATAAAAGACATGAACCTTGGATAAATATCTTTTGTGAAAACTTCATAATGAACCTACGCATGCTTAACCTTTTCATAATAAACCCAAGGTTCCTAGGGACGTAAACGATGACACTAGGATAAAGGATTTCCCTCCTGAGATTCTTTAGCAAGATTCTCACCCTCTCTCTCTTCTTTCCGTTACGTCTTCAGAAATTGATGGTGTTTTTGTTGATGCACCCGTGTGGAAGCCACTACGATCCTGGATCATTTGTCCTACTACTTCGAGGGTCGTTGTGCTATACGCCTTTTGCATACATGGGACGCCCGTTTGCCTTTCCAGTCTCCAGCTTCGATTCACTCCGACTTCTTCCTTTGGCGACGACATGATTTTTGAGAGGACGCGACCCATGACGAGCAGAACGTCGCGCCCATTGGCATCTTCAGATGGTGCAGGGTTACCCCGAGTATGTGCCTCACCTGAGACGTTCGGAGCGACCCATTGAGGATCCTCCTTCTCATCCTTTCTCGAGGGTTCCGCCCCTCCTGTACTATGGATATCGGGATGGGTAGAGAGATGGTGACACGGCGGAGGTTAGCACGACGTTCGGAGATGCGCCCTCACCGTGGCGGGCATGCTCGCCCATCCTTCCGCCTTCACGCATCCGAGGAGCTTGCCCGGTTCATTGGGTATATGCCACCAAGGGATGAGGAGGAGTATCATCCATAGCTCGAGGGAGGGAGTGTCATAGCTTGGGAGTATCTTTTGGGGTTGTTTTCTTGTATTTGTGATTATAATTTCTATTTATGGTGTTGTCCTGCAAGCTCTCCCACTAGTATAGGTAAGACTTTATGTTTCTTTTATATTCCAGTGGTATTGTACTAAACTATGTTAACTAATGTGATGAGGAATGTTTTCATGATGGATGTGTTCTTTAATGCTTATGTTCTGTATGTTTTATGTATTCTTCCGTTTCACGTTACATTTATGTTACACGCAAAGGCTCGCACTTTGTTTTATATGAATCATTTCAAAAAAAATTATCTATGTTTTCCGCTAAGTATTTTGTAAAGGAATTTAAAGAGAAGTAATAACTAATAATTAATCTTGATACACCCTAGGCTATTGGGGTTAAATATTAGGGTGTTACAATTCCGGAACCTAAATTTTGTTCTTGGTATGAGGAACATCCAGGTAATTGATTACATAGAATGGTAATCGATTACTTAGGGTTAAAAGTGTTCCGAAAATGAAGAACATCATGGTAATCGATTACATGAACATGTAATCAATTACATGAGTTAAAAACTGATTATGGGCATGATGAACAGCCTCGGTAATCGATTACATTGTCTAGTAATTGATTATTAGAACCAAAAATCCTTCAAATGATCACTCTGGTAATCGTTACCAGAACCTAGGATTTTGAGAAAACATGATTTTTGACATATTCTAAGCTTCTTAAACACTTGAGACCTCATAAAACATCTTTTTAACATTTCCTTGAAAACATCCTCACATTTTTATAAAATCAAAACCATCATTGTATTATGACTAAAACACATCCACTTGACATGGTTATAATTTGCATTTTCTAAAACTTTATATATGTACTTGGGCAAGTCTTTGAACTCTAGAATATTTAGATGACGACATAATCATAAACATGCTATGCACTTTATTTTACTCTTCATTATAAAGTAAAGTGAGAGCATAAAATAAATATGAGATACAACCTCATTATTATCTTTAAAGATTAAGTGATAACTTGAAATAGAAACATGAAATGCAAGCTTGGAAATTTAAACATGATAATGCAAGTTCATTTATTTATTCTTGAGAGCTTAGTGATGGCATCAAAATAAACATGATATGCAAGGCATAAACTTAAACATGAGTGCAAGTTCATTTTATCTTAACTAGAGCTCTTGCAAGACTTTAGAGGAACATCACAACCTTAACCCAATTTGTATCTTTACAATATAAAGTGAGCTTTAGAGTTCTTAGCACCAAGTCTTCAAAGAAGTTTTTGGCTTGAACTTCATTATCAAGCTCAAGAAAATGGACTAAGACATAAACCTCAGCACTATCTAAACAAACATAAAAAGAACTATTCATATTCTTTATTTTATTGCTCATGGGCTTCAATCTAGAGTAAACTCTTAACGGCCGACCAACTCTTAGAACTACTCATATGATTAGTTTTCTTAACAAAACTTTTAGTAATCTACTTAACACTTTTATCATACTTTGTACAAATAAAGGGATGGAAACCGAAATCATTAAAGGAAACGGAAAGAACCGAAATCATATACGATCCAAGACCAAGTTCTCAAGCTTTAGAGGTTTCTCACATGGCATCACAAGACCATTATCTTGAAACCCCATCATCAAGCCAAAGTTTTTCTCATAAAAGGCTGCAAGGCCGAAGTGAAAGGAGGAAGAAGAAGAACTTTGACAAACCAAGAGAAAACTAGAACTCTTCTTTAAGGAAAGCAACCAAAACTTGAAAATAAACCCCTACCTAATGAAGTCTTTGAAGAGAGGAAGGAAATCTTTGTTTCTTGGGAGGAAAAGAGAAGAAAATCTTCTTGAATCCTTGAAAATACTCGGCCAAGGGAGGAGAAGGAAGAAGAAAAAAGTTTCTTAAGGCTAAAAGAAAGAAAGCTTTGAGTTGGCAAAGTGTGTAAACCTTCAAAGAGCTTTCAGGCTCACTTATTTATAGAAGAATGAAAGCTTATAGAGGGCTTGAGAGGAGGAGTGGCCAGTCACTCCTTGGGCAAAAAGAGAGAAAATATCTCTTTGATTGGTATGGTGGAGAGCATAGGCAAGGCATGGTGAGGTATGGGTTTGGGTATGGCTTAAGGCATAGGCTTGGAGTATAACAAAATCAACATGTGACACAATTTTGGGGCGGGGGAATTTCGGCCAACATATCAGCTAAGGGGGAAGAGATTTTGCTCATGTAATTGTGGTTTAAGGATGTGTTTAGGTGTTTTTTTTATTAAGGTTTTGATTAGGAGTTTGTAAGAAAGTGTTTAGGTGAGGTAATGGTCAATTAAAGTTGTCAAGACTTGATTAGGGGAGTGATATTACTAAATTAACAAATTAATACCATTTTCTAGTCAAATGAAGGTATGGGCACAATTCCTTAATTTAAGAAATTAGAGAGAAAACATTATTCAAGATTCCATGACTAGGAATCTTGAATCAAAGATGTAATTAGAGTTTAACCAAGCAATCTTAGGTTCTAATTAACCTTAAGAAATCATTTTGACTTCGAGATTAATTATCGAAATAAATTAATATTCGATTAGAGCCTAATATTGCTTAGGTTTGCCTAACTACGTCATTAAGCTCACTTTACACTATTTTAGGGACAAAATGGTAATTTTGCATCAAAACTACTGGGACCTTTGGCAGAATAACCATCATAAATTACTCATAAACATCATTCCTAACTTCTTGGAAAAGTTCCGGGCTCAAACGGCACCTTTACCGCGTAAAAGCAGGAGTATTTTGGTCATTTTGAGCGAAAGTTAAAAAACGAGATTTTCACATCAAATATCAAACATTACAGTTGTAATCCCCTTCAAACATTGAGTTGACCCATTCAAGGAGTGCTGGGTCGGCTACCTGAATTTCCGAGTAAAAATGACCTTAGGGGCATTTTGGTCATTTGTACTCAAACAAAAAAATGAGGTTACACAAGAACCCAAGGCATCAAAGAGTGAAACTTTCAACCCCATCAATCTTAACAAAATGAAGACCTTTTCTCACAAAATAATTAATGGATAAACTTTAGCCCTCAAAGGGAATGAATGAGCTTTAGAGTCCTTCATCTTCATGGTTCCAAGAACCTTATTCTCTTGGACTCACCATTAAGCTTAGAATAACTAAGAGAAAAAAATGTACATTCTTTGACTCTTTTATTTTGAAAGCAAAGGATCTGGATTTGAGCTCTAGAAGTCATAAACATGATGGTCTCACAACCATCATCAAGAACCATTAACATCAAGCCATAGCATTGATCACAACAAAACACCAAAACCAAAAAGAAAAGAGAAAAATAAGAAGAAGATCATAAAATAAAATCCCTACCAAAAAATATTTCTTGCTTTTAAGTTGAAAACACTTGCTCTTGTGAAAAAGAGAGAAAAAATCTTCTCTTTTGTGAATATGAAGTTTCGGCCAAAGGGAAAGCAAATAAGGGGAAGGATTTTTGTAGTGGCTTTTTGTATGGGGATGAAATCTGTAACACCCTCCCAAGTATAACATCATCCTTAAGCCATGATATTAGACTTAGGGGTTGTTACTTATAATTTAGCGGACCTTACTTAAGTATCTATAGAAAGTTCGATTGATTTGCATAGCAACTAATTCATAATTCTACATAAACATGTGAACAAGGAAACAAAGTATTCATTAAATATAAATCCAAATACAAAAGGCTCTCTAAGAGCTTTTAAATGTATATGTCTATTTATATAATTACAAACATTTATACATAACAAAATAAAATCAAAAAGAGACTTCAACTATCAGGCTACTACATATCAAATTTTTCTATGGCGAGGCTTCATATCTCCCTGAGCAATCTGGAGACAACACGGGAACACAAAACATAGGGGTGAGAATTCTAAAATTCTTAGTAGGGCATCCCCAAAATATATATTAAAATCCATGTCATTGTCATTGTCATCGTCCCAACTATTTCAATTTATTAAGAAAATGTGATCATACAATACATATCAAAGGTTCATTTTGAAGTTCAAAATCATCTTGCTGAAGTGGGTTCCTTTAGCATTCAATCCTTTAATATATATACATCATCATATAGAGCATATATTGTTCAGTTTTCAACTTAAACATATTGGCCTCAACATCAATACTAAAATCGCTTACTTAGCATATAAGATAAAGGACTACTTAGAATAATTGCTACTTTAACTTGTCTTGGCCCTCAATCATTGTGGCTTTGACCACTATAGTGTAATAGACTTTTTTCAGGACTAAGCTTATTCCTATACATGATCATTGGGTTTACTTTCTCTAACTCTCACATAGACCTATTTCTAGTCAGGTTTACTTTCCCAAACTCAATTCAAGGGTAGTCAGGTTTACTTTCCTTGATAGACCGAATTTACTTTCTCCAGCCCAAGAAATATAATCTTATGTTTTTCTTTCACATATAAGCAATTGTAATAAGTATTCAAATCTATATGTGCCTAGAATCATCAATAATTTCACATAACATAAATGAGATCAAATCATAGACATTTTATCATCTTTTTCAGCCAATTCATATGCTGCCTGAATTTCGGTTCTAAAGAAAATTATGGTTAAATTACTAAACATGATCAAAACAAGGAAAACCTATTTTTCAGAGATAAGTCAATATATCACTGAGACTTTGTACAAATTTCAAAGCATAATAAGGTCGCTAGCTATATTAACAAAATTCCACAATTTCGGAGGTTAGAAACTACAGTCTCGCCAATAGCCAGAAGTTTAGATTTTTCTATCCTATCAAATTAACAGAAAAATAATACAAAAATTTAGAGTTGAACTTTTAGATGTCCTCAATATCCTATAAAATTTCAGCTCAAAATTCAATCATTTGTTATGGTAACAAAATTAGACAAAATTAGTACTACAAACTTGGCTGGTTTGGCAAATCCCTTGACCCTTTCGATTTGCAAAATGTTAAAAATAGAAAAGAATATTTAAAATAACACAAGAAAATTTCTGAAAATAGTTCCATATGTTGGCTTCATTATATTAAAACTTTAGCTCAAAATAACATCTCCAACTATGTCAAAAAAATAATGAAATTTGACCTGCGCTTGAAATTCTAAACAAGCAACACAACACGTAACTTCCTTTGAGAAAACTAGTTTTCTAACAACGTCCAAACACTCCACCAAATTAAACACATCAATATCCTTTTCTAAACATTCAAAAAAGCTAAAAATCTCAAGCCAAATCATTCAAATAAATTTTAGAGTCAGTTTTGAGAAAAGAGATCAAAGAAAGCCCTACTTGTCACTTATGTGTTCTTGCTCTTATTCTTAGTTTTCTTCAAGAGCTTTCCACCTAATTTTTTTATCTAAACTCATCAAACCCTCCTTTAAAATAGCAAGAACAATAATATAGCTAATGTATGATGATATGAGGTTTCCTTAAAAAGAATTAATTTGAGAGATACAAGGGGTAGGTTAGTGTTTGTGCTTAAGTAATGGATGTTTGGTGTTGTAATATGAGGTTTCAAGCCATGTTATGGTGTGTTGGTGAAGAAAATGAAAAGGCTATAGGAGTGTTGGCCGAATTCTTAAGGTAAGGAAAATGGTGAGTTTTGATTTTTATTTATTTAAAGATAATGTGCACATTAATGAATTATGAAAATGTTTTTCTTGAAGATAATTATGTGCATTTTGTAATGTTCTCATTGGTTAATCATAAAGGTGAAATGGTGTGGCATATTTCTAAACCACACACTTGTCACCTTAGGTGACAAGTTGACATTGCAAGTCTCATATAGTGTACAAAACTACACATCGTAATTTAACTGAATGGGTAAAACACTACCGTAAATAGATATTACCTGAAATTAAATTTCAAGTCTAAAATTCTTATTTGCAACCTTTTCTATCCTTTATCTTATATTTTCTCAGTTTTAGGCATCTCTCGGTGCCAATTCAGGTTTCGTGGCCCGATGGCCTATGGGGCCTACACAGTCACTATTCACTTTTTTTTTGGTTCTTTACATCCTTCTTATCTTGGCTAAACCTATCAGAATCATAAAATTCTGATTAATAAAGTCTAAATAAAATTTTTAAAATAAAATGTTAAAGTGTTACAAAATCTTATGTGCTTGTAGTTTGATCTATGGTGGTAGTGTGTTTGTTTGAGGTTTGAAGCTTGAATGGAAAGCAAAAATGGAGATTCTTGAAGATGAAGAAGAGGAAGAAGAAGAAAGCTCAAGATGGAGAGAATGAGCGTATTTTTTACACAACTTAGTGCACAATTTTGGCCAAAAAAGTTGATGGGAAGAAATGAGAATGTGAGTGTGAGAGTGTTTAAGAAAAATCAAAATGTGAGAGTGAGTGGGGGCTATTTTGTTACGGTACATATGGGGTTGGTGTGGATATTTTTTTGTGTTTTGTGAGTGTTAGGGTTAAGATTAAGAGTAAGTTTGATTAGGGAAATGGTTAGGAATTAGTAATTAGGTGTTTAAAGATTTCAAGACAAGGTTAGAGGGATGTCTCAGGAATTAATGAGGCTAAACTCAATTAATTGAAAATTCAAATACCAACATCTCCCTAATCTCAAGGGAAAGTAAGAGAGATAATATATCATTTGTCCCTTACTTTTGCTTTTTGGTCTCATAAAGCACTTTTTGTCTCTTTCTCATTAATCATTTATTAAGAATAAGATTATGTTCCTCTCACCATTCTTGGCCCTTAATTAACTCAAAATTAATTAATAAAAATAATTAATCTTTAATTAGAGTCAAATATTACCTATATGCTATTAATTATTTTGATTAAGTTTAATTAGCACAAACTAGGGACAAAATACTAATTTTACAGAAACTTCCAGAGACTCACCAAAACATCATTTATCCCCTTAAATTAACATATCCAACTCCCAGTTATGACCAGTTCGAATTGTCACTTAATCCCGTATTAAATTACCTTAGGGGCATTTTGGTAATTTTGCATACGAAGAAAATTAGGAATTGAGATTTTCACACCCATTGCCATCCAAAGCACACTAGTCCCCTTCAAACATTAAACTAACCTCTTGAGGATAGCCACAACCAGCCGTCCTTCGATTTCCGTGTAAAAATGACCTAATGGGCATTTTGGTCATTTTATACATGAAAAAAAATTAGGGATTATGATTTTCACATAGATTGTTATCTAGAACACCTATATTCTCATTTCAATATTAAATTACCCCATTGAGGATGACCTAGACGGCCGTCCTTGATTTTTGTGTAAAAATGACCTCACAAGCATTTTGGTCATTTTGCACAGAAGAAAAATGGCGTTACATTTCTCCCCTCCTTAAAAAGAATTTCACCCTCGAAATTCATTACCTGTGAATAGCTTGGGATATTGGGACTTCATCTCCAACTCCAACTAATATGTGAATTCCTCCGCCTTTCCCTATCCCCAAGCCACTTTGACTAGAAGTCCTGTCTTATTCCTTAATTGCTTGACTCCTTTATCCATGATCCTTATGGGTGGCAATTTAAAGGTCAAGTTCTCCTTTAATTGCACTTGTTCTAGCTTTAACACATGACTAGGGCCGGATTGGTATTTTCTCAAGAGAAATGGAAAACATCATGAAGGCTGGACAGATTAGGTCGAAAGGCTATTCGATATGCTCCTACCTGACTCTATCAAGGATTTCAAAGGGACCAAGAAATCTAGGCTCAAATTTTTTACTCTCATGGCTCGTCCTATGCCTATTGTAGGGGTGATCCTCAGGAATACATGCTCTCCCTCTTGGAATTCCAATGACATTTGCCATTTATTCATATAGCTTTCTGTTGACTTTGAGCTTGAGGATCCTATCCTTAATCTTCTTGATTTGTTCCATTGTTTCCGTTACAACTTCGGCTCTAACTTACTTTACTCACCAGGCTCATACCAACACAAAGGGGATTGACACTTCCTTCTATATAAGGCCTCATACATGCCATCCTGATGCTCGCATGATAACTATTGCTATACGTGAATTGATTAATGGCAAGTATTTTTCCCAACTTCCCCTTTAGTCCAACACACACACGCTCAACATACCCTCCAAAGTTTATATGGTCCTCTATGATTGGCCATCCGTTTAAGGGTGGTAAGCCGTACTAAAGCACAACTTCAAACCAAACGCCTTCTAAAAGGCTCCCCATTTAACACCCTAGAGTTATTTATAAATTAATTGGAGCTTGATTAATAAGATTTTTAATATTCTCGCAGGTATAGTGATAATGAGTATGACCAACAGATGAGTAGAAAAAAACCGAGCCCAGGTGTAAATAGTAACTTTATGATCCTATAAATGCAATAGTAACCCTGGAATTTGGAGGAGATCCCGGAGGCCAAGGGAACATAGGATAAGGATTGGGATGGAGTATTGGACCCTAAGATTAATTTTGGGTAATGTTCTAATTTCCTGGCTTTGATGTTTCATCCGTTCGGTAAAATTTCATGTTCAATTTCTTATGCCGAAAGATAGCTTAATCTTTAAGTTTGGATAATGCTTATCCTTTTAAACCAAGTGGACGACCAAGATTTAACCTTGACTAACATGATTAAATCCTAGCCATCCATGTCATTATTTCTTTTTAAAAGAAAGAATTTTACACTTTACTTACATAATTACTACATCTACACCAAGATAAGATTAAATCACCAACCTTGTCACTCCATACTCTCCCAATTTTGGCCAAGAAGCAGAAACATAAGATCCCATGGTGTTTTCTTTCAAACCTTAACTTCACACGCCCAAAACCTTGGTTTATGATCACTTAAATAAAAAATCTCCTTCACAAAACTTCAACTACTTATCATAATCTATCAAACCAACCAATTGGAATTTGAATCCTTCACCATTTTTCACTTTGAGATCTCATAACCCACTGTTAAAGGAAGGATTTAGAGTATATTTGAAGAGCAAGTGGTGAATGAAACCATTCCTAGAAGATCCTTTAGAGCTAAAAGCCCTAAAGCCTCAAAAGTAGGGTTTTTGTATCTTGTTTTGTTTCAATTCGGTTTACAATTTCTTCATTGACTAAATTTGATATTTTTAGTTTTATTGTATGTTTACTCATAGATGTTAATGTGTTTACATTGGTGGAGTAGTTTGGTGTTATTAGAAAATCATTTTTATCAAAATAAGACTCAAACTAAGCTAAGCTAAATTCTTAGGGCCTATTTGGTTTGAGTTTTCATTTTCAGTTTTCATTTTTAGTTTTACAATTTTCCAGATTTTGTGAAGGAAATAATGAAAACTAAAAACTAAAATTTGTAGTTTTCAGAATTTTTTGTCTTTCCTTCACAAAATGTGAAAAAATGAAAAATGAAAGCTGAAAACTCAAACAAGGCTGTAGTTTTCAAAATTTTAGTTTTTCAGGGCAGAAGATGATTCACAAATTTTCTTCAGTATTTGTAGATATATTTTTCAGTTGAAAAATTTATGTGATGAAGTTAACATCCTAAGATAGTTCCATGATTTTTCTTGATCTATTTTGAATATTTTTGAAAAATAAAAAACCAAGACTATTGGGGTTGTGGTCTGAGCAGTAGATTTTGAAGCTATAAATTTGTCTAATTTTATTACTATACCAAATGACTGAATGTTATCATGAAATTTTTACAAGGTGTTGAGGATATCTTGATGTCTAACCATAAATTTTTGTAGGATTTTATCTATTCATTTGATAGGGTAATAAAATGAGACTTGTGACTATTGGTTGAAAATGAGTGGTTTTGACCTCCAAATTTGTAGAATTTTGTTAGCTTAGCTAGAAAGCTTGTTTTGCCTTGAAATTTTTGCAAGACCTTGTGGACACATTGAAGTGTCATGGATAATTTTTATAGTCTTGATTTTGATTGTTTGGTATGCAAAAAAGTTTTTCTACAAAGATATGAAATTTGTCCATGTGCTAGAATTGTAATGCCTTGAATTGGTAAAATAATTACAGTTGATTCAAGTGTGATGTGTATGAATGCATGCTATAGACTTTAAAGATTGATTTATGAGGAATGAATAAGAATTACTTGTGAATAAATGTCCATATGTGATTTATGCATGCATTTGGAAAAAGAAAAGTAAATGATGCGTATATGTGACAAAAGAAAATGTATGAACTTCAATTGTGCATGTTCTGACATATAGGCTAAACATAAACAAGACTTATGTTGAATAAAGGGGAAGGCAAAAAGAGGAAATTCCCTAGAGATATTATGAGTTATGAGTTAGTAGACGTATTGGCTAGAATAGATCTGTGTGAGATTTGGAAAAGGAAAAAATGAAGTCCGATGATCACATATAGGAATGAGCTCAATCTTGATAAGCAATCTATTGCCCATGTGTGGTGTTATCCACTAATACTAGTTGGTATAAAACTAAGTCTTCCCTATGCTGAAAAAAAAGAGAAAAATGCACAAAATTGAGGTCTATGGTCACAAGAGAGGAAACACATGACTATCATTGTTCTTGCATATGATTTTACATAAAATTCCTTGTATGAATGAAATTACTAGCTATGTTATGTTTATGCTTGAGGGAGTGCCCTACTGAAAATTATATAATATTCTCATCCCTATATTTGTATGCATTTTTTTATTATATTCGGATCCCATAGATGCCATTGGTGATAGTTTTCATTGATTTGCCACAATGGGAGTGGCACTACGACCTTGTCCTAGACTTACTATTCATCATGGCCCACTTTTAAATTCGAGTGTACATGTTTTTTTTTTTTTCAGTCATTACTTCACCACTTCTGCCTTTAGAGCATCCTTTGACCTTGATTTACCTTACTTTAGTATGTCCCTACATATGGCAAGCCTAATTATGTTTGTAACCCCACCTACACCCGCAATACCACCCATAGGAGAGGCCCAATCATCGACTTCATCATCCAACTCTAATCCCTCTACAAGCTCCAATGCCCCAGCTTGAGGTGGTGCCATCATTCCAATGGCTAATGGCTTACACTAAAGGATTTGAAGACATGTAGGAACCCTACTACTTGTATATAGTTGTAGCCTGGCTTAGGATCTTGTGATCCTACATAGTTTTTTTTGTTACTTTAAGACCCCTTATATGTATATGTTTTCTTTTGTTGGGTCTTAGGATAGAGTAGGTTATACTAGGTACTTGACATATTTTGGATTTGGTTTCTAGGTAGTTTTGCTATCAATATGACTTAACTTTGGGTGTATTATATATGTTACATGACTTGTATATGATGTTTCTAGCTGAACATCATGATGTATATATAATTATATACATACATACATATGCATGTGTGTGTGTGTGTGTGTGTGTGTGTGTGTGTAGTTGTGAACTATTGGTGGTCTATTTCAATAATTTTAGCTTACTATTTATTATGTTTAATTTTACTATCTTTTCATTTTCTAGACTAGTATAAATTATCTTAAAAAGTAACACTCTTCTAGTTATTGTGTTAATACTCAAGTAATGCACAGTAGTTAGGAGGATGTTACACACAAAAAATGTGACATAAACCATGGATCACGATATGAGATTATCATCGATGTAACGCCCTGATTTTCTGTTTGAGCGTAAATAACCAAAATGCCCCTGAGGTCATATGTTATATCATGGAGCCAATATGATGTGTTTTTTATAATATGCCCGTTGGTTTTTCGCTTTATCTCGATTATCGTTCACACTACACAAGGCTCAATTTCAATCATGTTTTTTTAAAAAAAATGGCTCATAATTTCACTAAGTATTTTCAAAGCATGATTAAGGAACTAAAGCAAAGAGTAAAGTCTAGTAATTAATCAGATACGACCTAGGCGTATTGGGTTAATTATTAGGTGTTACAATTCTCACATCGCACCTCCTTATCTTAAGATATCTTATGCTTTGACCTTATGGGTCTTAAACTTGTGTTCTAATTATCCTAGCACTCATTATAGATCTTTATAACACCCAAGGGATCATTGCTTAAAATTCTTACTAAGTTTTATGTTCACTAACATATTCAAATATCATTGCATCACTTAGACAGAAAATGATCATACGTTTACGGTCCTAGAATCTCCGTCTTTGACCCTTTCTAACTTCCGCCTTCGCCTAAGGCTCTATAATCAACTCCTAAACCAATTATGAGGGATTCCTACACACGTCTACTAATTATAGGCCACTTTTCTTAAGTCCAATTATGCTGGAACAGAATTTACCATTTGTACATCTAAGTGTTCTAGAATTCACATTTTAGTCCTTTTTAGTTACTTGTTCTTTCCTAACTTCCCTAAATCGTTCCTTACTCCACTCAAACATAATTTTACACATTTTAACACCTTAGAAAAAAATTCATACAGTGGCCAAATACCAAGGTGAAAAGCAAAGCTCATGTAATCACAAAATCTCATGATTTAAATGCATATAAGTTGCTAGTTTCTCTTGGAATCATTTTAGGAACTCAAAACTCTTTTAGAAACCAATTTATCTCATTAAAACCATATAAATGTGTGCTAGCTCAGTAGCTAAATTATTTAGCTCAAGGAATAGATTTAAAACATAAAACTTTGTTCATAAGGTTCCTTGAGTACACCTAGGCTTAGAAAAATTCCAAGACTTAGACTATGGGCACTTATGATTAGATGAACTCATCTCAAGTCCATCATCATCATCACAAGGCTGAAATGGCATTCTTGAAATGCCTCCATTTTCTAAAACTTTATGCAAGATACTTGGGCAAGTCTTTGAGCTCTAGGATAATTAGGTGATGGCATAAACTTAAACATGCTATGCACTTGTTTTACTCTTTATTAGAAAATAAAGTGAGTGCATAAAATAAACATGAGTTGCATCCTCATTATTATCTTTAGGGATTAAGTGATGACTTGAAATATAAACATGAAATGCAAGCTTGGAAACTTAAACATGATAATGCAAGTTCATTTAGTTATTCTTGAGAACTTAGTGATGGCATCAAAATAAACATGCTATGCAAGGCATAAACATAAACATGAATGCAAGTTCATTTTATCTTAGCTAAGCTCTTACAAGACTTTAAAGGAACATCACAACCTCAACCCAAATATGTAACTTAACAAACATAAAGTGAGCTTTTAGCACCAAGTCTTCAAAGAAGCCTTTGGTTTGAACTTCATCATCAATCTCAAGAAAATAGACACAAAGCTCAACACTTTGTCTAAACAAACATACAAAGAACTAAGTCATATTCTTTATTTTATTGCTCATGGGCTTCAATCTAAAGTAAAACTCTTAGAACGGCCGACCAACTTTAAGGTTGGCAAGGGTAAGCTTAGAGCTCTTTAAAAACATATAATTAATTTTTCTTAACAAAACTTTTGTGATCTACTCAATATTTTTAACAAACTTTGTTCAAACTAAGGAAGAAGAAACCAAAAATATCAAAGGGAAAGGGAAGAGGAACAGAAAATATAAACAAGAAAAAGGAAGGAAAACACAAGCATGTATGGTCCAAGACCAAGTTGTTTCAAGCTTTAGAGGTTTCTTACATGGCATCACAAGTCCATTGTCTTGAAACCTTATCATCAAGCCAAAGTTTTTAACCAAAGGCCCAAGGCCGAAACAAAGAAAGGAAAAGGAAAGCTTTGAAAACCAAGAGAAAACTAGAACTTTTCTTAAAGAAAACAAGTAAAAACTTTGAAAACAAACCCCTACCTAAGGAGGTCTTGAAAGAAATGAGAGGAAGCTTGTGTTCTTGAAGGATTGAGAAGACAAAATCTTCTCTTGGAAGAGGAGGAGGATTCGGCCAAAGGAAGATCTCAAGGAAGATGATTTTTCCTTGAGTTTGTAAGCTTGGAAATGGAAAGTTTGAGTGTTTAAGAGATGGTTTGAGGTGAGGGAGTGGTGGTTTAAGGTTGTTTGTGGTAGTGGAAGGATTCTTTGAAAAGAAGAAGAAGAAGAAGTAGAGAAAGAACTCTTGAAACTTTAAGAAAGGAATTCTTTGAAGCTTTGAACAAATGAGCAAAACATCACAAGTTTTCCTTGATGCCTATATAAAGAAATTTTGCAACACATGGAGGTGCATCCAAGGGGAGTGTTGGCGGCCTTGTTGGCAAGGAAGAAATATCTCTTACAAGGCATGACTTTGAGTATAGGTTCAAGCATGGGTGAGTATGGGCATAGGTATGGGCAAGCATGGCCTAAGTATGGTCTTTGAGTGAAACAAAATCAACATGTGACACAAAATAGAGAGCATGAATTCGGCCAGCATTTCAGCCAAGGGGAGGAGGATAATTTGTTCATGTAATTGTGTTTTAATGATGTGTTTAGGTGTTTCTTTGATTAAGGTTTTGATTAGGAGTTTGTAAGAAAGTGTTTAGGTGAGGTAATGACTAATTAAGGTTGCCAAAACTTGATTAGGGGAATGATCTTGCTAGATTAACAATTTAAAATCATTCTTTTAGTCAAATGAGGTATAGGCACAATTCCTTAATTTAAGGAATTGGAAGAGAAATACTATTCAAGATTCCATGACTAGGAAACTTGAATCAAAAGATGTAATTAGAGTTTAACTAAGCAATCTTAGATTCTAATTAACCTTAATAAATTATTTTGACTTGAGATTAATTATCGAAATAAATTAATCTTCAATTAGAGCCTAATATTGCTTAGGTTTGCTTAATTATGTCATTAGGCTCACTTACATTGTTCTAGGTGTAAAATGGTAATTTTGTACTGAAACTCTAACTACCAGGCTTAACCTATTGTTAAACTTTACTTAAAAACATCGTTTAAAACCTTTTGGTGAAGTCCTAAAATGCACGTAAACGAGGTTCAAAACGATTTGATAATTTCTCGTATCAAACCCAAGAATGAGATTCTTCTGCTCATTACCACACATAACATATATAATCCCCTATCAACATCAAAACATCCCCTTGAGGATGGGAATTGGCGATCCTCATTTTTGGGTAAAATGACCTTAAGGGCATTTTGGTCATTTGTACATGGAAAAATTGGGGCATTACAATACAAACCCTGGAAGATATGTTGAGGGCGTGTGTTTTGGATAAGAGGGGTAGGTGGGATAGGTACCAGCCATTAATCGAGTTTGCATATAACAATAGTTATCACGCAAACATCAATATGGCACCGTATGAGGCATTGTATGGGAGGAAGTGTCAATCACCTTTGTTTTGGTACGAACCCAGTGAACAAGGTATGTTGGGACCCGATGTGGTGAAGGAAACGCAGAGCAAATCAAGAGTATCAAGGATAAAATCCTAACTGCTAAAGTCGATAGAAAAGCTATGTGGACAATGTAACACCCTAACTTTCACCTAATATGCTCGAGTTGCATTTGGCTATTTATTAGCGGTTATGTCTTCATTTCAAAACTTGACTTGGCTTTCTTTAAAATACGAGTACTAAAAATACGACTAAATTTTTCTTTTTGAACTTAAGACTTAAAATGCGAGCCACGCATGCACATAGGGACCGACTACTAAACAAGAAACATAACATCCAAGCATACATCACCATAACGTTATAAATAAACCATAGAATAAACACAACATAACTTGTAATATTATATTATAATAATGACAAAACAACTATGCCCTTATAAATGTAAGGACATCTCAAGATACTTGATACATCAAGCAAGGTTAACTAACGTAAAACATAATTATAAACAGCTAGACTAGTCTTCAAGCTTCCATTGCACCCTATGATCCGATGTGCATATCTCCTACGTCCACGCTTCAAGGGAAATCACGAACATCCGCATCAATCCCGTTCTGAGATGACACGGGAGGGAAAAACAAAAGGGGTGAGAATACTCATACACGATTCTAGGAGGGCTCCCCGCTTTAACACAAGTGTCATCGTCGTCGCCCAGCCACTTCGGGTTTCATTATGAAAGAGGTATACATGCATAGGTTCAATTTTAATTTCTCAAATCTTATTATCCGAAGTGGGTTCCTTTTAGCATGAGTCTTCATGGTATGAATGCAGCAGATATTTTATGTATGCATGGCGATATGACAGTACACGTAGATAACACACACCACTTAATTAAAGCATCAATGAAACATCAACGAAACATATGCATGTGCGTCTTTTACTTTTTCATACTTGAACTCCATGAGTTCCTTTCATAACTTTTTTCATTTTTCCACCCTCATCATGGTCACCAAAATCCACCCAACATGCCGGCCCGACGATTTTAACATGGTCTCCAAAACTCCTAATCACCTATCGCCTAGGAATGAGCTCATCCTAACTAGCCGTCGCTAGATTCATACGGGGTAAAAGAAGGGAATCATGTTTCTCTCTTGGATCACCCCGTACAACCCTTAACTCGGGAAGTCATAATGGGATCATTTCCACATTATCATATCTTTTATGGATGCGAACATGAGTCTACAACCTTAGAACCTCATATAACATATCCTTCATTCATATCTCATATTCTCATGCATTTTAAACATAGCACACCACATCATTATAGCAACATGCCACACATCCATACATTTTCATACTCATGATATTTAAATGATTCACATACATCAAATTCATAGTTATTCGATCTCGTTCTCACATCACATCACATCTTCTATCTCATGGTGTCTTATGCTTTGGCCCTTAGGTCTTAAACTTGTGTTGCAATTATCCTAACCTTTGTTATGGATCCGATCATTACCTATAATTCTTTCTAACACTTATGTTTTACTAACTCATCCTATCAACATTGTATGGAATTAAACATCATGATCATTACTTGGCTATGGGGGATCCTATGATCTACACCTTAGGCTCTTTTCTAAGTTCTGTCTTTGCCTAAGAACATAGGTTCGACTTCTAGGCATATACACTAATTATGGGTCACCTTCCTTAAGCTCAATTATGTTGGAACATTAGTTATCGTTATTATTGTGTCTAAGGGTGTTAAGATTTTAGTTCTTCAACCTTTCTATTTGCTTAGCCCTTTCCAACCGTCAACATCGTTCTCACTTCTCTCAAACATAATCTTACGCATTCTAACTCCTAGAAACAGAATTCATACAGTGGCCAACAAGAGAGGAAAAAAAAACCAAAAGTATGTATCACACACAATTGCATAAAATCATGTTATAAGTGCATACAAGTTACTAGTCTTTCTCTTGGAATAATTTCATGAGCAAAAAGGGTGTTTGGTAATCGATTACATGTGCTTGGTAATTGATTACCAGGGACTAAATTTTATTTTGGGTTCAAAAACAACTGGATAATCGATTACATATGATGGTAATCGATTACTTAGGTTAAATTTTTCGAAAAATGAAGAACATCAGAGTAATCGATTACAATAACAGGTAATCGATTCAGGGTTTTAAGGGTTCTGGACATAAAGAACAACCTTTGTAATCGATTACATTGTCTAATCGATTACCAGAACCAAAAACCCCTCAAAATACCACTCTGGTAATCGATTACCAGGACCTAGGAATTTGAGAAAACATGATTTTTGACACATTTCAAACAATTTAAACACCTTAAGACCTCATAAAACATTTTTCCAACATTTTTTTGAAATCATCCTTTCATTTTACAAAATCAAACCATCCTTGTTTCATACTAAACATATTCACTTATCATCGTTAAATTTCCTTTGAAGATACTTAGGGCAAGTCTTTGAGCCCTAGAGTATTTAGGTGATAATATAATCTTAAACATGTTATGCACTTCATTTTACTCTTTATTACAAAGTAAAGTGAGAGCATAAAATAAATATGAGATGCAACCTCATTATTATCTTTAAGGATTAAGTGATGACTTGAAATATAAACATGAAATGCAAGCTTGGGAATTTAAATATGGCAATGCAAGTTCATTCATTTACTCTTGCAAGATTAGTGATGACATCAAAATAAAAATGAGATGCAAGACATAAACTTAAACATGAATGCAACTTATTTTATCTTAACTAGAGCTCTTACAAGACTTTAGAGGAACATCAATAGCCTCAACCCAACATGTATCTTAACATGGAAGATGAGCTTTAGAGTTCTTAACACCAAGTCTTCAAAGAAGACTTTGGTTTTGAACTTCATCATCAAGCTCAAGAAAGTAGATTGAAAAAGGAATACCAACATTTTAACAAAACAAACACAAATAGAACTACTCATATTCTTTATTTTATTGCTCATGGGCTTCAATCTAGAGTAAAACTCTTAGACAGCGACCAACTTTAAGGTTAGCAAGGGTAAGCTTAGAGCTTTTTGAAATCTTAGGATTAATTTTTATTAACAAAACTTTTGTGCTCTACTTTACAATTTTTAGCAACTTTGTCCAACCAAGGCAAAAGAAACCGAAATCCTTCAAAGGAAAAGGAAAAGGAAACTGAAAATTATAAGTAAGGAAAAGAAAAAAAACACAAGCATGTATAGTCTAGGACCAAGTTGTTTCAAGCTTTAGAGGTTTCTCACATGACAACAACAAGTCATAATCTTGAAACCTCATCATCAAGCTCATGTTCTCTTTATAAAAGGGCCTCTTGGCAAAAAGAAAAAAGAAGAGGAAAAGAGTTTGAAACCAAGAGAAAACTAGAACTTTTCTTAAGAACACAAGCAAAACATTAAAACAAAACCCCTACCAATTGAAGTCTTGAGAGATATGAAAGAAAGCTTGAGTTCTTGATGAAATGGAGAAGGAAAATCCTCTTGAAACTTGAAGGAAGAAATCGGCCAAGTTGAGGGAATTTGAGAGGAAATGAGAGAAAGTGTAAGAATGCTTGAACTTGGCAAATGATCCAAAGAGCAACCAAGTCTTCCAATGCTTGGTATTTATAGAAAATTTGCAATGCGGACGCTGATTTGGAGGGGTCAGTGCCCTTTTGGGGAGGA
The DNA here is from genome assembly GCA_030441495.1 of Dalbergia oliveri. Classification (NCBI taxonomy): domain Eukaryota; kingdom Viridiplantae; phylum Streptophyta; class Magnoliopsida; order Fabales; family Fabaceae; genus Dalbergia; species Dalbergia oliveri. The sequence continues at coordinate 33,271,555 of JAMLFY010000004.1, read as the reverse complement.
GGAAGAGGGAGGAAATATCTCTTACAAAGGTATGGTTGTAAGCATGGTTGAAGGCATGGTGAGGTATGGGCAAGGCATGGCTTGAAGTATGGTCTTTGAGTGAAACAAACTCACCATGTGCTACACATGGGAGGGCTGAATTTCGGCCATATCTGGATAGCCAAGGGGGAGGAGAAATTGCTCATGTAATTGTGGTTTAATGATATGTTTAGGTGTGTCTTTGATTAGGCTTTTGATTAGGAGTTTGTAAGAAAGTGTTTAGGTGAGAAAATGGTTAACTAAGGTGGTTCAAGACTTAATTAGGGAGTGGTCATACTAGATTAATAAATTAAATTCATTTTCTTAGTCAAATGAGGTATGACACAATTCCTTAATTTAAGGAATTGGAGAGAAAACACTATTTAAGATTCCATGACTAGGAATCTTGAATTAAAGAATGCAATTAGAGTTTATCTAAGCAATCTTAGGTTCTAATTAACCTCAATAAATTATTTTGACTCTAGATTAATTATCGAAATAAATTAATCTTTGATTAGAGTCTAATATTGCTTAGGTTTGCTTAATCGCGTCATTAGGCTCACTGTACACTATTCTAGGGGCAAAATGGTAATTTCGCACTAAAACTGCCCGAACCTTCGGCCCGACTAACCATCAAAAACCACTTATAAACATCATTTAAAATCTTTTGGTAAAGTCTGGGCTCAACCACGTAAATGATGACAAACAGCCATATGAGCGTTTTGGTAATTTCGCGTCGAACTGAAAATGAGATTCTTCTACTCTATTACCACACATAACACATATAATCCCCTATTAATCAACAAAACATCCCCTTGAGGATGGTAAGGAGGCAATCCTCACTTTTCGGTAAAATGACCTCAGGGCATTTCGGTTATTTGTACACGGAAAAATCGGACGTACAGGCAAACGGCAAAAGCCGTTGGAATTCCAAGAGGGAGAACATGTTTTCCTTAGGATCACCCCTACGACCGGTATAGGACGAGCCATGAAAGTCAAAAAGTTAAGTCTTAGATTTCTTGGCCCCTTTGAAATTCTCAATAGAGTAGGACCAGTAGCAAACAAAATAGCTTTGCCACCCAATCTATCTAACCTTCATGATGTTTTCCATGTCTTGCAAATAAGAAAATACCAATCTGACCCTAGTCATGTGTTGGAGCCGGAACAAGTACAATTAAGGGAGGACTTGACTTTTGACCTACCACCTACGAGGATTATGGACAAGGGGCTCAAGCGTTGAGAAACAAGACGGTACCCTTGGTGAAAGTAGCATGGGGGTAAGGGAACGTGGAAGAATTCACGTGAGAGTTAGAATTATATATGAGGATGAAGTACCCCGAACTCTTTTTAAGTAATGAATTTGCGGCGAAATTCTTTTTAAAGAGGGAAGTAATGTAACGCCAGGATTTTCTTTTTGAGCGTAAATGATCGAAATGTCCCTAAGGTCATTTCACCCGAATTTGAGGATGGCCGAACCGGCAATCCTCGAAGGGTCAACTCAATGCTTGAAGGGGAGTAAACATGTTGTGATTGATAGCAAAGATGAAAATCTCTTTTTCGAACTTTCAGCTCAAAATGACCAAAATACCCCTATAGCGTTTTACGTAGGTATAAGTGCCGTTTGAGCCGAAACTTCTCCAAGAAGTTCGGAATGCTAATTATAAGTGACTAATGATGATTGTATAAGCCCAGGATGATCCGGGAGTGTTTGTGCAAAATTACTGTTTCCCTGACATAGTGTATGACGGGCCTAACGACGTAATTAAGGAAACCTAAGCAATATTAGACTCTAATCGAAGATTAATTAATTTCGATAATTAATTCAGAATCAAAATAATTTATTAAGATTGATTAGAACCTAAGATTGCTTAGATATACTTTAATATTTGTCTTAAAATCAAGATTCCATGTCATGGAATCTTAAATAGCATTTTCTCTCTCCAATTCCTTAAATTGAGGAATTATGTTTGTGAATGGTTTTAATATAAAATGAGTTTTGATTTCACTACTAAAGCAAGGCCACTCCTTAATCATTTCTTGACATCCTTAATTATCCATTATCTTACCTAAACACTTACTTACAAACTCCTAATCAAAAGCCTAATCAAAGATACACCTAAACACACCTCTAAACCACAATTAGATGACACATTTTCCTTCCCCTTGGCTGCATGGTGGCTGAAGCCACTCCTCGCCACATTCATCACATGATGATTTATTTTACACACAAAGAACCATGCCTTGGACCATGCCTTGAACCATACCTAGCCTTCCCTTTGAATGACAATTTGAGGAGATATTTTCTCTCCCCTAAGGCTGCACATTGCCGCGGCCTCTCTCTCCATTTTCACCCTCACAATTTCAATTTTTTAACGCATGATATATATAGAAAAATGTAAAGAAATCTCACATTTTTACCACTAGCTTTTTTGTTTGAGTTTGTGACCAAAAAGCTCTCTAGTTTTCTCTCAACCTCAAGTTCTTCTCCACCACCAAGAAACTCTTTCCACAACCATAAACCACCACAAGCCACCTTGAACCACCACCTCCTAAACACACAACCTTTCCATTTCTAAGCTCAAACTCTCAAGGAAAACTCATCCTCTCCTTTTCTTGCTCTTGGCTGAAACCATCAAGCCACCAAGAGGAGATTTTGTCTTCTCATTCCAACCTAGATTCAAGCTTTTCTTTCTCTCTTACAAGACAACATTTTGGTAGGGGTTTTATTTATTTTTTTTTAAAATTTTATCTTTCACTTAATGAAAAGTTCTAGTTTCTTATCTTTTCATCTTTGGCCTTGAAGCCTTATTTTCTTTTAGAAACTTGTGGCTTGATGATGAGGGATTCAGATGATGATCATGTGATTATCACGTGTGCAACCTCTAAAGCTTGAAACTTGGTCTTTGGACCTATAAACATTTCGGTTTTCCTTTCCTTTTTCCTCGTTAGTTTTCGTTTTCCTTTCCTTCCCTTGGTTTAGTTTTCAGTTTTCCTTTTCTTTTTCCTTGTTATGATTTCGGTTCTCAAAGAATGGTTGTTGTTTGATTTGTTCTTTAGATCCATTTCCTTAAAGCTTGATGATGATGTTCACACCATAATGTTCTCTTGAAACCTTGGCAAGGGAACTCTAAAGCTTACTATGTTTAAGATCTACTAAGGAACAAGAAGTTGATCTTGTAAAAGTTTGAGCTTTATGTATAAGATACAAAATGGACTTGCATTCATGTTTATGTTTCAAGTTCTTACATTTCATGTTTATATTTTGAGCCTTGCATATCATGTTTAAGTTTCAAGCCAACACCTAAACTCTCAAGACTTAAAATGGACTTGCCTTTCATGTTTATATTTAAGCCTTGCATTTCATGTTTACATTTATGTTATCACCTAAATAATTAACTCGAAAGCCTGCCAATTCAACCTTAAAGTTGATTGTTCATTTAGAGTGAATACTCTAAGGGGCCTAGAGCACTAAAATAAAGAATTGAATTGCATTCATATTTACATTTCTTGCCTAGCATATTTATTTTTTTCAAGTTATCACCTAAGATCTTAAAGCTCAAAACTTGTCCTTAGATCTTGAATAAAACCTCAAAAACCATGACTACCCTATGCTTATGCTTTCGGCCATGACAAGGAAAAAGGGGTTGAAATGTGTTTTAATTGCTTTTAAGATTTAAGTGTTGAGTTCTAGAATTTTTATGAGTATTGGAAACTTTATAAATCATAGGAATGAGACTTTTATGTGAAAACTCCACTCAAGAAAGATTTGTGGTAGCTACTGCCTTAGCATTATATTTTCATGATTTTAATGAAATAAAATGGTTTTCAAAGAGTTTTATAAGTCCTAAAATGTTTCCATGAGAAACTAGCAACTTACATGTATCAATAATGTGACTTTATGTGCTATCTTGAAATGAATATTTGAGCTACTGCCTTGTTACAATGGCTGCTGTATGATGCTATTTTCATGTGTTAGAATGTGTAAAAATTATGTTCAATTGAAGAAGGAACTATTATGTGAGTGTTGGGAACAACTAGTAACTAGAAAAGATGAAAAATGTGAGTTCAGAACCCTTAGAAATCAAGATTATGGCTACTGTTTTAGGATGATTAAATTAGAGATAAATTTGTTTTAGAAGTGTTTATGAGTGTAGGGTTAATTCCTAAAAGTGGCAACAATTAATTTTAGTGCCCTAAGAAAAGTCGAAACTTAGAAAGGGCCAAAGACGTAGCTTCTAGAAACCCGTAATTGAATTATAACCTTTCTGTCCAAACTGCATGATGCTGTTTGGCACGTTCATAAGCATAAAAATTAGTGAGAATTATTAGTTATGATCCCTTAGGTGCATAAATGACTTATGTTGGGTGTTAGTATAGTTAGAACGAACATTTAGGCCCGTAAGGATCAAAGGCATAAGATACCTTAAGATAGGGGAGGTAATGAGAGATTAGCACTTCAAATAAATGAATATTTCTTTATAAGTTGTTGAGAGCATAGCATATGCATTAGCTGAGTCCGTCCCTAATTTCGGCATCCTGGTTAGGAGCATGTATATCTTGAAAGAGAATCGAGATCTTTATGTGCTACTGTATGTGCTATGAGAGATTTCTTATGTGGCTTTAAATGCTTATCATGTTCGTGAAATTGACATTAAAATATGTGAATTATGTGTTACGTGGCAAAAAGCAAATTTGGAGAAATTTGGTATATAGCCGTTATGCAAGATTTCCATCAAATTTGTGGATTTAGAAGTTATTTGCATTTCATTTGTGATTACATGCTATGAGATGAAACTTTAAGTGACATAAACTATGTGGAAACGACCCTCTAGACTCCTGAATTAAAGGTTATGAGAGGTGATTCACTAGTTCATGCACTCTCCAACTGATGAGTAATGGAAAGTAGTAAAGAGAATCCTAAGATACCTTGTAGGCACTATGTCTCAAGGTTTGCTACTGCATAAGAATTCTCCCTTCAGGTTATTAACCTTCTATGATTCAAATTGGGCCTTAGACATCAATGATAGGAAATCCACATGTGGATTTTGCATCTTCTTAGGCTCTAACTTGGTCTCATGGCTCAGTAAAAAGCAAAATATGGTTTCTAAATCTAGTACTAAAGCTGAATTTTGAAGTATGGTTGTTCTATTGGCTAAAGTTACTTGGATTCAGTCTCTACTATGGAATTGCATATTACATTCAACCTCCTTCTGTCTACTACAATAACCTCAACCCAATCCTCCACTCCAGAACAAAGCATTTCAAATTGGATCTCTACTTTGTAATAGATCAAGTAGTTCAAAAGAAAGTGTTTGTATCACATGTACCAACTGAAGACCAAGTAGTAGATATCCTTACAAGGCACTTATCTACTGCTTTGTTGCACGAGTTCATAATTAAACTTAGAGTCATTTTCCCTCCCTCTAAGTTTTTGGGGGAATGACAGATATCACAAGTTAGTTAGAGTATATAGAGCTCAACTCTTATTCTGTTAAAATAGTTAAGCTTTGTTAAGTTGTTATAATAGATTTACATTAGGGCACATATAGCACATGCTCTAATATACTTGTATATATACTCTTAAGCGTATTCTCTAGTATTCATTCAATAAAGCAATAATCATTTCTACTCAATCCTAGTTTTCTTTATTGTTGTCTCATAGAGAGTTTCTCATACTTTCTCTAGATCAGTTTGTGATACCTTCACAAATAAATGGATCTTTAGTATGTGCCTATGAGTTGGCATTTAGAGGTGAAAGACGATAAAGGGAGGATTTTGTAAATTAAATTAAACTTTTAAAATTTTATTCTATAAATCTCTCATTCTCTATCTTCTCTCCAAAATAAAACTAGGAAACACAACCTTGATATATGCATTTATGACTATAATTATGTTTGCATGATGAATTCATTATATTTCATTTAGTGTGTTTCCAATGCCTTAGTCAGGCTGCAATTGAAACAAAAAATGAAAAAAGAAAATGAGAAAAACAATGAGGCATGCATGAATCCATAGCAAAACTTATTGGAGATTAATAATGTAATCATCATTAGTTCAGTTAGTCACATGTTAGTTAGTTAGTCATTATTGTATTCATTATACTTAGTTACTGTTATAACTAACTCCCCACTCACTCTCTATATATATTCAACTCTTTCATCAACGAAACTCACCTTTTAGTTCTCTTCATTAACAATCTAATATGGTACCATAGGAAATTCGTTAATTACTCTCTATTTCCACAACCTTTTTTTTTTCTTTCCTCCATTTTCTTGCATTTTCTTGCACTTGTTTCTTGATCTTGAGTGTCAACTAGATGGCTCAGCCTCAAGATCCCCATTACCTGCTTTATCCTTCAAATCATCCAAGCTTGATTCTTGTTACCTTGCCACTCAAGATTAACTACAACTCATGGTCTCGATCAATGAAAATGGCATTGAATAGGAAATGAAAACTTTGCTTTGTGGATGGTTCTCTTCCTCGTCCTTCTGGATTCGAATCTCGATTCGAGTGCTGCCTGGGAATGCAACAATGACATTTTATGTTCAAGGATTATGAACTGCATCTCTAAGGACATTGCTGAAAGTGTGATATATACCTTCAGGATACTATGGAACGACCTCTATGACTGATTTGGACAAGAAAACAGGCCTAGGTTGTTTCAATTGAAGAAAGCCACGGTTAGTCTTTCTCAAGACTCCATCTCTCTTACTCAATATTTCTCCAAAATCAAGCCACTTTGGGAAGAATACTCCTTTGAAGCTCGTTCTAACCTGTTCTTGCACAAGTGCCAAGACTCAACAAGACTTTAATCAAACAGAATATGTTCTTACTTTTCTTATGGGACTAAATGATACATAACCCTCTATTAGGGGTCAAATCTTGGCCATGGATCTTATCCTTACAATTTTGAACGCATTTTCCTTAGTTCTTTAGGAAGAAAAGCGTGAGAAGTCTCATCCACTTCAGCAACTAACCCTCGAGTGTCAAAACCCAAAATAAGCTTCCCAATTCTAAAGCACAACTTGCAAGGAAATACAGGCTAAAATGTGCACATTGTGGCTATCTAGGTCACACAAAGGATAAATGCTATCAAATCATTGGATATCCTCCTAGATATGAGAAGAAATCTACCAAAGCTATTGGTTCAGTCAACCACATTCTCTAATCAGGTTATGAACCATGTTGTTCCAAATGATAACCCATTTACTCCAGGCACAAGTACAATAACTGCTCAGTTACTCAACCATAATAATGATAACACTTCAAACTAGAATTCAACAATTCCTCAAGGTTATGTTTTTTATTCAACTAGTACTTTACCTAATCTTGCAAACACATGTTGGATAGTTGATTCTGTGCATTATCTCATATTGTTAATTCCCTATCTCTTTTATCTCAACATACTTCCCTATCAAATCATTATGTTATATTACCTAATAATCTGAAAGTTCAAGTTGATTTCATTGGTTGTGTCACCATTTGCCCTTCAATTACTCTAAATAATGTGCTTTGCATTCCAAGTTTTGAGGTTAACCTTATATCAGTTTTACATTACTAAAAGATGTTCCTCGCAGCATAACCTTTTTTCAAAATGTTTTTCATATATAGGCCCTCCATTCCTTGAGGAAGACTGGCAAGGTGATTTAATTCAAGGCTTATATCTGCTACACACACCTATACTTGTTGCTACATCACCAAGCTCTATTACTGCCTTTGTTAATACTGGACTAGTTAGTTTTGTCAATTATGTTTCTTTATAAACTTGGCATCATAGGTTAGGCCATATATCAAATAAAGTCCTTTATAGGATTTGTCATGATTTTGCTTTTCACAAACAATTCACAGAAATAAAAGATTGTAATATTTGTCCTTTTGCAAAGATGAGAAGGTTATCTTTTGTTTCAAATAATAATATGTCTCAGTATCCTTTTGACCTTATTCATTGTGATATTTGGGGTCCATATGGAAAATGTACACATGATTGTGATATTTGGGGTCCATATGGAAAATGTACACATGATGACATGTCTTACTTCTTAACTATTGTAGATGATTTTAGTCGTTTTACATGAACATATTTTTTAAAAAGAAAATTTGATGCAACAAATGTTCTTATAAGATTCATCAAACTTATACAAACTCAATTTGGTAAAACCATAAAACAAATAAGATCTAACAATGCAAAAGAGCTAGCCTTAACTTCCTTTCTTGAAGAAAATGGCCTATTGCATCAATTTTCTTGTGTAGCTAGACCTAAACAGAATTAATGGTGGAGAGGAAACACCAACATTTGCTCAATGTGGCTCGATCTATCTTCTTCTAATCCAAAAGTCCTATCAAATTTTGGGGTGAATACATTTCCAAGCAACCTTCTTGATCAACAGACTTCCAGCTACTATTCTGAAATTTAAAACCCCTTATAAGCTACTATTCAACAAGCTTCCTGACTATTATAGCATGAGGGTCTTTGGTTGCTTATGTCATGCATCAACCTTAACTTCAAAAAGAAACAAGTTCTCCCCTAGAGTTGTTCCAGCACTTCATGGGATCCCCTAGGATACAAAGGATACAAGCTTTTCAACTTGGAAACTCAACAATTCTTCATATCAAGAGATGTAGAGTTCAGAGAAAATATTTTCCCTTTTGCTGATCCCACATATAAAGAGTCACAACCTACCTCTCCCTCTCTAGTTCTACATATCCCCCCAAAACAACATTATAGAGAACCAGAAATTTCACAGGAACCTATTCCTAAACTCCATTTACATTCCAATAACATACCTGATGACACCAATAACTCACAGCCTATACATGATGACAGTACTTTAATACAAACCATTATACTTATAAATCCCATCCCCATCCCTGACCAAAATCCTACCACCTTCAACACAAATATTCTAGCCATAAACATTAGAAGATCAATCGAGGAAAGCAAGCCACCCAAACACTTTGAAAACTATCACTATTACAACACCACTACCTATCCAATTGAAAACCACATCACCTACACTAAACTTTCCCCAACATACAAACACTTTATCTTCCAAGTTTTAGACTTTTATGAACCTACCTTCTACCATCAAGCAGGTAAAATACCCTCATTGGAGACAAGCCATGGATGAAGAGATTAAGGCCCTAGAATCCAATCATACTTGGTCTATGGTACCACTACCTAATGGCAAACATAAAATCGGATGCAAATGGGTTTACAAGGTGAAATACAAAGTAAATGGTGAAGTGGCATCAATAATTCGTTCCTCAATAGAGATTTATTAGAGGAGGAGTATATGGATCTACCCCTTGGCTACTCTAAAAAGAACCCCAACATGGTTTGCAAACAAAATAAATCGCTCTATGGATTGAGACAAGCATCAAGGCAATGGTTCCAAAAATTCTCATCTTCTCTCATTACCATTGGTTTCTCAGTCCAAAAGTGATTATTCACTTTTTCACACCAGTTCAACTTCAGATATTGATTTCCTGCTTGTATATGTTGATGATATCATCATTTCGGGTCCTAACAAAATAGCCATACTACAAGTACAATCCAAACTTGAGTTTCTTTTTAAACTCAAAGTTCTAGGTGATTTAAAATCTTACTAAGGCCTTGAGATCACAAGGTCCAGCAAAGGAATTTATCTTTCACAAAGAAAATATGCCCTCAGTTTACTGAAGACACAAGTTTCAAGGATTCCAAACCTACATCAGTTCCAATGGATCCTGAACTGAAACTCACTCCCAGATGGTGACCCTATTGAGGACCTTTCCTTTTATCAAAGAATGGTTGGAAGATTAATGTACTTAACCATCTCACACCCTGATATTAATTTCCTAGTTACAAAGCTAAGCCAATATATGTCTAACCCCATGATACCTCATGAACAAGCCCTTCACCACTTACTTCGTTATATCAAGTCCTGTCAACAAGATTTACCTTTTTCTACTACTTCTTTCCTCACCTTAAGTCCATATTCTAATGATTGGACCAGCTGCATTGACACTAAAAGATCTACAACAGGTTTCCTTGTATTCTTAGGTAATTCCCTACTCTCATGGAAAACCAAGAAACAACCCACAGTGAGCAAATCCTCAGTGAAGCAGAATATAGGGTACTCATGTATATCCATTGAGTTAACTTGGATGCAACAAATTCTTAAAGAATTTGGTGTGAATACTTCCCCGCTTTAGTGTTCTATGACAACCAATCGACCATACACCTTTCACCCAACCCAATATTCCATGAGAGATCTAAACGCATATAAATTAACTGCCACTTCATAAGAGAGAAAGTTGTTGTTGGAATTTTGAAGTTAATATATGTTAAGAGCTAATATCAACTAGTTGATATCCTCACTAAGCTTTTAGCTCCATCTCAATTTAGATTTTTATGCTCCAAGTTAGGTATTCTAGATATATACCTTCTAACTTGAGGGGTATTGGAGATTAATAATGTAATCATCATTAGTTCAGTTAGTCACATGTAGTCATATGTCAATTAGTAAGTCATTATTGTATTCATTATAGTTAGTTCAGTTATAACTAACTCCCCACTCACTCTATATATATATTCAACTCTTTCATCAATGAAACTCACCTTTTACTTTTCTTCATTTACAATCTAATAAAACTTGCTGTCATAAAGTGAAAGATAGTGTTCATGTTTTGTAAGAATATTCGACCATATATTTGCAGTCACCTTCATCTAATTTTCCATGCATACTGTTTATAGCAAAATTTTGATGCTTGTAACACCCTAATATTTAACCCCAATACGCCTAGGACGTATCAAGAGTAATTATTAGTTATTACTTCTCTTTAGATTCATTTACAAAATACTTAGCGGAAAATACAGGTAAATTTTTCTTTTTTTTTAAATGATTTATGTAAATCAAAATGCGAGCCCTTGCATGTAACATAAATACAACGTGAAGCGGAAGAATACATAAAACATACAAAACATAAACAAAAAAGAACACATCCATCATGCAAACATTCCTCATCACATTAATTAACATAGTTTAGTACAATAACACTAGAACGTAAAGGAAACATAAAGTCTTACCCATACTAGTAGGTAGAGCTTGCAGTACAATAGCATGACATAAGAAACATAATAACAAATACATGGAAATAACCCCAAAAGATACTCCCAAGCTAAGACTCCCCCTTCCTCGAACTATGGATAATGCTCCTACTCATCCCTCGGTGACACATATCCAATGAACTGGGCAAGCTCCTCGGATGCGTGAAGGTGGAAGGATGGGTGAGCATGCCCGCCACGGTGAGGGTGCATCTCCGACGTCGTGCTAACCTCGCTGCGTCACCGTCTCCTCGCTACCCATCCCGATATCCATGGGTACAGGCAGGGGAACCCTCCGAGAAAGGATGAGAATGAGGATCCTCTGATGGGTCGGTCTCCAACGTCTCGGGCGAGGCACGTACTCGGGGTAACCTCGCACCACTGAAGATGCCGACGGGCGTGATGGTTCTGCTCGTCATGGGGTCACGTCCTCTCAAAAATCATGTCGTCGCCAAAGGGGGAGGTCGAAGTGAATCTGAAGCTGGAGACTGGAAAGGCAAACGGGCGTCCCATGTATGCAAAAATGCGTATAGCACAACGACCCTCGAAGTGGTAGGGCTGATGGTCTGGATCATAGTGCAGCTCCACACGGGTGCGTCAACAAAAATCACGAACGACGCCATCGATGTTGAAAACGTAACGGAAAGGAAAGAGGGGTGAGAATCTTGCTAAAGAATCTCATAGGAAATCCTCTATCCTAGTGTCATCGTTTACGTCCCCAGGAACCTTGGGTTTATTATAAAAAGGTTAAGCATGCATAGGTTCATTATGAGGTTTTCACAAGATATTTATCCAAGGTCCATGTCTTTTATAATGATTCTTAATGCATGTATGCAGCATAATAGTTCATGGATGCATGGCAGTACTTTAGGAAAATCAAACAGATATCAAACAACATATAAGTGGCATGTAACTTTCTCTTGAACATCTTTCCTTTCTCATACTTGTGACACCAATCATAATAGTAACCGCACCCCTTTAACTAGGCTATGAGCTCATACCTTAACTAGTCGTCACTAGTTCTTACTTATCCTCTTGATAAGTGAATCATAAACATAATTATATTCATCATAATCATCATAATCCCGACTCCAGAGTACGGGTAGGGGCCTAAGGATCACCCATCATGGGACTTTTTCCTTCTTCGAAACGCATCGACTAGTTAAGACCAGTGACTTTGTCCGCTTTGGCAGGCTAATGTCTATGCCCTCAGTTTTACCTTCTCCTCAGGAGAGGAGAAGTACGTCTCGGTGTGTCACCTTAAACATCATATATTTTTCCTTCTTCGAAATGCATCGACTGGTTAAGACCAACGACTTTGTCCGCTTTGGAGGCTAATGCCTATGCCCTCATGGTTTTACCTTTTCCTCAGGGAGAAGTACGTCTCGGCATATCACCGTTAAACATCATTTTTCTCAAAAACTTTCTTATGTCCCTCAAATTTGACGGAAATTCGAGCATAACAGCTACTCTCTGAATTTCCTCAAATTTGAGTCATGCCACATAATCTCAGTCACATGCATCATTTTCATGGAACTTTCTCAATTCAATAACTTTCTAGTTCACATGAGCATATTTTGAAACCTTATGCATCTTAAATACAACATTTCATCATATCACCACATCAAATCATGCACATAAAGTTTCATGCTCAAGGAACTAACATAATCACATCATCACAAGTGTGCTCGAGGTTTATCATCATAATTATACTCTCTTGGCCACCTATCTCATAGTATCTTATGCTTTGACCCTTACGGGCCTTAGACTTGTATTTGCATCTTTATTACCCTCAAGAGGTTAACACTTAACTTTCTCTAAGATTTGAACTCACTAAAATTCCATACAGCATGCACATGAAAGGGAGAAAATATCATTTGCTTAAGGGCTCTAGAATCTCCATTCGTGACCCTTTTTAAGATTCGTCTTCACCTAAGGCTCCATAATCAATTCCTAGACCAACTATGAGGGATTCCTAGGCATGTTCTCTAAGTCATAAACCATTTTAATCTCTAATCATCACCTTAAACTTAGAAATCAACACCTAATCATTTATGAAGGGATTTTGTACATGTCTTTCTAATTATGAATCATTTATCCTTGAATCAATCATGCTAGAATAGATTTGCATTTCTATGCATTAAGGTGTTCTAGAATTCTCATCTCTAATCCCTTTCAAGTTACTTACTCTTTTCTAACTTTTCTAAATCGATCCTTGCTTCACTCAAACATAACTTACACATTTTAGCACCTTAGAACAACATTTATACAGTAGCCAAACATAGAGGGCAGAACCGAAATCATAAGCCCATAAAATCACATAATCTCTTGAGTTGAAATGCATATAAGTTGCTAGTTTTCTCTTGGGACATTTTTAGGAACAAAATGTTCTGGTAATCGATTACATGTTCCTAGTAATCGATTACCAGAGCTCAATTCATTCTGGGTTTCAAAACAAGGGTAATCGATTACATTCAATGGTAATCGATTACTTAGGTTAATTTTTTCGGAAAAATAAAGAACATAAGAGTAATCGATTACACTATAAGGTAATCGATTCAGGTTTCAAAGGTTCTGGGCATGAAGAAACCGTGGTAATCAATTACACTGCCTCTAGTAATCGATTACAGAACCAAAAGTCCTTCGAAAAACCCTTCTGGTAATCGATTACATGGATGGTAATCGATTACCAGAACCTGGAATTTGAGAAAACATGATTTTTGACACATTCCAAACTATTTAAACACCTTGAGGCCTCATAAAATAGTTTTCAACATTTTCTAAAATCATTCATGCATTTTACAAAATCAAACCATTATTGAATCATACTAAAACTCATCCATTTCTTTTTTACTAGAGTTTCCTTTTTAGGATACTTAGGGCAAGTCTTTGAGCTCTAGAATATTTAGGTGATAACATAATCTTAAACATGCTATGCACTTCATTTTACTCTTCATTAGAAAGTAAAGTGAGAGCATAAAATAAATATGAGATGCAACTTCATTATTATCTTTAAGGATTAAGTGATGACTTGAAATATAAACATGAAATGCAAGCTTGGGAATTTAAATATGGTAATGCAAGTTCATTCATTTATTCTTGTGAAATTAGTGATGGCATCAAAATAAACATGAGATGCAAGACATAAATTTAAACATGAATGCAACTTGTTTTTATCTTAACTAGAGCTCTTACAAGACTTTTAGAGGAACATAAACCTCAACCCATTATGTATCATAAGGCAAGCTTTAGAGTTCTTAGCACCTAGACTTCAAAAGAAGTCTTAAGGTTTGAACTTCATCATCAAGCTTAAGGAAATGGACTCAAAGTTCAACACTTTGTCTAAACAAAACTACAAGGGCTAAGTCATATTCTTTATTTTATTGCTCATGGGCTTCAATCTAGAGTAAAACTCTTAGAACGGCCGACCAACTTTAAGGTTGGCAAGGGTAAGCTTAGAGCTCTTTGAAATCATGTGATTAATTTTCTTTAACAAAACTTTTGTGATCTACTTTACATTTTTTGCAAACTTTGTTCAAACCAAAGCAAAGGAAACCAAAATCATGAAGAGGAAAGGAAAGAAAACCACAAACTTTATCAAGGAAAAAGGAAGAAATCAAGGCATGTATGGTCCAAGACCAAGTTGTTTCAAGCTTTAGAGGTTTCTCACATGACAACAACAAGTCATTATCTTGAAACCTCATCATCAAGCTCATGTTTTCTTTATGAAAGGGCCTCTTGGCCGAAAAAGAAAGGGGAAGGGGAAAAAAGTTTGAAACCAAGAGAAAAACTAGAACTTTCTTAAAAACACAAGCAAAAACATTAAAACAACACCCCTACCTAAAGAAGTCTTGAAGAGAGTGAGGAAGCTTTGTTTTCTTGATGAAAGGAGAAGGAAATCCTCTTGAAGTCTTGAGGAAGAATTTGGCCCAAGTGAGGGAGTTTGAGAGGAAATGAGAGGATTTTGCAAGAAGTGTGAACTTACCAAGTGAACCAAAGTGTGACAAGGTTCATCAAGGCTTGGTATTTATAGAAGATGGAGAGCTCATGGATGGCCTTTGAGGGAGGAGTGGCCGGCCAAGTGAGGAGGGAGAGAAGAAATATCTCTTTGATTGGTATGGTGGAGAGCATGGGCAAGGCATGGTGAGGTATGGGTTTGGGTATGGCCTAAGGCATGGGCTTGGAGTGCAACAAAAATCAACATGTGGCACCATTTTTAGGGGGGATTTTCGGCCAACACATCAGCCAAGGGGAAGGAATTTTGTTCATGTAATTGTGGTTTAAGGATGTGTTTAGGTGTGTCTTTGATTAGGCTTTTGATTAGGAGTTTGTAAGCAAGTGTTTAGGTGAGAAAATGGTTAATTAAGGTGGTTCAAGACTTGATTAGGAGGGTAATCTTACTAGATTAGTAATTTAAAATAATTCCTTTGGTCAAATGAGGTATGACACAATTCCTTAATTTAAGGAATTGGAGAGAGAAACACTATTAAGATTCCATGACTAGGAATCTTGAATTAAAGAATGCAATTAAAGTTTATCTAAGCAATCTTAGGTTCTAATTAACCTCAATAAATCATTTTGACACTAGATTAATTATCGAAATAAATTAATCTTCGATTAGAGCCTAATATTGCTTAGGTTTGCTTAATTGTGTCATTAGACTCACTGTACACGTTCTTGGGGCAAAATGGTAATTTTATTCTAAAACTGCAGGACCTTCAGAGCAAACTAAACATCAAACATTGCTCAAAAACATCATCCTAAACTTCCTAGAAAAGTTCGGGCTCAAACGGCACCTTTTACCCATGTAAAACACAGAGGGTATTTTGGTCATTTTAAGCCGAAAGTTTAGAAAACAAGTTTTTCTCCTCGGATATCATTCATGATAGCATAATCCCCATTAAACATCGAGTTGACCCATTCGAGGGTTGCGGGGCAACTATTCTAAAATTTGGGTAAAAATGACCTCAGGGCATTTCGGTCATTTGTACTAAGGAGAAATCGGGCGTTACAATGCTTATATTGCCAACAACAAATAACTGACAATCTCCTTGTGTAGGAGGCCAAATTGCTCTAAACCAAGCGTGGATCGACAAACTGAAGTTTGGATGACAGCCTTTGCTTTTTAAGATCTTAATTCGGGAATAAAAAACACTCCTCTTAGGTTCTCCACCAAAGAATCGAGTGTCAAACTTCTTTTTTAATGAAATGAGGATCGAATGGAGTGAAATGTAACGTGATTGTGATTTGTGGTGTGATAGTGTAAATGAAATGTTTGACATATTAAAGAAGAAGAAGAAGAAGTTGCAGAATGTAAATTGATTGACAAATGTAAATGAGCACAAAAATTGTAAAGGAATTAAAGGCAGAAATTAAAGACGGATTAATGCTAAGAAAGTAGGAAAATAGGTTAAGAACAATTACTCAGTGAACTCAGACTCTGTTTTGTCATTGGAGACGTATAAGAGTGAGTGTATGAGTAAAAATTCTAACCCTTTATAGTCTATACAGAACTAGTATTTATAGATAACCTAAGACTCTAAGATCCTGATGCTTGTCCCTGGCTGCCTTTAGATGTTGTCCACATGGCTTTGACGGTTTTCTAGTTTGTCATTTGTTCTTTCCTACCACTTTGTCACGTCTTTGGTAAGCATTTAGCAATAACCGCTAGTAACCGTCAATTGATGAACGCCTTAGGGACATCCTAAGGTCCCCAGGACTTTCAAAATTTTCTAGGTCTTCAGGTGACAAACTCCCACTTTGACATGTCGAACTTCAAGCATGAGAATTAGTTGTCATTAGCTTCTAGTTGTCTTACTGATCTCCTTTTGATCTCAAGATCTTTTAAGTCTCAAATAACAAACTTCAACTTCGACTTGTCAAATATCAAATAAAAAACTTTGTCAATATTGTCTTGCCAACTCGTGTATTCCAGCTTCGTCATAAATGGTCTTCCTTGGGTTTCAACACATTGTCTGACAAATTTGAGGCTTTGTCAATTTCGTATAACTTGTCAAATCTGACATGTCAAACCCTTAACTGATTCTTAGCTTGCGAAGTCTAATGTCAGTTTGATAACTTGACACTTAGCAAAATTTGGTGCCAACATGATGCCCCCACAACTCCTACTTCGAAGGGCAACTTTGTTGATGAGAAGTTAAGGAGTTGTTATTTAAATTTAAAATAAATTCTTTTCACCAAACTGAAATCTCCTTAAAGATCATTTCAGGGCACATTAATCGGAACTACCACATCCACTAGATCACGTCACGCATCATAGGTCCGAAATATTGTAACACCCTAACTTTCACCTAATACGCTCGAGTCGCATTCGGCTAGTTATTAGTGGTTACGTCTTCGTTTTAGAATTTGACTTGGCTTTCTTTAAAATACGAGTACTAAAAATACGACTAAATTTTTCTTTTTGAACTTAAGACTTAAAATGCGAGCCGCGCATGCGCATAGGGATCGACTATTAAACAAGAAACATAGCAACTAAATATACATCACCATAACAGTCATAAATAAACCATAGAATAAACACAACATAACTTGTAGTATTATATTATAATCATAACAAAACAACGATGCCCTTATAAATATAAGGACACTTAAGGGTATCAAATACACCAAATAACTTTAACTAACACAAAACAAAGTATTAGCAAGGCTTTGACTAGTCTTCATGCTTCCGCTGCCCCTCTAACCTGTCTAGATGATGTGATTCCTACGCCGTGCCCCAATGAAGATCATGAATGATCCACATCATTCTCGTCTGGTGATGACACGGGAAAGAGGAAAGGGGGTGAGAAACTTATTCAAGATTCTAGGAGGCTCCCGACTCTAACACAAGTGTCATCGTCGCCCCAACCACTTCGGGTTTCGTTATAAAAGAAGTGTTCATGCATAGGTTCAATTTTTAATTTCTCAAAGCTTATTATCCGAAGTGGGTTTCTTTTAGCATGAGTCTTGATGGTATGAATGCAACAGATATTTTATGTATGCATGGCAATGCTTGAGCATGACAGTTCACGTATTATATATATTTATCACTTAATTATAAACACAAATGGAACAACTACTAAACATATGCATGTGCGTCTTTTATCATAATTGAACTCTTCGAGTTCCTTTCTTAACTTTTTCCATCTTTCACTTTTCCACCCTCATCGTAGCCACAAATCCATCCAACATGTCGCCCCGGCAATTTTCACATAGCCACCAAAACTCCAAATACACCCATCGCCTAGGAATGAGCTCAAACCTAACTAGTCATCACTAGATTTACATGGGGAAAAAGGGGGATTCACATTTCTTTCTTGGATCACCCGTACAACCCTTAACTCGGGAAGTCATAATGGGATCATTTCCACTTTATCGTATCTTGTATGGATGCAACATAAGTATACAACCATAGAACATCATATAATATATCCTCTACTCATAGCTCATATTCTCATGCACCTCAAGCATAGCATGACACATCACTACAACAACATGTTTACAAATACACATATGGTCTCATGTTCATGTCATTAACATATTCACATCATCATGAGTATACCCACTCGGTCTCATTCTCACATCACACCTTCTATCTCATGGTGTCTTATGCTTTGGCCCTTACGGGTCTTAAACTTATGTTCTAATTATCCTAACCTTCATTATGGATTTTTATAACACCTAAGGGATCATTACTTACAATTTTCACTAAGGTTTATGTTCACTAATATATCCAAACAGCTTTGCATCGCTTAGGCAGAAAATTATCATACGCTTAGGGTCCTAGAATCCGTTCTTTGACCCTTTCTAAGATCCATCTTCGCCTAAGGCTCTATATTTAACTCCTAAACCAATTATGAGGGATTCCTACACAAATCTACTAATTATAAACCATTTTTCTTAAGTCCAATTATGCTGGAACAGAATTACAATATTTGTGCATCCAAGTGTTCTAGAATTCACATCTTAAGTCCTTTCTAGTTACTTATTCTTTCCTAACTTCTCTAAATCGATCCTTGCTTCACTCAAACATAATTTACACATTTAAACCCCTTAGAACAGAATTTATACAGTAGCCAAACATAAAGGGCAGAACTGAAATCATAAGCCCATAAAATCACATAATCTCATGAATTAAAATGCATACAAGTTGCTAGTTTTCTCTTGGAATAATTCTAGGGATTCAAAACTCTTTTAGGACTCAAATCCTTACATTAAAATCATGAAAGTACACATGAGGTTAGTAGCTAAATTAACTTGTTCATAAAATAGATTTAAAGTATATAATTTTATGCATAATGTTGCTTAGGTCCTCCTAAGCTTGGAAAAATTACAAAACATAAACTATGGACACTTGTGATTAGAGGAACTCATACTAAGTCCATCATCATCACCACAAGGCCGAAATGGCTTCTTAAGAATGAAAACATTTTCTTAAAAACCTTACATAGGATACTTGGGCAAGTCTTTGAGCTCTAGATCATTAAGGTGTTGACATAAACTTAAACATGCTATTAGAAAATAAAGTGAAGACATAAAGTAAACATGAGATGCACCTTTTTATTATCTTTGGAGTTTAAGTGATAGCATAGAATATAAACATGCTAGGCAAGAAAGTAAACATGAGATGCAAGGTTCAATTCTTTATTCTAGTGCTCTAGGCCCCTTGAGGTATTTACCCAAATCAACAATCAACTTTAAGGTTGAAATAGGTAGGGTTTGAGATTTATTAAGTGAGGATGCACATTCTTGTTTTAATCTTTAAGTTGTTTAGTGATGACTTGAAAATAAACATGCTATGCAAAGCATTAAAGTAAACATGAATGCAACTTTATTTTAGACCTTAGCTAGAGCTCTTTGTAAGACTTTAAAGGAATAAAACCTCAACCCATTATGTATCATAAGGCAAGCTTTAGAGTTCTTAGCACCTAGACTTCAAGGAAGTCTTAAGGTTTGAACTTCATCATCAAGCTTAAGAAAATAGACACAAAGTTTAACACTTTGTCCAAACAAAACTACAAGAACTAAGTCATATTCTTTATTTTATTGCTCATGGGCTTCAATCTAGAGTAAGACTCTTAGAATGGCCGACCAACTTTAAGGTTGGCAAGGGTAAGCTTAGAGCTCTTTGAAATCATGTGATTAATTTTCTTTAACAAAACTTTTGTGATCTACTTTACGTTTTTAGCAAACTTTGTTCAAACCAAAGTAAAGGGAAACCAAATCATTTAAGGAAGAAAAGGAAAAGAACCGAAAATGAAGCTAAGGAAAAAGAAAGAAACACAAGCATGTATGGTCCAAGACCAAGTTGTTGCAAGCTTTAGAGGTTTCTCATAACAACAACAAGTCATTATCTTGAAACCTCATCATCAAGCTCATGTTATTTTCATAAAATGGCCTCTTGGCCGAAATGAAAAAGGAAGAAAGAAAAGAGTTTGAACCAAGAGAAAACTAGAACTTTTCTGGAAGAAAACAAGTAAAAACATTAAAACAAACCTCTACCTAAGGAAGCCTTGAAAGAAATGAGAAGGAACTTGGATTCTTGATGGAATGAGAAGACAAAATCTCCTCCTTGATGGAAGTGATGATTCGGCCAAGAAGGAAAACCAAGGAAGATGATTTTTCCTTGAGAAAGCAAGCTTGGAAATGAAAAGATAAAGTGTTTGAGAGGTGGTTTGAGGTGAGGGAGTGGTGGTTCAAGGTTGTTTATGGTGGTTTGTGGTGGTCGAAGGATTCTTTGAGGGAAGGAAATAGAAAAGCAAGATGAAGAGAAATTTGAGAGAAAATGCAAGAAAGTGCAAGAAAACTAAACTTGGCAAATGATCTAAAGTGTAGCCAAGTTCTTCCAAGCTTGGTATTTATAGAAAAATGAAACTTTGTGGCTGATTTGGGGAGGGAATGGCTGACGGTTTTCAAGGCCAAGGGGAGGAAAATATCTCTTGATTGGTATGGTTGTGAGTATGGGCAAGGTATGGTAAGGTATGGCTTCAAGTATGGTCCAAAGCATGGCTCAAGGCATGGTCTTTGGAGTGAAACAAAACCAACATGTGACATAAATCAAGGGTATGCATTTCGGCCAGATTTGGGCAGCCAAGGGGAGGATTAATTTGCTCAGGTAATTGTGGTTTAGTGATGTGTTTAGGTGTTTCTTTGATTAAGGTTTTGGTTAGGAGTTGTAAGAAAGTGTTTAGGTAAGGTAATGGCTAATTAAGGTTGTCAAGATTTGATTAGGAGAGTGATCTTACTAGATTAACAATTTAAAATTATTCTTTTGGTCAAATGAGGTATGGGCATAATTCCTTAATTTAAGGAATTAGAGAGAAAATACTATTCAAGATTCCATGACTAGGAATCTTAAATTAAAGAATGCAATTAGAGTTTATCTAAGCAATCTTAGGTTCTAATTAACCTCAATTAGAGCCTAATATTGCTTAGGTTTGCTTAATCGCGTCATTAGGCTCACTATATACCTGTTCTAGGGGCAAAATGGTAATTTCGCACTAAACTCCCGGCCCTTCAGGCCAACTAAACATCAAAAACCACTTATAAGCATAATTTAAAATCTTTTGGTAAAATCCGGGTCAAGGACGTGAAACGGGGTAAAAAGCCGAGGAGCGTTTGGTAATTTCGCGTCAGAACTCAAAAATGAGATTCTTCTGCTCTATTACTACACATAACACATATAATCCTCTATCAATATCAAAACATCCCCTTGAGGATGGTCGGAGGACGATCCTCATTTTCCGGGTAAAATGACCTCAAGGGCATTTCGGTCATTTGTACACGGAAAAATGAGGCGTACAAATATTCCCTCGATATGTCCAATATGCCATATTCTACCTTCATCAAGAACAACAAAGGGAAAGGCCCTCTAGATGCGATGAACATATTGTGTTTCTTTACTACTAGCTCAACTCGATCGTGTTCTTGAGAGCACAAAGATGCAAGTTTTGTACCTCCCATTATCCATTCTCCTTCGCCAAGATAATAAACTCTGCCTTGCTAAACTATTGCTGGCCCATTTTTATGACAAAATTGGCCTTTTTGTTAAGAAAAGGCCGGAATCTGTCAACCCTGGAGGTCCACTTTGGCTATTGAGCTTTGGCTAAATGCCATTTTTGAACCTCAACTAAGTTTTCTCCAGGCTACCCTAGATCGAGGTTGTAATGGTCCTCGACTTTGTTTTCTTCTCGACCCAAAGTAAAGAATTCAAAGCCGTTCAACGAATTCTACAATTTCTTCAAAAGTTTTCATAAGGCTTCCTTTTTTTACAATGATCAAATGAATTTAAGTCCATTTGCTCGTCGTTTCGCTCCTCCTTGGTTTGTCAAACCCATTATTCGTGACAATAAAATAGGTCAAAATCATGATGACGACATTTGGGCTAACTTCCTCTGTGCTCAAGTTATACCTTCTGGCCTCCAAGCTCAAATTCTCATGGTGTTGTCCTCACGCACCAAACTTCATGGTTCAACAATTCAGATTTTCTCAAGCCATCCCTGTACCCATAATATTTGACCCAAAAGAAGGTCCCATTTTGAAGTTTCCAAGTTTAAGTGACTTTAATGCTTGGTTATCTAACAATAAAGAGAACAGAGGACTTTATTCCCTCATTCATGTTGAACCAAGTTTGTATCCTAGTGTTTGTTTCATCGAGTGGTGGCATGAATATTACAACATCTATCACTTCGACATTGATGAAGTAAAATCACAAATTCTACTGACTCTTCTGGCAATTTGCAACAAGGCCACGAAGAGGATACTGATCAAGGTGGCAGCCTTTATTTACTCAACTCGACGTTTATTATCTGTCAATTCCTTATCTAATATTCACTTTTCTTCAGGCGATGATTGTAACATCCCTGTTGCTTTATGGATTGCTATCCCCACAAACTAACACGGGTCTTTTCAGTGTGCTTTGTCCTCACTCACACGCTTCCTAGGAAAACTTCCCAGGAGGTCACCCATCCCAAAATTACCCCAAGTCAAGCACGCTTAACTGGAGTTCTTTCATGATGGGCTACCAAAAGAAAGATGCATCTTTGTGGCATAGGTAGTACCAATCAATTCATATAAGCCCTCCTTAACTGTATAGTCCTATACTTATAGACTTCAGGATCCCTCATTCAGGTGTGTAATTGGTTCATTCATGTACCTCTCCGCTTGGAGGTAGGAGCCGTTCCTTGTCCGTGCCTTCTCGCACCAGTGATCACTTCCTGCCTCGTCCCAGGCGTTACAACAATGTTGAAGACCAAGGTCATAAAAGAAAAGCTGCCACCCTAGAATTAGGAAAGTAAAAGCTAAGGATGCATCGACTAAGGCAGGAGCATCGACCAAGGTTTCTAATAGTTCAAAAGTTTCTACGTCTACTTTTCCTTCTCGATTTCACTCTTTAACTCCTTCCAATTCCATATCTGGCAAGGTAATACACACAACATTTTTTTTTTTTGGCTAATCCTTGTCAACATGCTTGTAGTCCATCATTGTTCAACAAAGTGAATCCCCTTCAGTTAAAGGTCAATCACATGACCTGGTCGAAGTCGATGACGAAGAAGAAGAAGATTCTTCCAATTCCCTTTCCACAACAAGGAGCATTTTAATTCATAATATTACTTATGCATTGTGTTGTCGAATATGTACATTTTCATAATAATCATCATTTTCTCTTTTGTCCTCACGTGTGCTTCTTTTGCGGGTACAATAATTAATCCTACGAGACCATGGGCGATGCTCAACGGACAAGGGAACATATCAATTCATGATTATGTTGTCGACGATATAGTGGTTCCTTCCATCATTGGAGAGCAATCAACCCATGCCATTGTGCCAGTTCAGATCCTCTAACTCATCTGCCTAAGCCATTGAGCCTCAATTTAAAGCTCTTTCCTCAATTATCCTTCTTACTTCAAAAAATGACGAAGAGGATAATGATGATGATGACAAATTTGACATGAATTTTTTGGATACTTTACATCAAGCTTTATTAGATTCAATGGTGTCGACACTCCATTCGTCTCTGAGGCTCAAAGTGTAAAAAATATAGCTACCTCATCAACTGAAATGTTAAAGAGTCCGAGTCCAACATCTAATGCTCCCCTAGTGATAAACCTTCCTATTGATCAATTACCTGCCATCCTAAACCTACTTAATCACCCCTTTGAAGCTTTAGTTTTGGATGTGACTTAAAATAGAAACTTGTCAAGGCTACTTCTACTTTAGCTCAGACTAATTTGCCAGACCAATATCAATATTTGGTAAGTTCTTTTCGAAATTTCATTACTAAATATCTGGACTCGTCACCATGATCAGAAGTGCTTCTAAGCAAAAGCGAATAGTGCTAAAACCGTCAACTTGGCCCACAAAAATATTGAGAAGATCACTCAACAGAAGGCTAAAGTTGTCGATACTTTACAACAAGGCAAGGTTCGTGAGATTGCTCTAACTGAGGAAATTGAAAATCTCTAATCTCAAATTCAAGAGCAGACATCTAAGAAAGATAGCCTTACTAAGCTTCTGGCAGAAGGATAATGGCATTTAGGCAGCTATGACAAAAGACTTGAGAAATTGGTGAAGGAAGAAGAAGCTACCACTCAAGCACTCAAAGAACCTCATTTGACCCTTGAGAAGGGAGTCAAAAAGGTAGCAGCTTTACAACTTCAACAGGATTTGAAGCTAAAGCTCCATAGCCTATTACCATTATGTACATTTCTATCTTTTGAACTCTGTCATTCATGATCGTTGTGCCGAGCTTTATTTTGTTTTTTAAATTTGACAACTACTCGCTTGGTCGAATTTTATTTTTCTTTACTTTCCTTTGACAAATGCTTGCTCAGTCAAGTTTTAATTTCTTGCTTTGATATGTTCTTTCAACTAATCTAGCATTGTCGACTTATGTTTGCGTGCATTGTCAATTGTGTATCTTAACTTGGTACATAATTGGTTTATGCTTTTAAGTACTTGCCATTGATCGATGCTATTTTTTGTCCATTGTTAACATTGACTAGGCTATAAGCATTACCAGAAAATGTTTTGTCAACTCGAATAGGGCCTTCCCAATTTAGGGACCATTTGCCAAATATTCTTGACTTCTTTTCAAATGGCAATATGGCTTTCCAAACTAAGTTTCCAATGTCGAAACTTTTAATTTTCACATGATGATTATAAAATCTTTTCATTATTTCCTTTTGTCACATCATAATGCAACAATCTGTCTTGTTCCAAGTCATTTAACTTGTCAAACATAGAACTCTAATAGATGTCAATGGGTAATTCATTTTGTCATGACACCCTTATGGATTGTAAATTAATCTCAATGAGAAAAACCGCTTCATGCCCATAAACAAGTTTGTAAGGGCTTGTTCCTGTTGAACCTTTGGGTGAATTACAATATGCCCACAAAATTTGCTTAAGTGTATTATGCCAATTACGAGGTTGTCGACCTATGTGCCTTTTAATCAAAGCAATAATACTTTTATTTACAGCTTTGACTTGACCATTAGCTTGTGCATAATAAAGAGTCGAATTAATCATTTTAATTGACCTCGTACTAGCATACTCAAGCACTCTTTGACCTGTGAACATTGTTCCTTAATCTGTGGTCAAAGTTTCAGGGATCCCAAAATAATAAATGATTCTTTCTTCAATAAAATCAATTATTTCATTTTGAGTAACATCCTTTAATGCAACAACTTTTACCCATTTGGTAAAATAGTCGACAGCTGCCAAAATAAATTTATGGCCCATTGATGGAGGAGGGTAAATTTGATCAATAAGATCCAATGCCCAACCTCTAAATGGCCATGGTTTGACAATGGCATGCAATTCAAATGCTGGCACATGTTGTACATTGCCATGCTTTTGACAATCTTGGCAAGATTTAGCATATTGCATGCAATCCTTAGCCATTGTCGGCCAAAATAGCCTTTGTCGACGAAGGGACCACCTCATCTTTTGTCCTGCTTGTGGGCACCACAAATCCTTTTATGAATCTCTGCCAAAGCAATATATGCCTCAATTCTCCTAAACATGATAATAAATCACCTTCGATACCTTTCTTAAACAAAGTATCATCAAGAATAACATAATTCAGGGCTTGGTACTTTAGTTTTCGGTCAACACTTTGGTTTGGATTCTTTAAGTATTTGACAATTGGCTTTCTCAGTCATTGTCATCCAAATGATCAATTACAAATACTTCTTATTCGTCTAAAGGGACCAAAATTTGTTCAATTGTGACGAACAATTCCATGGTCGACGATCTTATTTTATATCTCGAAGCTATTTGAGCAAGCTCATTTGGTTCTAAATTCAAGTTTCGAGATACATGTCGAAGCATGATAGTGTCAAATTCATATAATAACCTTGCAAGTTGTCGCAAAGCAATTAAACAAATTTTTACCAACACATCTAAATTCTCGACAACCGTTTTATGACTAACTATGAATCACCAATGACATTGACATTTCTCACTCTTTTAGCCAATAATATATCGAGCTCAATAATCAAGGCCTTATATTTGACTTTGTTATTTAAACATGGGAATTTAAGCTCAAACATAAACTTGGTGGGAATGTGATCTAGAAAGACCAACATTATCCCGGC
Source organism: Dalbergia oliveri (assembly GCA_030441495.1). Taxonomy (NCBI): domain Eukaryota; kingdom Viridiplantae; phylum Streptophyta; class Magnoliopsida; order Fabales; family Fabaceae; genus Dalbergia; species Dalbergia oliveri. Next base: position 33,244,849 of record JAMLFY010000004.1, on the reverse strand, counting down.
CAAAGCACCTCAACAATGTTTGAACCGTCAAAGAATAGCTTCCAAGGGGTTATGCCCACATAATTTACCATTGACTCATCTAACTCATCACAAGGATGGTCAATGAGAAAATCAGTCAATATTCGTCCTTTGACAGCTTTGGTGGGTGTATATTTAATTGTGAACTCAATCAAAGCTAACATCCACTTACCAATTCGACCATGCAAAATGGGATAGGATAACATATATTTTATTACATCAGCTTTCGAAATTACGTGGACCTCTCTTAAAATCAAATAACATTTGAGTTTGGTGCAAGCAAAGTACAACAACGAACATAATTTTTCTAAAGGACTATATCTAGACTTGACATCTGTCAATACTTTACTAAGATAATATACAACTTGCTCGTTACCATTGTCATCTTCTTGTGCCAACATACTTCCAATGGTTGCTTGGGAGATAGTAACATAGAGTTTGATAGTTTGCCAGGCTTACGACATCATCAGGGGGTGTTTGTCAAGCATTGATGATGTCAAAAGCCTTTTGATGGTTTCTTGTCCAAACAAAGTCTTCTTCTTTCTTGAGCTTGACCAATAGTGCAAAGATCCTTGTCTTGCTAGACAAATTAGCAATAAAACTTCGCATGAAGTTCACCTTCCCTAGAAAAGATTGTAACCTTTTTGTTCCTCGGGGCGAAGCTTCAATTATTGCCTTGACTTTATTTTGGTCGATAGCAATTCCCTTCTTTGGACCAGGAAGCCTAGAAAGTTTCCTATAATCACACCGAAAGCACATTTCAAAGGGTTCATTTTTAAGCCATTCTTTCTCATTTTGTCGAAGGCTTTCCTTAAATGCTTGAGATGTGCTTTTTGTTTGTTAGATTTGACAACCACATCATCTATATAAACCTCCATGAAATAGCTAATAAACTCATGAAAAATGGTATTCATGGTTCTTCAATATCACCAGATTCTTAAGTCTAAAAGGCATGACTACCTATTCATAAGTGCCTAAGGCACCAAGACATCTAAATGTTGTCTTGGCACATCCTTTTCAGTAATAATACTTTGGTTATAACCAGAATATACATCCATAAAACTAAGTACCTCATTGTTAGTTGCATCATCGACTAACATGTCTCATAGGCATATGATATTCATCTTCTAGGGTTGCATTATTTAGATGTTGAAAATCTATGCACACCCTTAATTTGCCATTCTTTTTCATAATAGGAACAATATTAGAAACCAAATCGACGTACCTGTTCAAATAAATTTTGCTTTGAGCAACCTCTCATTTCTTCTTTGATCTTGGTCATTATCCCTGGTGCAAATCGTCGAGGTGCTTGTTTGACAAGTCAACTGTTAGGCTTCAGGGGTAATCTATGCTCGAGTTGATGGCTGAGTCCAGCCATTTCATCTTATTCTTATGCAAAGCAATCCCTATATTCTTTAAGCAATTCAACCAGCTCTTCTTTGAAATCCCTTGGCAATAATTGGCTGATGTAAGTTAGTCTCATCTCGCAAGCCTCGCCTAAGTTAATTTCTTTAAGAGGGTCCTGCACTTCAGGGTTTATTCCTACTCCTAAGATTATCAAATAAAACAGAAGTATTATCAAATCCTAAAGGTTCCAAATCATAAATATAGTCTAATGATGCACCATCAGTAGTGCATGTAAATTGTTCGACCATATAGGCCGACAAATGAGCCATTTGGCTTGACAAATCCATAATACTAATCTAAATCTAGGACTATTTCGACCCCAGTCCTGGGTATCAACTTCAAGCCTTCATTGCCAATGACATATTTGTCAATCTTCTCTGGGTCAAATTCACCTTTGACTTCCAGGGGTTTGATCTTCTTGTTGTAAATTGTGAAGTCTACATGAAGTTGTTCGACATAGCAAAAGCTATCATTAACTCCCACTTCTTCGATGCTTCCTTCTTGATTCCATAATATGAGCTTTTGATGTAATGTCGACGGACTCTCCAACTCCATGGATCCAATCTTGTCCAAGTAAGACATTATAGCTCGCTTTTGATAGAACCATGACAAACATTGTCTTTTGACTAATACTTCTAACCTTAACATTCAGAACCAACACACCTTTGGTAGCATATGATTTGCCATTGTAATCAGTTCAGCAACATTAGTCTTCACCAAGTCTTTCACATTCTTGCCAAACTTTGTCAGCATGCTTTCCTGGCATTAGACTGATAGCTGCTCCACTGTCGACCAGGACCCTATTAACCAACTTTCCTTCAACTTTGCTTTGATGTGCTATGGCCTCAAGTGTGCCTTAGTCACTTCATTGGGATTTTGAAAAGTCCCATCACTGCAAAAATCTTCACAAACAAAGAAACATTCATCTCCCATAATAACATCTTCACAATCATCTTCCATCTTGGCATAAGCTCCTTTGACAGGATATTCTAGGTAAGATAGAGACCAATCCTACTAAATTTGTGTTGAAAATGGTATAGAGATCGTCATCAAAACTAGTCTCAAAGTTATTTGTCAGCAAGTAATCCTCAATCAAAGGATGATACTCTAGTAGTACTATGTCATTTTGACTAGCCTTTAACAGTGGGTGGTAGTATGGCACTATTTTGTCATTCTGACTAGTCTCGTGTGTAGTTGGCACTTCTTGTGTTAGGTGTTTTTCAGTGACCTTGGACATTTAGTCCTCAAGGTTTGACAATCTGGCCTTTGGACCTGCATGACATCCTTCAAAAGAACAAAACCTTTGCCATTAGGAGTTTTGGGCTTGCTCACTTGAGAACTGGCTTGACTTCACCTTTCTTTTTGTCAACTCTCTTCTAAACATAAGGATTCAATTCATCCTTCGTCCTTGGTTATACCTCCTTCTTGGCCTTTTTTTCTTCTTTGAAGATGAAGCCTCATCAGCATGATGGATGTTCTTAACCTATTGGTTCTAAACAACTCTGGCAAGAGGAATTCAAGTTGACTTTACGTGTTGTTGGGCTTGCCATCCATCATCACGATAGTATTCATTTTGATTGACTTGCCCTATTCCAAGTTTAAGAAACTTGGGATCCAAAGGACCAAAATCAAATTTTGACCCACTTTTCTTTTCAGTTCTAGGTTTTTCTTCTTTCTCAATAATTATCTTTCCAATCTTTTACTTCTCATACGTTGCAGCTGCAATTCGATAAAAACAACACTGCATCTTGGACACAGAGAAACATCTTGATCACTATTCTTTTGCTTGATCATAAATGTCAAGAGATCTTCCCTTACCTTTGGATATATTATTTGTTCAACAGCTTTAAAGAAGTCAAGCTCATAATTGTGTCAAAACTTCCTTTCGGCTTCATGGTTTGACATTCCCACCCAGGACTTAATATCCATAAAGGCTAGTTCAACAAAGCTTGAATTAACTTGAAAAGGGTCAGTGTCCACTTTTATGGGCTTTTCTTTCCCTTCAAATGTTAAATGTCCTTCGTCGATTACTTTCTGGATCAAATCCCTTAAACGAACACAACTATTAGTAGCATGTCTAGTCGATTGATGAAATTTACAAAACTTTTGCCCCTTCAACTTTGATATTGAAGGAATTTTCTTTCCTTTAGGAAGAACAATTTGTTTATCTTTTAAAAGTACGTCAAATATGTGATCTACCTTAGTAATGTCAAAAGAATAAATTTTCAACGATGCCATTTTCTCTTTATTTCTAGCAAGTCTTAGGGACTAAAAAACATATGTTGTTCCCAATTTTAAGTCGGCCACATTAACTTCATCACCACTACCTTCGACCTCGTCATCAAACTTGGTCAACTTCGACATAAGCCACCTTTTCATGACGAAGTGTTTTCTTCTTATTCTCTCTTTTTCTCTTTTTCATTATTCTATTTGACGTACTTTTTCTACTAATTGGCCAAGGTCTATGAATTGCAAATTAATTAGTTTCTTTCTTATATCATAATCTAGACCATTAATGGCCATTTTGACAACTTCAAACTCTAGCACAAGAGTAAAACATCAATTCCTTGCATTTCTAAACCTGGCCAATAATCATCGACAATTTCCCTAAGAAACGTTGAATAGTAAATAAGTCAGTCAGGCTAACCTTATTAGTTTCACCTCGAAAGAATTGATTATGAAAACTATTTTCTAATTGAGCCTATGTTAAAATATAATTGGGCCTCAAATTTGAAAACCATATGAAAGCATTTTTTATTAAAAAAGAAGGGAAAAACGCATTTTTAAGTGTTCATTTGATGCCATTTCACCTATTTCTATAGTACATCGAGCAATATGCTTGATTGTTGATTCCTCGTTCTCTCCAAAGAACTTTGTCAAGGATTTGGGAATCTTCCAACCTCTAGGTACTTTGACCTATTGGATAAAATCTAGAAATGCAGACACAAAAAGAAGTATAAAGCCGAATCTATTTAGGATAGTTTCGATAGTGTGAGTGATATTTTGATGTTGTTGAATATTTTGAATTTTGCGAGCATGATGCCTCTACATTTTGTTGTCAAATGTAACATTCTCCAAGTAGAACCTCATCCTTAAGTCATGGCATCGTACTCAAGAGTTGTTACTTATAGATTTGTAGACTTTTCTTAATTATTTATAGCAAGAATCGTGTATTTACTAACTCGTGGTTCTATCAAAATATATAGCAAGAAACAACGTATTTATTTAATACAAGTCAAGCACAAAAGGAAGCTCTTCTATGAGCTTTAGTTCACATCTATTCTTTACTATATTTACAGACATATACATATATAACTATGTACAATAGATCTGAGTTCCCACAACTAAACTATAGAAATTACAATTTAGTCTTTCTTGTAGTGCTTCACTATTCTCTATAATCAACCTGAGATGACACAGAAACACAAACAAGCAAGGGTGAGAATTCTGAAATTCCCATAAGGATATAATCATAATGTTATCGTTATCATCCCCCACTTCCGTTTATCAAGAAAGTGTGATCATACAATACATATTAAATATTCATTTTAAAGTTCTAAAATCATCCTTCCAAAGTGGATAGCTTTTATTATTCAATCACATATCATACTACTCAACATCATATAAACCCTATACTGCTAAATCACAACTTAACATATTGGCCTCAATATTGATAATAAAATTCCTCACTTAGCACATAAGATAAAAGACTACTTTAGGGTAATATATTGCATCTTTAGGACTGAGCTCATTCCTATACATGATCATTGGATTTGCTTTCTCCAATTCTCACACAAACCTATTCCTAGCTAAGTTTACTTTCCCCGACTCAATTCAAGGGTAGTTAGGTTTACTTTCTCCAACAAACCAGGTTTACTTTCTCCAACCAAGAATTATAAACCTTATGCTTTTCTTGGTAGTCAGGTTTACTTTCCCTGACAAATTGAATTTACTTTCTCCAAGTCCAAGAAACATAATCTTATGCTTTTCTTAGTGGTTAGGTTTACTTTCCCGACAAACGAGATTTACTTTCTCCAGCCCAAGAAACATAATCTTATGCTTTTCTTTCACATATGAGCAATTGTAATAAGCATTCATATCTATGTGTGTCTAACCTCATCAATAAGTTCAATTGCTTAATTATTCATATTTATATTCTTATGCTCTTGTCATACTAGTACAAGATGTCATTATTTCATCAATTCAAAGCATCAATTCATTTTCAGCACAATGGCAGATTTCACATATTCGTAGCACGATTTATTCTACATTTAAAACCATCAAATCTAATGCTATAAAAATTCTAATGACACTTTAATGTGTCCACAAGGTTCTATAAAAATTTTAGAATAGAAATCCTTCTCTAACTGTTAACAAAATTAGACAAATTCTTAAAACCACTTAACCTTAACTAGACCTAAAATTCCTAATTTTTAACCTTAGCAAATGATTGAATCAAATAAAAATAAAAATCACAGTTATACTTTAAGATGTTATCAACAGTAAGTATAAATTTCAAAGGAAAATTCATCATTTTCTATGGTAGAAAAATTAGACAAATTCAACTTCAGTTTCAATAATCCAAGTAGCATGGATACCATTTCGATTCTTGATTTTTTTAAAGCATTAGGAGTCAAAAACAGAGCTCAAGAAAATTTTTAGATCTATCTTAGGATGTTTACCTTCAACATATATTTTTTTCTAGCTTATGAAAATATCCACAATTCCCTCAGAAAATTTGTGATCAGTGCTGCCTATACAAAATCGAAAATCTAGTAGCATGGTTCAAAATCTCTTTTCATAAAAATGATTTCTAACATCATCCAAACACTTCACCAAAATTAATACATCAATATCTATATATCACCCATCAAAACAACTAAAAACATCAAGAAATCAGTAACCAAACTTTAGAAAACATATTTGAAAACCAAAAAGGTTTAAGAGCCCTACTCTTGGAAATTAGTGTATCATTGGCTCTAAGATGCTCCTAGATGGATTCCTTTCACTCCAAAGCTCCCAAATCAAACCCAAATCCTTCGTAAATCAGTGAGGAAGTGAGGTATCAATGTGAGGATTGATGGAGATGAGATTTCAATCGGTTAGATTTGTAGATGTTAATGTATGGAATAACTTCCTGAAGGAAGCTTGTGATTTTATCAAGTCTAGGCTAGGAGTTTAGGCATTTGAATGAAAGCTTGAGCTCTCTTGATATAGAAATGGAGGCTGCACAAAAATGAGGCTTGAAGAAGAAGAAATTTTGGCTTCGAGAGGAAGATTTGTGTGATGTTTATCTTGTAAATAAGTTGGAATATAATATAATATGAATGGATAATTCTTAAAGAAAGAAAGTAAAATGGATGGCTAGGATTTAATCTTGTAAATCAAGATTAAATCTTAGCCCTACACTTGGCTACTAAGGATAACTTTATCTTATTGTAAAGATTTGACTATCTTTTGGTGTTAAAAATCGCATATTTAAATTTCCTGAATTGGTAAAACATTGTACCCAGGTAATCAAACATTGTCCCAAAAATTAATTCTAGGTATAAAATCTTTATTCCTTCCCATTTCTAATCTTAATCCTATAATTTCTCAGTTTTGGTATTCTGGATCCCAATTCTAAGGTTTCGGTTGTCCTAAGGCCAGAAATTTGATTACTGAGCCACTATTCATCTTGGCCTAAAATATTTTTTTTCCGTCCGTTGGTCATCCTTATCATTACTACATCTATTAGATTTTTTAAACTATGACTAACAAAATTCATTGATTTTTAATAATTTTTAGGGTGTTACATTGAACCCTTTGAACTTCATTATCAGCATCTTGTCCTTAATGGACAGATTGATATTTGGGTTGACAATGTCATTTTTATTTGGAGGTAGGTTATTGATTTCGTCATAGGGATCATTTGGAATGTCATCCAAAGTGATGGCTTGAGCCACACATCCCATTTGTCAAGCAAGTTGCTTGAATCTTGTATTATTTGTTTCAATCAAAGGCATAAATACTATCGCCATTTGTTGAGTCAACATATTGACAAGATCGTGGTGACTCTCATCAATTTGTTGTTGAAACACAACCATGGAATCAACTATATGTAGGAGTTTCCATCACACCCATTCTAGGTATGTCAGGGAAAATTGGACCAATGTTTGGTTGTTGTCGATGACAAATTCTCTACTTCAACTCCAGAAGAACCTATCAATTGAGGGCTAACAAAGCCAAACTTGGCAAATGTGTGCCAAATTAAGGCACATTTGACATAAAAGGCATACTCTGACTTTGAAACGAGGATTATGCAAGTAAACATTATTAAACACACCGTTATTACCAATATTTGATTTATTCCTAAAATTTGATGGATTTCCCATGTTTGGTAGTGTGTGAGGTATGTATCCAGGGAGTACATATCCTAGAGGAAGACCATATGGAGGCCACGTCATCGTGATGGAAGTGCTCACATTTGTTTGTGGCATACTTTCATGTGTTGACTAACTAAAGTCAACGCAAACTCCAAAGTATAAGGGGGATTATTCTCTCCCTCATTTCACCCATCCTTTGATGAAGATGACGTTCTTGACATGTTTGACACAACGATACCACTACATAAGCGCATACACTTTATTTTTTCTTAGTTTGACATGTTTTTCTTTTCAACTAGTGAGGTCCTACCAGGCATGCCAATTTGTTTGTAGCAAAATTTTAACACTTATATTGTCAACAATAAATAAATGACAATCTCGTTGTGCATGAGGCCAAATTACTCTAAACCATGCGTAGATCTACAAACCCAGAAGTTTGGATGACAGCCTTTGCTTTCAAGATCTCGATTTAGGGAGCGAAAAATTACTCCTCTTGAGTTCTCCACCAAAAGAATCGAGTGTCAAACTATTTTTTTAATGAAATGAGGATGGAATGGAGTGAATGTAATGTGCTTATGATTTGTGGTGTGTTAGTGTAAATGCAATGTTTGATAGATTAAAGAAGAAGTTAAAGAATGTAAATTAATTGATAAATGTAAATGAGTATAGACACTATAAAGGAATTAAAGGCAGAAATTAAAGAGATTAATCCTAGAAGGGGAAATAGGTTAAGAACAATTACTTAGTGAACTCAGACTCTGTTTTGTCATTAGAAATGTATAAGAGTGAGTGTGTGAGTAAAAATTCCAACCATTTACAATCTATACAGAACTAATATTTATAGACAGCCTATGTGCTAGCACCAAATTTTATTAACTATAGATTGTCGAATTGGCATTCAAATTTGATAGTTGGAAGATCAAACAAGGGTTTGGCATGATAGGAACTGACAAGTTGTGTGAACTTAACAAAATCTTTGGTTTGTCAAAATAATATGTCCAAACCCAAGGAAGGTCGTTGACAGTCTTTGGTCTAATTAACAAATCGACATTGATAAAGTTCTTTTATTATATGTTTGACAAGACAACGTTGACAAAGTTTTTCATTCGACACTTGACAAGTCAAAGTTAAAGTTTGTCATTTGAGACTTGGAAGATTTTGAGACCAAAGGAAGATTAGTAAAATGACTAGAGAATAGTAATGATCAACTTTCATTCTCGAGGTTCGATAAGTAGAGGCGGTGGTTTGTCACTTGAAGACTTAGAAAATTTTAAAGATGAAACCATTGTCAGAGTGACCCCATCGCATGTGTTCGTCAATTAACGGTTCCTGGCAATTTCTAGCGATTATTGATAGAAGCTTGACAAGGACGTGACACAGTGGTGATAAAGAGCGAATGACGAACCAATAAACTATCAAAGCCACGTGGATAGCATTAGAGACAGCCAAAGACAAGTGTCAAAATCCTAGAGACTTAGGTTGTCTATAAATACCAGTCTCTGTACAAATTGTAAAGGGTTGGAATTTTTACTCACACTCTCTCTAAACGTCTCTAAATGACTACACAGAGCCTGAGTTCATTGAATATTGTTCTTAACCTATTTCCTTGCTTTCATAGGATTAGATTGCATTAAATTTCTTTATATTTCATGTACTTTATCTTCAGTTTGTTAATTAAGCATTATATTTTCTACAATTTCTTCTTTTGCTTTAATCTGTCAAACATAACATTCACATAATCACAACACAATCACTTTACATTGCATTCTATCCCATCCTCATTTCATAAGAAATAGTTTGACACTCGATTCTTTGGTGGAAAATCCAAGAGAATTAGCTTTCGCTCCGAATTGAGATATTGAAAAGCAAAGGCTATCATCCAAAATCTTAAGTTTGTCGATACGCACATTTAGAGTAATTTTGCCTCCTGGGCAAGGAGATCATCAATTATTTGTTGTTGATGATATAAGTGTCAAAATTTGCTATAAACAAATTGGCACACCGGTAGGACACACTAGTAGAAAAGAAATGTGATTGCTGAAAAGGAGAAAGAGAATATGAAACTGAAAGAAAGGTGGCAGGTAAGTCAAAAGTTGATTTTGCTCCTTTTGATCCTAAGTTTCTTAAACTTGGAATAGGACAAGTCAATTAGAAGATGAAGACGGTCGTGGTGATGGATGGTAAGCCCAACAACATGTCAAGTCGTACAGAGTTATTCAGAACCAATGGGTTAAGAACACCCATCATGCCACGAAGCCTCTTCTTCAAAGAAGAACAGAAGGCCAAGAGGAAGTATCACCAAGGATGAAGGATGAATTCAAATCCTTATGTATGGAAGAGAATCAATAAAAAGAAAGGTAAAGTCAAACTAGTTCTCAAATAAGACCTAAAACTCCTAATCGTAAAAGGTTTGTCCCCTTGAAAGATGTCATGCAAATCCAGAAAGCTAGATCATTAAACTTCAGAGACCAAATACCTAAGGTCACGAAGAACACCTAATACAAGAAGTGCCAACTGCACATTCAGACTGGTTAGAATAATGAAAGAATGCCAAAATATCATCCACTGTCAAAAGTCAATGAAAATGAAGGGAAGTGCCAGAGTATCATCCTTTGTAAACAAGTTTTGATGACGACCTCCATACTATTTTCAATACAAATTTAGTAGGAGTAGTTTCTCTATTACCTAAGTATGCTATCGAAGGAGCTTATGCTAAGACGAGGACGACTATGATGATGTTATTATGGGAAATGAATGTGTCTTTGTTTGTGAAGATTTTTGTGATGGGATTTTTGAAAAGCTTGACGAAGTGACTAAGGCACACTTAAGGCCACTGCACATAAAAGAAACAATTGAAGGAAAGTTGGTCAATAGAGTGCTTGTCGATGGTGGAGTGGCTATTAGCCTAATGCTAGAAAGCATGTTGATAAAATTTTGGCAAGAATGTCAAAATTTTGGTAAAGACCAATGTTGTTGTGACTGATTACAATGGCAAATCATCCACTGCCAAAGGTGTTTTAGTTCTAAATGTCAAAGTAGGAAGTGTCAGTCAAAAGACAATGTTTGTTGTAGTTCCATCAAAAGTAAGCTATAATGTCCTACTTGGACGAGACTGGATCAATGGGGTTGAAGCGATACCATCGACAATACATCAAAAGTTCATACTCTGAATCAAGAAGGAAACATTGAAGAAGTGGGGTGGATGACAATTTTTGCTATGTTGAACAACTTCATGTGGACTTCAAGATTTACAACAAGAAGATCAAGCCCTTGGAAGTTGAAGGTGAATTTGACCCATAGAAGATTGACAAATGCATCATCGGTAATGAAGGCTTGAAGTTGATAAGAGGTCAAAATGGTCCTAGATTTAGATTAGTTTATGGATTTGTTGAGCCAAATAGCTTAGTTGTCGGCCTACATGGTCAAACAATTTACATGCACTACTAATGGTGCGTTGTTGGACTGTATTTATGATTTTGAACCATTAGGATTTGAAAATACTTCTGTTTTATCTAACAATCTTAGGAGTAGAAATAAAAGTTGTGAAGTGGGGCCTTCTCGAACAAATCAACTTAGGCAAGGCTGGCGAAATAAGACCAACTTATATTAGCCAATTGTTGCCAAAGAATTTTAGAGAAGGTCGAATTGCTAAAAGAATAGGGGACCTTTGCATAGGAATATGATGAAATGCCTGGACTTAGCCGACAACTTGTAAAGCATAATTACCCCTCAAGCCTAATAGTTGACCTGTCAAACAAGCATCTCGACGATTTGCTCAGAGGTAATGACTAAGATCAAAGAAGAAATCGAGAGGTTGCTCAAAGCAAAGTTTATTTGAATAACTAGGTACATCGATTAGGTTTCTAATATTGTTCCTGTTATGAAAAAGAATGGCAAATTAAGGGTGTGCAGGATTTTTAGATCTAAACAACGCAACCCTAAAAGATGAATATCATATGCCTGCAGACATGTTAGTCAATGTTACAGTTGGAAATGAGATAATTAGCTTTATGGATGGATATTTTGGTTATAACCAAATTTTTATTGCTGAAAAATGTGCAAAGACAGCATTTAGATGTCCTGTGCTTTACGTACTTATGAATGGGTAGTCATGCCTTTTGGACTTAAGAATGCTGGTGCGACATATCAAAGGGCCATGAATACCATTTTCCATGAGTTCATTGGTAATATATGGAAGTTTATATAGACGATGTGGTTATTAAGTTAACAACAGATGACACATCTAAGCATTTAAGGAAAGCCTTTGAGGATGAGAAAGAATGGCTTGAAAATGAACCCTTTGAAATGTGCTTTTAGTGTGACTGCAAAAACTTTCTAGGCTTCTTGGTCCAAAATAGAGGAATTGCCATTGACCAAAATAAAGCTAAAGCAATAATGGAAGCTTCACCCCTGAGGAACAAAAAGCAATTGCAATCTTTCTGGGCAAAGTGAACTTCATGCGACACTTTATTATTAATCTGGTAAGACAAGGGTCTTTGCACCATTGGTCAAGCTTAAAAAAGAATAGGACTTTGTCTGATAAGAGACCATTAAAAGGCTTTCGACATCATCAAACAATACTTGACAAATACTCCTGATAATGTCGCCTAAGCCTGGCAAACCTGTCAAACTCTATATTGCTGCCTTTCAAATGACTATTGGAAGTATGTTGGCACAATAGGATACAATGGCAATGAACAAGTCGTATATTACCTTAGTATAGTATTGACAAATGTCAAATCTAGATATAGTCCTTTGGAAAAATTATGTTTGTCATTGTACTTTGCATACACCAAACTTAAATCTTATTTGATTTCAAGAGAGGTCCATATAATTTCAAAAGCTGATGTAATAAAATATATGTTGTCCTATCCCATTTTGCATGGTTAAATTGGTAAGTGGATGTTAGCTTTGACTTCATTTACACTTAAATATATATCCGCCAAAGCTCAGAGGACAAATATTGGCCAATTTTCTTGTCGACCATCCTTGTGATGAGTTAGACGAATCAATGGTAAATTATGTGGGTATAACTCCTTGGAAGTTATACTTTGATGGTCAAAACATTGTCAAGGTGCCAAAGCTAGAATAGTGTTGGTCTTCAGATCACATTCCCACTAAGTTCATGTTCGAAATTAAGTTCCCATGTTCAAATAATGAAGTCGAATATGAAGCCCTCATTATTGGACTTGATATGTTATTGGCTAAAGGAGTTAAAGATGTCGAAATCATTGATGACTTAGTTAGTCAAAAAACAATTGTCAAGGGAATTTAGATGCGTTAGTGAAAATTTGTTCAAGTACTTTGTGACGCTGCAAGATTATTACATGAATTCAACACGTCACACTTTGACATGTATCCTGAGACTTGAACTAGAAGCAAATGAGCTTGCTCAAATAGCTTCAAGATATAAAGTAAGATCATCGACCATAGAGTCGTTCATCACAATTGAACAAATTCTTGTCCCTCTTAATGAACGTGAAGTGTTTGTCATTAATCATTTGGATGACAATGATTGGAGAAAGCCAATTGTTGAATTCTTAAAGAATCCAAACCATAGTGTTGACTGAAAATTGAGGTACCCAGCCCTAAATTATATTATTCTGGGTGATACTTTGTTCAAGAAAGGGTTGAAGGTGACTTACTATCTTGTCTGGGGGAATCCAAGGCATATATTGCTTTGGCAGAAATTCATGAAGGGATTTGTGGTCCCATCAAGCAGGACAAAAGATGAGATGGCCTCTGTCGACCAAGGCGTTCTGGCCAACAATTGGCTAAGGATTATATGCAATATGCAAGGTCTAGCCAAGATTATCAAAAGCATGGCAATGTGCCAACATCAGAATTATACAATTGTCAAACCATGGCCTTTCAGAGGTTGGGCATTAGATCTTATTGGTTAGATTTACCCTTCTTCATCGAAAGGTCATAAATTTATTTTGGTAGCTATCGATTATTTTAATATATGGTTCGAAGTCATTGCATTAAAAGATGTAACCAAAAATGAAATCATTGATTTTATTGAAGAAATGATCATTTATCATTTTGGGATCCTTAAAACTTTGACCACAAATTAAGGAACAATGTTCATAGGTCGAAGAGTGCTTGAGCATGCTATTACAAGGTCAATTAAAATGATTACTTCTACTCCCTATTATGCACAAGCTAATGGTCAAGTCAAAGCCACAAACAAAAGCATTATTGCTTTGATTAAAAGGCATATAGGTCAACAACCTCGTAACTGGCATAATACACTTAAGCAAATTTTGTGGGCATATTGTAGTTCACCTAAAGGTTCAACAAGGACAAGTCCTTACAAACTTGTGTATGGACATGACGTCATTCTTCCTATTGAGATCAATTTACAATCCATAAAGATATCGAGACAAAATGAATTACTCATTGATAGTTACTGGAGCTCAATGTTCGATGAATTAAATGGCTTGGAACAAGAACGAATTGTGGCATTAGAAAATATGATGCGAAGAAAGAGGCGATGGCCAAATTTTATAATCGTCATGCAAAAATTAAAAGTTTCAACATTGGAGACTTGGTTTGGAAAGCCACATTTTTAAAAGAGATCAAGAATACTTGGCAAATGGTCCGCAAGTTGCGAAGGGCCTTTTTGAGTTGATAAAACCTTTTTCTAATAATGCTTATAGCCTAGTCGATGTTAACAGTGGACAAAAAATAGCATCAATTAATGGCAAATATTTAAAAGCATACAACCAGTTATGTACCAAGTCAAAATAAACAAATGACAATGCACGAATGTCACAAACATTAAAATAAGATGTTCAAGCCTAACCAAGCAAGCATTTGTCGAAGTCAGAAACATAAAATAAACTCGACCAAGCAAGTATCTGTCAAATTTAAGAGAAAATAAAGTCAACGTAGCAAGTAAGTAACTATTAAAGTTAAGGGAGCAAGCTGTGAAGTTTTAACTTCAAGTCTTGTAGTTCAGAGCCATTTCATTGGTCAATTCGGCCTTTTCAAGGGTTGAATTTGCATAATGAAGTGATTTTGTAGCAACCTCGTTTTCTTTCGTCAACTTTTCAATTCTTTTGTCAAATTTACCAAGATGATGCTTGCCTTCTGCCAATACTTGGTGAGAGTATCTTTCTTAGTTATCAAATCATCAATTCAAGCTTAAAAGCTCTGAATTTTCTTGATTAATTCACTTTACGAGATTCTCCATGTTGAAGGCTCTCAAGGACTTGGGTTTTTTTACTCATCCTAAAAATTATTTAAAAATTAATTTGAGTTTTATTAGTCATAATTTCAAAAATCAAAAGTTTTAGCAACGATGAGGATGGCCAACAACAAAAAAAAATTTAGGCCGGGTGAATAGTGTAACACCCTAATATTTAACCCAATACACCTAGGACATATCAAAATTAATTATTAGTCGTTACTTCCTTTAAAACTCTTTTAGAAATAACTTCAAAATACAGATAAATTTTTTTTTTTTTGAAATGAAACATGTAAAACAAAGTGCGAGCCATTTGCACATGACATAAATGGAGCGTGAAGCGGAAGAATAAATCATACAATTCAAAAGCCATAAAGAACACATCAATCATGAAAACATTCCTCATAACATTAATTAACATAGTTTAGTACATCGCTCCAGAAATATAAAGGAAAGCATAAAGTCTTACCCATATGAGTGGGCAGAGCTTGCAGTACATAGAACTGGAAATACATCAATGGAAAGGAAAATAAAAGCAAGTACATGGTAAGACCCCAAAAGATAAAATACCCAACTATCACTACCCTCACCCTCCACGCCTATGATGACGCTGATCCTCGGATGGGAAAATGTAGCCTGCGACGGAGCTCCTCGATGTAGCCCAACAAAGCGGAGATCTAGGCATGGGAATCGAGAGACGACGTGGCCTCCGCGATGTGGTCACCTCTGGCCGTCGAACGCGCCTCGCATGCCTCGGGTGATCCTCGCTACCTCCAGAGATCCATAGGAAATGAAGGGAAGAGCCCTCCAGGGATCGGCCTTCTACCGAGAACGGGGACATACTCGGGTATCCACATGCCGGATGAGGAAGGATGAGCACGACGTCTCTCGTCTGAGGTCGCGTCCTCTCAAAGATTTGGTCATCGCCAAAAGGTGAAGTCGGATCGAATGATAGCTGGAGACGGGGAAGCAAATGGGCGTTCCACGTACACAAAAACACGCACCTCACAATGACCCTTGAAGTGGTAGGACTGATGCTCGGGGTCATAGTGCACTTCCCAAGTGGGCGGGTCAATGAAGATCACGAACGACGCCATCGATATCTGAAGATGTAACGGAAAGAAAACAAAGAGGGTGAAATCTTGCTAAAGAATCTCAAAGGGGAAATCCTCTATCCTAGTGTCATCGTTTTCCCGGAACCTTGGGTTTATTATGAAAAGGTTAAGCATGCAGGTTCATTATGAAGTTTTGACAAAAGATATTTATCCAAGGTCCATGTCTTTTATAATGAATCTTAATGCATGTATGCAACATAATAGTTCATGGATACATGGCAGTTCTTTAGGCAAACCAAACAATAATCAATCAACATATAAGTGGCATGAAACTTCTCTTTGAACATCATTCCTTCATCTTAATCTTGTGACACCAAACATAATAGTAACCACATCCCTTAAACTAAGCTATGAGCTCATACCTTAACTAGTCATCACTAGTTCTTACTTATCCTCTTGATAAGCGAATCATAAACATAATCACGACTCCCGAGTAGGTAAGGGGCCTAAGTGTAACATCCCAAATTTTTCTTAATATAGTGTTACTTTATTATAACATTTTATTTTGAAAGTATGAAGATTTTGTTTAGGCAAGAAATATTTAAGGATAATTATTGAAAAAAATGTATAATTAAAATATTACAAAACTTAATAGTTGTACAATCTGGAACTTAGCACCAAAATGTAAAATTTTAATTATTCTATTGGATTTTATTAAAATTACAAAAATGCCACTAGAGGATAGAAAATAAACTTATAACATAATTAGCTAGAAAAAGCTAACAGAAACATTAGAAAAGCTTAAGAGTGTCATTAAATTATTAAAAAAAATGATAAAAAATTAAAAATATACCTTAAACATAAATTTGATCATAAATATCAATATTAAGTAATTTTGTATAATATTAGCATAATTGCACAAAAATAACCTATTATGGAGTATAAAATAAACTCTGAAAATCCTAGAAAATAACTCTAAGTCTTGTAAAAAATTTTTTTAACTAAGTTATGATATTAAATAAGGAGGACCATGAAATAGGTCTCTCCATTAGGCTATGGATAGTGTTAAAAATCATATTGATCTTTAATTAATTAATTTTGACTTAATTAAAGCTTAAATTACCTAAATAATCACTTAAAATTTAAGATAAATTTTCCTAAACCTTGATTTATCTTGCTGATAATACTAAACCAATTAATTAACACCTAGATCAGCCACATGGAAGAAAAAAAAATATATTTGAAAAATAAAATTAAATGGTCAAACTTTCATATTATAATTATTCAACAACCAACCAAACTTTGACTAAAAATTTCAACAAAGATGAGCTTGTCTCTTTATCATGTTAGGTAGCTCAAAATTCACATGGGCTGCTATATAAAATTTATATATTTTATTTATAGATAATTAATTATTTTAATTAGCTCAAATTAGACCTAATTAAGGTAAAGATATATTAAAAATACTAAAAATTATAGAAAAAATTCATGAAAATTATAGATAACTTATAAATAAGGTAAAAACATGTTCTTAACAATAGATTAAGGAAAATTAATTTTTATGATGATTTTATGAATTATTTAGTATATATAACTTTAAGATAAATATGCAAAATTTGTCATTTTCATATATTAATCATTCAAGACAACTTTCCACCCTCTATAACTCTATTAGACATGTTTTTCAAACCTATAGGCTGCCAAAGAAGAAAAAAAATAATAGTTAAATAAATTATTAGTTAATTAATAATTAATTCTTAATAAAACTAGCAATAGTGTAAAATATCAAATAAAATATAAATAATTATAGAAAATTATATAAATTTCGTGAATACTTGTATTATATCTCTAATAATCTTATTATGATGTTTGAATAAAAAAAAAGTCATTTACTAATTAATTAACTTAATTAAGATGAACTAGTATAAGCAAATTTACCTTATTTTGAATAATTAATTATTAAATTATATTTAAAAATATTAAAATTTAATAAATGAATTTAAATCATTTCATTAACATTTTAGTATGTCTTTAAATGATAATTGAGAATTTATTAAATTATTTAGTGTTAGTTTTAATATTTAACTAATCAAATATGATAAATAAATTATGAAATTAGTAATATTTTAATCCTAAACTTTTTCTATAAATAGCACCCCTCTAAACATCACTCCACACTTCATTCTTCTTGCCCAAAATCTATCAACACTCATAGCCATCATTTCTCTCTTCATTTTCTTTATTTTCACACAAAAATATTTACAAATATTTAGCAAATCACCTCCAAATTATCACCTCTTCTTATCACCATCTAACTTCAACACTTCCCAGCCTTTATACATGAATTATAGCCCTTAGAGAAGGTTTAGAAAAGTTGAAGAAGTTGCTGGTCTAGCGTGGGTGTTGCTAAGTTTCTAAAGCTCCAAGAACAAGTAGGGGTTTTTCTTTCACTAATAAGCTTCATGCATGATTTTCATATATGATGTTGTTATGATACTCAAAGTTTGTGTTTATGGTTTTAATATGTTTGAATGATTTAAAGATTGTGACATAAAATACTTAATCTATGTGTATATGATGTATATTTATTTGTTTACTTATATGGTTGAAAAGTATGATTAAAGATCATTTAAATTTTGATTATGCTTTCTTCAAATATTTCAATGTTGTCTAAATTTGTTGAACCATGTATTTTCATTTAATAAAGTTTTGTGCACAAGTTGTGAAATTTTAAGGTAATATAGCTTGATTTTGACCTCATTATGTATTTGATCATAAAATATTTTTGGTTCATAAAAAGTGTTGTATTTAATTCATTATAATGAATGGATTTTAAACCTTTGAGCATGTAATATTTAGCTTGGTTTATGTGTTATGTTTATCTTGGACTATGGACCTTGGATTATAAATATTTGACTTGAATATAAATTTATTAACATTAAGAAATATTATTTACAAAGATTTAAGTTAAGGTCCCATTAGGAATATGACATATAAACTAACTAGATTCATGCTTGAAGTGATTTCTTAAAGTTTGGGTATAATTTCAATTATTTATTTTTAAATATTTCTTAGATTTTATTGCTCTTTTATTTACCCTATGATTATATCTTTATATCGATAAAAATATTTTTTACTTATATTGAACATGTAAAGGTAATTTACCTACATATTTTCTAAAGATAGATTGGAAATAATTTTGGGTGTATTTAGGCTTATGGAATTAGTAACATATTATTACTTGAAAATAAATTATTATATGATGAAAAACTAAGTTAAGTATATTTTATTATAAAGGAAATGAATTTATAAAAATAGTGTGATTTGGTGCTTCAATAATAATTGTAAGAAATATGGGTTTTATGAGTATTTTAGGAATCCTATGTTGTTTGGACTTTATGTGTAAATATGAAAAATCTTGTGGTCTATATGTAAATATGAAAGAAATCATGTAAACTTTATGTAATTTTCATTCTTTATGTATATTGTATGCACTATGTAAAATGAATACATAAATAAGTGACACTTCGGGGCCCGCCTTATAGCGGATAAGGACTTGGTGTACACTTAGTCTTGCAGTTGCTAAACGACACCTCGGGCCCCGCCTTGTAGCGACCAGGACTTGGTGTACGTTATAGTGATACCTTGGGCCGCCATGCTAGCGGACAAAGACTTGGTATTCACTCTTGACTAGGGCGCCTACAATGAGAGCTCTCAGATCCAATATGAAGTAAACCTTGCAGACTATAATCATTTGAAAAGAACATGATACTATAAAAGGGAGCTTAGGATACTCATGATTATTTATGACACTTCTTTGAACTTTTATTATAATTGATATTGTGCACTTCTATCTTACTTGACATTAGTAAAATATAATTTGAGTTAATATAAAATATTGCATCTTACTCACTCCGTGTTATTCTTAGTATTTTTGGGATGAAATGGGACTCCCCTGGAAACATCACCCTCCTGGGAGACTTCTCTCACCCCTTTTCTTTGATGTTTCCAGATAGCATGGATCGTCATCAACAGTGAAATGGATGTAGCCTTGGACTTAGTTTCTAAATAATCAGATTCTATTATGTGTGTAGATAGAATCTTTACTATCTGTTACCAGACTTTGGTTATGTTATATTGTTATATTAAAGTTTTCCTTAATGTATCTTGAATGTGTAATATGTATTATATCCTATGGATTGATGTTAGTAGTGAAGTATGTTTTTATAGATGATGGTTGTCTAAACTGGGAACTCCTGATTAACAAATAGTAGTAATATGTTAGAAAAGAAATATTCTTTGTCATTTAAAAATTACCTTGGGTTGCTGGAAGAAAGTGTATTAGTAAAAGTGTATTACTTGGTATTTAAGCGTGTCCATTGTGACCCACCTCTCTTTCCTGGAAATCTACAGATGCATGATTTACAGTTGGTATATATTATTCCAGAATAGAACTATAAATGAGAAATAATCATAGCAGTTTAAAAAAAAAATTCTCATAAAATTTCAGATTACAGGATAATAATATTATGTTAGCTAATTATTGTTTAAAATAATAATAATATTAAAACTTAAGGTGGAAGAATTAGAGCTTAGTGAGGTGTTACATTAATGGTATCAGAGATTTCCTCGGAAGACAACTGTCATTAGGTAGAATTCATGTATGTCATATTTCTCCATATAGGGTTTTCTTTATATAAATTTGTTTTGTGTGGCAATTGTTTCTAGCCTAGGTAGGAATATTTAGCTTGATCACCTCAATACATAACTAACTATGTATGCAGAAACAACATGCGACCAAGACAGAGATCTGTTCCTCTTAATGGTGGAGAAGAAGATAGAAATACCCTGGAGAATATGGCTAGCAATTAGGGAACAAGTGATGTTGACTAATAGGATGTTGCAACGGATGGATGAGAATGGTGCTAGAAATGGGAATGGCAATGGTCAAGGAATTGCTAATGGAGATACACCTGGTTTGCACCCTCAATTCTATGGGATAACTGAATTTAAAAAGATGCAACCTCCATCCTTCAAAGGAGAATATAATCCAACCATAGCTGAAAATTGGTTGATGAACATAGAAAAGATATTTGAGGCCATGGTGTGCATAGAGGGAGGTGACTTATGCCACCTAAGTCTCTATTAGAGGCACAAGAAGTTCCTCTCACATGGAAACAATTCAAAGCTACCTTTTTGGAAAAATATTTTCCGATAAGTGTAAAGAATCGAAAGAGTGAATTCCTGAATGAAGGGGAAATATGACTGTTGGACAATATGTATCAAAATTTGAAGAATTGGCCAAGTTCTCATCTTATTTAAAATTCAATCCAGATGAAGCTTGGAAAGCAATGAAATTTGAGGCTGGCCTAAATCCAGAACTAAAGAATGCTGTAAGTACTATGGAAATCAGAAATTTTCCTCTGTTGGTAAATAAATGCAGGATTGCTGAACAAAATATTAAGGATTTGGCGGCTAAGCGCAGAATATGTTTAAAAGAAAAGAGAGGAAGATAAAAGTAGATTCATCCCACCACAATTTCAAAAGAATAGGAACCGAAGCTGGAACCAAAACCAAAATCAGAGAGGAGGAACCCTATAAAGGAAAAATGCCTTTACCACCACGACAAGTCCCTACACCTCCCCCAACCCTTGTTTGTGGAAATTGTGGGAAAAATCATGGAAACAAGCCATGTTTGAAAGGAATGGGTGTTTGTTTCACATGCGGAAAACGGGACATTACTCACATGAATGTCCTCAGAATCAGCATAAGGGAGAAATTTCCAACCAGAGGCCTCAAGCCAAAGGAAGAGTCTTCGCTATGAGTACACAGGAAGTGGCTAGAATCCTAAATTAATATAGGGTACGTGTATTTTAAATAATAAAACATTAATTGCACTGTTTGATTCTGAGCTACTCATTCTTTTATTTCTCCAACTTCTGCAAATGAACTTGAATTACCCATGTCTACCCTACCACATGACTTGATTGTTTCTACGCCCATTGGGAGTAGAATTTTGACTTCTTCTTTGTTTGGGACTGTCATATTCAGATTGGTACTCATTGTTCCATTGTTGACCTTATTTGTTTACCTATGGATGATATTGATATTATTCTAGGTATGAATTGATTATCTGATAATGATGTCTTTATGAATCGTAAGAAAACCATACATTTCACTATCCAAAATATCCATAGCACCCTATAGAATTAATGTCACTCCTTGAGTTGAGTGAATTGAAGAAACAGATAGAGGATCTATTAGGGAAAGGATTCATTAGACCTAGTGCCTCACCTTGGGAGCACCTGTGTTGTTTGTAAAGAAAAAGGATGGTAGCTTAAGGTTGTGCATAGATTACCGTCAATTGAATAAAGTTACCATTAAGAATAAGTATCCTCTTCCTAGGATTGATGACCTTTTTGATCAACTGAGAGGAGCCACAATGTTTTCTAAGATAGATTTAAGGTCAGGATATCACCAAATTAGAATTAAGGAAGAAGATATACCTAAGACTGCTTTTAGGACTAGGTATGGACATTATGAGTTTTTGGTGATGTCTTTTGGATTGACTAATGCTCAGCTTTTCATGGATTATATGAATAGGATTTTTAGACCTTTCTTAGACAAATTTGTGGTGGTGTTTATTGATGATATTTTGATTTATTCTAAGACTAAGGAGGAACATAAGGAGCATTTGAGGATAGTTTCCAGATATTGAAGGAAAAGCAATTGTATGCAAAACTAGAAAAGTGTGATTTCTGGCTAAAAGAAGTAAAATTCTTAGGCCATGTGATTAATGGGGATGGTGTGTCTGTGGACCCTAGTAAGGTAGAAGCTGTATTGTCTTGGGAGAAACCTAAGACAATAACTGAGATTAGGAGTTTCTTAGGACTTGCAGGATATTACAGGAAGTTTATCCAAGAATTCTCACAGTTAGCTTTGCCTTTGACTAGGTTGACCCGAAAAGGAAAACCATTTGTGTGGACACCTGAGTGTGAAACTAGTTTCCTAGAGTTAAAATGTAGGCTCACATCTCTAGGATTAGTTATCCCTAACCCAAAAAGGATTTTGTAGTGTATAGTGATGCCTCCAGAAAAGGTTTAGGGTGTGTCTTAATGCAAGAAGGAAAAGTAATAGCTTATGCTTCTAGGCAGTTGAGACCACATGAGGAGAACTACCCTACCCATGACTTGGAGTTAGCAGCTATAGTTTTTGCTCTTAGGATATGGAGACATTACCTATATGGTGTTAAGTTTGAAGCTTTCATGATCATAAGAGTTTGAAGTATTTGTTTGACCAAAAAGAGTTGAATTTAAGACAAAGAAGGTGGTTAGAATTTTTAAAGGATTATGATTTTGAAGTTAAATATCACCCAGGTAAAGCCAATGTAGTTGCCGATGCACTTAGTAGAAAATCTCTACATGTGGCAAGTTTGATGGTCAAAGAATGGGAATTATTAGAAAAATTTAGAGACTTGAATCTTGAAGTAACCATAGAGGCTGACCATTTCAGTTTGAATCATTTGAGGATAGAAAATAACCTTAGGAAACAGATCATTGAAGGTCAAAGGAAGATCAACTTTTGCAAACCTACAAAGAGTTAGTAGTTAAGGGTGAACAAAAGGACTTTTGCATTGGAGATGGAGCATTGTTATACCATGACAGGTTATGTGTACCTAGTGTGGGAAATCTAAGGAAATTAATCTTAGATGAAGCACATAACAGGAGGTATACCATACACCCTGGAGCCACCAAAATGTATCAGGAAATTAAACAATTCTTTTGGTGGCCAAGAATGAAGAGGGATATAGCAGAGTTTGTGGCAATATGCTTGGTTTGTCAGAAAGTCAAGATTGAGCATCAAAAACCATCAGGCTTACTCCAACCTTTAGAAATCCCTGAATGGAAGTGGGACAACATAGCCATGGATTTTGTGATGGGATTACCTAGGACATCCTTGGGACATGATGGAGTTTGGGTTATAGTGGATAGATTGACTAAATCTGCTCATTTCTTAGCCATCAGAGCCAGCTATTCACTAGATAAGCTAGCCCAATTGTACATTAATGAGATTGTTCGACTCCATGGTGTACCCACCAGGATTGTCTCCAGAGATCCAGGTTCACTTCTAGGTTTTGGGGAACATTACAAAGAGCCTTTGGTACTAGGTTAAGTCTTAGTCCTCTTATCACCCTTGATGGGCAATCTGAGAGAACCATACAGACCTTAGAGGATATGTTGAGAGCCTGTGTCTTGGAACAACAAGGAAATTGGGATCGCTATCTACCATTAGTAGAGTTTTCATATAATAACAGTTATCATTCCAGGATTGGGATGGCACCATATGAGGCTTTATATGGTAGAAATGTAGATCCCCATTGTGTTGGTATGAAGTTGGTGAGAGAAAAATGCTAGACCAGAAATTGTTCAAAGGACCACAGACAGATTAAGCTTATCAGAGATAAATTGTTGACTGCACAAAGTCGGCAAAAGAGTTATGCTGATAGAAGAAGGAAGCCTCTAGAATTCCAAGAGGGTGAACACGTATTTCTGAGGGTTTCTCCTACAACGGGATAGGTAGAACTCTGAAAGCTAGGAAGTTGAGTCCTCGTTTTCTTGGTCCATATCAAATTTTGACCGAATTGGTTCTGTTGCCTATCGCCTTGCTCCCCAAACCTTTCAAACCTTCATGATGTCTTTCATGTGTCTCAATTAAAGAAATATTCCCCTGATCCTTCACATCTACTCCAGAATGATTTGTTCAATTAAGAGATGATTTAACCTATGAGGTTAAACATTAAGATTTTGGATAAAAGCCTAAAGGAACTCAGAGGTGGTAAGACTATTTCTTTGGTGAAAGTCTTGTGGGAAGGATTGACTCTGAAGAGGCAACGTGGGAAAAGAAAACGATCTTAGAAAGACTATCCAGAGATTTTTAATTAAGGTAATCAAATTTCGAGGACGAAATTTCTTGAAGGAAGGGAGAAATGTAACATCCCAAATTTTTCTTAATATAGTGTTACTTTGTTATAACATTTTATTTTGAAAGTATGAGGATTTTGTTTAGGCAAGAAATATTTAAGGATAATTATTGAAAAAAATGTATAATTAAAATATTACAAAACTTAATAGTTGTACAATCTGGAACTTAGCACCAAAATGTAAAATTTTAATTATTCCATTGGATTTTATTAAAATTACAAAAATGCCACTAGAGGATAGAAAATAAACTTATAACATAATTAGCTTAGAAAAAGCTAACAGAAACATTAGAAAAGCTTAAGAATGTCATTAAATTATTAAAAAAATGATAAAAAATTAAAAATATACCTTAAACATAAATTTGATCATAAATATCAATATTAAGTAATTTTGTATAATATTAGCATAATTGCACAAAAATAACCTATTATGGAGTATAAAATAAACTCTGAAAATCCTAGAAAATAACTCTAAGTCTTGTAAAAAAATTTTTTAACTAAGTTATGATATTAAATAAGGAGGACCATGAAATAGGTCTCTCCATTAGGCTATGGATAGTGTTAAAAATCATATTGATCTTTAATTAATTAATTTTGACTTAATTAAAGCTTAAATTACCTAAATAATCACTTAAAATTTAAGATAAATTTTCCTAAACCTTGATTTATCTTGCTGATAATACTAAACCAATTAATTAACACCTAGATCAGCCACATGGAAGAAAAAAAATATATTTGAAAAATAAAATTAAATGGTCAAACTTTCATATTATAATTATTCAACAACCAACCAAACTTTGACTAAAAATTTCAACAAAGATGAGCTTGTCTCTTTATCATGTTAGGTAGCTCAAAATTCACATGGGCTGCTATATAAAATTTATATATTTTATTTATAGATAATTAATTATTTTAATTAGCTCAAATTAGACCTAATTAAGGTAAAGATATATTAAAAATACTAAAAATTATAGAAAAAATTCATGAAAATTATAGATAACTTATAAATAAGGTAAAAACATGTTCTTAACAATAGATTAAGGAAAATTAATTTTTATGATGATTTTATGAATTATTTAGTATATATAACTTTAAGATAAATATGCAAAATTTGTCATTTTCATATATTAATCATTCAAGACAACTTTCCACCCTCTATAACTCTATTAGACATGTTTTTCAAACCTATAGGCTGCCAAAGAAGAAAAAATAATAATAGTTAAATAAATTATTAGTTAATTAATAATTAATTCTTAATAAAACTAGCAATAGTGTAAAATATCAAATAAAATATAAATAATTATAGAAAATTATATAAATTTCGTGAATACTTGTATTATATCTCTAATAATCTTATTATGATGTTTGAATAAAAAAAAAGTCATTTACTAATTAATTAACTTAATTAAGATGAACTAGTATAAGCAAATTTACCTTATTTTGAATAATTAATTATTAAATTATATTTAAATATATTAAAATTTAATAAATGAATTTAAATCATTTCATTAACATTTTAGTATGTCTTTAAATGATAATTGAGAATTTATTAAATTATTTAGTGTTAGTTTTAATATTTAACTAATCAAATATGATAAATAAATTATGAAATTAGTAATATTTTAATCCTAAACTTTTTCTATAAATAGCACCCCTCTAAACATCACTCCACACTTCATTCTTCTTGCCCAAAATCTATCAACACTCATAGCCATCATTTCTCTCTTCATTTTCTTTATTTTCACACAAAAATATTTACAAATATTTAGCAAATCACCTCCAAATTATCACCTCTTCTTATCACCATCTAACTTCAACACTTCCCAGCCTTTATACATGAATTATAGCCCTTAGAGAAGGTTTAGAAAAGTTGAAGAAGTTGCTAGTCTAGCGTGGGTGTTGCTAAGTTTCTAAAGCTCCAAGAACAAGTAGGGGTTTTTCTTTCACTAATAAGCTTCATGCATGATTTTCATATATGATGTTGTTATGATACTCAAAGTTTGTGTTTATGGTTTTAATATGTTTGAATGATTTAAAGATTGTGACATAAAATACTTAATCTATGTGTATATGATGTATATTTATTTGTTTACTTATATGGTTGAAAAGTATGATTAAAGATCATTTAAATTTTGATTATGCTTTCTTCAAATATTTCAATGTTGTCTAAATTTGTTGAACCATGTATTTTCATTTAATAAAGTTTTGTGCACAAGTTGTGAAATTTTAAGGTAATATAGCTTGATTTTGACTTCATTATGTATTTGATCATAAAATATTTTTGGTTCATAAAAAGTGTTGTATTTAATTCATTATAATGAATGGATTTTAAACCTTTGAGCATGTAATATTTAGCTTGGTTTATGTGTTATGTTTATCTTGGACTATGGACCTTGGATTATAAATATTTGACTTGAATATAAATTTATTAACATTAAGAAATATTATTTACAAAGATTTAAGTTAAGGTCCCATTAGGAATATGACATATAAACTAACTAGATTCATGCTTGAAGTGATTTCTTAAAGTTTGGGTATAATTTCAATTATTTATTTTTAAATATTTCTTAGATTTTATTGCTCTTTTATTTACCCTATGATTATATCTTTATATCGATAAAAATATTTTTTACTTATATTGAACATGTAAAGGTAATTTACCTACATATTTTCTAAAGATAGATTGGAAATAATTTTGGGTGTATTTAGGCTTATGGAATTAGCAACATATTATTACTTGAAAATAAATTATTATATGATGAAAAACTAAGTTAAGTATATTTTATTATAAAGGAAATGAATTTATAAAAATAGTGTGATTTGGTGCTTCAATAATAATTGTAAGAAATATGGGTTTTATGAGTATTTTAGGAATCCTATGTTGTTTGGACTTTATGTGTAAATATGAAAAATCTTGTGGTCTATATGTAAATATGAAAGAAATCATGTAAATTTTATGTAATTTTCATTCTTTATGTATATTGTATGCACTATGTAAAATGAATACATAAATAAGTGACACTTCGGCCCCGCCTTATAGTGGATAAGGACTTGGTGTACACTTAGTCTTGCAGTTGCTAAACGACACCTCGGCCCCGCCTTGTAGCGACAGGACTTGGTGTACGTTATAGTGATACCTTGGGCCCCGCCATGCTAGCGACAAAGACTTGGTATTCACTCTAACTGGGGACGCCTAGCAATGAGAACTCTCAGATCCAATATGAAGTAAACCTTGCAGACTATAATCATTTGAAAAGAACATGATACTATAAAAGGGAGCTTAGGTATACTCATGATTATTTATGACACTTCTTTTACTGAACTTTTATTATAATTGATATTGTGCACTTCTATCTTACTTGACATTAGTAAAATATAATTTGAGTTAATATAAAATATTGCATCTTCCTCCCGGTGTTATTCTTAGTATTTTTGGGATGAAATGGGACTCCCCTGGAAACATCACCCTCCTGGAGACTTCTCTCACCCCTTTTCTTTGATGTTTCCAGATAGCATGGATCGTCATCAACAGTGAAATGGATGTAGCCTTGGACTTAGTTTCTAAATAATCAGATTCTATTATGTGTGTTAGATAGAATCTTTACTATCTGTTACAGACTTTGGTTATGTTATATTGTTATATTAAAGTTTTCCTTAATGTATCTTGAATGTGTAATATATATTATATCCTATGGATTGATGTTAGTAGTGAAGTATGTTTTTATAGATGATGGTTGTCTAAACTGGGAACTACTGATTAACAAATAGTAATAATATGTTAGAAAAGAAATATTCTTTGTCATTTTAAAATTACCTTTGGGTTGCTGGAAGAAAGTGTATTACTGTAAAAGTGTGATTTGGAAAGGTTCTGGCTAGGAAAGACTTGGTATTTAAGCGTGTCCATTGTGACCCACCTCTCTTCCTGGAATCTACCAGATGCTTGATTTCCAGTTGGTATATATTATTCCAGAATAGAACTATAAATGAGAAATAATCATAAGGTTTAAAAAAAAATTCTCATAAAATTTCAGATTCAGGATAATAATATTATGTTAGCTAATTATTGTTTAAAATAATAATAATATTAAAACTTAAGGTGGAAGAATTAGAGCTTACTGAGGTGTTACACTAAGGATCACCCATCATGGGACTTTTTCCTTCTTCGAAACGCATCGACTTTAAGAGACTTTGTCCGCTTCAGGGCTGATGTCTATGCCCTCACGGTTTTACCTTCTCCTCAAAGGAGAAGTATGTCTCGGTTTGTCACCTTAAACATCATATTTCTCAAAAACTTTCTTATGTCTCTCAAATTTGACGGAAATTCGGCGGCATAACAGCTACTCTGAATTTCCTCAAATTTGAGTCATGCCACATAATCTCAATCACATGCATCATTTTCATGGAACTTTCTCAAATCAATAACTTTCTAGTTCACATGAGCATATTCCTCAATCTCATTCATATTTCGAAACCTCATACATCTTAAATACTTGGCACAACACTTCATCATATCAACATATCAATTATTCACATAAGGTTTTATACTTGAAATGTAATCATATTCACGTCATTAAGAATATACTCTCTCGGTCTCATGCTCACATCACACCTCCTATCTCATGGTGTCTTATGCTTTGGCCCTTACGGGTCTTGAATTCTTTTCTAGTAATCTTATCACCCATTGCAAGTCTTTATCATATCTAGGGGGTTTGTTCTTTATAATTCTTCTAACATTATGCTCACTAATTCATCCAAGCATTATATAGATTACTCATCAAGATCATTTATTCCACTATGGGGATTCTAGAATATATGCCTTAAACTCTTTTCTAAGTTCTATCTTCGCCTAAGATTCTATGTTCAACTCCTAGGCATAATCACTAGCTATGAACCATCTTTCCTAAGCTCAATTATGCTGGAACAGAAGTTTTATTCTTGTGTCTAAGCACTTTAAGATTCTAGTTCTAATTTCTTCCTATTTGTTTAGTCTTTCCAATCCTCAAAACGTTCCTCACTTCGCTTAAGCATAATATCATGCATTCTAACTCCTCAACAGAATTCATCCAGTGGCCACAAGGATAAGACAGAAACCAACAATGTTCATTACACATAATCACATAAACTCATGTTATAAGTGCACACGAGTTGCTAGTTTTCTCTTGGGACAATTTCAAGAGCAAAAAGGTGTGTAATCGATTACATGTGCCTAGTAATCGATTACCAGGAGCTAAATTTATTCTGGGTTCAAAACAACGGGTAATCGATTACATATAATGGTAATCGATTACTTAGGTTAAATCTTTTCAAAAAATAAAGAACATCGGAGTAATCGATTACACTAACAGGTAATCGATTAAGAGTTTGGGACAGGTTCTGGGCATGAAGAACAGCCTTGGTAATTGATTACATTGTCTCTGGTAATCGTACCAAACCAAAAGTCCTTCGAAAAACTCCTCTGGTAATCGATTACATAAGCTGGTAATCAATTACCAGAACCTCCGGAATTTGAGAAAACATGATTTTTTACACATTCCAAACTATTTAAACACCTTGAGACCTCATAAAACAGTTTTTCCAACATTTTCCTGAAATCATCCATACATTTTGCAAAATCAAACCATCATTGAATCATACTAAAACACATCTATCTCTTTTTTATTAGAGATCCCCATTGAAGATACTTAGGGCAAGTCTTTGAGCTCTAGAGTATTTAGGTGATAACATAATCTTAAACATGCTATGCACTTCATTTTACTCTTCATTACAAAGTAAAGTGAGGACATAAAATAAATATGAGATGCAACCTCATTATTATCTTTAAGGATTAAGTGATGACTTGAAATATAAACATGAAATGCAAGCTTGGGAATTTAAATATGATAATGCAAGTTCATTTCATTTATTCTTATGAGATTAGTGATGACATCAAAATAAACATGAGATGCAAGACATAAACTTAAACATGAATGCAACTTGTTTTATCTTGACTAAAGCTCCTACAAGACTTTAGAGGAACATCAAAGGCCTTAACCTAACATGTATTTTAACAATGGAAGGTGAGCTTTAGAGTTCTTAACACCAAGTCTTCAAAGAAGTCTTTGGTTTAAACTTCATCATCAAGCTCAAGAAAATGGATTAAAACCAAAAACATCAACACTTTAACAAAATAAACATAAATAGAACTACTCATATTCTTTATTTTATTGCTCATGGGCTTCAATCTAGAGTAAACTCTTAGAATGGCCGACCAACTTTAAGGTTGGCAAGGGTAAGCTTAGAGCTTTTTGAAATTTTAGGATTAATTTTTCTTAACAAAACTTTTGTGCTCTACTTTACAATTTTTAGCAAACTTTATTCAAACCAAAGCAAAGGAAACCAAAATCATGAAGAGGAAAAGAAAAGAAAACCACAAACTTTATCAAGGAAAAAGGAAGAAATCAAGGCATGTATGGCCCAAGACCAAGTTGTTTCAAGCTTTAGTGGTTTCTCACATGACAACATCAAGTCATTATCTTGAAACCTCATCATCAAGCTCATGTGATTCTCATAAAATGGCCTCTTGGCCGAAAAGGAAAAGGAAGGAGAAAAGAGTTTGAAACCAAGAGAAAAGCTATAACTTCTTCTAAGAACACAAGCAAACATTAAAACAAAACCCCTACCTAAAGAAGTCTTGAAGAGAGGAAGGAAAGCTTTGTTTCTTGAGAGGAAAAGAGAAGGAAATCCTTCTTGGAATCTTGCTGGAAAACTCGGCCAAGGAGGAGAGAAAAGAAGCTCTTTGTGTTTGGGAAGAAAGCTTGAAGTTTGCTCAAGTGTGTAAAGGATTCTAAGGGCTTTCAAGCTAGTGTATTTATAAAAGATGGAGAGCTCATGGATGGCCTTTGAGGGGAGGAAGTGGCCGGCCATTTGAGGAGGGAAGAGAAGAAATATCTCTTTGATTGGTATGGTGGAGAGCATGGGCAAGGTATGATGAGGTATGGGTTTGGGTATGGCCTAAGGCATGGGCTTGGAGTGCAACAAAAATCAACATGTGACACCATTTTAGGGGGGAGATTTCAGCCAACACATCAGCCAAGGGGGAAGGGATTTTGTTCATGTAATTGTGGTTTAAGGATGTGTTTAAGTGTTTCTTTGATTAAGGTTTTGATTAGGAGTTTGTAAGAAGGTGTTTAGGTGAGGTAATTAGGTAATTGGGAAGGTCAAGACTTGATTAGGGAGTGGTCATACTAGATTAACAAATTAAATTCATTTTCTTAGTCAAATGAGGTATGACACAATTCCTTAATTTAAGGAATTGGAGAGAAAACACTATTTAAGATTCCATAACTAGGAATCTTGAATTAAAGAATGCAATTAGAGTTTATCTAAGCAATCTTAGGTTCTAATTAACCTTAACAAATTATTTTGACTCTAGATTAATTATCAAAATAAATTAATCTTCGATTATAGCCTAATATTACTTAGGTTTGCTTAATTGCGTAATTAGGCTCACTGTGCTGTTCTAAAAGCAAAATGATAATTTTGCACTAAACCTCAGACCTTTGCAAACTAAACATCAAACATTACTTAAAAACATCATTCTAAACTTCTGGAAAAATTCAGGCTAAACGGCACCTTTTACAGTGTAGACACAGGGGTATTTTGGTCATTTTGAGTCGAAAGTTAAGAAACGAGATTTTCACCTCGGATATCATTCATAACAATATAATCCCCTTTAAACATCGAGTTAACCCATTCGAGGATTGGGTTCAATGTCCTCAAATTCAGGTAAAAATGACCTTAGGGGCATTTTGGTCATTTGTACTCAAACAACAGAAATCGAGGCGTTACAAATAGTGACCTTGCATGTAATGCCCCAATTTTTCTATGAGTACAAATGACCAAAATGCCCTTGAGGTCATTTTACTTGGAATTCGATGGTAACGACCCAGCAGTCCTCAATGGGTCAATGTTTGAATGGGATTATGATTGTAGTGTTTGATATTGAGGTAAAGTCTCATTTTGAACTTTCGACTCAAAATGACCAAAATACCTGTAGCTTTACGGGTAAAGGTGTTTCAAACCTCCAGGTAGTTTGGAATGATGTTTATGAGTGGATCATGATAGTTAGTTACCTGCAAGTTTTTAGTACAAAATTACCATTTTGCCCAAAAACGTGTACAATGAGCCTAATGTTACAA
The DNA here is from genome assembly GCA_030441495.1 of Dalbergia oliveri. Classification (NCBI taxonomy): domain Eukaryota; kingdom Viridiplantae; phylum Streptophyta; class Magnoliopsida; order Fabales; family Fabaceae; genus Dalbergia; species Dalbergia oliveri. The sequence goes on along the minus strand of JAMLFY010000004.1, from coordinate 33,211,655 downwards.
TTAACCAAACCTAAGCAATATTAGACTCTAATCGAAGATTAATTAATTTCGATAATTAATCTAGAGTCAAAATAATTAGAACCTAAGATTGCTTAGTTAGACTCTAATTTTATTCTTAGATGCAAGATTCCTAGTCATGGAATCTTGAATAGTAAAATCTCTCTCTAATTCCTTAAATCAAGGAATTGTGTCTATGATTTAAGTTGACTTGAAAAGAGTTTTTAAATCATTAATCTAGCAAGACCACCCCCTAAATCAAGTCTTGACAACGTTAATTGACCATTACCTCACCTAAACACCTTCTTACAAACTCCTAATCAAAACCTTAATCAAAGATACACATAAACACATCATTAAACCACAATTAGATAAACAATTTATCCCTTTCCCTTGGTTGCACATGCTGGCCGAATACATACCTCCCATTTGTATCCCATGTTGATTTTGTTTCACTCAAAGAACCATACCTCAAACCATACCTTAGACCATACTTGGCCATACCTCCAACCATGCCTTTGAATGACTAATGTTTGAAGATATTTTCCTCCCCAAAGGCCATGAGAAGCCGGGCCTCCTTTCCCATTTCAGCCTCAATGGTTCATTTTTTCTATAAATACCATGCCTTAGTGAACTTGGTTACACTTTAAAACCTTTGCCAAGTTCAAGCTTTCTTACAATTCTCTCATTTTGCTCTCAAATTCTCTTCATCTTGTTTTCTTCCTCCACTACCAAAGAAACCTTTCCACCACCACAAAACACCACAAGCAATCTTGAACCACCACTCCCCCACCTCAAACCACCTCTCAAACACTAAACCTTTCCACTTCCAAGCTCACACTTTCAAGGAAAATTCATCTTCCTTGCGCTTCCACCTTGGCCAAATCATTATCACCATCAAAGAGAAAATTTTGTCTTCTCACTTCATCAATAACTCAAGCTTTGGGGTTTGTTTTCAAAGTTTTGTTTGCTTTCTTTAAGAAAATTTCTAGTTTTCTTTTGGTATTCAAAGCTCTTCCTTTTCCTCTTTTCATTTCGGCCTTGGAGCCTTGTGATAAGAAAAATTTTGGCTTCATGATGAGGTTTCAACATAATGGTCTTGTGATGCCATGTGAGAAACCTCTAAAGCTTGAAAACTTGGTCTTGAACTATATATGATTTTGGTTTCCTTTTCTTTTCCTTACTCAAGATTTTGGTTCTCATTTCCTTTTCCCTTCTATGATTTCGGTTTTCATTCCTTTATTTGTACAAAGCTCACTAAAGGTTTTGTTAAGAAAATTAATCATGTAACATCCTTCCAAGTACAACCCCACCCTTAAGTTATGACGTTGTACTCGAGAGTTGTTACTCATTAATTAGCGGACCTTTCTTAATTATCTATGGCAAGAATCAATCGAATCGTGTAGTAACTAACTCATGATTCTATCAAAATATATAGCAAGGAAACAAAGTATTTATTTAGTACAAGTCAAGTACAAAAGGAAGCTCTTCTATGAGCTTTAGTACATATCTGTTCTTTACTACATTTGTAGACACATATACACATCTAAGTACAATAGATACGAGTCTCCACTACTAAGCTACAAGAATTCCAATTCAGTCTTCTTTGTAGGGCTTCACCGTCTCTGGGAATAACCTGGAGACGACACGGAAACAAACACATAGGGGTGAGAATTCAAAAATTCTCAATAGGGCATCCCCAAAACATATAATGACACTCATGTCATCGTTATCATCCCAGCCACTTCGGTTTATTAGTAAAATTGTGAGCATGCAACATACATCAAAGGTTTATTTTTAAGTTCAAAAGTCATTTTTCTGAAGTGGGTTTATTTTAATACTCACTCACTCAGCATGCATATGTCATACTACTCAATATCATAATAATTCATTTTTCAACTTTGCATGCCTTTGGTACATCGAAAGGGACCTTTCCGTGCCCTTTTTGACTAAAAGGGACCTCTCAGTGCCCTTTATATATTCAGGGGACCTCTCCCATGCCCTTTACACATTCAGGGGGCCTTTCCCGTGCCTTTACAAACTAGAGGGGACCTTCGCATGCCCTTTTCGGACTAAAGGGGGCTTAGTCTTCTCTGATACATACATCAACCTCAAGCTCACCTTACTACATACATTAGCATAGTTTTGAATTTCATAATGTTTCAAACATATATACAGTAAATCACAAGTGATTCCCAGTCACTCCTCATAAACTAATCATTAATGTCACTAACATGCATTCATATGCATTATACTCAAACTAAAGTTCATTTGACTCCTAAATCAAGAGTTTAATTCATTTCCATTACAAAGACAACATTTGGCAGAATTCAGGCTTACAGAGAATGATTTAGTTAACAAATCAAACAATCAATTTAAAGACTGTGAAAATTTCTTGAGATACCCCAATATGTCCACAAGGCTCCATAAAAATTGCAAGACAAACAAAGCTCTCTAACTCCTTCAATAAATTGTACAAATTCAGTGGTAAGGGGCCACCAATTCACAGCTAGAACCAGAGTTATCATAATTTTTAACCCCAGAAAATGATTGAATCAATGCATAATAAAATTTACAGATATACTTAAACATGTTATTAACTTCGTGTAAAAATTTCAAGGGCTAGTTCAATCATTTTCTATTGTAATAAAATAGGACAACTTTATTGCTTCAGTTTCAACAACCAAGACAGCATCAGTCACATTTCGGTTCTTGATTTTTTTGAGGCAGTAAAGTTTAAAATCAACATCCAAGAAAATTCATATAGTTATTTTAAGATGTTAAATACAACATATAATTTTTATAGCTCATGAAATTACCCACAACTAAACCAGAAAATTCATGCATAATTACTACTTGGAGACTAGGAATCCAACAGCCTAGTCCCAAATTCCTTTAAGAAAAACCTTTTTTAACCCCATACAAACAAACTACCAAAATTCACACATCAATATCAACATATTATCCAGCAATACAACCACAAATTTCAGACCTAGATCATGCCAAAACAGATCAGAAAAATTTGACAAGAAAAGGCAGCAAAAACCCTACTTTGAGTAACCTATTAACTCCTTGGCTTCAAAATTAACCAAGCTTGCTTCCTTCTCCTCCAAAGCTCCCAATCCAACTTCAAACTCCTGTGATATCAGTGAGGTGTGAGGTACAAGACAAGGTTTTGATAAGGAATGAAAATTTTATTCGGTTAGATTGGTAGAGAATTAGGTGTAGAACAAGTTTAATGAAGAACTTTTGATGTTTCAACAACTCTAGGGTAGGGTTTTTGGGCTTAGAACTCAAGATCAAGCTCTTGAAGATGAAAATGGTGGCTAGTTCTTTTCTCCTTGAAGGCTGCACGAAATTGATGCTTAAAGAAAAAGGATTTGGCTTCTTGAACAAGCTTTGGACATGTGTTGATCTTATAACAATTGTATGAAGATATTATGTAATAAAGCAAAATGGATTGCTAAGATTTAATCTTGGATTCCAAGATTAAATCTTGGCCTTCCACATGTCCTAAACGGATAAGCTTTGACCATTTGTGGTGACTAAAAATACCTTTCGTGTTAAAATCGCACACTAAAATTTTACCAAACGGGTAAACACGTACCCGATTAACCGATATTGCCCGAAAATTAGTTTTAAATATAAAATTATCATTCTCACCTATTTCTAACCTTATTCCCATATTTTCCTAATTTCAGCTGTCCCAGTGGGCCCTAGGGCCCAACATTACTATTCACCCGGCCCGAAATTTTTTTTTTAAACATTCATTGGGCTACCCTCATTGTTGTTAAACTGTTAGATTTTTAAAATTATGACTACTAAAGTTTAAATAAATTTCAGGGTGTTACAAATCATATGTTTTCAAAGAGCTCTAAGCTTACCCTTGCCAACCTTAAAGTTGGTCGGCCGTTCTAGAGTTTACTCTAGATTGAAGCCCATGAGCAATAAAATGAAGAATATGAGTAGTTCTTTTTATGTTTGCCTTGATAAGTGTTGATGTTTAGCTCTTAGTCCATTTTCTTGAGCTTGATGATGAAGTTCAAACCAAAGACTTCTTTGAAGACTTGGTGTTAAGAACTCTAAAGCTCACTTTATATTGTTAAGATACATGTTGGGTTAGGGCTATTAATGCTCCTCTAAAGTCTTGCATGAGCTCTAGTTAAGATAAAATAAGTTTGCATTCATGTTTAAGTTTATGCCTTGCATATCATGTTTACTTTTGATACCATCACTAAGTTCCCAAGAATAAATAAATGAACTTGCATTTCATGTTTAAATTTCCAAGCTTGCACTTCATGTTTATATGTCAAGTTATCACTTAATCTTTAAAGATAATAATGAGGTTGCATCTCATATTTATTTTATGCTCTCACTTTTCTTTATAATAAAGAATAAAATAAAGTGCATAGCATGTTTATGTTTATGTCATCACCTAAATACTCTAGAGCTCAAAGACTTGTCCAAGTATCACAAGTAAAGTTTTAAGAAATGGAAGCTTTCCATGAGTGCCATTTCGGCCTTGTGATGATGATGATGGACTTGATATGAGTTAATTTAATCATAAGTGCCAATAGCCTATGTCTTGGAATTTTTTTAAGCTTAGGTGAACTTAGAAAGCATTATGAACATGATCCTATGTTTTAAATCCTTTTTATGAGCAAAATAAATTAGCTACTGCCCTTACTTATATTTACATGATTTTAATGAGATAAATTAGTTTCTAAAAGAGTTTTGAGCTCCTAAAATTATTCCAAGGGAAAACTAGCAACTTATATGCACTTAAAACATGAATGTATGTGATTATGTATGATATACATTTCGGTTTCTGCCTTGTTCCTTTGGCCACTGTATTAATTCTATTTTATGGAGTTAAAATGTGTAAAATTATGTTTGAGTGAAGCAAGGACCGATTTAGGGAAGTTAGGAAAAAATAAGTGACTAGAAAGGACTTAAAATAAGAATTCTAGAACACTTAGACACAAAAAATGTAAATTCTGTTTTAGCATAATTGAAATTAAAGAAAAAGGTTTATAATTAGTGGAAATGTGTAGGAATCCCTAATAATTTGTTTAGGAATTGAATATAGAGCCTTAGGGCAGAACTTAGAAAGGGTCAAAGACGTAGAATCTAGAACCCGTAATCGAATTATACTATCCTGCTTAATTTATGCAATGCTGTTTGGAAGAGTTAGGGAGCATAAATATTAGAGAGAATTACAAGTAGCGATCCCTAGGTGTATCAAAGATCTATAATGGGCATTAGGATAACTAGAATACAAGTTTAAGAACCGTAAGGGTCAAAGCATAAGATACTATAAGATAGGAGATATAACATAAATAAGTGATCAAGTGAACATATATTTATGTTATGAGAGCATGTGATAGTATTCATGTTATGTGTATGAGAATATGTGAATTTATGACGTGATTGTTATGATAATACGGCATGTTATGATTGAGATGCATAACGATATATGATGATGATGAAGTGGAGGAATATGTTTATATGACTTTGAAAGACTTGCTTAACTGAGATATTGCATGAGAAAATATGTGTTCGGTGAGTTATGTGGCATGACTCAAATTTGAGAAAATTCGTTGTACAGCCGTTATACTATCAAATTTCCATCAAATTTGATAGACTTAAGAAAGTTTTAGAAAGTGAGATTTAAAAGGTGACATGCCGAGATGCATTTCTCCTGCTCCTGAAGAGAAAGTAAACCTATGGGGGGTATGGTCATGGAGCCATACCGAAGCGGACAATGTCACTGGTCTTAACCAGTTGATGCGTTTCATAGACTGAGACGTACTTCTTCTACAAGTGAGGAGAAGGTAAAATCGTGAGTGCATCAACATTTGCCTGCCAAAGTGGACAAAGTCACTTGGTCTTAACCAGTTGATGCGTTTCGAGGAAGGAAAAAGTCCCATGATGGGTGATCCTTAGGCCCCCTACCCGTACTCTGGAGTCGAAATTATTATGATTATGATTATGTTACGCTTATCAAGAGGATAAGTAAGAACTAGTGACGACTAGTTGAGGTATGAGCTCATAGCCTAGCTTTTAGGGTGGCGATGATACTAGGTTTGATACCTTTATGTCACAAGTTTGAGAAAGAGAAAGTTGTTCATGAGAAACTATATGCCACTTATTTGATGATAAATTACTAATGACATGTTTTATTGGTTTGTTTGCATAAAGTATTGTCATGCATTCATATTTCGCTATGCTGCATACATGCATTAAGATTCATCATAAAAGACACGGACCTTGAATAATTACTTTTATGAAATCACATAATAAACCTTTGCATGTAAAATCTTTTCATAATAAACCCAAGGTTCCTGGGACGTAAATGATGACATTAGGATAGGAGGATTCCTACTGAAGTTCTTTAGCAAGATTCTCACCCCTTCTTTTCTTTCCTTCATTACGTCTTAGATCTCGATGGCGTCGTTCGTGGTCTTCATTGACACGCCGATCTGGGAGGTGCACTATGACCCGAGCATCAGTTGTATCTTTTCGAGGGTCGATGTGCTATCCATATTTTTTGTACATGGGACGCCCGTTCGTGCATCCAGTTTCAGCTTTCGCTTTATTCATACCTCACGTACGACGATGACCTGATCTTTAAGAACTTGACCCCGCAATTAGAAGACTCGTTGTGCCCGCCCTTCAGCTTCGACAGTGCACGACTACCCTGAGTATGTTCCTCGCTCAAGGCGTTCAGAGACGACCCATCGGAGGATTCCCCACCCACATCTATTCAGAGGATCTTCCCTATGGTCCCCATGGACATCGGGAAAGGCAATGAGGACATAGTGACACAACGAGAGACTAGCTCGACGCCCAGAGATGCGCCCATATTGAGGAGGTCACGTCCATCCCCCTTTTCGCTTGCACACACCCGAGGAGCTCGCCAAGTTCATTGGGTACGTACCTTCCAGGGATGAGGATCAATGTCACCAGTAGGTTTCGAGGAAGGGTAGCTATAGCTGGGGTTTGATCTTTTGGGGCTCCCCTGTACTTGTTGTTTATGTTTACTTTCTGTTTATGTATTTTCTTGCTCTATGTATCGTAACCTCTACCCACTTTATATGGGTATGACTTTATTTAGTCTTTATTTCAGTTGGTGTATTCAAGAACATGTGTTCAACTATGATATCTAATACTATGATATTTGCTTCTATGGATGGATGTGTTCTTGATTGCTTTTAATTGTATGATTAATTTCTTTGCTGCTTTATGTTTCACTCATGATGGTATACGATGGTTCGCATTTTGTTTTACATATTTAAAAAAAAAAAAAAAATTTACCTGTATTTTCCGGTAAGTAATTTTTACAAATGAATTTAAAAGGTGGTAATAACTAATAATTAACCTTAATACATCCTAGGTGTATTGGATTAAATATTAGGTGTTACATTTTGGTATCAAGAGTCAATTCTCACGAGCCTGAAGATTGGACTAACCATGCTTTATGGGCATGATATGGTAGTATGTCATGTATAGTGCTTAGCTAATAGAGATAAGCTATAGGATAGACATGCATGACCCGTCTGCTTGCTTGTGCCATGGTAACTAGCTTATCTAGCTTAGAATATTAAGCCTGATCACCTCAGTATTTGTTGACTTGTGTGTTTAAGGACGAATGGCACCTCAGAAATATGAATGCGAACGAGGGTAATCAAGGGAACGAAACTGCGGCTCCTGTTCGTTAAATGGCGAAAGCGATGGAACGTATGTTCGATCGCATGAACAAACAGAGGGATGCTGCTCAAGGTCCCCTTGCCTGAGGCTGAAAGTAAGCCCGATTTGGGGAATTTCACAAGGCCAATCCCTCAACCTTCCGAGGAGCCTTGAACCCAGACAAGGCGGATGAGTGCATCAAGAATATGGAGAAGATCTACTCGGTGGTTGCCTGTTCGAAAGAACAGAAGGTCACTTTCGCTGCATATATGATGGAGTCCGATGTGAAATTCCAGTGGACGGCACCAAGAGGCTACTTGAAGCTACTAGCACAATGATCGATTAGGAGCGTTTAAGACCTACTTCTACAAGAAGTACTTCGGAATCCTGAGGAATGTGAAGGACATCGAATTCATGCAACTGACCCGGCGTCTCCTGTCGCCCAATATATGGCTAAGTTCGAGAAGCTGATCAAGTTTCTCAGTTTTCCAAGGAATCCCAATAAAGTGTGGAAATGCATCAAGTTAGAAGGGTTGAGGGCCGAAGTCAACGTGGTGGTGTCGCATATGGAGATTAAGGACTTCCCACCCTGGTCAACAAGTGCAAAATCATAGAGGAGGGACACAAGAAGTTGAGCGCGGTGAGGGCGGAGTACCCCGTGGTTGGGAGCTCAAGCTCCGAGGTTCAAGCCACAACATCAAAACTCGTCAAGGAACCACTATAATCCTTACCACACAAACCAGTTCAAGCAACAACAACAACCACAACAACAAAGGGGACCCATCAATCAGTCACCTGACAACACCGGAGGCTACCTTTCAACCACAACGGCCGGAACCGCAACAACCAACAAGGAGGATCAGGCGGTCCTCGCAACAATAACCAAGGAGGGCCCAGCAAGGCCAAGAACAAGGCACCCCAAAGAGCCCTCGCGCCTTCCGACCTGACGCCGTGGTATGCCCCCACTATGGAAGTAATCATGGAAATCACCCCTGCCAAGCTGGGCAAGGAGTCTATTTTAGATGTGGCAAGCTTGGCTACTAAGCCAAGGACTGGAGAAGCAAAGGGCCATCTAGTCAGAACCCAGGCCGCAACAACAAGGATGGGTCTTCGCCGTGAATACAAAAGACGCCGAATCCAACGACCTCATCGAAGGTAAGTGCGAATTAAATGGTAAAATGTTAACCTGTATGACTCTGGTGCTACCTATTCATTCATCTTAAATGCTAGTGCTGAGTTTTTGAATCTTAAAGTTTCTAAACTTCCTTTTGATCTTATTGTTTCTACCCTTAGAAATCGTCTTGTACATACCTGTAATTGTTGTTTGAATTGTCATCTTACTGAAAAATAGGTCTTTCATTGTGGATTTGATCTGTTTACCCTTGAAAGATATAGGAGTAATTCTTGGCATGGATTGGGTCTACGCCAACCATGTATTGTTAGATTGTTATACCAAAACTGTTATCTTTCGTCTTCCCCTAGCAAAACTAGTCAAACTTTGAAGCTTTATGTGAATTCCGTAGAAGTCTCCTATAGTGGAGAAAACTAAGGGATACGTCCTCCTAGCTACTAGTAAGGTAGACTTTGAGAGAATATAAGAGATTATCCCGAGGTATTTCCGATGAGATACCGAGTTCCCTCAGAGAAGTGGAGTTCTCCATTGAGTTGATTCCGAATGGTACCTATCTCTAGAGCCCCATATAGAATGTCACCCTTGGAGTTAAAGGAGTTGAAAACCCAGTTGGAGGAGCTTTTGGAGAATTTCATAAGACCTAGTGCTTCACCGTGGGAGCCCCGATCTTATTTGTCAAGAAGAAGGATGGAAGCATGAGGTTGTGCATAGACTATAGGCAATTGAATCGAGTGATGGCGAAAAACAAATACCCTTTGCCTAAGATTCATGATCTCATGGACCAATTGAAAGGAGCGGTGATATTCTCCAAGATTGACTTAAGGTCAGGATACCACTAGATTAGGATGAGAGATCAAGATATACCTAAAACTGCCTTTAGAACTCGGACGGATATTTTGAGTTCGCCGTGATGTCTTTTGGATTGACGAAATGCTCCTGCGGTGTTCATGGACTATATGAATAGGATATTCAGACCCTATTTAGATAAGTTGGTGGTCGTTTTCATAGATGACATACTCATCTATTCGAAGACCCACGAGGAGCATGAACATCATCTAAGGTTGGTTTTAGAGATTCTGAAGGAGAAAAAGTTGTATGCGAAGCTCTCTAAGTGTGAATTTTGGTTGGAGGAGGTGAAGTTCTTAGGATATGTAATGTCAAAGGGAGGTATAGCCATTGACCCCAGGTAAAATAGAGGCCGTAATGAATTGGGATAGACCAACCACCGTAGAAATACGGAGCTTTTGGGTTTAGCAGGCTACTACCGTAGGTTCATAAAAGGATTTTCTCAGATTGCCTTCCTCTAACCAAGCTCACTAGGAAGAACACCCCATTTTATGGAATCAGAATAAGAGAAAGCTTCCAAGAGCTAAAAGGAAAGTTAACCTCGACCCGGTTTTGGTTTTACCTGACCCCAATGTACCTTTCGAGGTAAATTGTGACGCTTTGGGCAAGGGTTTAGGTTGTGTGTTGATGCAAAATAGGCAAATGGTAGCCTATGCATCTAGACAACTCAAGCCTCACGAGGTGAACTACCCCACCCATGACCTAGAGCTGGCCGCCATAGTGTTTGCCTTGAAGATATGGAGGCACCACTTGTATGGTGTGCGGTTTGAAGTTTTCTCGGATCATAAGAGTCTTAAGCATCTCTTTGATCAAAAGGAGTTGAATATGAGGCAGAGAAAGTGGATGGAACTTTTGAAGGACTATGATTTCGCTTAAGTTACCACCCTGGTAAGGCTAATATGGTCACTGATGCCTTGAGTCGAAAATCATTGCGTCTATTTCACATGATGGTTAAAGAAGTTGAGTTAATAGAGAAGTTTAGGGATTTGAATTTGGGGATGTTTGTGATAGGGGTATGAAGATGTGTCACCTTAGTGTGACCGTGGGTTAAGCAAAGGGTCGCTCTAGCATAAGTGGAGAATGAGGAATTTAGAAAGACCCTAGAGGCGGTTAAAAGTAAACTAAAGGGTTTTGAGAACCCGATAGTTTATGGAGGTTTGAAAGGCGGGTCTCGTGCCAGGGATGGTGACCTATGAGAAAGTATCTTGGAGGAGGCTCACAAAAGTCACTTCACCATTCAACCTAGTACTACCAAGATGTATCGACGATAATCTCGGATCGAGATCCACGGTTTACGTCACGTTTTTGGGAAGCCTTTCAAAGGGCGTTTGGTTCAAAGCTGTGTTTAAGCCGACTTACAACCCTCAAACAGATGGCCAATCAGAAAGAACTATCCAAACTTTAGAGGATATGTTTAGGGTGTGCGTTTTGGATAGAAAGGGAAGTTAGGATAAGCACTTGCCACTTATCGAATTCGCATATAACAACAGTTATCACGCAAGCATCGGTATGGCATCGTATAAATCCTTGTATGGAAGGAAGTGCCAGTCCCCTTTGTGTTGGCACGAACCCAGAGAACAAAGCATGCTGGGACTGAAGGTAGTGAGGGAAACCACAGAGCAAATGAAAAGGATTAAGGATAGAATCTTGACTGCTCAAAGTTGACAAAAGAGCTATGCGGAAAAGCGGCAAAAGCCGTTGGAGTTCTAAGAGGGCGAACATGTTTTCTTAAGGATTACCCCCATTACAGGTATAGGTAGAGCCATGCGAGTCAAAATGGTGAGTCCCTGATTTCACGGTCCTTTTGAAATTCTTAGAGAGTCGGGATGGTAGCTTACAGAGTAGCCTTACCTCTAACCTGTCTAATCTTCATGACGTCTTTCACGTCTCCCAACTAAGAAAATACCAATTCGATCCTAGTCATGTGTTAGAACCCGAGCATGCAGTTAAGGGAGGACCTAACTTTCAATCTACCGCCAACGAGGATCGTTGACCATGGCGTCAAGCAGCTGAGGAACAAGTTTGTTCCTTTGGTGAAAGTGGCATGGGGCGAGACAAGACGGAAGAATACACGCGGAGCTAGAGTCCAAGATAAGAATGAAGTATCCTGAGCTTTCTAAGGTAATGAATTTCGAGGGCGAAATTCTTTTAAGGAGGGGAGTAATGTAACGCCCCTTTTCCTTTGAGTACAAATGACCAAAATGCCCTAAGGTCATTTTTACCCAAAATTAAAGGATAGCCGACCCAGTCCTCGAATGGGTCAACTCAATGTTTGAAGGGGATTATAACTGTAATGTTTGATATTGAGGTGAAAGTCTTGTTTTCCGAACTTTTGGCTCAAAATGACCAAAATACCCTTATAGCATTTTATGTGGGTAAAGGTGCCATTTGAGCTCAAAACTTTTCCAGAAAGTTCAAAATGATGTTTATGAGTGGTTTATGATGGTTACTTGGGCCCAGGAGGTCCGAACAATTTAGTGCAAAATTACCATTTTGCCCCTAGAACAGTGTACAGTGAACCTAATGATGTAATTAACCAAACCTAAGCAATATTAGGCTCTAATCGAAGATTAATTAATTTCAATAATTAATCTAGAGTCAAAATAATTTATTAAGGTTAATTAGAACCTAAGATTGCTTAGTTAAACTCTAATCTCATTCTTTGATTCAAGATTCCTAGTCATGGAATCTTGAATAGTAAATTCTCTCTCCAATTCCTTAAATCAAGGAATTGTGTCTATGATTTAATTTGACTTGAAAAGAGTTTTTATTTGTTAATCTAGCAAGATCACCCCTAAATCAAGTCTTGACAACCTTAATTGACCATTACCTCACCTAAACACTTTCTTACAAACTCCTAATCAAAACCTTAATCAAAGAAACACCTAAACACATCATTAAACCACAATTAGATGAACAAAATCTCTCCTCCCCCTTGGCTGAAATACTGGCCAAATACATACCCTCCCATTTGTGTCACATGTTGATTTTGTTTCACTCAAAGAACCATGCCTCAAGCCATGCCTTGACCATACCTAGCCATACCTCCACCCATGCCTTTGAATGACTAAAGTTTGAAGATATTTTCCTCCCCAAAGGCCAAAGAAACCATCAGCCTTCCTCCCTTGCAGCCCCATGGTTGCATTTTTCTATAAATACCAAGCCTTAGAGAACTTGGTTACACTTTAGAAACCTTGCCAAGTTCAAGCTTTCTTGCAATTCCTCACTTTTCTCTCAAATTCTCTTCATCTTGTTCTTCTTCCTCCACCATCAAAGAAACCTTTCCACCACCACAAACAACCTTGAACCACCACTCCCCCACCTCAAACCACCTCTCAAACACTAAACCTTTCCATTCCAAGCTCACACTTTCAAGGAAAATTCATCTTCCTTGTGCTTCCACCTTGGCCGAATCATCATCACCATCAAAGAGAAGATTTTGTCTTCTCACTTCATAAAAAACTCAAGCTTTCTTTCATCTCATCCAAGACTTCATTTGGTAGGGGTTTATTTTCAAAGTTTTGTTTTCTTTCTTTAAGAAAAGTTCTAGTTTTCTCTTGGTTTTCAAAGCTCTTCCTTTTCCTCTTTTCATTTCGGCCTTGGAGCCTTGTGATAAGAAAAACTTTGGCTTGATGATGAGGTTTCAAGATAATGGTCTTGTGATGCCATGTGAGAAACCTCTAAAGCTTGAAAACTTGGTCTTGGACCATGTATGATTTCAGTTTCCTTTTCTTTTCCTTACTCAAGATTTCGGTTCTCATTTCCTTTTCCCTCTATGATTTCGATTTTCATTCCTTTATTTGTACAAAGCTCACTAAAGGTTTTGTTTAAGAAAATTAATCATATGTTTTCAAAGAGCTCTAAGCTTACCCTTGCCAACCTTAAAGTTGGTCGGCCATTCTAGAGTTTACTCTAGATTGAAGCCCATGAGCAATAAAATGAAGAATATGAGTAGTTCTTTTTATGTTTGCCTTGATAAGTGTTGATGTTTATCTCTTAGTCCATTTTCTTGAGCTTGATGATGAAGTTCAAACCAAAAACTTCTTTGAAGACTTGGTGCTAAGAACTCTAAAGCTCACTTTATATTGTTAAGATACATGTTGGGTTAAGGCTATTAATGTTCCTCTAAAGTCTTGCATGAGCTCTAGTTAAGATAAAATAAGTTTGCATTCATGTTTAAGTTTATGCCTTGCATATCATGTTTACTTTTGATGCCATCACTAAGTTCTCAAGAATAAATAAATGAACTTGCATTTCATGTTTAAATTTCCAAGCTTGCACTTCATGTTTATATTTCAAGTTATCACTTAATCTTTAAAGATAATAATGAGGTTGCATCTCATATTTATTTTATGCTCTCACTTTACTTTATAATGAAGAGTAAAATAAAGTGCATAGCATGTTTATGTTTATGTCATCACCTAAATACTCTAGAGCTCAAAGACTTGCCCAAGTATCACAAGTAAAGTTTTAGAAATGGAAGCTTTCCATGAGTGCCATTTCGGCCTTGTGATGATGATGATGGACTTGATATGAGTTCATCTAATCATAAGTGCCAATAGCCTATGTCTTGGAATTTTTCTAAGCTTAGGTGAACTTAGAAAGCATTATGAACATGATCCTATGTTTTAAATCCTTTTTATGGGCAAAATAAATTAGCTACTGTTACTTATATTTACATGATTTTAATGAGATAAATTAGTTTCTAAAAGAGTTTTGAGTTCCTAAAATTATTCCAAGAGAAAACTAGCAACTTATATGCACTTAAAACATGAATTTATGTGATTATGTGTGATATACATTTCGTTTTCTGCCTTGTTCCTTTGGCCACTGTATTAATTCTGTTTTATGGAGTTAAAATGTGTAAAATTATGTTTGAGTGAAGCAAGGACCGATTTAGGGAAGTTAGGAAAAATAAGTAACTAGAAAGGACTTAAAATGAGAATTCTAGAACACTTAGACACAAGAAATGTAAATTCTGTTTTAGCATAATTGAACTTAAGGAAAATGGTTTATAATTAGTGGATATGTGTAGGAATCCCTAATAATTTGTTTAGGAATTGAATATAGAGCCTTAGGAAGACAGAACTTAGAAAGGGTCAAAGACGTAGAATCTAGAACCCTAATATCGAATTATACTATCCTGCTTAATTTATGCAATGCTGTTTGGAAGAGTTAGTGAGCATAAATATTACAGAAAATTACAAGTAGCGATCCCTAGGTGTACGAAAGATCTATAATGGGCATTAGGATAACTAAAACACAAGTTTAAGACCCGTAAGGGCTAAAGCATAAGATGCTATAAGATAGGAGATATAACGTAAATAAGGGATCAAGTGAACATATATTTATGTTATGTTGAGAGGATGTGATAGTATTCATGTTATATGTATGAGAATATTTGAATTTATGACGTGATTGTTATGATAATGCGGCATGCTGTGATTGAGATGCATAAGGATATATGATGATGATGAAGTGGAGGAATATGTTTATATGACTTTGAAAGATTTGCTTAACTGAGATATTGCATGAGAAAATATGTGTTCGGTGAGTTATGTGGCATGACTCAAATTTGAGGAAATTCATTGTACAACCATTATGCCTTCAAATTTCCATCAAATTTGATAGACCTAAGAAAGTTTTAGAAAGTGAGATTTAAAAGGTGACATGTGAGACACATTTCTCCTACGATGAGGAGAAAGTAAACCCTGGGGGGTATGGTCGTGGAGCCATACCGAAGCGGACAATGTCATGGTCTTAACCAGTTGATGTGTTTCGTAACCGAGACGTACTTCTCTTGCTATGGTGAGGAAAGGTAAAACGGTGAAGGCATTGACATTAGCCTGCCAAAGCGGACAAAGTCACTGGTCTTAACCAGTTGATGCGTTTTGAGGAAGGAAAAAGTCCCATGATGGGTGATCCTTAGGCCCCCTACGTACTCTGGAGTCGGGATTATTATGCTTATGATTATGTTACGCTTATCAAGAGGATAAGTAAGAACTAGTGACGACTAGTTGAGGTATGAGCTCATAGCCTAGCTTTTAGGGTGGCGATAATACTAGGTTTGATACCTTTATGTCATAAGTTTGAGAAAGAAAAAGGTTGTTCATGAGAAACTATATGCCACTTATTTGATGATAAATTACTGATGACATGTTTTATTGGTTTGTTTGCATAAAGTATTGCCATGCATTCATGTTTCACTATGCTGCATACATGCATTAAGATTCATCATAAAAGACACGGACCTTGGATAATTACTTTTATAAAATCACATAATAAACCTTTGCATGTTAAATCTTTTCATAATAAACCCAAGGTTCCTGGGACGTAAACGATAACATTAGGATAGGAGGATTCCTCCTGAGATTCTTTAGCAAGATTCTCACCCCCTCTTTTTCCTCTTCCGTTATGTCTTCAGATCTCGATGGCGTCGTTCGTGGTCTTCATTGACATGCCGATCTGGGAGGTGCACTGACCTGAACATCAGTCGTATCATTTCGAAGGTCGATGTTCTGTCCATATTTTTGCATACATGGGCGCCCGTCGCGCATCCAGTTTCAGCTTTCGCTTTACTCTTACCTTACCATAGCGACGACCTGATCTTCAAGAGGACTTGACCCGCGAGAAAACTCATCGTGCCCGTTTTCGGCTTCCGGCGTGCGCGACTACCCCGAGTATGTTCCTCGCTCAAGGTGTTCAAGGACCCATTGGAGGATTCCCCCCCACATTATTAGAGGGATCTGCCCTACGGCCCCCATGGACATCGGAGAGAGGCGGTGAGGATACGTGATGCAGTGAAGACTAGCTCAACACCCAGAGATGCACCCACGTCGAGGAGGTCACATCTGTCCCTCTTCCATTTGCACACACCCGGAGCTCACCCAGTTCATTGGGTACATACCTTCAGGGATGAGGACCAGCGTCACCGGTAGGTTTCGAGGGAGGGGTAGCTATAGCTGGGATTTGATCTTTTGGGGCTCCCCTACTTGTTATTTATGTTTACTTTCTGTTTATGTATTTTCTTATTCTATGTATCGTAACTCTGCCCACTTTATATGGGTATGAATTTATTTAGTCTTTATTTCAGTTGGTGTATTCAGGAACATGTGTTCAACTATGATATCTAATACTATAATATTTGCTTCTATGGATGGATGTGTTCTTGATTGCTTTTAATTGTATGATTAATTTCTTTGGTGCTTTACATTTCGCTCATGATTGTATACGATGGCTCGCATTTTGTTTTACATATTTCAAAAAAAAAATTACCTATATTTTCTGCTAAGTAATTTTTACAAATGAATTTAAAAGGAGGTAATAACTAATAATTAATCTTAATACGTCCTAGGTGTGTTGGGTTAAATATTAGGGTGTTACAATAAACCAAGGCGTGTCTACTATTGCCCAATATGGCAAAGTTCGAGGACCTAATCAAATTTCTCGGGTTTTCCAAAGGAATCCGATGAAGTGTGGAAATGCGTAAGTTTGAGCAGGTTAGGGCAGAAGTCAACGTGGCAGTGGCGCATATGAAGATTAGAGACTTCCCCACCCTAGTCAATAAGTGCAGAATCATTAAGGAAACAAGAAGTTAAGCGTCGTGAGGACGAAGCGCCCCCGTGGTTGGGGACCTCAAGCTCCAAGGTTTAAGCCACAACACCAAAACGTCAAGGAACCACTTCAATCCTTACCACACTAACCAGTTAAAGCAATAACAACAACACCGGACCCATCAATCAACCTTTCGACAACACCGGAGGCCACCGTTCAACCATAAGGCCGAGAACTGTAACATCCAACAAGGAGATGAGGTGGTCCTCGCAATAATAACCAAGGAGGGTCAGATGGGATCAAGAACAAGGCACCCTAGGAGCCCCACCTTTCCCCAACCCGACAGGTTGTGGTATGCCTCCGCTGTGGGAGAAATCATGGTAATCACCCTGCCAAGCTGGGCAAGCTCTGCTTAGATGCGCAAGCCCAGCCACTATGCCAGGACCTATGGCAGGAAGGGCCATCTAGTCAGTACCCAGGCCACAACACCAAGGAAGGGTCTTCACCCTCAATGCGAAAGATGCAATTGGATCCAATGACCTCATTAAAGGTAAGTGCGAATTAAATGGTAGAACCTTAACTGTACTATATGACTTCTGTGCTACCCATTCTTTCATCTCACATGCTAGTGTCGAGTCTTTGAATCTTAAAGTTTCTAAACTTCCTTTTGATCTCATTGTTTCTACCCCTACAAATCGTCCTATAATACCTGTAATTATTGCTTAAATTGTCATCTCACTATCGAAATAGATCTTTTATCATAGACTTGATTTGTTTACCCATGAAAAATATAGGAGTAATTCTTGCCATGAATTGGCTCTACACCAACCATGTATTGTTAATTGTTATACCAAAACTGTTATCTTTCATTTTCCCTAGCAAAACTAGTCAAACTTTGAAGCTTTATTTGAATTTTGTAGAGGTCCATTGTATGGGGAGAAAACTAAGGGATATGTCCTCCTAGCCACTAGTGAGGTAGACTTCGAGCATAACATAGATGACATACTAGTAGTAAGAGATATACCTAGAGGTATTTTCAAATGAAATCCAGTTCCCTCCAAGAGAGAAAGTGGAGTTCTCCTTTGAGCTGGTTTAGAAATGGGACCTATCTCTATAGCCCCATATAGAATGTCACCCTTGGAGTTAACTTAGTTGAAAACCCAGTTGGAGGAGCTTTTGGAGAAAAATTCCTAAAACCTAGTACTTCAGTGGGACAGGTCTTATTTGTCAAAAAGAAGGATGGAAGCATGAGGTTGTGCATAAATTATAGGTAGTTGAATGAGTGACGGTGAAAAACAAATACCCTTTGCCTAGGATTGATGATCTCATGGACCAATTAAAAGGAGCGGAGTATTCTCCAAGATTGATTTGAGGTCGGGATATCACTAGATTAGGTGAGAGACCAAGATATACCTAAAACTGCCTTTAAGACTTCATAGGACACTTTGAGTTCGTAATGTCTTTTGGATTGACGAATGCTTCTGTGTGCATGGACTATATGAATAGAATCTTTAGACCCTATTTAGATCAGTTCGTGGTCATTTTCATAGATGATATACTCATCTATTCGAAGACTCACGAGGAGCATGAACGTCATCTAAGGTTGGTTTTAGAGATTTTGAAGGAGAAAAAGTTGTATACAAGCTCTCTAAGTGTGAATTTTGGTTGGAGTAGGTGAAGTTCTTAGGACACATAGTATCAAAGGGAGGTATAGTTGTAGACCCAGTAAAGTAGAGGCTATAATGAATTGGGAGAGACTAACCACCCTAACGGAAATATGAAGCTTTTTGGGTTTAGCAGGCTATTCCGTAGGTTCATAAAAGGATTCTCTCATATCGCCCTTCCCCTAACCAAGCTCACTAGGAAAAACGCCTCGTTTTATGGAATCAGAGTGTGAGAAAAGCTTCCAAGAGCTAAAAGGGAAGTTAACCTTTACCCAGTTTTGATTTTACCCGACCCAATGTACCTTTTAAGGTATATTGTGATGCTTGGGAAAGGGTTTAAGCTCTGTGTTGATGCAAAATAGGCAAATGGTAGCCTATGCATTTAGACAACTCAAGCCTCACGAAGTGAACTACCCCATCCATGACCTTAAGTTAGCCGCCATAGTGTTTGCCTTAAAGATATGGAGGCACCACTTGTATGGTGTGAGGTTTGAAGTTTTCTCAAATCATAAGAGTCTTAAGCATCTCTTTGATAGAAGGAGTTAAACATGAGGCAGAGAAGATGGATGGAATTTTTGAAGGACTATGATTTCGGCTTAAGTTACCACCCAGCAAGGCTAATGTAGCCGATGCCTTGAGTCAAAAATCATTACGTTTGTCTCACATGATGGTTAAGGAAGTTGAGCTAATAGATAAGTTTAGGGATTTGAATTTGGGGATGTCTTGAAGGATAGGAGTGTGAAGATGTGTCACCTTAGTGTGGCCAGTAGGTTTAAGCAGAGGGTTGCTCTAGCACAAAGGGAAAATAAAATTTAGGGAGACCCTAGAGGCAATTAAGGCAGGTAAACTAAAGGGTTTAGAGCAAGGACCCGATGGTTTATGGAGATTTGGATGGCGAATCTGTACCACAGGATGGTGACCTCGAGAGAGCATCTTAGAAGAGGCACACAAAAGCCACTTCACCATTCACCCTGGTACCACTAAGATGTATCAGGATTTAAAGAAGATGTTTTAGTGGCCAGGATTGAAAAGGGATGTAGTTGTCTGGGTTAGTAAGTGCATGGTATGTTAGAAGGTGAAGATGGAGCACTAAAAGCCTTCAAGATTATTGCAACCCCTGTCTATCCCCATGTGGAAGTGGGATAGCATCTCCATGGATTTTGTGATCGGCCTACCTAGGACCCAAGCCGGCTGCGCGCTATTTAGTAATAGTGGATAGATTGACCAAGTTGACCCATTTCCTGCCCATTAAGATCACCTTTCCCTAGACAAGTTAGCCTAGCTATACATACAAGAGGTAGTAAGGTTACATGGAGTCCTATCGACGATAATCTAGGTCGAGATTCCTGGTTTACATCATGCTTTTGGGAAGCCTTTCAAAAGGCATTTGGTTCAAAGTTGTGTTTAAGCACATCTTACCACCCTGAACAGATGGCCAATCAGAAAGAACTATCCAAACCTTGGAAGACATCCTGAGGGTGTGCGTATTCAAAAGAAAAGCAAGTTAGGATAAGTACCTGCCACTTATGAGTTCACACATAACAACAGTTATCATGCGAGCATCGATAGGCACCATACAAAGCCTTGTATGGAAGGAAGTGCCAATCCCCTTTATGTTGCAATGAACCCGGAGAACAAAGCATGTTAGGACCGAGGTAGTGAGGGAAACCAGAGCAAATCAAAAGGATTAAGGATAGATCTTGACTGCTCAAAGTTGACAAAAGAGCTATACGGATAAGCGGCGAAAGCCATTGGAATTCTAGAAGGGCAAACATGTTTTCTTAAAGGTTACCCCCACTACATGTATAGGTAGAGCCATGCGAGTCAAAAAGTTGAGTCCAGATTTCTCGGTCCTTTTGAAATTCTTTAGAGTTGGGACGGTAGCTTCAGAATAGCCTTACCTCCACTGTCTAAGCTTCATGACGTCTTTCACGTCTCCCAATTAAGAAAATACCAATCCGATCCTTGTCATGGGTTAGAACCAAAGCATGTATAGTTGAGGGAGGACCTAACTTTTAATCTACCACCAACGAGGATCGTGGAACTGTGGCGTGAGCAGCGAGGACAAGTCCGTTCCTTTGGTGAAAATGGCATGGGGGAGAGACAAGACGGAAGAATACATGTGGAAGCTAGAATAGAATGAGAATGAAGTATCTTGTGTAACATCCTCCCAAGTACAACCCCATTCTTAAGCTATGATATACTCGAGAGTTGTTACTTGTTAATTAGGATCTCTCTTAATTATCTATAGCAAGCTCGATTTACGTAGAGATAACTAAGCGTAATTCTATTAAAACATATTACAAGTAAACATCAAGTTTATTAAACATACAACTAAAATACATAAGGAAGCTCCTCTATGAGCTTTAGTACATTTATGTCTTCTAATACATTTACATACATACTCATTTCACTAAATACGCGAGAATAAAAACAGTAACTACTACACTACAAGCAATCCTACACTCCTTTGCATAGCAGCATCATCATCATCTGGCTTAACCTAGGCGACACGAAAACAAACACATAGGGGTGAGAATTTTTAAAATCCTCAGTAGGAAACTCCAATCACAATCATAATGTCATCGTCATTGCCCCAGCCACTTTGGTTTATTCAGAAAATGTGAGCATGCGACATATATCAAAGATTCATTTTTAATGTTCAAAAGCCATTCCTCGAAGCGGGTTTCTTTTAGCATTTCATCACATTCCAATAATTACTAAGTTACACAAGGTAGACAATTCAAAATAAGATAAGTAGCATATAATACATGCAATGAATTTATCTCAAGGTGACATGGTATTACTTATAGCTACAAAGATCAAATCAGTGCATTTTTCTCTTTTCATTGACATAGGAAAGACATTTACCCAATGGGTAATTTCAGTGGACAATTCCACAATAGATCCGTTTATACCAACGGGTATTTATGGTGGATCATACCACACAAGGGAAATAGACCTTGTAAGGACTGAGCTCATTCCTATACGTGGTCATTGAACTTCATTTTTTCCATTTTCGAATCCACACAGATCTATTCCTAGCCGATACGTCTACCGACTCAAAATAAATTTTGGGAAGTTACTACTTTCGCCTTCCCCTCATTCAATCTAAGTCTTGTTTCTATTTTGTCCATATGTCAGAACATGCACAATTTAAATTTATACATCCTTATAATGGCATCATATACTTTTCTCTTTTCTCAAATGCATACATAGGCCACATATAGGCAATCATTCACAATGAAATCCTCATTCTTTTCTCATACTTCAATCTTTAAAATCCATAGCATGCATTTACATGTCATAAGTCACATGGCGAAACACTTAATATCAAACACTCATGTCATACTAGAAGCCAAAGTGCCATTACATTCTCAATTCAAAGCATTGTTCCATTCCCAGCACAATGGGTAGAGTTACTATCCTAGGCACAACATTTCATTATCATATCAAACAGCCATTTCAAGAGTCACAAAAATTCTGTATGACATTCAATGTATCTATAATAACCTATAAAAATTTCAGGACAAACAGAGCTTTATAGCTACCTCAATAAAATATACAAATTTAGTGGTCAGGGGCCACCAATTCCAGACCAGAACCGAGTTCCCCTAATTTTTAACCCTAGAAAATGGTTGAATTAATTCACAATAAAATTCAAAGTGACACTTCAATATATTAGTAACTTCGTGTAAAAATTTCAAGAGCTAGTTCAGTCATTTGCTATGGTAATAAATTGAGACAAGTTTACTACCTCATTCTCAACAATCAGGACAGCATCTGCCTCATTTCGGTTTCTGATTTTTCTGAGGCATCAAACCTTAAAAATAACACCCAAGAAAATTCATGTAGTTATTTTAAGTTGTTATCTTCAACATATAATTTTTATAGCTCATGAAAACACCCACAAATATACCAGAAAATTCATGAACCACTGCTACCTCAGGACAATAAAAATTCCAGAAACCTAATCCAAACTTATTTTGATAAAAACCATCTTTTAACACCATCCAAACACACCACCAAAAATCACACATCAATATCAACATAATATCAACCAAAAAAAAAGAAATTTCGGACCTAGGTCATGCCAAAACACATCAGAAAAATTTGACAAGAAAAGGCAGAAACCCTACTTTTGGCAGCTTAGTGGATCTTTGGCTTCAAGATAATCCAAGCTTGAATCCTTCCACTCCAAAGCCCCCAAACCAACTTCAAACCCTTCTTAAATTAGTGTGGTGTGAGGTACAAGACAAGGTTTTGATAAGGAATGGAAATTTTGTTCGGTTAGATTGGTAGAGAATTAAGTGTAGGACATGTTTTGTGAAGAGATCTTGAGGTTTTATCAAGTTTAGGCTAGGGTTTATGAAGCTCCAAGTTTGCTAATGGAGTTTGAGAGGAAGAACAATGGAGGAGAGGTTCTTGGAGTGTGCTGAACGAAATTTTGATGAAAGGAAGTGATAAGATATTGATTTTATGAGTTTATGACAAAATACATAATAATTTCATGTACAAAATGTTCTTTTTCTTAAAGATAAATGTAGTAAATTTTTGTAAGCATCCTATTGGTCCTAATAAAGTGGTAATGGTGTGGCTTCTTCTAAGCCACACACTTGTCTAGTTAGGTGACAAAATTTCATTGAAAGTTTCATTAATATAAAGCTAACAAAAATCTCACGAACGGGTAAACACCGTACCGATTGAATCGATATTGCCCGAAAATTAATTTTAAGTATAAAATTATCATTCCCACCTATTTCTAACCTTATTCCCATGTTTTCCTAATTTCGGGCACCTCGGGCCCAAATCTAGGGTTTAAGCCTAGCGGGCTGTGGGCCCGCAAGGTTACTATTCACCGCCCAGAATTTTTTTTTTTAAACATTCGTTGGGCAGCCCCATCGTTGTTAAACTATTATATTTTGAAATTATGATTAATAAAGCTCAAATTAATTTTTAATTAAATTTTAAGGTGTTACATCTTGAGCTTTTCTAAGGTAACAAATTTCGAGGACGAAATTCTTTTTAAGGAGGGAGTAATGTAATGCCCAATTTTTCTTAGAATACAAATGACCAAAATGCCCTGAGGTCATTTTTACCTAAAATTAAAGAATAGCCGACTGGCAGTCCTCAAATGGGTCAACTCAATGTTTGAAGGGAATTATGATTGTAGTGTTTGATATCTAAGGTGAAATCTCATTTTCAGAACTTGACTCAAAATGACCAAAATAGCCCTATAGCGCTTTACACGGGTAAAGGTGCGTTTGAGCCCAAACTTTCCAGGAAGTTCGAAAGGATGTTTATGAGTGGATCATGATAGTTAGTAAGAGCCAAAGGTCAAGTTTTAGTACAAAATTACCATTTTGCCCTAAAACGTGTCCAGTGACCCAATGATACAATTAACCAAACCTAAGTAATATTAGGCTCTAATCAAAGATTAATTAATTTTGATAATTAATCTAGAGTCAAAATAATTTATTAAGGTTAATTAGAACCTAAGATTGCTTAGTTAGTCTCTAATTTCATTCTTAGATTCAAGATTCCTAGTCATGGAATCTTGAATAGTAAAATCTCTCTCAAATTCCTTAAATCAAGGAATTGTGTCTATGATTCAATTTGACTTGAAAAGAGTTTTAAATCATTAATCTAGCAAGACCACCCCTAAATCAAGTCTAGACAACCTTAATTGACCATTACCTCACCTAAACACCTTCTTACAAACTCCTAATCAAAACCTTAATCAAAGATACACTTAAACACATCATTAAACCACAATTAGATAAACAATTTTTCCCTCCCCCTTGGCTGCACATGGCTGAATACATACCTCCCATTTGTGTCACATGTTGATTTTGTTTCACTCAAAGAACCATACTAAGCCATACCTTAGACCATACTTGGACATACCTCCAATCATGCCTTTAAATGACTAATGTTTGAAGATATTTTCCTCCCCAAAGGCCATAAGAAATCCGCAAGCCTCCTTTCCATTTCAGCCTCAATGTTTCATTTTTTCTATAAATACCATACCTTAGTGAACTTGGTTACACTTTAGAACCTTTGCCAAGTTCAAGCTTTCTTGCAATTCTCTCATTTTGCTCGCAAATTCTCTTCATCTTGTTTTCTTCCTCCACCACCAAAAAAACCTTTCCACTACCACAAAACACCACAAACAACTTTGAACCACCACTCCCCCACCTCAAACCACCTCTCAAACACTAAACCTTTCCACTCCTAAGCTCACACTTTCAAGGAAAATTCATCTTCCTTGTATTTTCTCCTTGGCCAAATCATCATCACCATCAAAGAGATGATTTTGTCTTCTTACTTCATCAAAAACCCAAGCTTTCTTTCATCTCATCCAAGACTTCACTTGGTAGGGGTTTATTTTCAAAGTTTTGTTCACTTCCTTTAAGAAAAGTTTTAGTTTTCTCTTGGTTTTCAAAACTCTTTCTATCATATTTTCATTTCGGCCTTAGAGCCTTGTGATGAGAAAATCTTTGGCTTGATGATGAGATTTCAAGATAATGGTCATGTGGATACCATGTGAGAAACCTCTAAAGCTTGAAAACTTGATCTTGGACCATACATGATTTCGGTTTCCTTTTCTTTTCCTTACTCAAGATTTGGTTCTCATTTTCTTTCTTCCTCAATGGTTTCGGTTTTCATTCCTTCATTTGTACAAAGTTTGATAAAAATGTTAAGTAGCTCACTAAAGGTTTTGTTTAAGAAACTTAATCATATGTTTTCAAAGAGCTCTAAGCTTACCCTTGCCAACCTTAAAGTTGGTCGGCCGTTCTAGCATTTACTCTAGATTGAAGCTCATGAGTAATAAAATGAAGAATATGGGTAGTTCTTTTTATGTTTTCTTTGATAAGTGTTGATGTTTATCTCTTAGTCCATTTCTTGAGCTTGATGATGATGTTCAAACCATAAGACTTCTTTGAAGACTTGGTGCTAAGAACTCTAAAGCTCACTTTATATTGTTAGATACATGTTGGGTTAAGGCTATTGATGTTCCTCTAAAGTCTTGCATGAGCTCTTGTTAAGATAAAATAAGTTTGCATTCATGTTTAAGTTTATGCCTTGCACATCATGTTTACTTTTGATGCCATCACTAAGCTCTCAAGAATAAATAAATGAACTTGCATTTTCATGTTTAAATTTCCAAGCTTGCACATCATGTTTATATTTCAAGTTATCACTTAATCTTTAAAGATAATAATGAGGTTGCATCTCATATTTATTTTCATGCTCCCATCTTATAATGAAGAATAAAACAAAGTGCATAGCATGTTTATGTTTATGTCATTACTTAAATATTCTAGAGCTCAAAGACTTGCCCAAGTATCACAAGTAAAGTCTTAGAAAATGGAAGCATTCCATGAATGCCATTTCAGCCTTGTGATGAGGATGATGGACTTAGAATGAGTTGTATCTAATCACAAGTGTCAATAGCCTATGTCTTGGAATTTTCCTAGGCATAAGTGAATTTAGAGAATATCATGAACATGATTTTATGTTTTAAATCTACCTTATGGGCAAAATAATTTAGCTACTACCCTCACTCATATTTACATGATTTTAATGAAATAAATTAGTTTCTAAAAGAGTTTTGAGTTCCTAAAATTATTCCAAGAGAAACCTAGCAACTTATATGTGCTTAAATCATGAATTCATGTGATTATGTGAGATATCCAATTCGGCTTCTGCCTTGTGCGTTGGCCACTGTATTGATGCTGTTTTATGGAGTTAAAATGTGTAATATTGTGTTTGAGTGAGGCAAGGACCGATTTAAGAATGTTAGGAAAGAACAAATAACTAAAAAGGGCTTAAAATGAAGATTCTAGAACACTTCAATACAAGAATTATAAATTTTGTTTCAGCATAATTGAACTTAAGGGAAATGGTTTAAAATTAGTGGATATGTATAGGAATCTCTGATAATTGGTTTAGGAATTGAATATAGAGCCTTAGGCGAAGACGGAACTTAGAAAGGGTCAAAGACGTAAATTCTAGAATCCCGTAATCGAATAATAACCATCATAACCAATCTATGCAATGCTGTTTGGAGGTGTTAGTAAGCATACAAATTAGAGAGAATTACAAGTAATAATCCTTTAGGTGCATAGAAGATCTGTTGTGGGTGTTAGAATAATTAGAACACGAGTTTAAGACCCGTAAAGGTCAAAGCATAAGATACTATAAGATATGGAAGATGATGAGAGTAAGTGAAAAGTCAACACATAGTTATGATATATCGAGAGTATGTGAAAGTATTAATGGCATGTGTACAAGAATATGTGAATTTATGACATGATTATTATGATAATGTTGTAACATCCTCCCAAGTACAACCTCATCCTTAAGTTATGGTATCATACTCAAGAGTTGTTACTTATATTATGCGGACCTTTCTTAATTATCTATAATAAGTGTCGATTGAATTGCGTGTTAACTAACTCGTGGTTCTATTGAGATATATAGCTAGAAACAACTTATTTATTTAATACAAGTCAAGTACAAAAGGAAGCTCTTCTAAGGGCTTTACAGGCATTCCGATCTCTTATGTTTTACAGACATATACATACACTTAAGTACAAAAAACACAAGTTCTGCTACTAACTACCGGAAAATCCACTTGATCTTCTCCTGAGGAGCCTCACCGTCTTCTAGATCAACCTGGGGACGACACGGAAAAACAAATACATAGGGTGAGAATTCTAAAATTCTCAGTAGGGCATCCCCCAAAACATATACTGAAGTTCATGTCATCGTTACAGCCCTTAGCCACTTCGATTTATTTAACAAAAGGTAATCATGCATTACATAATGGCTATTCATTTTTAAAGTTCAAAATCTATCTTTTCGAAGTGGGTTACTTTTAAGAAAAACCAATCACTTAATACACCTCTACCGTCAGCTTATACTCATAGTAAGTTATGGCAACCAAGAAGAACCAATATACACAAATATGTATATGCCCAATGTAATGAAATTCATCTTTGATTTTCCTTGATGAATCAAAAGTATCACATCCCTCTCTATTTGCCTTCGACAAGCCAAAGGATCTCAATCCACTCCATTTGCCTTTGACAAGTCAAAAGGATCTCGTGTGTCATTATTTGCCCTTGACAAGTCAAAGAGGATCTCATGTTTCATTATTTGCCCTTAACAAGTCAAGAGGATCTCAAGTTTCTTGGGATCATAGAATTTAATTCAGGACATCATTCACTTGCATACATAAAACACATACAGGCATCCATTCACAACGAAATTCTCATTTGTATATTATAAATCAACCTTTTAAATTATCTAGTATGCATTCATATGTCACAAGACATACAGCCAAAAAGGTAACATCAAGTACTCATGTCATTCTAGAACCAAAAATTCCATTACTTCATCAATTCAAAGCATTGTTGCATTTCCAGCATAATGGCAGATTTTAAACTATTGTAACACGAATTATGTTGCCCCTCAAACAATCAATTCAGAGGCTATAAAAATTACCCAAGACATTTCAATGTGTCCACAAGGTCCCATAAAAATTTCAATACAAATGGAACTCTCTAACTCCTTTCATAAATTGTACAAATTCAGTGGTTAGGGACCACCAATTCACAGCTTAGACTAGAGTTCTCATAATTTTTCACTCTAGCAAATGATTGAACCAATGCACAATAAAATTCACAGTGATATTTCAATATGTTACTAACTTCGTGTAAAACTTTCAAAGGCTATTTCAATCCTTTGCTATGTTAATAAAATCAGACAACTTTATTGCTTCAGTTTCAATAATCAGGTCAACATCTGCCTCATTTCGGTTTCTGATTTTTCTGAGGCATCAAACATTAAAACTAACACCCAAGGAAATTCATATAGTTATTTTAAAATGTCAACTACAACATATAATTTTTTGTAGGTCATGAAACCACCCACAAATATGTCAGAAAATTCGGGTATCAATTCTACTTAGGAGCTTAAATCTAGCAGCTAGTTCAAATTTCTTTTGGTGGAAACTCATTTTTAACACCATCCAAGCCCATCACCAAAATTCACACATCAATAAAAATATAACATCAACAAAATAAAATGAAAATTTAGGAATAAAACCAAGCAGAACATATCAGTAAAAATTTCAAGAGAAAAGACCATAGAAAACCCTACTTTGAGAGCTCTTAAGCTCTATGCTCCAAAGGATGCTCTAGAATGCTTTTGCTTCACTTCAAAGCTTCCCCACCAACATCAAACCCTTCCTTTAACCTCTGATTGTGTGCCCTCAAAGTTGGAAAAAGTGATGGATTCAAATTATAATCGGTTAGATTTGTAGGTTATGATGAATAGAATAAGTTTAGTGAAGAGAGTTTGTGGTTTTAGTGATTTGAGCTAGGGTTTTGCAAGCTTGAAGCTTGTTAATGGAGTTTGAGAGGAAGAACAATGTAGGAAGGGTTCTTAGAGAGGTCTGGCCGAAATTGTGATGAAGGGAAATGATAAGATGTTGATATTTTGAGTTTAGGGCAAAATACATAGAATTTTCAAGTCCAAAATGTTTTCTTTGAAGATAATTATTGTAATTTTGTGCAATTCCTATTGGTTAGTCATAAAGGTGTAATTGTGTGGCACATCTCAAGCCACACACTTGTCCTCCTTAGGTGGCAACTTGCTCTGAGTTTCATTCGTGTAAGAACTGCATATTAAATCTTGCCGAACGGTAAACACCGTACCCTGATTAAACCGATATTACCCGAAAATTAATTTTAAGTATAAAATTATCATTCTCAGATATTCCTAACCTCATTCCCATGTTTCCCTAATTTTAGGTATCTCTGGCCGAATCTAGGGTTTTAGCTGTCCCAGAAGGCTTGGGCCCACAAGGTTACTATTCATTGACCCGAAATTTTTTTTTTTGACAGGTCCGTTGGGCCGCCCTCATCATTGCTAAACTATTATATTTTTGAAATTACGATTAATAAAGCTCAAATTAATTTTTAATTAAATTTTAGGGTGTTACAAATGTGGTATTTTATGATTGAGACGCAAAAGGATATGAGATATTGATGAAATGGGTGAACATGTTTATATGATTCTAAAGGCTTGCTTAGTTGAGATATTGAATGAGGAAGCATGTGTTAAATGAGTTATGTAGCATGACTCAAATTGAGGAAATTCAATGTACAGCCGTTGTCCTGCGAATTTCCATCAAATTTTAGAGACTTAAAGAAGTTTTTGAAAGTTAGATTTTAAAAGTGACATGCCAGACGCATTTCTCCTGCTACAATGAGGAGAAAGTAAACCCATGGGGGGTATGGATGCCGAGCCATACCGAAGCGGATAAAGTCAGGTCTTAACCAGTTGATGTGTTTCGTAGACCGAGACGTACTTCTCCTACTACGGGTAAAAGGTAAAAAGGACATTGTCAATTAATTTGCCAAAGCGGACAAAGTCACTGGTCTTAACCAGTTGATGTGTTTCGAAGAAGGAAAAAGTCCCATGATGGGTGATCCTTAGGCCCCCTACTCAAACTCTGGGAGTTGGTATTTTTCTAACTATGTTACACTTATTAAGAGGATAAGTAAGAACTAGTGACAACTAGTTAAGGTATGAGCTCATAGCCTAGTTTAGGGTGGCAATGATTCTAGGTTTGATACCTTTATGTCACAAGTTTGAGAAAAGAGAAAAGGATGTGAAGTTCCATACTTATGAAAGAGAAAGGTTTTCATGAGAAGTTATATGCCACTTATGTGATGATAAATTGTTGATGTCATGTTTTAATTGTTTACTTGTATAAGGTATTGCCATGCATTCATATTTTGCTATGCTGCATTCATGCATTAAGATTCATGATAAAAGAAAACACGGACCTTGGATAATTACTTTTATAAAACCTCATAATAGACCTTTGCATGTTAAACCTATTCATAATAAACCCAAGGTTCCTGGGACGTAAACAATGACATTAGGGTAGAGGATTCCTCGAGATTCTTTAGAAAGATTCTCACCCTTCTATTTCTCTTCCCGTTTCGTCTTCAGATCTCGATGGCGACGTTCGTGGTCTTCATTGACACGCTAATCTGGGAGGTGCACTTTGACCCGACATCAGCATATCATTTTGAGAGTCGTTGTGCTGTCCTCATTTTTGCATACATGGGACGCCCATTCGCATCCAGTTCTAGCTTTCGCTTCACTCCTATCACACTGGCAATGACCTGATCTTCATAAGACTCGACCCCGTATCGAGCAGGACTTGCCGTGCCCGCCTTTCGGCTTCCGGTGAACTATTACCTTGAGTTTGTTCTCGCTGAGGCGCTCCAGATCAACCCAGTGGAGGACTCCCCTACCCACATCTATTCAGAGGGATCTACCCCTATGGTCCTTATGGACATCGGGAGAGGCAGTCTGAGCATACTGATGTAATGGGGGAGCCCAACACCCAGAGGTGCGCCGCGAGGAGGTCACATCCATCCCCCTTTCCGCTTGCACGCTCGAGGAGCTCGCCCAATTCATTAGGTACATACCTCCCAGGGATGAGGATCCTCATCCCTACCAAGGAAGATCGTGATGAGTGATCCCTAGAGTGCCGAACTCATCAAGGATTCCCTTTTTGTTGCATCTTTTGATGGGGATGACGTTAGATGAGCACTCATAGGTTGAGGGAGAGGATACGTAGCTGGTATCTAGTATTTTGATGTTCCCCATGTATTTTCTATTTTTATGTATTTCTTTCTGTTACTTATGTATCCGAAGTTTAGCCCACTATGGGTGTGACTCCATCTGTGCTAATTCCTACATATTCAACTATGTTATCTAATATTATGATATTTGCTTCTATGGATGAATGTGTTTCTTTATTGCTCTTAACTTGTATGATTAAGTTCTTTGCGGTTTTATGATTTGCTCATGGTAGTACAAGATGGCTCACATTTTGCTTTACATGTTTAAAAAAAAAAAAAATTCCTGTATTTTTTACTAAGTAATATTTACAAATGAATTTTAAGGAGTAGGCGTGTTGGGTTAAATACTAGGGTGTTACATTGCGGGCCCCACAAGCCCTCGAAAGCTAAACCCTAGATCCTGGGGAAATGCCCAGGAATTAGAAGAGAGGGTTAAGGTTAGAAATGATAAGGAATGAAAAGTTATACCTATAATTAACCTTCGGGTAATGTTTGACTACCGGGTATGGTATTTTGCCCCTTCGGAGAGTTTTGATGTGTGGTTTTTAACATCGAACAAGTTACTTAGTGGCCAAGTAACCTCTACCAACCACTTTATGCCAAGTGGATGGCAAGGATTGAAACTTGAAAAGTAAGTTTCAATCATGGCCTTTCATTTATTATATTTTACTTTAGAGCTAATATCTCATCCATTCATGGAATTTCTGTGTAGAGTTTTAACATTTAAAAAGCTACTTGCTCCCCAAGTCAAAGTGAGCCACTTATCTTGAGCCAAGTGGATGGCCAAGATTTATTCTTTGACCAAAAAAAATAAATCCTAGCCATCCATTTCATTATTTCTTTTTGAATAAGGAAGAAATACCCATTTTGACTACTTAATTGACATATCTAACCAAGATAAGGATAAAGTACCAACCTTATCACTCCATCATCATCAATTTCGGCCAAACCTCTCCAAGATCACCTCCTCCATTGTTCTTTCTCCCAAACCCTTGTTCTTGCTTTCAAATCCCCAAAACACTAGCTCAAAATCACTAAAATACCAAGATCCCTTCATAAAACTTGTTCTACTCATCAAGATCTATCAATCCAACTAATTGGAATTTGAAATCCTCACCACTTCTCACTTTGATACCTCACTTTCTCATTGATTTAGGAAGGGGTTTGGGCTTGATTTGGGAGCTTTGAAGTGAAGGGAATCCATCTTGGAGCATCTTAGAGCCAAGGATACACTAGTTTCCAAGAGTAGGGCTTTTAAACCTCTTTTGCTTTCAAATCCATTTTTCTGCTTTAACTACTGATTTAATTTGATGTTTGTAGTTGTATTGGTTGATAATATATTGATATTGATGTGTCAAGTTTGGTGGAGTGTTTGGATGATGTTAGAAGTCATTTTTGAGAAAAGAGGTTTTCAATCATACTCCTAGATTTTTGGCTTCTACATAGATAGTCATTGATCATGAATTTTTTGATGGAATGTGGTATTTTCATGAGCTAAAAAAATTATTTGTTGAAGCTAACATCGTAGGCTAGTTTCACAAATTTTATTGGGCTTGATTTTCATTCTTAATGCCTTAAAAAAATCAAGAACCGAAATGGTACCCATGCTGTTTGGATTATTAGAACTAAAGCTATAAATTTTGCTAATTTTATTACCATACTAAATGATTGAATTATCAAATGAAATTTTTACAGGGTGTTTAAGACATATTGAAGTCGAAGTGTGAATTTTTGTATGATGTGATATGTTCATTTGATTGGGTAATAAAATTGGGATCTATGGTTATTGACTATAAATAGGGTTTTTGAACCTTTGAATTTGTCTAATTTTGTTAACATAGTTAGAGAACTTTTTTATTCTTAAATTTGTATGGAACCTTGTAGACACATTGAAGTGTCTTAGATAATTTTGATAGCCTCTGAATTGATCGTTTGATGTGCAAATAAATTTGTACTACAATGATGTGAAATCTGCCCAATTGCTGGAAATGAACCCAAACCTTGAATTGGTAATGTAATGACATTTGGTTCAAGTATAATGCATGTGAATGCATGCTAATAACCTAAAGATTAGTTTATAAGACCTAATTGGAAATTATATTATGAATGGATACTTATATAAGTTTATGATGTATATGTTAAGTAGATAAAAAGTCCCCTTTTTATTATGTAAAGGGCACAGGAAAGTCCCCTTTTATGTGTAAAGGGCACGAAAAGGTCCCCTTTGATGTATTTAGGCACGTATATTTTAGAATGCAATACTATGCTATTGAGTAGTATGTGTATATTAAGTGATTGAATAATAAAATAAATCCACTTCGGAAGGATGATTTGTGAACTTTAAAATGAACCTTTGATATATACATATTGTATGCTCATACTTTCTTAATAAACCGAAGTGGCTGGGCGATGATGATTATGAAGTCCCACATCGGCTAGGGAGGTGACGAAGCATGCCTTATAAGGGTGTGGATACCTCCTCCTTACATGACGCGTTTTCCCCTCGCCAGGGGGAAGAACAAAACCTTGAAAGGGGGAGTCGGAGTAGGCCCTTAACCCCAAAGAGGACAATATCATGTAATGTCGGGGGTGCTGGGCTATTAGAGACAGTATCAGAGGGATCGGGGTCCATGTGCCAGCGAGGACACTGGGCCCTAAGGGGGGTGGATTGTGAAGTCCCACATCAGCTGGGAAGGTGAACGAAGCATGCCTTATAAGGGTGTGGATACCTCCTCCTTACGTGACGTTTCCCGCCAGGGGTGAAGAACAAAACCTTGAAATGGGAGTCGGAGTAGGCGAACCCTAAAGAGGACAATATCACATAATGCTGGGTGCTGGGCGTTACAATGATGACATTATGATTATGTAATTGGGAGTTGTCCTACTGAGAATTGTATAATTCTTACCCCTATGTGTTTTTGTGTTCCCGTGTCGCATCTAGGTTGATCTAGAGAACGATGCGGCTACTACATGAAAGAATAGGATTCTAGTAGTTTAGTAGTTGATATTTTTCCTTTACTGTACTTAGTTGGAGTTAAATGTATGTAAATGTAATAGGGGACATATATGTATTAAAGCTCATAGCAGAGCTTCCTTTTGTAATTAACTATGTATTCATAAATGTTGTATTTCTTTGTTATATATTTTAATAGAATTACACTTAGTTATTACACACATTAATCGAGCTTGCTATAGATATTTAAGAAAGGTCTACTAATTAATAAGTAACAACTCTCGAGTACAATGTCATGACTTAAGGATAAGATTGTACTTGGGAGAATGTTAAGAGTTTTTAAGATTCTTGAGAATTAACTCGACCTTCAGTGCTTTTCTATTTTTGTTCTATAGCACTCTTAAGACAATTCAAGGAGTCATAGAGTAACTAATAAAATTTCTTAGAGAACTCACCAAGTATTGGTGTTGGCCAGGCAGCACTTAAGACGGAGAAGAAGAGCTTCGACTAGTCTATGTTTGAGATCTTCATCACCGATTTAAAAAGTTGAGATAATGATTAAGGAGATTGATGATATTGGAAAGTTGATCGATAGGCAAGTCAACAATCAAAGGGATGGCCAAAGTAAGAGTGGGACTCTTCAACATTTCAACAGTCGGAGTGGTGTTCTTGACGCGCCTTGCTTCAAAGCAGAAAGAGTATCTTTAACAATAATGGCATCAAACAAAGCTTGATTTAATGTGTCGAGGAACCCTATGTTGCACTCCTCCTCCTCCTCATCATCATCATTATCGTTATCGCCTTTGTTTTGATTAGGAGGTGGAAGTATGATTGTAAGTGGTACAACAATTTGAGTAGTAGTTGACTGAGTTGAAGGATGACAGGAGGGTCATGGCTGGCTTGATGTTCGATAATAGAAGGATTTGCAATGTCGTCAGGAGCATAGTCTTCAATAGACAAATCCCCTTTATCCATCTAGCTTCACCCATAGTTTCATCAAGATTAATTGTAGTACCTGGCTCTGAATCGGGCACGCCGTTAAAAAAAAAAAGGAAGCTAATTTTAGCATAAGAGATTTAATAATTAATATTTATTATCGTGTGATTAAAGATACCTTGTGATGAGTTGGAGAGTTTGACGAGCCATTCTTGTCACCTTCAATGTCGACCAAGTTATAGGTTTGACCTTCGACCGAAGGGATTCTGCTTGGCACCAGCAAATTAAACAATCGGCAGGTAGTTAGCAACATATTGACAAAATGTATATACATATGTACATGTATATATAACTTACCTTGTTAGACAAGACATGTGAGGGAGTCGATGATCTGGAAGGGAGCGTGGATCTTGTCCTTTAGAAGCTTTAGGAGCTTTAGTTGTCTCCCATTTCTTGGTTAATGTCCTTGCCTTGGTCGATGTATCTTTTACCTTGGGTTTCTTATGCTTGAAAAGAGGCACCTTACGCTTTCGACCCTTAGCTCCCATTTCATCTAAAAAATAATAATAATAAAATAAAAATAAAATATCAAAAAGTTTGCAAAAGAAAAATTATGATGAATGACAAAGTATAGTATGATTACCTTGTTCGACTTCACCCTCTTTCCCCTGTAGCAAATTGCCAGAAAGATCAGTCAACATTCGTGATTTTACTTCATTAATGTCAAAGTGATAGGCTTTGTAATATTTGCGCCACCATTCGACAAAACAAATGATGGGATAAAAGCTTGTTTCATCTATTAGGAATAAAGTCCTCTTCCTTCTTCATTGTTAGAACCAAGCATTGAAGTCATCTAGACTAATACTTTTGAGTTGCAAAGTTTTTCGTCTAGGTTGAGTGCTATAGGTGCAACGATTGTAATGCCTCATTTTCAGAGTGCTAAAATGACCAAAATGCCCCTTAGGTCATTCTGAAATCGAGGATCCTTAGGTTATTCTCAAAGGGTTAGTCTAATGTTTAAAGGGGACTAAGTGTATACTAGATGTGTTAGTGATGAAAATCTCAATTTCCTAGTTTTTCCAGGACATGAAATTACCAAAGTACCCCTGGGTAATTTAATGCGAGTTTAAGTGACATGGTCCTGATATCATCTTGAGTTCAAAATGTTAACGATAAGTATTGCATGATATCTGAAAGTCCAGGTGGTCCTAAGAAGTCCTTGTGTAAATTTATGTTTTTACCCCTAATTGGTGCTGAATAACTTAATTAAACGGCCATGGAAATATGGGTAATATTATACTCTAATTAAAGATAAATTAATTTTAATTAATAATTTTGAGTCTAAATAATTGTCTAAGGTTAATTAAAGCTTAAGATTGCTTAAGGAAAATCAAATTGCCTTCTTAAATGAAAGACATTATATCATATCAAGTCAAATAGTATTTTCTCTAATTCCCTAAATCAAGGAACATGTTGGAGTTTGAATTTCAAACTAATTAAGTTTAATTCAAACTAAGCATGCAAGACCACTCCTAATCATGTCTTGAAAAGCCTTAAACACTTGGTTACTAACCCAAACCCCTAATTACCAATTCCTAACTCATTCCTTAATTAAACCTATCTCTAATTCATATCCTAACACACTTGGAAAAAATGAAAATTCCCCCAAAAGCCCCAAAGAGGTCGTAGCTCCTCCCTCCATTTCACCCTCATATTTTAATTCTTTTAACACACTAACTGTAACACCTTAATATTTAACCCAACATGCCTAGGACGTATTAAGATTAATTATTAGTTATTACTTCCCTTTAAACATCATTTGTAAAATTACTTAGCGGAAAATATGGGTAATTTTTTTTTAAATATATAAAACAAAATGCGAGCCATTGCGTACAACATAAACGAAACGTAAAGCGGAAGAGCAAATAAATCATGCAATATAAAGCAAGTAAGAACACCTCAATCATAAAAACACCCATCATAATATTATTCACTATAGTTTAGTACATAACTGAATACATAAAAAGCAAGAGTCATACCCATATAAGTGGAGAGCTTAGGTATAGAAATATAAAATACAAGGAAAGAAAACAAGAAACATAAAATGCTCATACATGGAAAAGCCCTCAAAAGATACCCCTGAAAGCAACCCTCCCTCTAAAAGCCTACAGAAGACGCTCCTCAGACGAGGAGATGTAGCCCGCAAACTCCAAGCTCCTCGGGTATGGCCCAACGAAGAGGAGGCGTGGGCATGCGGATCGGCGGAGCGACATGGCCTCCTCGATGTGGGCGCCTCTCGGCCTGATGTACATGCCTCATAGGCCTCGACTAGAAACCATGTCCTCGCTACCCCTATTGGCAGCCATGGGCACCGAATAGGGATCAGCCAGGGAATCCTCATGTCCCTCCCAACGATGTATGAGGGGCACGTACTTCGGATAGTCACGCACCGCGAAGATGATGGTCGAGCATTCCTCTCCTCGTCACGGGTCACGTCCTCTCAAAGATCAAGTCATCGCCATAGGGGGAAGTCGGGGTGAAGCGAAACTAGAGACGGGAAAGCAAACAGGCGTCCCATGTATGCAAAAATGCGCATGGCACAACGACCCTTAAAATGGTAGGACTAATGATCTGGATCATAGTGCAACTCCCATAGGGCGCATCAACAAAAATCACGAACGACGCCATCGCGATCTGAAGACATAACGGAAAGAAAAGAAAGATAGGGGTAAGAATCTTGCTAAAGAATCTCAGGAGGGAAATCCTCTATCCTAGTGTCATCATTCACGTCCCCAGGAACCTTGGGTTTATTATGAAAAGGTTAAACATGCAAAGGTTCATTATGAGGTTTTCATAAAGATTATTATCCAAGGTCCGTGTCTTTTATGATGAATCTTAATGCATGTATGCAGCATAGCAACATATGAATGCATGGCAATACTTGCAACAATAAAACATATCACTAACAATTAAATCACATATAAGTGGCATGTAACTTCTCATGATCAACCTTTCGCTTTCATAAGCAAGATACTTCTCATCTTTTCTCATTCCTTAAACTTGTGACATCATGATTTTTAAAACAATAGTAACCGACCCCGATACTAGGCTATGAGCTCATACCTTAACTAGTCGTCACTAGTTCTTACTTATCTTCTTGATAAGCGAATCATAATCATAATCATAAAAATAACAATCCCGACTCCAGAGTACAGGGGACCTAAGGAATCACCCATCATGGGACTTTCTTCCTTTTTGAAATGCATCAATTGGTTAAGACCAGTGACTTTGTCCGCTTTGGGCTAATGTCGATGCCCTCACGGTTTTACCTTCTCCTTACCGTAGCAGGAAAAGTACGTCTCAGTCTGCAAAACACATCATCTAGTTAAGATCAGTGACGTTGTCGCTTTGGTATAGCCCCCATGACCATACTCTCCACAGGTTTCCTTTCTCCTCACTAATAGGAGAAATGTGTCTCGGCATGTCACATATAAAATCTTTCTTTTCAAAACTTTCTCAAGTCCCTCAAATTTGACGGAAATTCGAGCATAACAACTATACTTGAATTTCCTCAAATTTG
This sequence comes from Dalbergia oliveri, assembly GCA_030441495.1. NCBI lineage: Eukaryota > Viridiplantae > Streptophyta > Magnoliopsida > Fabales > Fabaceae > Dalbergia > Dalbergia oliveri. Next base: position 33,172,630 of record JAMLFY010000004.1, on the reverse strand, counting down.
AGTCATGCCACATAACTCAACACACATATTGTTCTCATGAAACTTCCTCAATCAAATAAATCTTTAATTCATAGGAGCATACTCTCCTAACTCATACATGTTCCGAAATCTCATGCATCTCAAACATAATGTATCACATTATCACAACAACATGTCTCAAATACTCATATAGTCTAATGCTCATGATATTAACATATTCACATCATTATGAGTATACACATTCGGTCTCATGCTCACATCACACCTCCTATCTCATGGTGTCTTATGCTTTGGCCCTTACGGGTCTTAAACTTGTGTTCCAATTATCCTAACCTTCATTATGGATTTTTATAACACCTAAGGGATCATTACCTATAATTTTCTCTAATGTTTATGATTTATAACATAACCAAACAGCTCTATGTCTTTTGGGCAGAATTTTACCTTGTAATTACGGGGTCCTAAAATCTCCGTCTTTCACCCTTTCTAAGTTCCGTCTTCGCCTAATGCTCTATAATTAACTCCTAAACCAATTATGAGGGATTCCTACACATAACCACTAATTATAAACCATTTTTCTTAAGTCCAATTATGCTGAAACAGAATTACAAATTTTGTGCATCTAAGTGTTCTAGAATTCTCATTTTAAATCCTTTTTAATTACTTGTTCTTTTCTAACTTCCCTAAATCATTCCTTGCTTCACTCAAACATAATTTTACACATTTTAACACCATAAACAGAATTCATACAGTAGCCAAATACCAAGGGTAGAACCAAAAAGCAAAGCTCATGTAATCACATAATTTCATGATTTTAAAAGCATATAAGTTGCTAGTTTCTCTTGGAATCATTTTAGAACTCAAAACTCTTTTAGAAACCAATTAATCTCATTGAAATCACATAAATATGGGCTAGGTCAGTAGCTAAATTATTTAGCTCAAGGAATAGATTTAAAACATAAAACCTTGTTCATAAAGTTCCTTGAGTACACCTAAGCTTAGAAAAATTCCAAGACTTAGACTATGGGCACTTATGATTAGATGAACTCATCCAAGTCCATCATCATCATCACAAGGCCGAAATGGCATCCTTGAAATGCCTCCATTTTCTAAAACTTTATGCAAGATACTTGGGCAAGTCTTTGAGCTCTAGGATAATTAAGTGATGGCATAAACTTAAACATGTTATGCACTTATTTTACTCTTCATTAGAAAATAAAGTGAGTGCATAAAATAAATATGAGATGCAACCTCATTATTATCTTTAAGTTTAAGTGATGGTTGAAATATAAACATGAAATGCAAGCTTGGAAATTTAAACATGATAATGCAAGTTTATTTAGTTATTCTTGAGAGTTTAGTGATGACATCAAACTAAACATGCTATGCAAGGCATAAACATAAACATGAATGCAACTCATTTTATCTTAACTAGGGCTCTTGCAAGACTTTAAAGGAACATCTTAACCTTAACCCAATATGTATCATAACAACATAAAGTGAGCTTTAGAGTTCTTAGCACCTAGACTTCAAAGAAGCCTTTAGTTATGAACTTCATTATCAAGCTCAAGAAAATGGACACAAAGCTCAACACTTTGTCCAAATAAACATACAAAGAACTAAGTCATATTCTTTATTTATTGCTCATGGGCTTCAATCTAGAGTAAAACTCTTAGAACGGCCGACCAACTTTAAGGTTGGCAAGGGTAAGCTTAGAGCTCTTTGAAATCATATTATTAATTTTCTTAACAAAACTTTTTGTAATCTACTTAACATTTTTAGCAAACTTTGTTCCAACAAGGAAAAAGGAAACTGAAAACCTTTCAAGGAAAAAGGAAGAGAAACCGAAAATATAAACAAGAACAAGGAAGGAAAACACAAGCTTGTATGGTCCAAGACCAAGTTGTTTCAAGCTTTAGAGGTTTCTCACATGACAACAACAAAGCCATTATCTTGAAACCTCATCATCAAGCCAAAGTTTTCCTCTTGGAAAGGCTCCAAGGCCTAAAAGAAAAGGAAGAAGAAAAGAGTTTTGAACCAAGAGAAAACTAGAACTTTTCTTGAAGAAAATAAGTAAAAACTTTGAAAACAAACCCCTACCTAAGGAAGTCTCTGAAAAGAATGAAAGAAAGCTTGATCCTTGAAGAGTTGAGAAGACAAAATCTTTTCTTGAATGTGGATGTGTGTTCGGCCAAGGGAGAAGTCAAGGAGGATGAATTTTCCTTGAGTTTGTAAGCTTGGAAATGGAAAGCTTGAGTGTTTAAAAGATGGTTTGAGGTGAGGGAGTGGTGGTTTAAGGTTGTTTGTGGTGGTTTGTGGTGGTGGAAGGATTCTTTGAGAGGAAGAAGATGAGCAAGATGAAGAGAACTTGATAGAAAATCCAAGAAAAAGCAAGAGAACTAAACTTGGCAAAGCTTCTAAAGTGTAACCAAGTTCTTCCAAGCTTGGTATTTATAGAAATTTGGCAACATGGAGGCTGCCAAGGGGAAGGCCGACGGTCTTCATGGCCAAAGGGAGAGGAAAATATCTCTTTGATTGGCATGGGCTAGGCATGGGCAAAGCATGGTTGAAAGCATGGTGAGGTATGGCTTGAGGTATAGCCTTTGGAGTGAAATAAAAATCAACATGTGACACTTTTCTTGGGGTGAGAATTTGGCCAGCTTGTGCAACCAAGGGGAGAGAGATTTGTTCATGTAATTGTGGTTTAGTTATGTGTTTAGGTGTTTCTTTGATTAAGGTTTGATTAGGAGTTTGTAAAAAGTGTTTAGGTGAGGTAATTAACTAATTAAGGTTGTCAAGACTTGATTAGGAGGGTAATCTTACTAGATTAACAATTTAAAATCATTCTTTTAGTCAAATGAGGTATGGACACAATTCCTTAATTTAAGGAATTGGAGAGAGAAATACTATTCAAGATTCCATGACTAGGAATCTTGAATTAAAGAATGTAATTAGAGTTTAACTAAGCAATCTTAGGTTCTAATTAACATTAGTAAATCATTTTGACTCTAGATTAATTACCGAAATAAATTAATCTTCAATTAGAGCCTAATATTGCTTAGGTTTGCTTAATTACGTCATTAAGCTCATTGTACACTATTCTAGGGGCAAAATGGTAATTTTACACTAAAACTGCCTGAGACCTCCTGGCCCAACTAAACATCAAATACCATTCAAAAACATCATTCCAAACTTTCTGGAAAAGTTTCGGGTTCAAACGGCACCTTTTACCCACGTAAAACACGCAGGGTATTTTGGTCATTTTGAGCCAAAAGTTCAGAAAACGAGATTTTCACCTCGGATATCAAACATAACAGATATGATCCCTTCAAACATTGAGTTAACCCATTTGAGGACTGCCAGGTCAATTGTCCTGAATTTCTGGTAAAAATGACCTCAGGGCATTTTGGTCATTTGTACTCAAAGGAGAAATTCGGGCATTACACTAACACTCAAAAATACTCTCATTTTTACCATTTGCTTTTTTGGCCAAAGACTTGGTATCAAAAAAGAACTCTTACATTCTCTCAACTTAAGCTTTCTCTTCTTCCTCTTCCACCTCCATCCTCAACCTATTGTCAACTTTAAACCACCACAGCTTCACCTTAAAACAACTCTCAAACACATAACCTTCTATTTTCAAGATCAAGCTTCCACATTTTCAACCAAAGAAACAACTTCGTAGGGATTTTGTTTTGTGTTCTTCCCTTACTTCTTCTCATTTTCGATTTGGCTTTGAATGAATGGCTATTTTTTGTTCTTTCCTTTTCTTCCATTTCGATATTGAATCCCCCATTTTACTTTCTTCTCTTTTTTGATTTCAGTTGTTATTGGATGGCTAAGACTATGGCTTGATGCTGAGAGATCTTGATGGAGGATTTGATATCACAATGTGTTTGACCTCTAAAGTCTAAAGTTTTGTTTCATTTTCAATTTTGAAAGAATGAGGAATATAGAATACTTGTTGTTTCCTTTTAAATATTATTTTTACTTTCTTTGATGTTTGAAATCATGGCTTGATATGAGGATTTCTAAATAATAGTTGTGGAATCATCACATTTGTAACCTCTAAAGCCTAAAACTTGATGTTGGTTTCAAAGAGACATGATAAATAAAATGTTAGTTGGTTTTCTTGTCCATTGTTCTTGAGCTTGATGATGAGTCCAAGAAATGAGGTTCTTGGAACCATGGTGTTAAGGGACTCTAAGCTCATTTCCATTTTGTCAAGATTGATTGGGTTGAAAGTTGATTCTTTAAAGTTTTGAAATGAGCTCTAGTAAAATAATAGAAATGGATTTGCATCATGTTTATATTTCAAGCACTTGCATCTCATGTTTATGTTTCAATACCTTGCATATCATGTTTACTTTCAAGTCATCACCTTAAATCTTGAAGATTAAAGAAATGGACTTGCATTTCCATGTTTAAATTTCAAGCCTTGCATTTCATAGTTATATTTCAAGTTATCACCTAAACCTTAAAGACTTAAAAATGAACTTGCATCCTCATATTTATATTTCAAGTCTTGCATATCATATTTAAATTTCAAGCCATCACCTAATAATGATAAAGATTTAAAATGAGGTTTGCATAGCATGTTTATTATTCTTGTTATCACCTAAACCCCTAGAGCTCAAAGACTTGCCCTTGTATCTTAAAATGGAAATCTTGATCGTGGCTATTGAATATGTTTTAGCCGTGATATAATGATGGTTTCACTTTCCTTTGAGACTTGAACCTTGCTTCCATGATGTTTAAAAGGGACTTAGAGTGAAAGAGCAACTTGCATTGTGTTAAAACTCCATTTTTCAAAATTCGAGGATTCTAGTAATCGATTACCACATATGTAATCGATCACCAAGATGATTCTTTAAAAGATTTTGGTTCTGTAATCAATTACCAGCCTATGTAATTTACTAGGATGTTCTTCATACCCGGAATAAATTTTTGGTTTTGGTAATCGATTACCATAATGTTCTTCGTGCCTAGAACAAGTTTTTGGTTCTGGTAATCGATTACCAGCACATGTAATCGATTACCAGGATGTCTTCAAGCTTTAAACAATTTTTAATTTTGGTAATCGATTACCAGCCCATATAATCGATTTCTAGAACCCCAATGTGCAGACATGTGTGCTCTAAACGAGATAAAGTGGATTGGTAGCTCTATATACTTATGTGTTGAATTGTGTGAATGATAATTCCCTAGTATGCTATATATATATATATATATATATATATATATATATATATATATATATGATGATGATGATTGATAATATGTTTATGTGAATTAATGATATGATGATATTATGGCATGATGAGATTATGATTGACTGGTTAAGATGCATGATCCATGAGAATTATGAACATGATATGTTTTATGATAAATTATGATTACATACTCATATTGCATCTCTAATTAACATTCAAATATTAAAGATATATGAAAATGATCCTCTACACTCCAAGAATTAATGTTATGAGAGGTGATCCAAAAAGGACCCTTTAGACTCCATGAATTAATAGTTATGAAAGGTGATCCTATGCCCCCTAACCCGCACTCTAGGAGTTGGAAATTTAACTTATCAAGAGAATAAGTGTAGACTAGTGACGACTAGTTAGGTATGAGCTCATAAGCTAGAACTCTCAAAAGGGAGAGTATTAGGGTGCCCCCAAGAAAAGAGAATAAGAAGTTCAAGTTACCTAAAAGAATAATGAAGAATGATGATGATTAGAAGAATTTGCATTCTCCATGCTATGCCCACATGATATTTTGCTTATGGCATTGACATGCATCCACGAATTAGTATACTGCACTCATGCATTAAGACTCATGCTAAAAGACACGGTCCTAATAATATTTTGGAACTAAATAAATGAACTTTATACATGCTCAACACTTTCATAAATGAAACCCGAGGTTCTTGAGGACGTAGATGATGACACGTATTAGGAGGCGAAAACCCTGCTGAAGATTCTTGTATAATTTTCTCATCCCTTTTTCTTTTCTTTTCATCTCGTCTTTAGAGGTCGATGGCAACCTTCGTAATCTATATTCGATGCTCCCACTTGGGAGATGCACTTTGACACTACTCACTAGACGTATCACTTTGTGGGTAGTTATGTTGTTTGCCTTTTTGTCTTCATGGAGCACCCCTTTGCATACCCGTCACCAGTGAGGTCCTCACCGCTACTCCATTTTTTGACGACCTCATCTTTGAGTGTGCTCGTCCACGTGGGGAGCAAATCTGCCATACTCCCCCCACCGCTGGCAAGAGACGTCCCGGTCTACGTGCCACAACCACCTCCTTGCCACCCCGAGCCATGGTCAAACCTATCCGAGGACTCACCCACCCAGGACTCCTCTGGTTCCCCTACCGTTCCTATGATGATGGAGATTGGTAGTGACAGGAGGCTGAAGTCATGTAACGCATCAATTCGTGGAGGAGCTACCAGACTCCATCGAGGCGCCCATGCTCGCCCTGCCACTGTCTTGCCACACACGAGCTGGCCCATTGGATTGGTTATCTTCTTCCCTCCAGGAGCGAGGCAGGAGGAGCTAGTACCGAACCTCTTAGAGTGCCTATGCACATACAGGAGTGGATAGCCTTCTTTTGCTTTTTGTTTATCGAAGGTTATCTAGTCTAGGCACACCCTGGAAGAGGAGTGGCATGAGAGGTCTTTTATTTTGTTGTAGCTGCATTTCATTCATGGATATTATGGGATGACTATATATTTTAAGCCTAACCTTTATTGGTGGGCATGGTATAACTCCCTTTATGTATATGATAGGTATGCAAAGTTAAACGATTAACTATTGGTGTTATATATATATAAGTATGATCTTACTTGTTCATGGTTTGTGATGTTGCGTTTGCCTATGTCCTAATGTGATCTTCTTCCCATTACGCTTGAGACGAGATGTAGTTCATGTGTATGCGCGGCTCATGTTTTGCTTTTAAAAGTTCAAAAAAAACTTACCCATATTTCACTAAGGTATTTTCAAGAGTTTAAAGTAAGAACTGAAACAAAAGAGTAGCGACTAATAATTAACTTAAGTGCGTCCTAGGTGTGTTAGGTTGAATATTAGGGTGTTACATTTTGGTATCAGAGCAGTTAGTTTCTAGAAGCTTAGGGTTATACCGACTATGCTTCTTAAGCATGATGTGATAATTATGTCATGTGTAGTGCTTTATTGATAGAATGAGCTATAGGATAGCAATGCATGACCGCTATATGTGTATGTGTGCCATGGTAACTAGCCCACTTTACATGAAGTATTGAGCTTGATCACCTCAGTGTTACCGTTTCGTGTGCTTAGGAACCAATTGTGTGACCCGACAGGAAGGACCCCGAGCTCAAGTGATCAGAGTAGAGAGATGACAGAAGCTCTCCGAGACATGGCAAGGGCCATGCAGATGATGTTCGAGCGGATGACCGCCAGGGCGATGCCTGTCGTAACGCTACAAAGGGACTCGACCATGTCCAATTTGGAGAATTCTGAGGTGAACCCTCCACCGTTTAGAGGGACCTTGAACCCAAACCAAGCCGACGAATAGATCACGAGCATGGAAAAGATATGTTCGGTGATCACCTGCACCAAAGAGTAAACGGTGACCTTTGCTGCCTACATGCTAGAAGCGGATGTTAGTTCTGTGGACTGACACCAGAGAGTATTGGAGTCATCCGGCACAGATCAACTAGGAGATGTTCAAGACCCGTTTCTAGAGAAGTACTTCCCGCGCCTGAAGAATGCTAAGGACCTAGAGTTCATGAAACTAGTTCAAGGAGGAATGAGTATCGCACAGGACACGATGAAGTTTGAAGAGCTAATCAAGTTTTCTCGAATTTTTCAAGGGAATCCTGATGAATTTGGAAATGCATCAAGTATAATGCTGGGCTGAAAGTGGAGATCAATGTCACTATTGCACACTTGGAGATTAGGGACTTCCCTACCCTAGTCAACAAGTGCCGCATCATCAAGGATGGAGAAGAAGCTAGGCCCACCCAGGGCTGAGAATTTCACTAAGAAGCTAGCACTGCAAGCTTCAGTTTCAAGCCGCAGTCCAAGCCCCAGTTAGGAGGAGTCAGGCCGCAAGACCCTAGGAGGAATTTCCACCATGGGGATCCAGTGGTCCTAAGGGTAAGGCACCTAAAGGGCCCATTATACCCCCAAGACTTGCACCTTATTTTATGCCCCAAATATGGCAAGTCACACAGGATCGACCCTACTTGTTAGGCCAGGGAGTTTGCTTCAAGTGTGGGATGCCCACCACTATGCCAGATAATGAGAGGAATCCAATGGCCCCTCTCCCAGTCCCACAACACCAAGGAAGGGTTTTTACCCTCAACCCGAAAACTTGGCAAAGTCCAAAAACCTCATGGAAGGTAAGTTTGAAATGAACGGTAAAACCTTAACTATACTATTTGATTTTGGCACAACTCATTCATTCATATCACATGCTAGTGTCGAGTCTTTGCAATTGTATGTATTGGAACTTCCTTTTTTTCTTACTATTTCTACACCCACTGGTAAACCTGTTAAGACTTGTAGGTGTTGTTTAAATTGTCATTTCACTATTGAAAGTAGACCCTTTATTCTGATTTAGTTTGTTTGCCTATACATGGTCTAGACATAATTCTCGGCAAGGATTGGCTTTACGCCCGTGTAATGTTAAACTATTATACAAAGTCTATTATCTTTCTCCCTACCCTTGTTGTGCCTAGTAAACCTTTATGTCTTTACATAAATGTTGTAAAAGTCAACTGTTATGCGGAAGAGAGTAAAGGATATGTTCTCCTAGCCACTAGCGAAGTAGACTTTGAACAAAACATTAACAATGTGCCTATAGTAAGAGACTATCCTGAGGTATTTCTGGATGAGATACCCAAGTTCCCTCCAATGGGAGAGATTGAGTTCTCTATAAAGTTGGTCCTGGAACAGGGCCTATGTCCATAGCACCCTATAGAATGTCACCCTTGGAGTTAACCAAGTTGAAGGCGTGGTTAGAAGAACTATTAGAGAAAAAGTTTGTGAGGCCTAGTGCATCGCCATGGGAACCCCCGTTTTGTTCGTTAAAAAGAAAGACGGGAGTATGAGGCTTTGTATAGACTATAGGCAATTGAATCGAGTGACAGTGAAGAATAAGTACCATTTGCCTAGGATTGATGATTTGATGGATCAGTTAAGGGAGCGGTGGTGTTTTCCAAAATTGATCTAGGTCAAGATATCACCAGATTAGAGTAAGGGATGAGGACATACCCAAGACTCGCTTTTAGGACTCGATATGGTCACTTTGAGTTTACGGTGATGTCATTTGGATTGACTAATGCTCCTGCTATGTTCATGGACTACATGAATAGGATCTTTAGACCCTATTTAGATCAGTTCGTGGTTGTTTTCATAGATAATATACTCATTTATTCAAAGACTCACGAGGAGCATAAGTGTCATTTGAGGTTGGTTTTGGAGATTTTGAAGGAGAGAATGTTGTACACGAAGTTGTCTAAGTATGAATTTTGGTTGGAGGAAATGAGATTTTTAGGATACATAGTGTCAAAAGGAGGCATCACAGTGGATCTTAGTAAGATAGAGGCTGAATGAGCTGGGAAAGACATACCACAGGAATTGAGATACGGAGTTTTAGGATTGGCAGGATATTACCGTAGGTTCATTAAGGGATTTTCCTAAATATCCTTACCCTTAACCAAGCTTACTAGGAAGAATGCCTATTTTGTTTGGACCCCGGAGTATGAAAAGAGTTTCCAAAAGTTGAAAGTGAAGTTGACCACAACCCCGTGTTAATTTTGCCATACCCCAATGCACCCGTTGAGGTGTATTGACGGGGAAGGGTTTGTGCTATGTGTTGATGCAAAATAGACAAGTGGTGGCCTACGTATCCAGGCAACTCAAGCCTCATGAAGCAAATTACCCCACCCATGACCTTGACTTAGTAGCTGTGTTCGCCTTGAAGATGTGTCGACACCATTTGTACATAGTGAAGTTCGAGGTGTTCTCTGATCACAAGAGTCTCAAGTACCACTTTGATCAAAAAGAGTAGAATATGAGGCAGAAAATATGGATGGAGTTCTTGAAGGATTATGATTTCGGGCTAAACTATCATCCGGCAAGGCTAATGTAGTGGCTGATGCCTTAGTCGAAAGTCACTACACTCGTCTAATATGATGTTTAAGGAGGTGGAGTTGATTGAGAAGTTTAGGGACCTAAACTTAGGGATGACTCTTACCACTGAGAGCATGAGAGTGTGTCACCTCAGTGTAACAAATGACTTCAAAGAGAGAATCACTTGAGCTTAACAAGAAGATAAGGAGTTTAAGGAGACCTTAGAGACAGGAGAAGAGGGAAAGTTGAAGGGTTTCACCCTAGGGCAAATAAGTTATGGAAGTTTGAGGGCCGAATTTGCGTGCCAGCGAGTGGTGACCTCCAAAGGAGATTTTGAAGGAGGCTCATAAGAGCCACTTCACCATTCACCCTGTACTACCAAGATGTACCAGGACCAAAGAAGATGTTTTGGTGGCCCAGGTTGGAGAGAAATGTGGCCACATGGGTGAGTAAGTGCTTAGTCTGCGAGAAGGTGAAGATTGAGCACCAAAAAACCTTCACGATGTTGCAACCCTTGTCAATTCTTGAATGGAAATGGATAGCATCTCGATGGATTTCGTTGAGTCTACTTAAGACCCAAGCTGGCCATGACGCCATATGGGTAATTGTAGACGACTAACGAAGTCGACCCACTTTTTACCTATTAAGGTGACTTATTCAGGAGATAAGTTAGCCCGTTGTATATCCAAGAGATCGTGAGGTTGCATAGAATGCCGACGACCATAATCTCGAATCATGATCCACGATTCACGTCACTTTTTAAGGAGCCTTTCAGAAGGCGTTTGGTTCAAAGCTATGTTTGACCACCCTTAAACGGATGGGTTTAAAAGGACCATAAAAACCTTGGAAGATATGTTAAAGGCATGTGTGTTGGACCAAAGAGGAAGTTAGGATAGGTACTTGCCATTGATCGAGTTCACATATAACAACAATTATCATGCGAGCATTGGTATGGCACCGTATGAAGCCTTGTATGGAAGGAAGTGTCAATCACCCTTGTGTTGGTATGAGCCTAGTGAGTAAAACATGTTGGGACTGGAAGTTGTGAGGGAAACAATTGAACAGATCCATAGGATCAAGGATAGGATCCTTAGCTTAAAGTCGACCAAAAAGCTATGCAAAAAAACGGCAAAAGGCATTGGAATTGCAAGAGGGAGAGCATGTATTCCTTAGAATCACTCCCACAACAGGCATAGGACGAGCTATGAGAGTCAAAAGTTGAGCCCAATTTCTTGGCCCCTTTGGAATCCTAAATAGAGTCAGGTAGGAGCATACCAAATAGCCCTACCATCCAATCTGTCCAACCTTCATGATGTCTTCCATGTCTCTCAATTGAAAAAGTATCAATCCGACCCTAGTCATGTGTTGGAGCCAAAACAAGTATAGTTAAAAGAGGACTTAACCTTTAACCTCCGCCTACGAGGATCATGGACAAAGGAGTCAAACAATTGAGGAACAAAACTTACCTTTGGTCAAAGTGGCATGGGGACAAAGAAAGAGAGAAGAATTCACGTGGGAATTGGAATTGGAGATGAGGACGCAATACCTTGAGCTATTTACAGGTAATGAATTCCGAGGGTGAAATTCTTTTTAACGAGGGGAGAAATGTAACACCCTAATTTTTTTCGAGTGCCAAAATGACCAAAATGCTCTTGAGGTCATTTCTGCCCGGAAATTGAGGATAGCTAGTCCAGGCTATCCTCAAGAAATTAGTTTAATGTTTGAAGGGGATTTAGTGTGTACTAGATGTGTTAGAGATGAAAATCTCAATTTCCCTTTTTCCCTTATGTGAAATTACCAAAGTATCCCTGGATAATTTAACATGGGTTTAAGTGACGGATGAACCTATTCATTCGAGTTCGAAAATGTTAACGATAAGTATTGTCTGATATCTAGAAAGTTTAGGTGGTCCTGGAGTCCTGTGTAAATTTATGTTTTTACCCTTGATTAGTGTTGAACGAGCTTAATTAAACGGCTATGAATATATGGGCAATATTAGGCTCTAATTAAAGATAAATTAATTTTAATTAATAATTTTGAGACTAAATAACGTTTGAGATTAATTAAAACTTAAGATTGCTTAAGGAAAATCAAATTCCCTTCTTAAATCAAAGACATTATGTCATATCAAGCCAAATAGTATTTTCTCTCTCCAATTCCCTAAATCAAGGAATGTAACGCCCCGATTTTTTTGTTTGAACGTAAATGACCAAAATGCCCCTAAGGTCATTTCACCCGAAATTCAAGGATGGCCGGCCCAATCCTCGAAGGGTCAACTCAATGCTTGAAGGGGATTAAACATGTTGTGATTGATAGCAGAGGCGAAAATCTCATTTTTCGAACTTTCGGCTCAAAATGACCAAAATACCCTTATAGTGTTTTACTAGGTATAAGTGCCATTTGAGCCTGGAACTTCTCCAGGAATTTTGAAATACTAATTATAAGTGACTAATGATGATTGTATAAGCTCAGGTAATCCTGGGTGTTTATGAAAAATTACCGTTTTGCCCTGGTTAAGCATATTTTGGGCCTAATGATACGATTAACAAAACCTAAGTAATATTAGGCTCTAATTGAAGATTAATTAATTTCAGTAATTAATCTAGAGTCAAAATAATTTATTAAGGTTTATTAGAACCTAAGATTGCTTAGATACACTTTAATCTTTGTTTTAAAATCAAAGATTCCATGTCATAGATTCTTAAATAGTATTTTCTCTTTTCAATTCCTTAAATTAATGAATTATGTTTGTGAATGGTTTTAATATAAAATGAGTTTTGATTTCACTAATGAAGCAAGACCACTCCTTAATCATGTCTTAACATCCTTAATTACCCATTACCTTACCCCAACACTTAATTACAACTCCTAATCCATAACCTAACCAAATCAACTTCTAAACACATACATAAACCACCATTAAAATGAGATTTTTCTCCCCCAAATGCTCCTAATATGGCCAGCCACTCCTCCCCTAAATTCATCCATCACATGTTGAAATTCAATTAAAATATGCTTAAAGACCCATGTTTTCCCATACCTTGAACCATGCTTTGAACCATACCTAGCCATACCCAAGACCATACCTTGCAAAGAGATATTTTCTCTTCCTTTTCCCTCCAAAGACCAACCGGCCACTCCTCCCCCATAATACTCCATTGTGTTTCATTTTCTATAAATAGGCTTCAAGAGAAACATGCAAGAACCTTTGCTCAAATTTGCAATTCCAAGTTTTCTCTCTTAAGTTCAAAGAATTCTTTTCTACTTCTTCTTTGTTCTTCCAAAGAACCACATCCTCCACCATTCTCTAACCTCAAATCACCATACAACCACCATACATATTCCTTTAAACACATAACCTTTCCATCTCTAAACTCAAACTCTCAAGAAAACTCATCCTTTCCTTTTCACCTCCCTTGGCTGAAACCATCAAGCCACCAAGAGAAAATTTTTGTCTTCTCATTTCAAGCAAGAACCAAGCTTTCTTTCCTTCTTGCAAGAAAAACCATTTTTGGTAGGGAGTTGTTTTAAAGTTTTCTTTTCTTTTCTTTGTTTTAAGATGTTACAATGTTGAAATCTTCCTTTTTCCTCTACATTTTGGTTTCTTCCTTTCATTTTCTTTTCTCTTGGATTTCGGCCTTAGTGGCCTATATGATGAAGGAACCATGGCTTGATGATGAGGATCTTGGGTGTTGGTTGCAAAAACCATCATTTATTTAACCTCTAAAGTTTGAAGGTTCCACTTTTAAGAAAGTTTTTAGCAAGTGTTGATGTTATGTTGTTAAAGTGGAAATCTTGAGCCTAGGACTTAAAGAAATGCATTCATATCTATATTTCAAGCCCTTGCATCACATATTTATATTTAAGCCTTGCACTTTCATGTTTACATTATCATTTAATTAATTAACTCAAAGCCCGCCTATTTCAACCTTAAAGTTGAAATATGAGTTAGAGCAAAAAACTCTAAGGGGCCTAGAGCACTAAAATAAAGAATTGAACTTGCATTCATATTTATATTTCCTTGCCTAGTATATTTATTTTCCAAGTTATCACCTAAACTTAAAGATTAAAACAAGAGCTTGTATTTTCATATCACCTAAATGATTAATCTCAAAGCCTACCTATTTCAACCTTAAAGTTGAAATGTGATTTAAAGTAAATACTCTAAGGGGCCTAGAGTACTAAAATAAAAAATTGAACTTGCATTCATGTTTACAATTTTTGTCCAGCATATTTACTTTTCAAGCCATCACCTAAAACTTAAAGATGTAAAAACTAGAGCTTGCATTCTCATATTTAAATTTAAGCTTTGCATAGCATGTTTATGTTTTCTTACCATCACTTTATAATGCCAAGACTAAAAATGAAGCTTGCGTTACATGTTTACAATTATGCCATCATAAAATTAACCTAGTGCTCAAGATTCGCTATTTCAACTTACATAAGAAACTTTGGCTCTTGGAACACATATATGTTATCAAATAATAATATATTTTATCTTTGCTAAAGATTAGTTATTATGCCAAGGTGATGAAAAATTATTTATAAGGACAAGTTAGAGTTAGAAGATGTGAAATGACTAGTCACAAAAGAATGTTATAGTTTTCCATATACTTGAGGAGTTATGTGGAATTGAGGTCTTATATGTTTGAGTTATTTGATTATTGAATGGATATGGCTTGTTATGATCTTACTTGAAATATTGTAAAGTTTCATGTGAGCAAAAGTAAAGTATATGATATGGTTGTGGCCTTGCATCTTAACATGATATGTTTGATGATAATCTATGATTTCATGCTCATATTGCACAAATGATATGCTAATATAAAAGTGACATAAAACATATGGAAATGATCTTCTAGACTCCCGAATTAAATGTTATGAGAGGTGATCCAAATAAGAAGTGATCCTTTGGACTCCCTGAATTAAAGGTTATGAAAGGTGATCCTAATGCCCCCTAACCCACACTCTAGAAGTTGGGAATTTAACTACGCTAGTGACGACTAGTGAGGTATGAGCTCATACCTAGAACTCTCAAAAGGGAAAGTATTAGGGTGGCCCCAAGGAAAAGAGAATAAAAGTTTAAGTCACCTAAAGAATGAATTATGTTGAGATATGTTGTGATTATGTTGTTTTCTCCCTTATATCTTGCATATAGTATAGACATGCATTTTATGATAAAGTATGTTGCATTCATATCCAAGATGCATAATAAAATGGATAGGCCTCGGAAATCATATTTTAGAACCTTAAAAATTGGAACTTATGCATGTTCACTTTTTATAAAGAAACCCAGGTTCTGAAGATGTAGACGATGACACTAGGATAGGAGGTTTACCCTACTGAGCTTCTTTATCAAGATTCTCACTCCCCTTACTTTTCTTTCTTTCGTCTCTAGAGGCCGATGGCAACATTCGTGGTCTTCATTGATACGCGGTGTGGGAGGTGCACTACAACTCGAACCACCACTCTTACCACTTCGAGGGTCGTTATGCCATCCATATTTTTGCATACATAGGACGCTCCTTTGCTTATCCAGTCTAGCTTCAATTCACCCCACATCCCCCTATACCGATGATCTGATCTTTGAGTGCTCTCAACCCGCGACGAGTAGACTCGGCGTGCTCGCCCTTCGGCTTCGGCGGTTCATGACTACCCCGAGTACGTACCCCATACGAGGCGTTTAGAGACCAACCCATCTAAGGACTCCCCCATACACATCTACTCGAGGGTTCTGCCCTACAGGAACCATGAACACGGGTAGAGGTAGTGAGGTTCCGATGACCCAGCCGAGCTAACCCGATGATAGATGCATCTGTGCCACAAGGCCATGTTCGTCCCCCTTTCCACCTGCATATGCCCAAGGAGCTTGCCCAGTTCATTGGGTATGTACCCTTCACCAGAGGATCAGCTCCCAGGAGACCATGATGGAGGACCCGTAGAGTGCCAAGTTATCACGAGGATCCCCTTTTCTTGCTGCATCTTTTGATAGGGGTGACTTTTGGTTGAGCACTCATAAGGTTAGGTGGGAAACTGTTGAGTGTTTTGTGATTCCATGTATTTCCTGTTTTCCTGATTTTCTTTCTGTTATTTACTTATGTATTTGAAAGCTCAGCCTACTCTATGGGTTTGACCTTGTTTATTTTACTTCTTGTGTATTACGAACTATGTTATCTTGTGATATGTAATATAAGTTTGTTTCATGTTCATGAATGCTGTGTTCGAAATGCGTATGTGCATGATTCATATACACCTCTATTTGCTTCGATGGCGCTTAACATTCATTTTATGATAGCATACGCAGCTCACGTTTTGTTTTATGTTTCAAATAAAAAAAAATTTACCCATATTTTCCGCTAAGTATTTTGATAAAATGAATTTAGAGAATGGAACAAGAGAGTAATAACTAATAATTAATCTGAATACGTCCTAGGCGTGTTAGGTTAAATATTAGGGTGTTACAAGGAACATATTAGAGTTTGAATTTCAAACTAATTGAGTTTAATCCAAACTAAGCATACAAGACCACTCCTAATCATGTCTTGAAAAGTCTTAAACACTTGGTTACTAACCCAAACACCCAATTACCAATTCCTAACTCATTCCTTAATCAAACCTATCTCTAATTCACATCCTAACATACTTGGAAAAAATGAAAATTCCCCCCAAAAGCCCCAAAGAGGCTACGGCTCCCTCCCTCCATTTCACCCTTATATTTTAATTCTTTTAACACACTAACACTCAAAAACACTCTCATTTTTACCATTTGCTTTTTTGGCTAAAGACTTGGTGTCAAAAAAGAACTCTTGCATTCTCTCAACTTAAGCTTTCTCTTATTCCTCTTCTACCTCCATCCTCAACATCCTCTCAAGCTTAAACCACTACACCTTCACTTAGAACAACTCTCAAACACATAACCTTCTATTTCCAAGATCAAGCTTCCTAATTTTCAAACAACTTGGTAGGGATTTTATTTTGTGATCTTCCCTTGCTTCTTCACATTTTTGGATTTGCTTCTTTACATTTTTGAATGAATGGCTATGTTTTTGTTCTTTTCCTTTCCTTCCATTTCAGTTTTGAATCCCCCATTTTTCTTCATTCTCTTTTTCAATTTTAGTTTTTATTGGATAGCTAAGACCATGGCTTGATGATGAGAGATCTTGATGATGGTTTTGATATCACCATGTGTTTGACTTTTAAAGCCTAAATTTTTGTTTCATTTTCGGTTTTGAAAGAATGAGGAATATAGAATACTTGTTGTTTCCTTTGAAATATTATTTTTGCTTTCTTTGATGTTTGAGACCATGGCTTGATGATGAGGATTCTAGATAATAGGGAATCATCGCTTTTGAAACCTCTAAAGCCTAAAACTTGATGTTGGTTTCAAAGAGACATGATAAATAAAATGTTGGTTGGTTTTCTTGTCCATTGTTCTTGAGCTTGATGAGAGTCCAAGAAATGAGGTTCTTGGAACCATGGTGTTAAGGGACTCTAAAGCTCATTTCCATTTTGTTAAGATTGATTAGGGTTGAGAGTTGATTCTTTAAAGTCTTGAAATGAGCTCTAGTAAGATAATAGAAATGGACTTGCATTATGTTTATATTTCAAGCACTTGCATCTCATGTTTATGTTTCAATGCCTTGCATATCTTGTTTATTTTCAAGTCATCACCTAAAATCTTGAAGATTAAAGAAATGGACTTGCATTTCCATATTTAAATTTCAAATCTTACATTTCATGTTTATATTTCAAGTTATCACCTAAACTTTGAAGACTTAAAAATGAACTTGCATCCTCATATTTATATTTCAAGTCTTACATATCATATTTAAATTTCAAGCCATCACCTAATAATGATAAAAAAAAAAATGAGGTTTGTATAGCATGTTTATTATTCTTGTTATCACCTAAACCCTTAGAGCTCAAAGACTTGCCCTTGTATCTTAAAATGAAATCTTAATCATGGCTATTGAATGTGTTTTAGCCATGATATAATGATAGTTTTGTTTTCCTTTGAGACTTGAACCTTGCTTCCATGATGTTTTAAAAGGGACTTAGAATGAAAAAGCAACTTGCATTGTGTTAAAACTTTATTTTTCAAAATTTGGGGATTTGCTAATCGATTACTAGCATATGTAATCGATTACCAGGATGATTCTTTGAAAGATTTTGGTTCTGGTAATCGATTACCAGTCTATGTAATTGATTACTAGGATGTTCTTCATACCTGGAACAAGTTTTTGGTTTTGGTAATCGATTACCAGTTCATGTAATCAATTATCATAATGTTCTTCGAGCCCAGAACAAGTTGTTGGTTTGGTAATTGATTACCACATGTAATCGATTACCAGGATGCTCTTTGAGCCTAGAACAAGTTTTTTATTTTGGTAATCGACTACCAGCCCATGTACTTGATTACCAGAACCCCAAATATGTAGACAAGTGTGTTCTAAATGAGATAAAGTGGATTGGTGGCTCTATATGCTTATGTGTTGAATTGTGTGAATGATAATTCCCTAATATGCTATATATATATATATATATATATATATATATATATATATATGTATGTATGTATGTATGTATGTATGTATGTATGTATATCCTGTTGAGCATTGCATACACATTAGCTCTAAGTTTGTTTGACTTTCATACTAGGTAGGAACATGTTTACTGCTATAAGATGATGATTGATAATATGTTTATGTGAATTAATGATATGATGATATTATGGCATGATGAAATTATGATTGACTGGTTAAGATGCATGATCCATGAAACTTATGAACATGATATGTTTAATGATAAATGATGATTACATGCTCACATTGCATTTCTAATTAACATGCCAATATTAAGGTGACAAAAGACATATGGAAACAATCTCTAGACTCCAGGAATTAATGGTTATGAGAGGTGATCCAAAAAGGACCCTTTAGACTCCAGGAATTAATGGTTATGAAAGGTGATCCTATGCCCCTAACCCATACTCTAGGAGTCGAGAATTTAACTTATTAAAAGGATAAGTGTAGACTACTGATGACTAGTTAGGTATGAGCTCATAAGCTAAAACTTTTAAAAGGGGAGAGTATTAGGGTGGCCCTCAAAGAAAGAGAATAAGAAGTTCAAGTCACCTAAAAGAATAATGAAGAATGATGATGATTAGAAGAATTTGCATTCTCTATGCTATGGCTACATGATATTTTGTTTATGGCATTGACATGCATCCATGAATTAGCATGCTGCACTCATGCATTAAGACTCATGCTAAAAGACACGCTCCTCGGCTAATAATATTTTGTAACAAAATAAATGAACTTTATACATGCTCAATACTTGCATAAATAGGAGGCGAAAACCCTACTGAGATTCTTGTGTAAGTTTCTCATCCCTTCTTCTTTTCTTTCCATCTCGTCTTTAGAGGTCGATGGCAACCTTCGTAATCTACATTAATGCTCTCACCTGGGAGATGCACTTCGACGCGCTCACGACGTATCAGTTCATGGGTCGTTGTGCTATTTGCCTTTTTATCTTTTTGGAGCGCCCCTTTGCACACCTGATTACCAGCTCCAGGTTCTATATCGCTACTCCATTTTCTGATGACCTCATCTTTGAGCATGCTCGTCCATGCGGGGAGCAGATTCACCACACTTTCCCTGCTACTTCGGCCTCCAGCATCCCAATCTATGTGCCACAGTCACCTCCTCGCTATCCTAAGCCATGGTTGGATCCATTGAGGACTCACCCACCCAGCTTTCCTCTGGTGGTTTTGCCCTTACCGTTCCTATGATGATGGAGGTTGGTAGCAATGGGGAGGCTACGGTCATGCAGCCTGAGAGGAACCGCACCGGTTCATGGAGGAGCTACCAACCCCGCCAAGGCGCCCATGCTCGCCCACCCACCGTCTTTCCACACCCGTGAGCGGTCGCTGGATTGGTTATCTTCATCCCTCCCAAGAGTGACAGGAGTAGGAGCCAGGTCCGGACCTCTCAGAGCAATTGTGCATATACTGGAGAGAGGATAGTCTTCTTTTGTTTTTTGTTTATCGGAGGTCATCTAGTCTAGGCGCACCCAGGAGGAGGAGCGAGAGGAGAGGTCTTTTATTTTGTTGTAACTGCTTTTCATTCATGGATATTATGAGATGACTGTATATTTTGAGCCTAACCTTTGTTGGTAGGCATGATATAACTCTCTTTATGTATATAGTGGGTCTGCAAAATGGAACGATTAACTATTGGTTATATATATATATATATATATATATATATATATATATATATATATATATATAAGTATGATCGTACTTGTTCATGGTTTGTGATGTTGCATTTTATGTATGCCTATGCCTTGATGTGATCTTCTTCCTGTTATGCTTAAAACGAGATGTACTTCAGGATGTATGCACTCATGTTTTGCTTTTAAAAGTTCAAAAAATATTTACCCATATTTTCACTAAGGTATTTTCAAGAGTTTAAAGTAAGAACTAGAACAAAAGAGTAATGACTAATAATTAACTTAAGCATGTTCTAGGGTGTTAGGGATGGCTTGAGAAAATCTGAATTGACGAACCATAAAATTGGGTGCATGGAGGACAATGCCAAGATAATTTGACCTTGGCAAACCAGAGACTATGACTTGTGCACAGAGGAAGTTAGCCCAGATATCATCACTGTGGTTTTGACTAACTTCATTGTCACGAATAATAAGGTTAACAAACCATGGAGGGGCAAAATGGCAATCGCGAAGGGACTTAAATTCATATTGTCATTATCAAAGAAGGAAACTCTTGAAACTTTTGAAGAAATGCTAGAATTCATCAAAAGGTTTCGAGTTCTTCACCTTTGGTCAAGACAGAAGGCATAATCAAGGACCATTACAACCTCAATACAATGTGGCCGAGGAGAAAAGCTCAATTGGGTTCAAAAATAGCATTTAGACAAAGCTAAAAGCCAGATCAGACCTCCAGGGTTGACAAACTCATTTCGACTTATTCTTTTGACAAAAAGGTTGATTTCTTCATAAAGGTGGGCTAATAGAAGTTTGGCAAGACAAAGTTTGTTACCTTGATGTAACAAAATGGCCAGAGGAAGATACATGGCATGCATCTTGATCCTTCTTGAGCAAAATAATATAGAATTAAGCCAATAATAGAGGAATAAGACATGTTCACTATCCGAAGGGACCTTTTCCTTTGTTATTCTCTATAAATGCTGAGTATGACATGTCAGATAAATCAAGTGTGTACTTTGAAGGGTCAAGAAGTTCCATGTTTGGTAGGATGTCGATCCCTGTGGTTCGAAGACCGTGCTCGCTACTTGAAAGAGTCAGCCTACCATCCTACAAGGGAGCTAAAGACAATTGGTGGTGGGATTCCAGAAGTAAAAAGGACGAGCATAGAATTGTTGTATTTGACAATATAGCAAGATAATTGAAAGAGATCATAAATCCCTAACTGTCTCTATTGAGCACTTCTAGAGGATTGCATTCTATCCAGCCATTCTATAAAAACTGGAATTTTTGGGTTGACTCCTAAACATCCTAGCATTAGTATTAAAATACTTGCAAAAAATTTGATCTCGGCTAGCTAAGATTTCTTGATTCTTAGAGTAGCGGAAAAAAGTTCCTAATTGATCAGCTTTAGAGGGAGTCAACAAAGGGCCAACATAAGCATGAATGTGAGTATCTATGGCGCAGGGAAGGAGTACCTGAAAGGAAAGTTTTGAGGAATCCTTGGCATTGGCCCCATGAAAAAACCTTCAGTTTCCTCCAGAATAGGTTTTGGAATGGAAGCTACTAGAAGAGTGTTCATCGATTCATCTAGTAAAGGATTAGCAGGAGCTCTATCTTTGGTTGAGGTGTTCTAGATTGAGAAGCCATTGTTGTTTGAGTAGTGTTAGGAGTATAATGAAGGAGACGGAAATGTGTTATTTAAAGAAAACATGAAGGGGTTTGAAGAACTTTGGGAGAAGAAGAAAAAGATAAACAGTTGCAAGCTTTGGAAGTAAGCGTGAAAATGTGAAGCCTTTAAGTATTTATAGACCTTCTTATGGGCTATGTGGCAAAACTGATAGCCCTAGAAATCAGGTTCATTATGAGATGTGATTGGATTGGTGTGACAGTTTCGATTAACATGCCACATTAATGACAGAATAAGGGTAGTCATTTTAGTTTTGATAAAAATTTAAAATTACAACTCCTTAACTTCTCATCGAGAAACTGCTCTTCAAAATAGGAGTTGTGGAGGGCATCATGTTGGCACCAAATTTTATTAACTTCAGATTATCGAATTGGCATTCAAATTTGATAACTGGAAGATCAGATAAGGATTTGGCATGATAGAAATTGATAAGTTGTGTGAACTTGACAAAATTTTTGGTTTGTCAAAATAATCTCGAAACCTAAGGAAGGCCGTTGAAAGTCTTTGGTCAGAATTGACAAATCGACATTGATAAAGTTCTTTTATTAGATGTTTGACAAGACAACATTGACAAAGTTTTTCATTTGAAAGTTGGTAAGTCAAAGTTAAAGTTTGTCATTTGAGACTTGGAAGATTTTGAGGCCAAAGGGAGATCAGGAAAACAACTTGGAGACTAGTAATGATCAACTTTCATTCTCGAGGTTTGACAAGTCAAGGTGGTGTTTTGTCACTTGAAGACTTAGAAAATTTTGAAGATGTTGAAAACATTGTCAAAGTGACCCCATCGCATGTGTTCGTCAATTAACGGTTCCTGAGTTCCAGCGATTATTGATAGAAGCTTGACAAAGACGTGACAAGGTGGTGATAAAAAGCGAATGACAAATCAAGAAACTGTTAAAGCCACGTGGACAGCTTAGAGACAACCAAAGACAAGTGTAAAAATCCTAGAGACTTAGGTTGTCTATAAATACCAATTTGTACAAATTGTAAAGGATTGGAATTTTTACTCACACTCACTCTAAACGTCTCCAAATGACCACACAGAGCCCTGAGTTCACTAAGTATTTTTCTTAACCCATTTCCATGCATTCATAGGATTAGATTGCTTTAAATTTATTTATATTTCATGTATTTTATCTTCAGTTTATCAATTAAGCATTCTACTTTATGCAATTTCTTCTTCTTCTTTAATCTGTCAAACATAACATTCACATAATCACAACACAATCACTTTACATTGCATTCTATCCCATCCTCATTTCATAAGAAACAGTTTGACACTCAATTCTTTTTGGTGGAGAACCCAAGAGAAATAGTTTTTCACTCCCCAAATCGAGATCTTGAAAAGCAAAGGCTGTCATCCAAACTCTTAAGTTTGTCGATATGCCTAATTTAGAGCAATTTGGCTTCCTGCACAAGGAGATCGTCAATTATTTGTTGTTGACGATATAAGTGTTAAAATTTGCTATAAACACTAAGACTCTAAGATCTTGACACTTGTCCCTGGCTGCCTTTAGATATTGTCCACGTGGCTTTGACGGTTTTCTAGTTTGTCATTTGTTCTTTGCCACCGCTTTGTCACATATTTGGTAAGCATTTTTCAATAACCACTAGTAACCATCAGGAACCGTCAATTGACGAATGCCTGTCTTGGGTTATACGTCCCCTGGGACTTTCAAAATTTTCTAAGTCTTCAGGTGACAAACTCCTACTTCGACTTGTTGAACTTCGAGAATGAGAATTAGTTGTCATTAGCTTCTAGTTGTCTTACTAATCTCCTTTTGATCTCAAGATCTTCTAAGTGTAACACCCTAATATTTAATCCAACACGCCTAGAATGCATTAAGATAATTATTAGTTATTGCCTTCTTTTGAATTCATTTTTAAAATTACTTAGCGTGAAATACAGGTAAAAGTTTTTTTTTTGAAATATGTAAAATAAAATACAAGCCGTCGTGTACTATCATGAGCGAAACGTGAAGCAGGAAAGGATTAAAACATACAATTGAAAGCAATAAAAAACACATCTATTCATAAAAGCAAATGCCATAATATATTAGATAACATAGTTTGATACATCAACTGAAATATAAAAACATAAAGTCATACCCACATAAGAATGGGAGAGCTTGCAGGACATAGAATAGGAAATACAGGAAAGGAAACATAAACAGTAAGTACAGGGAAACCCCAAAAGATCAACTCCCAGCTATAGCTACCCCTCCCTCGAAACCTACTGGTGACGCTGATCCTTATCCCGGGAAGGTACATACCCAATGAACTGGGCGAGCTCCTCGGGTGTGTGCAAGCGGAAAGGGGGACGGACGTGACCTCCTCGACGTGGGCACATCTCTGGGCATCGAGCTGGCCTCGCCGCCTCACCGTGTCCTCACGCCTCTCCCGATGTCCATGGGAACCGTAGGGGTAGATCCCTCTGAATAGATGTGGGTAGGGGAATCCTCTGATGGGTCAGCTCTGAACGCCTCAAGCGAGGAACATACTCAGGGTAGTTGCACACCGCCAAAGCCGAAGGGCGAGCACGACGAGTCGCTCGTAAGGGTCGAGTCCTCTCGAAGATCAGGTCGTCGTCGTACGGTGAGGTAGGAGTGAAGTGAAAGTTGGAAACTAGATGCACGAACAGGCATCCCATGTATGCAAAAATACGGACAACACATCGACCCTTGAAATGATACGACTAATGCTCTGGGTCAAAGTGCACCTCCCAAATCAGCTTATCAACGAAGATCACGAACAACACCATCGAGATCTAAAGATGTAATGGGAAAAGAAGTAGAAGGGGTGAGAATCTTACTAAAGAATCTCAGGAGGAATCCTCCTTCACTAATGTCATCGTTTGCATCCCCAAGAACCTTAGGTTTATTATGGAAAGGTTTAACATGCAAAGGTCTATTATGAGGTTTTATAAAAGTAATTATCCAAGGTCTGTGTCTTTTATGATGAATCTTAATGCATGTATGCAACATGGCGAAACATGAATGCATGGCAATACTTTATACATGTAAACAATTAAAACATGACATAAATAATTTATCATCACATAGTGGCATGTAACTTCTCATGAAAACCTTTCTCTTTCATAAGTATGGAACTTCACATCCTTTTCTCTTTTCTCAAACTTGTGACATAGAGGTATCAAAAATAGAAACCGCACCCCTAAATCTAGGCTATGAGCTCATACCTCAACTAGTCGTCACTAGTTCTTACTTATCCTCTTGATAAGCGTAACATAATCATAATAATCCCGACTTCCAAAGTACGGGTAGGAGGCCTAAGGATCACCCATCATGGGACTTTTTCCTTCTTTGAAACGCATCAACTGGTTAAGACCAATGACTTTGTCCACTTTAGCAGGCTAATGTCGACGCCTTCGCGGTTTTACCTTCTCCTCACCATAGCAGGAGAAGTACGTCTCTCTGCGAAACGCATCAACTGGTTAAGACCAGTGACTTTGTCCGCTTCAGTATGGCTCCACGACCATACCCCCCACGGGTTTACTTTCTCCTCACCGTAGCAGGAGAAATGCGTCTCGACATGTCACATTCAAAATCTTATATCCGGTAGCATAATGGCTATATACCGAATTTCCTCATATTTGAGTCATGCCACGTAACTTATTCAACTCATGTCATCTCATTCAATGTCTCAATCAATCAAATCCTTAAAAGCCATATAAACATATTCATTCATTTCATCATCATCTTATATCCATATGCATCTCAATCATAGCATGTTGTATCATCACATCAATTACATCACAAGTTCACACAATCTTATGCACATAACATTAATACTCTCAGTATAACATAAATACACTCGGTCACTTAGTCACGTTATATCTCCTATCTTGTAATGTCTTATGCTTTGACCTTTACGGGTCTTAATCTTGTGTTCTAATTATCCTAATACCCATTATAAACCTTGGATACACCTAAATGATTACTACTTGTAATTCTCTAATTTTTATGCTCTCTAACTTTTCCAAATAGCATTGCATAAATTAGGTAGGATGACTATAATTCGATTACGAGGTTCTAGAATCTACGTTTTTTACATTTTCTAAGTTTCGTCTTCGCTTCCTAAACCAATTATTAGGAATTCCTACACATATCCACTAATTATAAACCATTTTCCTTAAGTTCAATTATGCTGCAATAGAATTTACAATTTTTATATCTAAGTGTTCTAGAATTCTCATTTTAAGTCCTTTCTAGTTACTTGTTCTTTCCTAACTTCCCAAATTCAGTCCTTGCTTCACTCAAGCATGATTTTACACATCTTAACTCCATAAAACATAATTAATACAGTGGCCAAACAATCAAGGCAGAACCGAAAAGTATAGCTCACTTAATCACAATTTCATGATTTAAATGCATATAAGTTGCTAGTTTTCTCTTGGAATACTTTTAGGAACTCAAAACTCTTTTAGAAACCAATTCAGCTCATTAAAATCATATAAATATGGGTGAGGTCAGTAGCCAAATTATTTTGTTCATGAAATAGATTTAAAACATAAAATCTTGTTCATAATATTCTTTAAGTTCACCTAAGCTTAGAAAAATTCCAAGATATAGGCTATGGGCACTTATGATTAGATGAACTCATATCAAGTCCACCATCATCATCACAAGGCCGAAATGACATTCTTGAAATGCTTCCATTTTCTAAAACTTTATATATGATACTTGGGCAAGTCTTTGAGCTCTAGAATATTTAAGTGATGACATAAACATAAACATGTTATGCACTTTATTTTATTCTTCATCATAAAATAAAGTGAGAGCATAAAATAAATATGAGATACAACCACATTATTATCTTTAAAGATTAAGTGATAACTTGAAAAATAAACATGAAGTGCAAGCTTGGGAATTTAAACATGAAATGCAAGTTCATTTATTTATTCTTGAGAGCTTAGTGATGGCATCAAAAGTAAACATGATATGCAAGACATAAACTTAAACATGAATGCAACTTATTTTATCTTAACTAGAGCTCATACAATACTTTAGAGGAACATCAATAGCCTTAACCCAACATGTATCTAACAATATAAAGTGAGCTTTAGAGTTCTTAGCACCAAGTCTTCAAAGAAGTCTTTGGTTTCAACTTCATCATCAAGCTCAAGAAAACGGACTAAAAGATAAACATCAACACTTATCAAAGCAAACATAAAAAGAACTACTCATATTCTTCATTTTATTGCTCATGGGCTTTAATCTAGAGTAAACTCTTAAAACGACTGACTAACTTTAAGGTTGGCAAGGGTAAGCTTAGAGCTCTTTGAAAACATATGATTAATTTTCTTAAACAACACCTTTAGTGAGCTACTTAACATTTTTATCAAACTTTGTACAAATAAAGGAATAAAAACCGAAATCATAGGAAGAAAAGGACATGAAAACCAAAATCTTGCACAAGGAAAAAGAAAAGGAAAACCGAAACTATGTATGGTCTAAGACCAAGTTTTCAAGCTTTAGAGGTTTCTCACATAGCATCACAAGACCATTATCTTGAAACCTCATCATCAAGCCAAAGTTTTTCTCATCACAAGGCTCTAAGGCCGAAATGAAAAGAGGAAAAGGAAGAGCTTTGAAAACCAAGAGAAAACTAAAACTTTTCTTCAAGAAAGCAAGTAAAACTTTGAAAATAAACCCCTACCAAATGAAGTCTTTGAAAGAGATGAAAGAAGGCTTGATTCTTTGAGGAAATGAGAAGACAAAATCTTCTTTTGGATGATGATGAGAATTCGGCCAAGTGAGGAACTTAAGGAGATGAATTTTCCTTGAAGATGTAAGCTTGGGAATGAAAAAGTTTGGTGTTTGAGAAGTGGTTTGAGGTGGGGGAGTGGTGGTTCAAGGTTGTTTGTGATGGTTTGTGGTGGTGGAAAGGTTTCTTTAGTGGTGGGGAAGAAGAACAAGATGAAGAGAAATTGAGAGGAAAAGAGAAAATTGCAAGAAAGCTTAAACTTGGCAAATAATCTAAAGTGTAACCAGATTCTCTAAAGCTTGGTATTTATAGAAAAATGAAACAATGGAGCTGAAATGGGAAGGAAGGCCGACGGTTTCAAGGCCTGGGGGAGGAAAATGTCTTCAACAATTTGTCATTCAAAGGCATGGTTGGAAGTATGGCTAGGTAAGTCAAGGCATGGCTTGAGGTATGGTCTTTGAGTGAAACAAAATCAACATGTGATACAAATGGGAGAGGATGTATTTGGCCAACATTTCAGCCAAGGGGAAAGAGAGATTTTGTTCATCTAATTGTGGTTTAATGATATGTTTAGGTGTTTCTTGATTAAGGTTTTGATTAGGAGCTTGTAAGAAAGTGTTTAGGTGAGGTAATGGTTAATTAAGGTTGTCAAGACTTAATTTAGGAGGTGATCTTGCTAGATTAATAAATTAAAAACCATTTTCTAGTCAAATTAAATCATAGACACAATTCCTTGATTTAAGGAATTGGAGAGAGATTTACTATTCAAGATTCCATAACTAGGAATCTTGAATCAAAAATGAAATTAGATTGTAATTAAGTAATCTTAGGTTCTAATTAACCTTAATAAATTATTTTGACTCTAGATTAATTATCAAAATTAATTAATCTTCGATTAGAGCCTAATATTGCTTAGGTTTGGTTAATTACATCATTAGGCTCACTGGACACTGTTCTAGGGGCAAAATGATAATTTTGCACTAAAACTACTCCTGACCTCCTGCTTGACTAACCATCACAAACTACTCATAAACATCATTCCGAACTTTCTAGAAAAGTTCTGCTAAACGACACCTTTACCCGCGTAAAATGCGAGGAGTATTTTGGTCATTTTGAGCAAAAAGTTCAGAAAACGATATTTTCACCTCGATATCAAACATTGCAGTTATAATCTCCTTCAAACATTGAGTTGGCCCATTCGAGGACTGGGTTTGATCCTCAAATTCCAGGCATGACCTCGGGGGCATTTTGGTCATTTGTACTCAAACAGAAAATTAGGGCGTTACACTAAGTCTCAAATGACAAACTTCAACTTCGACTTGTCAGATGTCGAATAAAAAACTTTGTCAATGTTGTCTTGCCAACTCGCGTATTCCAGCTTCATCAAAAATGGTCTTTCTTGGGTTTCGACATGCTGCTGACAAATCTGAGACTTTGTCAATTTCGTATAACTTTGTCAAATCTACGTGTCAAACCATTAACTGATTCTTGAGCTATCGAAGTTGAACGTCAGTTTGACAACTTGACACTTAGCAAAATCTGGTGCCAACACATACAAATGATTTGATTATTAGTATTTTATTTTATAAATATTGCTATTATAGGGATCTTAATTATATTTCGTCTTACTAAAAGATGACAATTTCAGTAAAGAAAATATTGTCCTATATATCAAATAAATAATACTAAACAAAAACTTTACCATGGGCCGAAAAAGGCATCGTTATCCTAGTAGCTAGAAACATTGAGAATCTAGGCTTATTAATTAATGAACTTTGTAACCAAAACCTATTTCCAATTATAGAAGTTGACACTTAATTGAATAGGAGATCAGCTGAAACAGCCGAAATTGGAATAGTTTAATGGGAAGTGAAAACAAGAACAGCCAAAGTTGGGTGAAGTGATAAGAAAGTGCAGGTCAATGAATTAAGTCTATGCCATTGTGGCGCCCATGTGGCATTAACTCTATGCTATCCAAACAGAACTATACTGATTGCATCCAATAAGAATACTTCGATTTTTGTTTATATATAGAAGACGGGTATTAGATTTTGTCAAGTCATGTGCAAATGTTCCCCAAGTATGGATGTGTTTGGGTTTATATGTTATGTGGGTGCCATATTGCATTTGAATAGCCGTCTAAATGTCCCTCACTTTATCAGCAAACCACGCACTTGTTTTTGTCTTATTGATTGACCAAAGTCCCTTTTCCTTCTATAGAACTCCATTCACGGGAGCTTCCAAACGTGTATTTTAAACTCATAAAAGGCACAAGGGATTTTAGAATTGCTTATTTTCTTAGTCATAAAATGTGGACATTCTGGACTACAATCTAGGCTTAGCTCCACGTTATATAAGAGAGAGAAAGAAGAGAGAGACAATTCACATGACTTAAAGCAAACTCCACCCCACAATACATCCACCAATTTGGTTTTTAAATTGAGGGAATTGCAGTTTTTAAATGAAGTAGGTAGTGTGACTTGGAGTACATGAAGGGCCTAATTGAGTCACACCCACATTGTTTGGGTGAGTCCTTAAAAAGTTCTTTGAAACATATCCTTGGAAAGCATTTCCAACTTGAAAACTAAGTCATTGGGGGTTATCTTTTTATCCTTTTTGGATGCTTCCAAAGTAATGGTTGCGAAAAGAAACAAATTAAATACCATTAAAAAGTTAATGGGCTTCTAGTATGATAGGATCATGTCTCTTAATGATCACTGATTAAATATTGCGATTTATTGTTTCATTGGTTGATTTACCTTGATAAGCACAACTTTGGTGGGCCATAATCACGATTTGGGCAATCTTAAATGATAATATTGGCATCACTTCAATCAACACCAACAAAATAAAGCATGATTAATGCCTTCTAAAAGTGATTTTTCTCAAATTGATGGTGGAAACCATTGCAGCAAGATTAAATAATGTAGAGAAAAATTTAATCAAATCAAAAGAAGAAATAAATAAATGCTGTTTAGGAAGACAGTTGTTTATGAATCAACAAGACTCGTAAAGTATGATTGGACCATTCTCTCGCCAGCCTAACTTATATTCAAGCCGCGGAGTTAAGTGTCGATGTGATGTGGGCAAGCGCAATAAAACTTGCACATGTGGTCCCAATGTGGGTGGGACCGACCTATGTCTGTTCGAACAGTGCGGAGCCAATCAGATGTACCTTCCCATGTGTTATCACCCTACATCAGTGGAGAAAACCTTGAGTTCTTGTCTAACCATTTTCAAACTATGCCTAGAACCCATTTCTCCCATTTTTCTCGTTTCCTTGTTACATTGTTTCTCTTAAGCAAGTTGCCTCATCTTCTACTCTTTTTTCCCTCCTTTTTTAGACCTTTTCACTTAAGAATTTCATCCTGTCCTTAATCAACGCATGTTATTTGTCCCAACTGCTTTTGTATATGCGTTGTTGAAGAGAGGAAGAAGGTATCAACTTGGTGATCAATCGCTATTCTGTATACATAATCCTTGCCCTAAACTACCATACCAGGTTTTTGGGTGATGACCTTTAAACCCTATTTCTAACAGGACTCTACCTACCCTGCAAGAGAACCTAATTTAACAAAATCCAGCGGAAGATGGGGTCACAGTTTTAGGTCGATGCATGAATCACAAATAGTAGTTTGGAACAATGTTACTGCACCAGATGGCCTGAATAAGACTTAGAATTTAGTTCCCATTGTCAAACAACCTAACACAAACTAAGAAAAGTGGAGCATTTATGGCAATTATTTTAAGGCCATTTGTGGGAGACAACAGACAAGTAACGCACAGGATGAAGCCAAAAAATGGTACTACAAGCATTATGCGTGGCCACCGCTGGTCCCAACAACAACTACTGGTATCTCTACGTGAACTCCTTTTAACCTTGATGACTACACACATTTATAGGAGATTGTCAATTCAGTGTACATGTTTTCTACTGTCTGGGTGCGAGTGTGATTCCTTGAGCCCTATAGTGGGACTAAAGTGTTCCCAGCCCTGGTTTTCCTAACCTTCTCATCAGGAGACCAAGACTGCTGAGAAAGACCCAAGAGCAAAATCATTGGATCCACATAATAAAGTAATTAAAAAGGTTGTTAGGTTTAGCAGTACATTAGACCTTTTTCCTTTCTTTTTTTCTAAACTTCTTGATGAAGATCCTAATGTGAATCAGAGATCAACATGCATTGTTGTTATTAGAAAATTTTTTTACATAGACACAATTCTATGATTCAATTTTAGACATACTTATAAAAATTTAATAAAATTCATAGATAAATAAATATATATTGAATAAAGTTGGTTAGCTCATTTCTATTGTGAGTGGAGGCCTAAATACTCATAAAAAATCTCTCAATTATTATTTGATGCTTACCGTAAACCCATGTTCCATGGGAGTTAATCATTGGGACCCACTTGAAAAGATTGATCAAATGACCATTATAACCAATATTCATTTTGCATTGCGTTTACACAAGTTGACAAGGAATCATAATAGACACCCAAGTTTTTTTTTATACTGTATGGTAACTCAACACTTAAATTGAAAAAAAATAGTAGAAATCAAGGTTATAAAGTTTATTAAAAGAAATTAATTTTGATACATTATTAATATTAGAATTAAATATTTTTTAATCTTTATAATATAGTTGTTTGGGTTTAATCCCTCTAAAGTTTTTTTGTTAGTTTTAACTCTCTCATTTTTCTAACATTATGGCTTTGGTCCCTATCATTAACGTGTACTATATTAAGTAATATTTATAATGATCAAAAGAAGATTTTAAAAATATTTATAATGACAAAAAATAAAATTTTAATATTTAAATGTATATTTTAAATTACTTTTAGGGACTTAAATATACAGTGTAATGACCAAAAAATAATATTAGAAGAAAAAAAATGATCAAAGGCCAAAAAAGAATTTGAAGAACCAAAATCAAAATAATATATATTTATGTGGATAAAAACATATTTAAATCTTAATATTAATATAAAAAATCTGTACATTTCTAAATGTTAACGGTGTTTAGGATATCCTTTAATATTTATATCGTTATTAATATAATTAAATAGATTCAATGGGATGATAACAAAAATTTAGATGGGAATCAAAATATATAAAAGATTATTCTAGCTAGTCAATTAAGTTTTTATTTAAAAATGAAAAGGTAAGATAATGGAAGCCCCAAAAACTCATGCTACATATGGACGATTGGCGGTCATGATTTAATAGCTCTTTACCGTTCATTTACCCATGTCATAGTACGTAACTACAAGCATATATAAGTAATTACTCTCTTCCTCTTTCACTTCATCTACAAAGTGTTTTTTTTTTTCTCTTAACATCTGTCTATTTGTTATTTATAAAACCTTTTTTTTCAATATTAATAGGGATAATTTGTTCCACTTATACAACTTTTTGTCACTTCTGAGATTGATTTATTATTATCTTAATTTATGTTTTTTTTCCTTTGAACAAATGAGATGAAAGAGTAATTGAATAGATTTGTCACTTGGAGTTATGCAGATGATGAGTGATTGTCGGATCTGACGGTGGAAAAGAATATAAACTTTCACATGAAAAATAGCCCACATCATGGGGACTAACAAAGATATTTTTTTCTAACATGAGAAAATTTGACTAACAAGGAGGGCTTTGAATAGATCACACATATGAGAGAGAGGACAAGGTGGGTCATATTAGGAGTTGTGATGAAGACTTTAGAATTGAAGACGGCTTTTGTCCTTTTTATAAAATATTTACTATAAGCCATTATGATTATGATTACTATGCTTTTTAAGTGGGAGATTACAAGCTCAAAAAAGCACTCACGCTCTCCCTCTCTCTCGTAGTTAGTAAGATTCACCCAGATCTCTCCCAAAGAAAGAAAACCAATATACAATTATAGATTTCAACGTCAATCACGCAAACATCCTAAACAATTATTCATCATCATCAACACGTAATGGTGGGGACGCAAACCCTATACTTTATATATAATAAACTCACACCTGAAAGTTATTATATTCAATGTTGAATCCTTCATGTCATAACACTACAATGCCATTTCAAACATGCCAAGTGTGAAAATAATAATTAATGGTGACAACTTTGTTTTCGCATTTTGTATGGCTCTCTATTTCTCTCCCATCCGCGAACATCGACCACATGCATTAGCAAATTAGCATAAGCCATGAGCTAAGGTCCTCCTAAATAAGTCTTCCTCAACTTCTCCTTGTGTTGGCTTTATTCACGAAATTGCCATCATGGCAAGCGGTGACATTCGTGAGAGAGGAGGTTGAAGTAATGTAAAACATGCGTATCTACTCAGATATGTGGGGTGAATATGATATTGACACGTGGGTCATGAAGCAGTGATTAGAGTGACTAACGGTGTCAGAGTCTCACATCCTAGTTTAGGATCTTGGATGCTATCATACTATGGAAGTTCCACTCTCTCTCTAGGTCGACCTGTCTCTCTCTCTCTGCCTTGTGGGCTACTTTGACTTTTTCTGGATGGAGATAGAGAGTTGTGGGTAAGGATGTCGGCCTATAAGATTGAGCCAAGGCAACGTTGAGAAAGGGAGAGCACCTAAACTGGAAACGAAACTAAATAAATTTCTTAGATGGGATGGAATTTCAATATCTAATTCAGGGGCAAGCAGATATGCACTTGCAATTCCTT
Organism: Dalbergia oliveri; assembly: GCA_030441495.1. Taxonomy (NCBI): domain Eukaryota; kingdom Viridiplantae; phylum Streptophyta; class Magnoliopsida; order Fabales; family Fabaceae; genus Dalbergia; species Dalbergia oliveri. The sequence goes on along the minus strand of JAMLFY010000004.1, from coordinate 33,138,202 downwards.
TTATAATTCTCTATAGAAACTGCATGAGTAGTTGGAGTGATATGCAGGAAGGCAGTAAACCGGTGGGGGAGCAGAGACATGGGCGCTTCCTGCTGGACGGATTATTGGCTATCGTTCATGGATTCAAATTATGAACGGCATCATGTGAAGCGAACACAATATTACAGTTGTTATCATCCGCGCAACTACATGATGCAGGTTGCAGTGCGTCACCAAATCGCAGGAATATCAGCTAAAACATAACTATACCAAGCCGCAATGGGAACAGCTAACGAGTTCCATTTCAAGTTGCAGAAAAATACACCGTATCGGCCACAATGAACATCACGATGACCACATTATTCGCAATGACAACAACCTCAGAGCTCTAATTTGAAACAATGGACTATAATGTTCAATCATTATAGAAAATATAGCTAATGTCACTATTCTAAGACATGAAAAAGCTATTCGAAAATTGAATTGATGGGTTCTACCACAAAACATTAATGATCTCAAATATATGATGATTACATTAAGAAAGGGAATCTATCTCTCAACTACAAATTCCCCAACTATTAAAGAAAACACTTAGTAGGTGGATACAGCAAATTAGAACACAAACAGAGTATCGGAGATGGTGGATATATATATATATATATATATTATGTGAGATTTTGAGGGAGTTCCTTATCGAGTAGAGGAACACTTGTGTGGGTTATGTTAATATGTATACTATCTGTGTTTTCTTTGATGTCAGGACTTTCTACTTGGATGGTTTTATAGATGGATTGGTGCATTGGAAGAGGTGGGGTGCTTCTTGAGCAATATACTGTAAGGTTATGTGAGTGAGGGGAAATTTTTGTGAGAATGAGGGTGGAGTAAATACTGAACGATACACTGGTGAAGGCTGGAGATATTATGTAGGAATTTTGTGTATTGCTAATTGTTCTTGGTGCTTTGAATGTTATTGTGTGTTCTTTCAGTTTTCCTTGGATTTGGAGAAAGGTAGGTGTAGGCACAGGAGTGTCATTCACTATGATGACCTTGATGACAATGCCGAATTGGAGTGAATCGTCATACTAGGTCTTAAGGAGAAAGAATCTTACAAGATATGGATGGTGGTATTTTTGTTATTTTGTCCACTCCATTCGGAATGTCTTTCTCTTTACTGTCATTTGAGGTCAGGTGTTGAAGCTGATAAAGGGTCGATTTATGAGCTTAGCAACAGAAGTATACAACTAAAGTTTGAAGAAACTAGGTCACAAATTGGGTACCAGTGAGTGTAACTAATGCTACTGATTGGTTGAATAATGTGGAATAAGTCACATGCTATATGACGCATGAACTATAAGGAGGATATACATGCTATGGGTTCTGTGGTTTTTACCTTTTTACCTATCTTAGTTATCTTATGTTGTAGTCTCCTCCTGACTTTTTGAGTCTATTGTTCCTCTGCATTGAGTTGAGTCTTTGTTGTAACATCCTAATATTTAACCCAATACACCTAGGACGTATCAAGATTAATTATTAGTTATTACTTCCCTTTTAAATTCATTTTACAAAATACTTAGCGAAAAATACAGGTAAATTTTTTTTTTTGAAAATGACACATGTAAAACAAAGTGCGAGCCTTTGCGTATAACATAAACGAACGTAAGGCGGAAGAGCAAAATAGGTCACACAAGGTAAAGCAGATGAATCATACAAAACAAAGCAATAAGGAACATCTTAATCATAAAACATTCATCATAACATTAATCATAATTAGTTTAGTACATAACTAAAAAGATAATATATAGTCATACCCATACTAGTGGGAGAGCTTAGGACAATAACAGAAATAAGAAACATAACAACGAATACATGAAAGCCCCAAAAGATACTCTCAAACTAGGACTATTCCCTCCCTCGAACTATGGATGGTGCTCCTCCTCGTCCTTCGATAGCACATACCCAATGAACTGGACAAGCTCCTCGGGTGCATGAAGATGGAAGGGTGGCGAACATGCCCTCCACGACATGGGCGCATCTCGACGTCATGCTAACCTCCACGTCACCGTCTCCTCGCTACCCATCCCAATGTCCATGGGTAGGAGGGGCAGACCCTCCGAAAAGGATGAGAAGGGGATCCTCTAACGGGTCAATCTCCGAACGCCTCGGGCGAGGCACGTACTCGGGTAGCCTCGTACCGCTAAGGATGAGGACGAGCGCGACGGTTCTGCTCATCTCAAGGTCGCGTCCTCTCAAAACTCATATCATCGCCATAGGGAGAAGTCGGGTGAAGGAGAAACTGGAGAGGAAAGGCAAATGGGTGTCCCATGTATGCAAAAATGCATATGGCACAACGACCCTTGAAGTGGTAGGACTGATGATTCGGATCGTAGTGCAGCTCCCACACGGGCGCATCAACAAAAATCACAAACGACGCCATCGCAGTCTTGAGACGTAACGGAAAGAAACAGAGAGAGGGTGAAAATCTTGCTAAAGAATCTCAGGAGGGAATCCTCTATCCTAGTGTCATCGTCTACGTCCCAGGAACCTTGGGTTTATTATAAAAAGGTTAAACATCTATAGGTTCATTATGAGATTTTCACAAAAGATATTTATCCAAGGTCCATGTCTTTTATGATGAATCTTAATGCATGTATGCAACATAATAGTCCATGGATGCATGACAGGACTTTAGGCAAACCAAACAATAATCAAACAACATGTAAGTGGCATGTAACTTCTCTTGAACATCTTTCCTCTTCTTATACTTGTGACACTAAACATAATAGTAACCGCACCCCTAAAACTAGGCTATGAGCTCATACCTTAACTAGTCGTCACTAGTTCTTACTTATCTTCTTGATAAGCGAATCATAATCATATTCATATTCATAATCATCATAATAATCCCGACTCCTAGAGTACGAGTAGGGGGCCTAAGGATCACCTATCATGGGACTTTTTCCTTCTTCGAAACGCATCGACTGGTTAAGACTAGCGACTTTGTCCGGGAGGCTGATATCTATGCCCTCACGGTTTGCCTTCTCACCTGAGCAGGAGAAGTACGTCTCGGTGTATCACATTAAACATCTTATTTTCAAAACTTTCTTAAGTCCCTCAAATTTGACGGAAATTCGACAACATAATAGCTATTCTTGAATTTCCTCAAATTTGAGTCATGCCACATAATCTCAATCACATGTATCATTCTTATGGAACTTTCTCAATTAAAACCGTCTAGTTCACATGAGCATATTCTTCTAGCTCGTTCATATCTCGAACCTCATGCATCTCAAATTAAGGCATAACACTTCATCACATCAACACGCCAATTATACACATAAGGTTTCATGCTCAAGATATTAACATAATCACATCATCATAAATATGCTCGAGGTTCATCATCATAAATATGCTCACTCGGCCTCCTATCTCATAGTATCTTATGCTTTGGCCCTTACGGGTCTTAAACTTATCTTCTAATTATTCCAATAACCATATTACCTCTTTACTACCCCCAAGAGGTTATCACTTAAACTTTTCTCAAAGATTTAGGCTTACTAAAAATTCCAAACAGCATTGTACATGTAAGGGCAGAAAATATCATACGCTTACGGGCTCTAGAATATCCGTTCGTGACCCTTTTTAAGACCCGTCTTCGCTAAGGCTCCATAATCAATTCATAAACCAATTATGAGGGATTCCTAGGCACGTTTACTAAGTTGTAAACCATTTTTCCTCAATCTAACTATGTTGGAACAGAATTGTATTTTACCATGTCTAAGTGTGCTAGAATTCCCATTTTAAGTCTTTATCATCACCTTAAGCTTTGTAATTAATACCTAATCATTTATGAAGGGATTTTATACATGTCTTATTGATTATGAACCATTTATCCTTGAAATAATCATGCTGGAACAGGTTTGCATTTTTGTGCATTAAAGTGTTCTAGAATTCTCATTTCCAATCCTTTCGAGTTACTTATTCTTTTCTAACTTCTCTAAATCGATCCTTGTTTCACTCAAACATAATTTTACACATTTTAACACCTTAGAACAGAATTTATACAGTAGCCAAACATAAAGGGCAGAACCGAAATCATAAGCCCATAGAATCACATAATCTCATGAATTAAAATGCATACAAGTTGCTAGTTTTCTCTTGGAATAATTCTAGGAATTCAAAACTCTTTTAGAACTCAAACCCTTACATTAAAATCATGCAATTACACATGAGGTCCGTAGCTAAATTAACTTGTTCATAAAATAGATTTAAAGTGTATAATTTCATTCATAATGTTGCTTAGGTGCTCCTAAGCTTAGAAAAATTACAAAACATGAACTATGGACACTTGTGGTTAGAAGAACTCATACTAAGTCCATCATCATCACCACAAGGCCGAATGACTTCTTTAAAATGCAAACATTTTCTTAAAACCTTACATAGGATACTTGGACAAGTCTTTGAGCTCTAGATCATTAAAGTGATGACATAAACTTAAACATGCTATGCACCTCATTTTTATTCCTCATTAGAAAATAAAGTGAGAACATAAAATAAACATGAGATGCACTCATTTGTTATCTTTAGAATTTAAGTGATGGCATAAAATATAAACGTGCTAGACAAGAAAGTAAACATGAAATGCAAGGTTCAATTCTTTATTTTAGTGCTCTAGGCCCCTTGAGGTATTTACCCCAAATCAACAATCAACTTTAAGGTTGAAATAGGTAGGCTTTGAGATTTATTAAGTGAGGATGCACATTCTTGTTTTAATCTTTAAGTTGCTTAGTGATGACTTGAAAATAAACATGTTATGCAAAGCATCAATGTAAACATGAATGCATCTTATTTTAGATCTTAGCTAGAGCCCTTTTGCAAGACTTTAAAGAAACATGAAACCTCAACCCATTATGTATCATAAGGCAAGCTTTAGAGTTCTTAGCACCAAGACTTCAAGGAAGTCTTAAGGTTTGAACTTCATCATCAAGCTCAAGAAAATAGACACAAAGTTTAACACTTTATCTAAACAAGATACAAGAACTAAGTCATATTCTTTATTTTATTGCTCATGGGCTTCAATCTAGAGTAAAACTCTTAGAACGGCCGACCAACTTTAAGGTTGGCAAGTGTAAGCTTAGAGCTCTTTGAAATCATGTGATTAATTTTCTTTAACAAAACTTTTGTGATCTACTTTACATTTTTAGCAAACTTTGTTCAAACCAAGGCAAAGGAAACCGAAATCATGAGGAGGAAAAGAAGAGAAAACTGAAAACTTTATCAAGGAAAAAGAAAGAAATCAAGGCATGTATGGTCCAAGACCAAGTTGTTTCAAGCTTTAAAGGTTTCTCACATGACAACAACAAGTCATTATCTTGAAACCTCATCATCAAGCTCATGTTATTCTCATAAAATGGCTTCTTGGCCGAAATGAAAAAGAAAGAAGGAAAAGAGTTTGAACCAAGAGAAAACTAGAACTTTTCTTAAGGAAAACAAGTAAAAACTTGAAAACAAAACCCCTACCTAAGGAAGTCTTTGAAGAAATGAAAGAAAGCTTGAGTTCTTGAAGAGTTGAGAAGACAAAATCTTCTCTTGGATGTGATGATGGATTCGGCGAAGGAGGATGCTCAAGGAAGATGATTTTTTCTTGAGTTTCTAAGCTTGGAAATGGAAAGTTTGAGTGTTTAAGAGATGGTTTAAGGTGAGGTAGTGGTGGTTTATGATTGTTTGTGGTGGTTTGTGGTGGTGCCAAGCTTCTTTGAGAGGAAGAAGAAGATGAAGAGAAACTTGAGAGAAAAAGCAAAAAAATGCAAGACAACTAAACTTAGCAAATGATCTAAAGTGTATCAAGGTTCTTCAAGGCTTGGTATTTATAGAATTTTGGCAACATGGAGGCTGCACAAAGAGAAGAAGGCCGACGGCCAAGAAGAAGAAAAAGTGAGGAAAATATCTCTTACAAGGTATGGCTTCGAGTATGGGTTCAAGCATGGTGAAGTATGGGCAAAAGTATGGGCAATGCATGGGCTTTGGAGTGAAGAAAATTTCAACATGTGGCACTTTTCCTTGGCCTTGCATTCGGCTAGATTTGGGACAGCCAAGGGGAGGATTTGTTTGTTCATGTAATTGTGATTTAGTGAGGTGTTTAGGTGTTTCTTTGATTAAGGTTTTGGTTAGGAGTTGTAAGAAAGTGTTTAGGTGAAGTAATTGGGTAATTAGGAGTGTCAAGACTTGATTAGGGAGTGGTCATACTAGATTAACAAATTAAATTCATTTTCTTAGTCAAATGAGGTATGACACAATTCCTTAATTTAAGGAATTGGAGAGAAAATACTATTTAAGATTCCATGACTAGGAATCTTGAATTAAAGAATGCAATTAGAGTTTATCTAAGCAATCTTAGGTTCTAATTAACCTTAATAAATTATTTTGACTCTAGATTAATTATCAAAATAAATTAATCTTCGATTAGAGCCTAATATTATTTAGGTTTGCTTAATTGCGTCATTAGGCTCACTGTACATTGTTGTAGGGGCAAAATGGTAATTTTATACTAAAACTGCCCGGGACCTTCTGGCCTAACTAAACATCAAACATCACTTAAAAACATCATTTTAAACTTCCTGGAAAAATTCGGGCTTCGACACCTTTTACCCGCGTAGAACATAGCACGGGTATTTTGGTCATTTTGAGCCAAAAGTTCAGAAAACGAGATTTTCACCTTGAATATCAAACATAACAGTTATAACCCCTTCAAACATTGAGTTAACCCATTCGAGGATTGCCTGGTCGACTGTCCTTAATTCTGGTAAAAATAACCTCAGGGCATTTTGGTCATTTGTACTCAAACAGGAGAAATTCTGGGCGTTACATTTGTATTTTTATCTAATATATATATAATAAGGGTATATTTGGTTATGGGGTAAAAATAGGGTATAAATCTTTATGGATGAGCTCTATGTATAAAATTACACAAGAACCTCATTCATGAAAAATTTACCCATATTTTTACTCCCTAACCAAACATATCCTAAAGTTTAAAAGGAAAAGAAAGGATGTAAAGGAAATGCAATAACTTAAAGAAGGTTTGAAGTGCTGAAATGTAAAGACAAATCAAGTAAAAGGAAAGAAAATAAAAACTAAATGTAAATGTTAAATGTAATTAAAGACTTGATAGATAAAGACCGAAACATATAGGCTAAAAAATATATAGAAAGTTTAAAACCAACAATTTTGAGCAAAGAAATGGAAAGTGAAACATACCAAATAAAAAAAATGATATATAGTCAATGGCCATCTTTGATGGTTCAATCGCGGTTTGATAGTAGTGGTGGGATGGTGGCAAGAGAGATGCAGAGAGGGAGTTGGAGAAAATGAGAGAAAGGTGTGTAGGTGATTAAGTTTGTTCCTTACTAATTTTCATTACCAACTAATTTTCACTATAATGGGATAACCAAAAGGATACACATGAAAAATGAAATATTAAAGGCATCAACATTATGGAAAAACTAAATGTAAATGTTAAATGTAATTAAAGACTTGAAACATAAAGACCGAAACATATAGGCTAAAAAATATATGGAAAGTTTAAACCCAACAATTTTGAGCAAAGAAGTGGAAAGTGAAATATACCAAATAAAAAAATAATATATAGTCAATGGCCGTCTTGATGGTTCAATCACGGTTTGATAGTAGTGGTGGGATGGTGACAGGAGATGATGAGAGATAGGAGTTGAAAGTGAGAAAAAAGGTGTGTAGGCGATTAAGTTTGTTCCTTACTAATATCCATTACCGACTAATTTTCACTATAATGGGATAACCGAAAGGATACACATGAAATATCCGTCAGGAACGTGAAAAATGAAATATTAAAGGCATCAACATTCTAAAAGTCTTTCCATAATATTTTAGGAAAAGTAAAATTCAAGCATATTTTATCAAGGAATTTTTCCTCAGGAATGCTTTTTATAATTTTTTTCAATTTCAATTATTACCAAGGTAAAATTCATAGGCAATAATTTTTGCATAAAAATCAATAAAAAAATCTTATTGGTAGATTTTTCTTTTATTATTTTTTATATGCATGTTATTTACTAAGTGAAAATTGTAACACCCCATTAATTACAGTATTTTACTTAGAATTGAATACTTGGAACTAAGAGTGTAGCACTTCGTATTACATTTATACGTCATAACAACAATTTATTTATTTACAAATAGGCAGTCATGCCTTTCAGGATACCTGATAAGGTATAGTCATCCAGAAGCTAGAGTACATATATCAAAATACACAACAGAACTCTGCTCTAAAGTAAAATGAGAACATTCAGGAGTATAAATACAAAAGGGTTTATCTAAATCAAATATACGAGCAGGTATCTGGACTTTTAATCCTAACATAGCATCGACAACTCAGCTACGTGTATCATTGTATCCTCTAGTGCATGTTATCTGCGAATTAAGGTAGACATGGAATACACATAGGGATGAGAATTCTAAAATTCTAGGAGGGATCTCCCATGCACATACAAATGTCATCATTATCTTCCTCAGCGTTTGGTTTGATTATAAAAATATTGCATGTAAGGAACATAATTAATAATAGATATATTAGTTTATAAAATCTTAATCCAACACAGGTTCATTTTATGCAATCATCATTCTTAGAATTTGTGATATCAACTTAACACATAAGTATCTGACTCAATGAATAATAAAACTCATTCTCATAGCATATAACATAAAAAATAACTTAAAACAATTGTTACTTTAATTGTCTTGGCCCTTGACTATGGTGGTTTGTTCCACTCCTAGATAATAAACCGCTTTTCAAGATTGAGCTTATTCCTATACATGATTATTGGATTTACTTTCTCCAATTCTCACACAGACATATTCCTAGTCAGGTTTACTTTCCTTGACTCAATTCAAGGGTAGTCAGGTTTACTTTCCCCAACAAACTGGATTTACTTTCTCTAGCCCAAGAAACAACATTTTATGCTTTCTTTCACATATAAGAAATTGTAATAAGTATTCATATTTATGTGTCTAATATCATCTATAGATGCATATAACATAAATGAGATCAACTCATTAATATTTCATTATAGATTCAACAATTTGGCATGTTGTCCAAGATTTTGGGTCTAAATAAAATTACGGATCAGCTAACCAAACTCACCAAAACTAAGCAAACTAAATTTTCATAGTTATTCCAACAAGTCTATAAGATCCTATAAAAATCTCAAAGTATAATAAGGTCTCTAACTATGTTAATAAAATTCCACAAATTTGGAGGTAAAAAACTATTCAATTCACCTAGTATTCAAAAGTCCTGATTTTATTACTCTACCAAATAAACCAAGAACTTCTTACAAAAATTCAAGGATGGACTTCAAGATGTCCTCAACACCTTGTGAAAATTTCAAAGTATAATTTGATCATTGGTTATAGTAATAAAATTAGACAAATTCAATGCTTCAGAATGGGCCATGCATGCAGCAACCTTGACTACTTCGGTTCTTGAATTTTTAAACATAGTAAAAGTATCTAGAACAGCCCAAAATTTTAACTGGAGATACCTTAACATGTTAACTACATCCTATAAAATTTTCTGCTCAATCTAAAGCTCTAACTATGTCAAAAAATTCAAATAAATTCACCTATCTCTAAAGGGATTTCCAGCAACATAGTTCAAACATGTTTTGACAAAAATAATTTTCTAACATCATCCAAACACTCCACCAAATTAAACATATCCATATCTATGTAATCTCAAGCTCAATCATTCATAAAATTTCATAATAAAATTTGAAAGAAAAGAGAAAAATAAAGCCTTACTTGTCACTTGAAAACCTTTGAGTTTGTCTTGGCTCTTCTAAGTGATTTTCTACTCAATCTTTGATCTAAGACCAACCAAACACTCCCCTTAGGCAGCAAAACAGCTACTCTTGGTGGCAAAGTAGGATGAAATTTTTTTGTTAGAGTAGGATGTGAAGATTTTAAGGAATAGATTAGGTTTTGTTTTTAAATCCTTGATCTTTGATATTGTAGGATGGAGTTTTTGGTTTGCTTATGAGCCTTTGTGCAAGAAAAAGATGAAAAGGCTAAAAAGAAGGAGGCTGCTCGAACCTTTGAGAAGATAAGGTGTAAGAAATATGATTATTTCTTTCTTTTTACTTAATATATGATGACATGTCATAATTCTTTACTACAAATAAATATAATTTATAATAGAAATTAGAATTTTTATGTGGCTGCCATTTAGTCTTAGCTAAGGCAATGGTGTGGCTAATTCATAGTCATACACTTGTCAAAGAGAGTAGAAAATTTACACTGCAAGTTTCATATGATGGAAGAATTGTACATTGAAATTTTACTAAATAATTGAAATATTGACCCGGGTGATTAAATTTACTTGACAAGTTCCAATCTATGTTATCCATTTGGCTCAACATAATGGGCTCACTCAAATTTAGTGAGCAAGTTGCTTTTTCAATGTTAAAATTATACATCGATATTTCACCGAACGGGTAGCATATCATACTCAAAAAAGAGAATACACAAAATTTAATTCTGATCTACAATTTTATTATTGTTTTTTTTAACCATTTCTAAACTTTATCCTATCATTTCTCAATCCAGAGCATCTTTTGGTCCCTTTAGGTTTTCGCTTGTCTCGACAAGCTTGCGGGACCCATAAAGTTACTATTTATTTTTCATTCTTTTTTAACTCGTCCACTGGGTCGTCCTATTATCACTACATCTGTCAAAGTGTTGAATTCTTATTAATAAAGCTTAAATTAATTTCTAAATAACTCTATGGTGTTACGTTACCATCCACCTTAATAAAAATTTTGTCCTCATAATTGTATACCTGGAAAAAGCTCTGGATGATCTTTTTCATGTTTGACTCTAATTCCCATGTGTACTCTTCCTCCCTTGCCTTCCCCAAGCCACCTTGACCAATGGCATAGATTTATTCCTAAGCTGTTTAGTTTCCCTTCAAATGATCTGAATCAAAGGTACTTGAAATGAGAGGTCATCTCTTAACTGTATGGACTCAAGTTCTAATACATGCCTTGGATTTGGATAATAGATATATGAAAGACATCATGGAGGTTTGATAGATGAAGGGGTAGAGCTATTCGATACGCAACTGGACCGACTCATTGAAGGATTTGAAAAGGACCTATGAACCGTGGTGACAATTTCTTAACTTTTAGAGCTCTACCTATACCTATGGTAGAGGTGACTTTCAAGAATACATGTTCTCCTTCTTGGAACTCTAGAGGCTTTCTCCTTGTCAACATAACTCTTTTGCCAACTCTGGGCAGTGAGAATCTTGCCTCGAATCCTCCGTATTTGTTCAGTGGTTTGGTTGATTAGGTCAGGCCCTAAAAATTTTGCTTCTCCTGAATCATACCAACATAAGGGAGATTGACATGTTCTACCATACAAAGCTTTGTATGGAGCCATGCCAATACTAGCGTGGTAGCTATTATTATAGGCAAATTCAACTAGTGGAAACAATTTATCCTAACTCCCTCTTTGTTCAAGTACACATGCTCTTAACATGTCTTCCAAGGTTTGTATGGTTCGCTCTGCCGCCCATCAGTTTGAGGATGATAAGCGGACTTAAGCAAAGCTTAGTTCCAAATGATTTTTGAAGGGCTCCCCAAAACCTTGAACTAAATGTTGGGCCTCAGGAAGAAACTATAGGAGAAGGAATACCATATAGCTGTACTATCTCTTGAATATATAGGTGAGCTAGTTTCTTTATGGGATAGTTGGCTCTAATTGGTAAAAGTGTACAGACTTAGTTAATTGGTCCACTATAACCCATATGGAATCATATCCTGAGGATGTCCTTGGTAATCCCAACACAAAGTCCATCGAGACACTTTCCCACTTCCACTCAGGAATGTCTAGAGGTTGGAGTGTTCATGCAGGTTTCTGATGTTCTATCTTAACTTTTTGATGAGTTAAACATTTCCTGACAAAATTTGCTATATTTGACTTCATTTTTGGCCACCAAAACATCTTCCTAAAATCTGCATACATCTTGCTTGTTCTAGGGTGCATGGTGAAGTCGCTCTCATGAGCTTCCTGCAAAATTCTTTTCCTGAGATCATCACTTGTAGGTACACATATTTTTCCCTTGTATCTCCATAGTCTTTGTTCATCCTGATTAAATCCTATCAACTTTCCTGTGTGAACTAAGTTAAAAGTCCCTTGGAATTCCTGATCCTTATGTTGTGCCGTCAAAATTAGATCCTTGAATTCACTTGTCAACCTTATCTGGTTCAAGGAAATACTTTGGGGAGTTATAGACATTCCTAAATTGAGATTCTTAAAACTCTCCACAAGTTCTTCCTCTTTAATCATCATTCATGCCATGCTTAAAGACTTTCTGCTTAATGCATCAGCTACAACATTAGCTTTGCCAGGGTGATAATTCAAATTAAACTCATAATCCTTAAGGAACTCCATCCATATCCTTTGTCGCATATTCAGTTCTTTCTTATTAAAGAGGTACTTTAAACTCTTATGATAAGAGAAAACTTCAAATCTTACTCTATATAGGTAATGTCGCCAAATCTTTAAAGCAAAGACTATAGCTATGAATTCCAAGTCATGAGTTGGGTAATTCACCTCATGTGCTTTTAATTGTCGAGAAGCATAGGCAACTACATTCCGGTTTTGAATTAATACACACCCTAATCCTTTAGTAGAAGCATCACAATATACTTCAAATGGTTCATGAGGATCAGGTAGTACCAACACTAGTACTGTAATTAACCTCTGTTTCAACTCTTGAAAACTCCTTTAACATTCTGGTGTCCATTGGAATGAGGCATTCTTCCTAGTTAACTTTGTTAGAGGTAGGGCTATCTGAGAAAAACCCTTAATAAACCATCTATAATATCTAACTAATCCTAAGAAACTCTAAATTTCAGTAACTATTGTTGAATTTCAATGACTATTGTCGATCTTTCCCAATGGAGTACTGCTTCAACCTTACTTAGGTCTACTAATATACCTCCATAGGACACCACATGTCCTAGGAATTTGACCTCTTCCATCCAAAATTCACACTTTGACAGCTTGGCATAGAGTTTCCGTTCCCTTAGAATTTTGAGTACTATCCTAAGGTGCTCGACATGCTCTTCCTCAATTTTTGAATAGATAAGTATGCCATCTATTAAAACAACTACATTATACAAGTAAGGTCAAAAAATATGATTCATGTAATCCATGAAAACAGCTGGAGCATTAGTTCATCAAAATGACATTACCTTATACACATAATGTCCATAACGAGTCCTAAAAGCTGTCTTGGGAATATCTTCATCTTGAACCCGAATCTGATGATATCCTGACCTTAGATCAATTTTTGAAACACCGTTGCCCCTCGTAATTGATCCATAAGGTCATCAATTCTCGCCAAAGGGTATTTATTCTTTCCTGTTACCTTGTTTAGTTGCCTATAATTAACACACACCCTCATGCCTTCGTCCTTCTTCTTTACTAAGAGCACATGAGCTCCCCACCGCGAAGTACTTCGTCTAATAAATTGCTTTTTTAAAAGTTCTTCAATATGTGCCTTCAACTCTGCTAATTCAAGGGGAGACATTCTATATAGGAAATGGAAATAGGATTTGTTCCTGGTACCAATTCAATGGAGAACTCAATTTCCCTTCTTGGAGGAAATTCCAAACTATCTTATGGGAGAACATCAGGGTATTCCTTAACTACCAGAATTTCATCTAGCTTCTTCTCACTTTTAGCCTCACTTGCCAAGAGGAGAACATATCCTTTACTCTTAACTTTCCTAGGGTCTAACTTGATTGAATTTAAATAAAAACACATGGAAGTCATAGGTTTAGCAGAGGAGGCTGAACAAAACGAAAGTTTTATTAGCACAATGTAAAAGTACTCAATTGGCAGAAAGCCAATTTAAACCTAGAATTACATCTAAACCTGACAAGGGAAGGCATATTAAGTCAAACACAAATTCTCTACCATCTATTTGGAAAAGAAGGTCTATACATACCTGACTAGTTTTAACATACTTCTTACCAGTAGGGTGGACACCATCAAATCATAGGGTAGTATAGATACAGGTAGTTGTAACTTATACACAATCATAAGATATAAAGAATGGGTAGCGCTTGAATCATTCAACACATTTAAGATGTTACCATTCATTTCGCACTTACCTTGGATCAGATCTTAGATTGAGAAGCTTCTTTAGCCTTCAGAGTAAAACGCGCCCTTGGTGTTGTAGCCTAGAGCTAGATTTTGATTTCGAGTAGGGCACTCATAAATTCTATGTCCTGGTTTACCAAGCCAAAACAAACATTCTACCCGCTAAACATGGCTTGTTCCTATGATTCTTTCCACACTTTTGGCATAGTTGTGGCTACTGTTGTTGCTTCCCTTTACTATTGTTTGGTGGGAATCTCCCTCTTGATAGGTATGCAGGCTTAAAATTTTAGCCTTGTGGTGCCAATCTTCTTTTAGAGTCATCCTTTGCAGACTTGGAAATTGCTAACTTCTTATTATATCCCTCCACCAATTGACATTTGTCCACCAATGCTGCATAGTCCCTAATCTCCAAAAGTCTGAGAGGCTTCAATATCCTCTTGTAATCCACCTTCAAACTTGATACATTTCTAGGTTTCATTGGAATCATGTTGATAAATAGTAGAAAACTTACATAACTCCTCAAATTTTGTAGTATACTCTGCTATACTCATATTTCCTTGCTTAAGCATCATGAATTCTAACTCCTTTGCATTTCTTACTAAAAAATACTTCTGATAAAAGGCCTTCTTAAAAGTATCACAAGTGATTTTCGTCCAAGAAGCCTCAAGCAGTCTCCTAGTCCCATTCCACCAAAACTCGAATCAGCCTAGGCATATAAGCAGCAAATGCTACCTTCTAACTTTCTGTATAGGCCAATACCGAGAAGATCTTCTCCATTGCCTTGATCTATTCCTCTGCCTTGCAAAGATTGAAAGCTCTTCTAAAAGGCATCGGGTTAGCCTTCCTAAATTCAGCAAATTTTTGGTATTCTACATCCATCTCTGCTCCTCCTAGGTTCCCAGTTGGATTTCCTTCAGTTCGGTCTAGTCCTTACATCATTTTGTTAGCCACTTGCAGCCTATTCTCTCATTGTAGCAGCCATTTCCCGAAAAGTGTCCATTATTCCTGCTTCATTTTCATTCGCATTGCCCCTATCGTTCCCATTATGCCGTTGGAAGCCATCATTCTTGTCACACCAAACAAAAGTATTGAGTTGATCAGGCTTAATATTAAGCTAAATGTGACAGGAACCCATAACATTCACAACCAATCATACATACTACCTTAAATCTAACTTAAAAAATCAAAATTTAGACTTCATGACATTCTCTAATATGCTTAGAATATCCTGAAGCATAGTCGATTCATTCCTCAGGTTACTAGGATTAACCTCTGATACCAAATTGTAACACCCCTTTAATTATAGTATTTTACCTAGGATTGAACAATGTAACTAAGAGTGTGGTACTTTGTGTTACATTTATACGTCATAACAACAATTTATTTATTTACAAATGGGCAGTCATGCCTTTTCAGGATACCTGTATAATGTGCAGTCATCCAATAGCTAGAGTACATATATCAAAATATACAACTGAGCTCTACTCTATAGTAAAACGCATAAAATTAAGTAGTATAGATACAAATGGGTTTATCTAAATCAAATATACTAATTAGAGCAAGTATCTGGGCTTCTAATCCTAACATAGCATATACAACTGCACTATTGTGTATCACTATATCCTCTAGTGCACACTATCTCCTGGATCTAGGTAGACATGGAATACACATAGGGATGAGAATTCTAAAATTCCCAGGAGGGTACTCCCATACACATACAAATGTCATCATTATCTACCTCAGCGCTTCGGTTTGATTATAAAAATATTGCATGCAAGGAACATAATTAATAATTGATATATTAGTTTATAAAATCTTACTCTAGAGCAGGTTCATTTTGTGCAATCATCATTCTTAGAATTTGTGATGTCAAATTAACACATAAGTATCCTATCTCAACTGAATAATAAAACTCATTCTCATAGCACATAGCATAAAGAATAACTTAAAACAATTGCTACTTTAACGTCTTGGCCCTTGACTATAGTGGTTTGTTCCACTCCTGGGTAATAGACTACTTTTCAGGATTGAGCTCATTCTTATACATGATCATTGGATTTACTTTCTCCAATTCTAACACAGACCTATTCCTAGTCAGGTTTACTTTCCTGACTCAATTCAAGGGTAGTCAAGTTTACTTTTCCCGACAAATAGGATTTACTTTTTCTAGCCCAAGAAACAACATTTTATGTTTGCTTTCACATATAAGCAATTTCGTATAAAAATTCAGGGATGGACTTCAAGATGTCTTCATCACCCTATAAAATTTTCAAAGCATAATTCGATCATTTGGTATAGTAATAAAATTAGACAAATTCAATGCTTCAAATAAGTTGTAAAGGCAGCAACCTTGAGTACTTCGGTCTTTGAATTTTTAAACATAGCAAAAGTGCCCAGAACAACCCAAAATATTTAGAGGAGATACCTTAATATGTTAAATATATCTTATAAAATTTTTAGCTCAATCTAAAGTTTCTAACTAGATCAGAAAATTCGAATAAATTCATCTATCTACCTAAAATCGAGATTTCTAGCAACATAGTTCAAACATGTTTTGACAAAAATGATTTTCTAATATCATCAAAACACTCCACCAAATTAAACACATCAATATCTATGTAATATGAATCAATAAAACTAAAAATATCAAAATTAATCATTCAGAAAATTTCATAATAAAATTTGAAAGAAAATAGAACAAATAAAGCCCTACTTGTCACTTGAAAACCTTTGAGTTTGTCTTGGCTCTTCTAAGTGCTTTTCTACTCAATCTTTGATCCAAGATCAACCAAACACTCCCCCTCGGCAGCAAAACAATAGCTAGTCTTGGTGTGAAGTAGGATGAAAATTCTTTATTGGAATGGGATGTGAAGATTTTAAGGAATAGATTAGGTTTTGTGTTTAAATCCTTGATCTTTGATGTTGTAGGATGGAGTTTTTGGTTTGCTTATGAGGTTTTGTGCAAGAAGAAGATGAAGAGGCTGAAAAAGGGAGGCTGCAACAAGGACAAGGCAGTGAGTGATCACCGTGCAAGAAGGCATGGACAAGGAGCGGCTCCTGCCTCCAAGTGGAGGGGTACATGAATGAATCGATTACATACCCGAATGAGATGGATCTTGAGTTGTATAGGCATGGGACTATAGGTTAATGAGGGCTTATATGAATTGATTTGTAGTAACTATACCACAAAGATGCATCTTTCTTTCTAGCCCATCACGAAAGAACTCCAGTTAAGCATGTTTGACTTGGGGTAATTTTGGGATGGGTGATGTAACGCCGATTTTTCTATTTTAGTACAAATGACCGAAATGTCCCTGAGGTCATTTTTACCGAATTCAGGAAGCCGAACCGGAAATTCTCAATGGGTCAACTCAATGTTTGAAGGGGATTATAATTGTTATGTTTGATATCCGAGGTGAAAATTTCATTTTCTAAACTTTCGGCTAAAATGACCAAAATACCCCTACTATATTCTACACGGGTAGGTGCCGTTTGAGCCCGGAACTTTTCTAGGAAATTTGGAATGATGTTTTTGAGTGATGTTTGATGTTTAGTCAGGCCGGAAGGTCCCAATTTTAGTGCAAAATTACCATTTTGTCCCTAGAATAGTGTACAGTGAGCCTAATGACGCAATTAAGCAAACCTAAGCAATATTAGGCTCTAATCGAAAATTAATTTATTTCGATAATTAATCTAGAGTCAAAATAATTTATTAAGGTTAATTAGGACCTAAGATTACTTAGTTAAACTCTAAATTGCATTCTTTAGTTCAAGATTCCTAGTCATGGAATCTTAAATAGTATTTTCTTTCTTCAATTCCTTAAATTAAGGAATTGTGCCATACCTCATTTGACCAAAGAATGATTTTAAAATTGTTAATCTAGCAAAATTACCCTCCTAATCAAGTCTTGACAACCTTAATTAGCCAATTACCTCACCTAAACACTTTCTTACAACTCCTAACCAAAACCTTAATCAAAGAAACACCTAAACACATCACTAAACCATAATTACATGAACAAACAAATCCTCCCCTTGGCTATCCCAAATCTGGCCGAATGCATGGCCTCCAAGGAGTGTCACATGTTGAATTTTATCTCACTCAAAGAGCCATGCCTTGCCCATACTTCACCATGCTTGAACCCATACTCAAAGCCATACCTTGTAAGAGATATTTTCCTCCCCAATTGACCAAGCAAGGTTGTCGGCCATCCTTCCCTAATCAGCCTTCATTGTGCAAAATTTTCTATAAATACCAAGCCTTGAAGAGCCTTGATACACTTTAGATCATTTGCTAAGTTTAGTTGTCTTGCACTTTCTTTCTTTTTCTCTCAAATTTCCCTTCATCTTCTTCATCTTCTTCTTCCTCTTAAAGAATCCTTCCACCACCACAAACCACCATAAACAACCATAAACCACCACTACCTCACCTTAAACCATCTCTCAAACACTTAAACTTTCCATTCCCAAGCTTACAAACTCAAGGAAAAATCATTCCCCTTGAGTTCCCTTCTTGGCCGAAACACATACCCACTTCCAAGAGGAGATTTTGTCTTCTCAACTCTTTAAGAACTCAAGCTTTCTTTCATTTCTTCAAAGACTTCCTTAGGTAGGGTTTTTGTTTTCAAGTTTTTACTTGTTTTCTTCAAGAAAAGTTCTAGTTTTCTCTTGGTTCAAACTCTTTTCCTTCCTTCTTTTTCATTTCGGCCAACAGGCCTTTTTATGAAGAGAACATGAGCTTGATGATGAGGTTTCAAGATATTGACTTGTTGTTGTCATGTGAGAAACCTCTAAAGCTTGAAACAACTTGGTCTTGGACCATACATGCTTGTGTTTCTTTCTTTTCCTTCCTTACATTTTTGGTTTCTTCTTCCTTTCTTTCTTAAATGATTCGGTTTCCTTTCCCTTTTTCCTTTGAAAGATTTCAGTTTCCTTTGCCTTGGTTTGAACAAAGTTTGCTAAAAATGTTGAGTAAATCACAAAAGTTTTGTTAAAGAAAATTAATAACATGATTTCAAAGAGCTTTAAGCTTACCCTTGCCAACCTTAAAGTTGGTCAACCGTTCTAAGAGTTTTACTCTAGATTGAAGCCCATGAGCAATAAAATAAAGAACATGACTTAGTTCTTAGTGTTTTGTTTGGACAAAGTGTTAAACCTTGTGTCTATGTTCTTGAGCTTGATGATGAAGTTCAAACCGTAAGACTTCCTTGAAGTCTAGGTGCTAAGAACTCTAAAGCTTGCCTTATGATACATAATGGGTTGAGGATTTATGTTCCTTTAAAGTCTTGCAAAAGGGCTCCAGCTAAAATCTAAAATAAGATGCATTCATGTTTACTTTAATGTTTTGCATAGCATGTTTATTTTCAAGTTATCACTAAACAACTTAAAGATTAAAACAAGAATGTTTATCCTCACTTAATAAATCTCAAAGCCTACCTATTTCAACCTTAAAGTTGATTGTTGATTTGGGGTAAATACCTCAAGGGGCCTAGAGCACTAAAATAAAGAATTGAACCTTGCATTTCATGTTTACCTTCTTGCCTAGCATGTTTATATTTTATGCCATCACTTAAATTCTAAAGATAACAAATGAGTGCATCTCATGTTTATTTTATGCTCTCACTTTATTTTCTAATGAAGAACAAAAATGAGGTGCACAACATGTTTAAGTTTATGTCATCACTTTAATTATCTAGAGCTTAAAGACTTGCCCAAGTATCCTATGTAAGGTTTTAAGAAAATGTTGTTTTTTTCAAAGAAGCCATTCGGCCTTGTGGTGATGATGATGGACTTAGTGTGAGTTCTTCTAACCACAAGTGTCCATAGTTCATGTTTTGTAATTTTTCTAAGCTTAGGAGCACTTAAGCAACATTATGAATGAAAGTATACACTTAAAATATATTTTATGAGCAATTTAATTTAGCTACTGACCTCATGTGTAATTACATGATTTTAATGTAAGGATTTGAGTTCTAAAAGAGTTTTGAGTTTCTAAAATTATTCCAAGAAAAAACTAGCAACTTGTATGCATTTTAATTCATGATTTATGTGACTCTATGGAGCTTATGTTTTTGGTTCTGCCCTTGATGTTTGGCCACTGTATTAAATCTGTTTTATGGTGTGGAAAGGTGTAAAATTATGTTTGAGTGAAGTAAGGAACGTTTTAGAGAAGTTAGAAAAGATTAAGTAACTAAAAAGGGTTCAAATTGAGAATTCTAGAACACCTAACTATGGAAAAATGCAAACTTGTTCCAGCATGATTAATTCAAGGATAAATGGTTCATAATCAGTAAAACATGTATAAAAACCCTTCATAAATGATTAGGTATTAATTACAAAGCTTAAGGTGATGATAAGGATTTAAAATGGGAATTCTAGCACACTTAGACATGGTAATATGCAATTCTGTTCCAGCATAGTTAGATTGAGGAAAAATGACTTATAACTTAGAAAACATGCCTAGGAATCCCTCATAATTGGTTTAGGAATTGATTATGGAGCCTTAGACGAAGACGGATCTTAAAAAGGGTCACGAACGAGGATTATAGAGCCCCGTAAGCGTATGATATTTTCTGCCCTTAAATGCATAATGCTGTTTGGAATTTTTAGTAAGCCTAAATCTTAGTTAAAATTATAAGTGATAACCTCTTAGGTGTAATAAAGATGTAATATGGGTATTAGATTAATTAGAACATAAGTTTAAGACTCGTAAGGGCCAAAGCATAAAACGATATGAGATAGGAAGTGTGATGTGAGAATAAGATCGTGCGTATATGCTTGTGTTATGTATGAGCGTGTTAATGAGAATAAGAACATGAGGATTCATGGTGTGATGTGATGATGTTTTGATATATTGTGAGCATAATGCATGAGACTATGTGATACAAATCAATTAAAGAAGGTATGTCATTATGATTAAAAGGTTTATTGCATTTGAGGAATCTAAGAGACAACATGCATTATGTGAGTTATGTGGCATGACTCAAATTTGAGGAAATTCAGGGTTTAGAACGTTATCCTGCTGAATTTTCATCAAATTTGATAGACTTAAGAAAGTTTTGAAAAATAAGATGTTTAATGTGACACACCGAGACGTACTTCTCCTGCTATGGTGAGGAGAAGGTAAACCGTGAGGGCATCGACATTAGCTTGCCAAAGCGGACAAAGTCGCGGTCTTCACTAGTCGATGCATTTCGAAGAAGGAAAAAGTCCCATGATGGGTGATCCTTAGGCCCCTACCCGTACTCTAGGAGTCGGGATTATGATGATTATGATTATGTTTATGATTCGCTTATCAAGAGGATAAGTAAGAACTAGTGACGACTAGTTAAGGTATGAGCTCATAGCCTAGTTTTAGGGGTGCAGTTACTATTATGATGCTTAGTGTCACAAGTTTGAAGAGAAGGAATGATGTTCAAGAGAAGTTACATGCCACCCATATGTTGATTGATTATGGTTTAGTTTGCCTAAAGTACTGCCATGCATTCATGTTCTACTATGCTGCATACATGCATTAAGATTCATCATAAAACACGGACCTTGGATAACTATCTCTATGAAAACCTCATAATGAACCTTTGCATGTTTAACCTTTTCATAATAAACCCAAAGTTCCTGGGACGTAAACGATGACACTAGGATAGAGGTTTTCCCTATGAGATTCTTTAGCGACTCACCCTCTTCTCGTTCTCTTTCCATTACGTTTTCAAACATCGATGGCGTCGTTTGTGATTTTCATTGACCCGCCCACTTGGAGGTGTACTATGACCCCCGAGTATCAGTCTTACCACTTCCAGGGTCATTGTGAGGTGCGCATTTTTGTGTATGTGGGACGCCCGTTTGCTTTCCCCGTCTCCAGCTATCGCTTCAATCCGATTTCACCTTTTGGCGACGACTGATCTTTGAGAGGACGCGACCCCAGGTGACCAGCCGTGCCCCTCTTTCTTCATCGCATGCCGTGTAACACCCAAAAATTACTTAAAAATTAATTTGAGCTTTGTTAGTCGTAATTTTAAAAATATAACAGTTTAACAATGATGAGGGTGGCTCAACGGACGTTTTAAAAAATAAAATAAAATAAAATTTTCGAGCCAGTGAATAGTAACCTTACGGGCCCATCTGCCCGCCAGGAGCTAAACCTTAGATTCGGGCCCCGAGGTGCTCAAAATTAGGAGAACATGGGAATAAGGTTAGAAATAGGTGGGAATGATAATTTTATATTTAGAATTAATTTTCGAGTAATATCGGTTAATGATTGACGTTTACCCGTTCGGTAAATTTCGTGTACGATTTTTAACATTGAAAGATATTTCAATCATTACAAATGGATAATGTATATCCATTCTAAACAAGTGGAAGGCCAAGATTCAATCTTGAATTACAAGATTGAATCCTAGCCATCCATTTTACTTTCTTGAATTAAGAATTTACTAACTATGTAATATGTCATCCATGCATTAAATATAAGATAAACACAAAGTCAACTTCTCCATCAAGCCTTCATTCTCAGCCATGCAGCAAGGAACAACAAGAAACTCCATTTTTCATTTCTCAAGAGCTCTAATTTGCTTTCCAATCCCAAAAACCTTAGCCTATAGTTGATAAAACCTCAAACTCTCTTCACAAAACTTGTTCTACACCTAATTCTCTACCAATCTAACTGAACAAAATTTTCATTCCTCATCAAAACCTTGTCTTTTACCTCATACCTCACTGATATCAGAGGGGTTTGAAGTTGGATTGGGAGCTTTGGAGGAGAAGGAATCAAGTTTGGTTAATCTTGAAGCCAAGCTAATAGGTTACTACAAGTAGGGTTTCTGTTACCTTTCTTTGTCAAATTTTTCTGATCTGCTTTGGCATGACCTAGGTTCAAAATTTCTCGTTGTTTTGGTTGATATTATGTTGATATTGATGTGTGATTTTTGGTGGTGTGCTTGGATGGTGTTAAAAGAGGGTTTTTATCAAAATAAGTTTGGACTAGGTTTCTGAATTTCTGTTGTCCTGAGGCAGCAGTGGTTCACAATTTTTTGGTATATTTGTGAGTGTTTTCATGAGCTATAAAAATTATATATTAAAGAAAACACCTTAAAATAACTACATGAATTTTCTTGGGTGTTAGTTTTAAGGTTTGATGCCTCAGAAAAATCAGAAACCGAAATGAGGAGATGCTGTCCTGATTGTTGAGACTTAAGCAGTAATTTGAATTTATTATCATAGCAAATGATTGAATTAGCCTTTGAAATTTGTACACGAAGTTAATAATATATTTAAGTGTCACTGTGAATTTTATTGTGAATTAATTCAATCATTTGTTGGGGTTAAAAATTAGGGAACTCGTTTGTTGGAATTGGTGGCCCCTGACCACTAAATTTGTACATTTTACTGAGGTAGCTATAGAGCTCTGTTGTCCTAAAACTTTTACAGGTTATTCTAGACACATTGAATTTTTGTGACTCTTGAAACGGCTGTTTGATATGATAATGAAATGTTGTGTCTAGGACAGTAACTCTGCCCATTGTGCTAGAATGGAACAATGCTTTGAATTGAGAATGTAATGGCACTTTGGCTTCTAGTATGACATGAGTATTTGATATTAAGTGTCTGGCAATGTGAATTATGACACTTCAATGTATGCTATGGATTTTAAAGATTGAAGTATGAGAAAGAATGAGAATTTCATTGTGAATGATTGCCTATATGTGGCCTATGTATGCATTTGAGAAAAGAGAAAAGTATATGATACCATTATAAGGATGTATAAATTTAAATTGTGCATGTTCTGACATATGGACAAAACAGAAACAAGACTTAGATTGAATGAGGGGAAGGTGAAAGTAGTAACTTCCCAAAATTTATTTTGAGTCGGTAGACGTATCGGCTAGGAATAGATCTGTGTGGATTCGAAAATGGAAAAAAATGAAGTTCGATGACCACGTATAGGAATGAGCTCAGTCTTGATAAGGTCTATTTCCCTTGTGTGGTGTGATCTACCATAAATACCCGTTGGGTATAAACGGATCTATTGTGGAATTGTCCACTGAAATTACCCGTTGGGTAAGCTAAGTCCTTCCTAGGTCAATGAAAAGAGAAAAATGCACTAATTGGCTTTCTATGGCCATGATGGGAACCAGGTTACTTTGAGATAGCTTTATTGTATTTGACATATGTATCAGCTAGATCATATGAAATCCTTTAAGTAGATTTACTTACTATGTGTTTGAGCTTCTAGATATATGTACACGTACTGATTGATTGTTAAAAGCTACCCACTTCGGAAGGATGATTTTGGAATTTTAAAATGAACCTTTAGAATATATTGCATGATTACATTTTTTGAATAAAGCGAAGTGGCTTGGGCGATGACGATGACATTATGATTGTGATTGGGAGTTTCCCTACTGAGAATTTTAAAATTCTCACCCCTCTGGTTTGTGTTTCCGTGTCGCCTCCAGGTTAAGCAAGAGGACGATGATGCTGCGTAAAGGAATGTGGGACCGCAATAGTATAGTAGTTACTATTTTATTCGTTGTACTTAGTGGGATGGAAAATGTATGTAAACGTATTAGAGGATAAACATGTAGTAAAGCTCATAGAGGAGCTTCCTTTTGTATTTTAGTTGTGTATTCAACGAATATGGTGTTTACTTGTAATATGTTTTAATAGAAATACGCTTAGTTATCGCACGTGAATCAAGCTTGCTATAGATAATTAAGAAAGGCCTGAATTAACAAGTAACAACTCTCGAGTATGATAACATGACTTAAGAATGGGGTTATAATTGGGAGGATGTTACATGCGGATACCCGAGTATGTTCCCCGTTCTTATCGGAGGCCGATCCTTCAAAGGGCTCTTCCCTTCATTCCCTATGGATCTCGGTGGAGGTAGCAAGGACATTGTCACCCAGCCGAGGCATGCGAGGCGTGTTCGACAGCCCGAGAGGCGACCACGTCGTGAAGGCCACGCCGTCCCCTCGATTCCCATGCCTAGATCTCCGCTTCGTTGGGCTACATCGAGGAGCTCCGTCAGCCGGCTACATCTCCCCATCGAGGATCAATGTCATCAGGAGGCGTGGAGGGTGAGGGTAGTGATAGTTGGGAGTCTTATCTTTTGGGGATTTACCATGTACTTGCTTTTATTTTCCTTTCCATTTATGTATTTTCAGTTTCTATGTACTGTAAACTCTACCCACTAGTATGGGTATGACTCTATATTATCTTTTCAGTTATGTACTAAACTAATTATGATTAATGTTATGATGGATGTTTTATGATTAAGATGTTCCTTATTGCTTTGTTTTGTATGATTCATCTGCTTTTACCTTGTATGACCTATTTTGCTCTTCCGCTTCACGTTTCATTTATGTTATACGTAAAGGCTTGCACTTTGTTTTACGTACCTCATTTCAAAAAAAAATTTACCTGTATTCTCCGCTAAGTATTTTGTAAATGAATTTAAAGGAAAGTAATAACTAATAATTAATCTTGATACGTCCTAAGCGTATTGGGTTAAATATTAGGATGTTACAAGTGACCTCCTGGAAGTTTTCCCAGGAAACGTGTGAGTGAGGACAAGCACGCTGAAAAGACTCGTGTTGGTTTATGGGGCAGTTGTCAATCCATAAAGTAGTAGGGGATGTTACAAATGGTATCAAGCCTGCACCTCTCCAGTACGGTGTAGTTAAGGGACGAACCAAGTGGAAGCTGGTGGGCATGTAACGCCCGGGACGAGGCAGGAGTGATCGCCTGTGAGAAGGCCCGACAAGAAGCGCTCTTGCCTCCAAGTAGAGGTCTACATGAATGAACTGATTACACACTCGAATGAGAGGATCCTGAGTTTGTATAGGCATGGGACTATACAGTTAATGAGGGCTCATATGAATTGATTGGTACTACCTATGCCACAAAGATGTATCTTTCTTTCAGCCCATCACAAAAGAACTCCAGGTAGCGTGCTTGACTTGGGGTAATTTTGGGATGGATGACCTCCTAGGAAGTTTTCCCAGGAAACATGTGAGTGAGGACAAAGCACGCTGAAAGACCCGTGTTGGTTTGTGGGGACAGTTGTCAATCCATAAAGTAGCAGAGGATGTTAGAGTCCGAACCTTTGAGAAGATAAGGTGTAAGAAATATGATTATTTCTTTTTTTTTAATTAATATATGAAGACATGTCATAATTCTTTGCTACAAATAAATATAATTTATAATAGAAACTAGAATTTTTATGTGGTTGCCATTTAGTCTTAGTTAAGGCAATGGTGTGCTAATTCATAGTCATACACTTGTCAAAGATAGTAGAAAAATTTACACTGCAAGTTTCATATGATGGAAGAATTGCACATTGAAATTTTATTGAATAATTGAAATATTGACCCCTGGGTGATTAAAATTTAATTGACAAGTTCCAATCCGTTATCCATTTGGCTCAACATAATGGGCTCACTTAAATTTAGTGAGCAAGTTGCTTTTTCTGTTAAAATTGCACATCGATATTTTACCAAATGGGTAGCATATCATACTCAAGAAAACAGATACCGCCCAAAATTTAATTATGGACCTACAATTTTATTATTTTTTTAACCATTTCTAAACTTTATCCTATCATTTCTTAGTCCCGGGCATCTTTTGGTCCCTTTAGGTTTTCACTTGTCTCGACGTGCCTACGGGCCCATAAAGTTACTATTTATTTTTCATTTTTTTAACTCGTCTAGGTCATCCTTATTATCACTACATCTATCAAAGTGTTGAAATTTTTATTAATAAAGCTTAAATTAATTTCTAAATAACTCTAGGGTGTTACAAAAATCCTTTGGTACTTAATATTATTTAATTATAAATTTTTTTATTATTTCTAGCAAAAAAATTCCTAAGAAATACCAATTTGTAAATTAATGCTTTCTAAATTTTTCTCTTCAAAGGCTATTTGCCTTAGTAAATTCATTGGAATTTTGATGGAAAAAATGACTATAATTTTCAACGATATAGCACATGTATCTGGTAGTGGTTTTTTGTAAAATTGAATAACAAATGGTATATAGTCTAATAGTTAATATTTTCTTTAGGAATAATTCCAATTTTTTGAATGGGGATCCGAAGATATGCAATAGACCCCAAGGTCAATTGCCATCGATTGGCTATAGATCCCAAGGCCTAATCTATACTATAAAAGAAAAGAAAGCTCTGCCAAAGAAGGCTACAGCGGTAGCTACCAAAACTCAAACTCCTCAAAGCATGATTCATCCAAGAAGTCCACTTTACCACATGGCTAGCCAACGTGGTAATGGTCCCAAAGAGGTCGGCAAAATGGAGAATGTGCGTCGATTTCCCCAAGCTCAATAAAGCATATCTAAAGGATGCTTATCCACTCCATAGTATTAACAAGCTCATTAATAGAGCATTAGAGGTGAAGCTACAGAGCTTCATGTATGCATATTCTGGCTATAACTAAATCAATATGCACCTTATTGATGAAGAAAAATAGCTTTCATCATGAAAGTTTGAACTACTTACAAAGTCATGGCCTTTGGGCTGAAAAATGCATGGGCAACATACCAATGGTTGATGAATAAAGTGTTTAAGGAACAAATCAGCCAAATCATGGAAGTATATGTTGAGGATATAGTAGCAAAGACTACCAAAAGGGTGACCATCGTCAAAATCTAGTTGAAATCTTCTGGAGTCCAAGCTTATAGTATGTGTCTCAACCCCAAGAAATGTGCTTTTGGGGTATAAGCGAGAAAGTTCCTTAGTTTTCCATTGACCCAAAGAAGAATAGAAGCAAACCTACAAAATTACTAGGTAGTCCATAATATGAAGAGCCCGAGCACTATCAAAGAAGTTCAACAACTTTCTGGACGATAGTTGCCCTTTCATAATTTTTGTCAAAATCATAGAAAGAGTTTGTCCCTTTTCAACCTCTTGAATAAGCAAACAAACTTCATATGGGCCAATGACCTGAAGAGTACTTCCAAGATTTGAAAAAATTCTTTGTGGAACCACCGGCCTCAGCAAACCCAAGGTGGGAGAACCATTATAACTATACTTACCTATGACTAACAAGGCATTAAGCTCGATCTTAATCTAAGAAGATAAGGGTCAACAGAAGCTGATCTACTATGTTAGCAAGGCTCTACAAAGGGCTGAGCTAAAATATCAGAAGATAGATAATCTAGCTTTTGCACTTGCCACCACAACTCAGAGACTTGAGCCTTACTTTCAAAGCCACCACACCAATAAAATCGCCCTTTACAAACACAAGGAAAGGCTACACAATGCAAAAGCCTTTAGGTCAAGGAGTTACTAGCAGGACTGGAGGACTACCATACAACTCCCCACCTCTCTATAGGGTAAACTCCCTATAGGATGGTGTATGGAAGCGATATGGACATCCTAATCAAGCTTATAGAGCTAATCCTTAGGATTTTAGCCAATGCTGCTAACCTTGTAAATGAAGTTTAGAAAGCTAAGAAAGATCCAGTTAAGGAAGTTAAGAAAGAAGCCCGAGTGCGAAAATAAGTCATTAAAAAACAAATGATCAGAAAGTACAACAAAAAAGTCAATCTTCAGAATTCAATGAAAGGATCTAGTGCTTAGAAAGATTGAGCCCCAAAGGAAGTCTCAAGGCAAAAGAAAATTAGCACCTAATTATGAAGGCCCATTCCATGTTACCTACAAAGTGGGAAGAGGAGCTTACATAATCACCGAGCTCATAGCCAGGTCTGCGAGGCCATGGAATATGTCCTCACATAAGAAGTATTATAGCTATAAAAGCCCTAAAATTGTATAGATAGGTGAACACTTTTCTCTCACAGTTTTCCTATAGGGTTTTTACATGGATGAGGTATTAATGAAGCATAACCTATACAAGCCAAGCACGAAATGAGCTCAGTGGCAATTAGTTTTACATTCGTTGCATTTTTGTAATCATTTGCACTATTCGAGTAAAGCTATTCAATTCCCACACATTTTATTCAAACAAATTGTATGTATCTACTATATATCTCAAATAAAATTGACCCATAGTTGAATATTCAAGTCACCCCATGCCAAAAATAATTAAGCCGATCTTAGTTAAGAAACAAAGGCAAAGACAAAAAAATTATAATTGCAAAAACCCATATTTAGAAGTCTAAATGAGCAGTTCTAGGTCCCTTATTTTATATTAGGGCACAGGTAAGAACCCACGTTTAGAAACCTAAACTAGAAGTACTAAATTCCCACCCGTAGGTTGAGGGCATAATGGGAAAAATCCACATTTAAAAGTCTAAATAAGCAATTCTAAGTCCCTTATTTGTAGATTAAGGGCAGGGTAAGAACCCATGTTTAGAAACCTAAATGAGCATAATTAAATCCCCACATTTGTAGGCAAAAAATGAGCAGCCTAAGTCCCCAACTTGTAGATCAGGGGCATGGGATAAAAATTCAATTCAAAACTTAAAGAAAAATCCCATTTTGGAGCAAGCAACCCAAAGGTTGAATGGAAAGTTAAATAGCTCAAAAATAGTGTAAGAAAGAAAGAGGCAAACAATGTGCTAAATAGTTAAGAAGCATGCTCAGGAGCTTAAAAATAGGGCACAAAAAAAGCCAATGCGAAAGAAAAGCTAAAAAGCTAGAACGCAAACAAAGGCAAAGTAGCGCAATCGAAGTAAAACAAATCAAAGTTAAAAGGGAAATAACTACCAAATACCAACACAAATATAGAAATTGTTCAAAAGCTACCAAAGCTAGTAGCGATATTACAAATTTTTCACAAACTACCAAAAATGGTAACAAAATACAATAAGAAAAATGCAAAGATAGAAAATCTAAATGTCAATAGGAGTAGTAACCTCAATAGGAATACTTAAGTAAACAACATCACCAAAGGAGGAACCGTTGAAATAGGATTGGCAATAGCATGCTATGTGGCCTCGGACCAACCTAACCCCTTAACCTTCTTGGAAATATCCACTTATGAGGCAAAGAGATCATAGATCGAAGTATCAAGCTTAAGGGAACTGATTTTAACTTGCATCAAGGCAGGATCAAAACCATTCACGTACTGAAAGGCGTCTCTTCCTCCAAGTAAGTCTTCTCCTACTCAAGCTTTGCAATAGCTGAAGCCCGCCAGTCCTTTTTCTCACCTACAACCTCCTCAAGGTGGCTAAGGAGCACCTTTTCTCCTCGCCAAACTTCTTAAGCTCTGAGAATCAAGCTTTCTCGTCTTCCTTATTTTCTCTTTCATGATGGTAATTTCCTCAATGTGGTTGACCTTGAGTTTTTGGAGCTAACCTCTAAGCTTGGTGACTGACTTCCCTTCTGATTTGTCCTTGAGCTCTAAGTAGCGGGCTATAGCATAGGATTGAAATGCATAAACCTCTATCTACTTCAACTTGCCAGCTGTCGACCTCATCAAAAGTTTTCTTATCCTTGGCAAAATCGAGGATATCATCTCCCTTTAAGAAGAAAGGGTACTCCGAACTCCAAAGAAAGGAGAAGGAGGAGGAAATATTCTCCTTAAAATGATAAAGGGGAAAAACACCTTGTGGCTCACTCCTTGCCTTCTTTAACTTTGAGGAAGATTCAGGAGCTTGCTCTTTAGGAAGAGCTTCAACATCGATAGCTCCTTCACTAACCTTTTATTTGGAACGCCTTATTACTAGTGATTGAGATTGGAAGTCAATTTTTGAACTGGAAACAATGGTTTTCTAGGCTTGAAGGATAATCATAGAAGTGTCCGCTTTCTCCTTTGCTCAACAACAATTAAGAGTAGCTTGCACATAGGCAAGGTCCATATTTAGGGCCATTGAATTTGAAAAGTTACATAAAATATTTACATAATTTGAGCTATAAAGCAATAAGGAAAATCAACACTATCATATCAAAAGGAAGAATCCTAGGAAAACACTTACTAATGTGTTGGATCACTTCATCCCTTTTGGAGATCGACTTAACTAGCTCTACACTTGATAAGGCTTTCTAACATTCAGTCAAGTCCTCAGCCAAATATTCTAGAATGGCTTGATCATCAAAAGAAAGGCTAGAAGACTCTACACCTAGGATTTGCATCGGAATTTATTCTAGTACAAAGGGAACCTAGCATTGCCCTTAAAATCAAGGAAGAAAGGGTATGTGAATCTAGAAACCCTAACCCTAAAGAATTGGTCCTTGAAATTCTTAAAACTAGAGGTAAGAGGTCAGAAAATCTTTTTCTTAGGGATACCACTTATGGAAATCCATCTCCCTTGTCAACTTCTTTAACTTGGAATAATAAGGAAAATAAAATAAGCAAAGAAGGCTTAATTTCTAAATACTCCATCAATACCTTAAAAGCTTAGATACAAGCCTAACTAGTAGGGTGAAGTTAGGTAAGGGTTATGTTAATAAAGTTCCAATAATTGCAAGCAAAGTCTGAGAAAGGAATCCAAATACCTAAGGTGGTAAAAAGGATGTCATACACAAAAAAAGTAGGTTGACTCCTTATCCATGGTCCTTGGGATATGGCAGACTTTGTCTTGGGGGCTACATGTGACAACCTCAATTATACCCTTATTCCTAATATCAATTAGATGGTACTTGTTTTGAAAATGAAATTAAACCATCATTGGTGTATAAAGAATTCTTAACCTCAGAGTTGACCTAATGGTAGTGTGATGTTTTAAGTTCACGTTCTTTGGTTAAGCCTAATGCAACCTTTAGGTACCCAGGAAGCCCCCGTTTCCTAAAAAAATCATCAAGTTACTGAAAGCAAGAAGTCAATCAGGCTCACTACAACGAGCAAGAGGGTCAAATAGGCTAATGGTAGTAAGCATGGCTCATTATAGCGAGACCCTCAATGCTAATACAAATCCAAAATGATGTAGTTCCTATCAATAAGGCCCCACCCTTGTATAAACACAACATAACCGCCTCTCTCCAAAATTTGAAACCTAGCAGCTACCAAACTCTCTACCACCATTTTCTCATTCTCCATTTTCTTCCTCCTCCAAGGTCCAAGGTAAGAAATTTATAGTGTATTGCATTGTCCTCCTCAATTCATCATGTTTATGATTATGGGTATCAATGTACGTAAGTCATGTTTCATTGTTCTCCTAGTGTCCATAAATATATCCTAGAATATAGAAGTGATCGTTATGATTTTGTTGTTCCCATGGCAGACGCTAGTGCCATCTTCACTCCCTAAGCTTTGATGTTGGCACCTAATTTTCGACACCTCTAGGTATTAAACTCATGACTTCAATTTTGGCCATTATTAATAGCTTATATGCATCTTACATACTATCCATGACTTTAGAAATTTAATTATGCAATGAACATGCTTTATAAATTATGTTCCCATGAGACAGTGCCATCTTTACTCTTGAAGCTTCGATGTTGGCTCCTAATTTTTGACACCTCTAGGTATTAAACTCATGACTTCAATTTTGTCCATTATGAATAGCTTATATGCGTCTTACTTACTATCCATGAATTTAGAAATTTAATTATGCAATGAAAATGCTTTATAAATTATGCTAAGTTAGAAAGATCATGATTTTATAACCTTCCATGAAAATACGTGATTATCAAAAATATATGGGACCATTGTTGATGATTATATGCCTTATAAATTGTTTTCAATAAATTATAAGATGAAAGTATTTATTTTAGAAAATAGAATATAAATTGTAGAAGTGATGGAGACCACTATAGTGAGATTTTAGCTTGAAACTTTAGCATAATGATTGCGAGTGATATTTGGATGTGAATTAGAGAGAAATAGAGCCATGAGTTAATGATAGTCAATTTGAATTAGATCCAAATCTCAGATTTCTCTAGGTGTGGCCTACACGGGGTGGTCACCTTTACGAGATTAGTCCATGAAGGATGCGGTTCACAAGGGACCATTACAATTTGAATCAGATCTTTTTGTCCAAGAAGGACGCGACCACAAAGGACCATTACAATCTGATTAGATCCTCTTGTTTGCAAGGGACTGAGCATGACCTTTATGACTTATTTAGTATTCTGTCTCCTTTCATTCCTTAGTAAAGTTTATATTGTTTTCTTATTGTATATATGAAATTACTGACATTATTATTTTATTTATGTGTTATGAAAGAATTGGTTTTTGGTTGTTGTATTATTATTTAGTATCTTCCTTTGTTGTGTCATGTTGGCTATGGGCAAGAATCCACTCGCTAAGTTTTAGATGAAACTCACTTCTCTTTCTTCCCCTAGAGACAGTTGCTATTCTAGAATCCTCCAGTACATCTTCAACTGATAGCATTGTCTTTTGGTTAACTTCACTTTGCAGGAAAGTGTAATCCATTTTATGTTTAGCTAGTGCTCTAATGCATTTGTAGGCAGGATTCATGGACAATGCATTTATATTAGTTTATGTTTCTTTTTGAGAAATTATGTAATTATGTTTATCAAATTTATGACTTGATTTTGGAGCAACGGTTTTATATAAATGTTGTTTAGGGATCAATTTATGAAACATGAGAAAAGTTTATCCAATTTTATTTAAATTATGTTTAATTAGGAAATTATGAAGTTTTTATGCATAACATGTCATGCAAGGGCTTTCATGGGATGGATTCCTCATGTGCCTATCATATTTCCAAATCGAGTCATGACAGGTAAAAGTTGGCAATGCCTTTAGGCAAGGAGGCCTTTACAACCTCCTGACTATCTGAGCTCTCTTGAGACATCTAAAGAAAAGGAAAGTCAATAGGGCCAAGAAATCAAAACATAAACTCAAAAAGGAGAACAGCAAAAAAGTAGGAGAAGGTAGAAAAACTAGCACTAGCAATCATCTATCCTAAGGTTCCATATTCACCAAATACAGTACAAGAATTCAATAGTACAAGAAACATTTACATATCTTGTAGTAAGAAGCAGGAGAAGCACATGAAGTAAGAAGAAGGAAGAAGGAAAGAAATGACAAAACCTACCAAAAGCCCATAAAAATGGCATTATGATCGCAAACATCCAAAACCAAGAAGAAGAACCAAATATCAACAAAAAGGAGAAACAAAGGCTTTACCTTTAGTGAAGAACTAAGACGAAGAACATAGTACCTCAGCAATTCATGAAAAAGTAAGGGAATGCAAAAAAACCTCAAAGGCTTGAGAGTGAAATTTTTCTCTAAACCAAAGAAAACAAAAGTTTTTCATAAATTGAAATGAAAGTGAGAAAAACCAAGGGAGAAGAAGAGGAGTCCAAAAAATCCAATGGCTCATAAAA
Source organism: Dalbergia oliveri (assembly GCA_030441495.1). Lineage (NCBI taxonomy): Eukaryota > Viridiplantae > Streptophyta > Magnoliopsida > Fabales > Fabaceae > Dalbergia > Dalbergia oliveri. Next base: position 33,103,816 of record JAMLFY010000004.1, on the reverse strand, counting down.
GCTCCCTTCATTCAAAACTTATCTAAACTGCTTGCAAAATCAATGACACACATTTAACATAAAAAAGAAGAGCATCCAACAGCCAAAATTTGAAGATGTCAATTAACATTTAATGATTGGGCTTAATGAGGTGCTACATAGATGCATGCTTTCTCCAATTAACCATCAAAGAAAATGAAGCATCTTGAAGAAGATACCGAGCAATAAGCTTGACAAAATAATGGCCAATAGGTTGGCTTATAAGACTTGAGTAACATAAGCTCAGAATATTCCTTGTGAAGTAAACCAAACTTAGGGGTTATGGACCGAGCAATGTCTTGGATCACCTATTGGTCGACAACAATACTTACTGGGTATCTTAAGTCAAGAGGACCAACAAAAGGTTAAGGCTAGTCCATGACTCAATCGAGCTTATTAGTAAGGATCTATCGCTCAAACCACAAGCACGTGACAACTAAACCTCCTCAAATTAAGGGACATAAGAAGATAATCCAGTTATAGTAACGGGAAGATATTCTCTTAAGATATCTAAAGAGGTAACCCTTACCTTAAGATTAGGGGATATGAACTTAACAAACTCCTCGATATAAGAATAGCTCTCATTGATATCCATGTAAGTAACATCTCAATTATCACTCCCTTAAGTAAAACCTTTTCTAACTTGAGCGTCAAAGTACTCGTAGGTCCTCCACCCTCGATATTGGAAACTCAAAGATCCATTAGCCATTACTAGGATCAGCCAAGGGCTCTCATTCAGGCAGGTCAGATCAACTTATATTTTTTAAAAACATATCATACATCAAAATGGAAAGATGATGAAATGTTAAATTATTTTTATATTGGATGAAAGTTTATAGGTTTGATCTACTTGGTAGGAGCTTTTGATTCAATTGTTGAATTAGTAAAATTTCATGTTCATTACAAATTATTTAATAGAATAAGTATATCATAACTTTCTTTTGGAACAAACTGGTTCCAACCCTATATATATATTCTCATGAAAGAAAAGAGTAATATAGGTGTCTATCCTATGCAAACCTCACTTGATAAATTTTTAAGTAAAATACACTTATCCCCCAGAGGTAATAAGAGAATACACCACCTCTTTATTTGAAAAACCTACAATTCACCTTATTTTATTAAGGTTGTGTTTGATGTAGTCTCTTAGATGATTTGATTTTTATAAAGGGTTAAATCTATATTACCTCTTAAACTTTAAGTCATATGCAATTTATATTTTAACTTTTCAAAGTGCATTAAGACACCTTAAACTTACCAAATAGTGAAAAGTACCAATTCTGTTAAGTTGATGTTCATTTCCACCATCTATGTTGTAAAACTACACCTTGGATGTTTATATTATGTTCACTTAACCTCTGAAGTTTTTATTTTGTGCAATCTAACACCTTACCTATCTCAAAGGAAATGAATGTCAACTTAACAGAAAGGATGTTTAGCATTGTTTGATAAGTTTAGATTGTCATGATGCTTATTTTGAAAAGTCAGAGTATAAATTATACATGACCTAATGTTCAGGAAGGTAAAATGCATTTAAACTTTTTATGAACTATATATTTAATAATAAATATAATCATAGAATAAATAATGAATTTAATTTCTATGTACTAAGTTTATATTGTTTGATGCCTACAACATATTAGATAAACTTATCTATCATAATCGCTTTTTATATATTAAAATGATACATAATTTTAAAATTTAGAATTAAATAATTATTTTAATTACAAATTTAATAATAAATATTATAAATAATAAATGACAATTAAATAAATATTTAAAATAATATTAAAATACATAAAATAATAAAAATTAATATATATAAATTTATAACACATGATAAATAATATAACATTTCATATAAAATATAATTATATATTATTAAAATAATTTTTTTAAATAAATGTTACAAATTAATATTTTAATTATAATTTTTTAAAAATTATCTATAAATGATTCATAAATAATATTATTTTAGTATGTTTTCTATGTTCACCACACGTATTATGATAAAAAAAATGTATTGGAAATATTATAAGAAAAATAAAATGATATATATATTTTTGTATATTTGATATTATAAGAAAATAAAATATTATAAAAAAAGAATTTAATTTTTATGCGTTGATAATGTAAAATTTTTTACATTGTTATTCAATTAATCGTTCTATTTAAATGACTTTTCAATAAGTAATTGATATAAGAGTAAGTCACTTTGACTATGTGATAATATATGCTTTAATACATTATAGAACTCATTTATACTGTTAGTATATCAAATTATATTTATAAAATAATAATTGTAAAATAATTCAATTAATATAAATTTAAAAAGGGTCAAATCATGCTAGGTAATTATCCACTATTATAACTACCCATAATGGCTTAAAATTTTCTTGAAATTTTGTTGTGATTTTACATTGTAAACTAAAAGAAATTCAAAATAATTTCAAATCATGCTAGATAACTAACTATTAACAATGATAATTAAATTATTGATTTATAACAATTATTTTTAATATTTTGAATCTGATTTATATAATTATATATTTTTATTACTATTATTTATTACAAATAATATTTATCATGTATTATTTATTTTTTAAAAATAATTAATATTTTTTATATATATTTTAATATTATTCTAAGTATTTATGAAATTTTTATATCTTCTTTACTCAAAAAGGTTATTATTAATTTTTAATTAAAACAATTATTGTTAACTTTTAATATAATTTTTAATATTATTTATGAATTTAGTTTCTATGAATAGTTTTAACTGTGAATCGATAAAAATTCAAAAAAATATCAAATTTAGTAAAATTTAATCTACCAATAATTTATTTCATGTTATCAGTATATAAAATTGAATTTATTACTTATTTTATAATTATTTTTATTATATAATATATAATTTATAAAAAAAAATAATTCACGAAGAGATACACCAAAGACACCCTTAGTGAAATATTGTGAAGTTTAGTTTTTTCAAACAAATAGGGTGGAGTGTTATTTATTGATACGTCAAGGGGGATAAATGTATTTTACTCTAAATTTTTATATATTATAATTTTTATCAATACATCATGTGCATTATAATTCTTTATTGGATTGATGATTTGTAAATTTTTTAAAAATAAAATCAAGAAGAATGTAATCAATTATTTTTTATTTTTGTATATTTCAAAGCCTTTTGATATAATAAATTGTAATATCAATTATGATATATAAAAATATTTCAGTACAAAAAAAAGATATATAAAAATATTTAACTAATTTTAAATTAATCTAAATTATTTTTTTTTGAACATATCTATATAAACTATCAAGTTTCAATATACTAAATCCTACATCATATTTATTTAAAGATATAAGAATAATTTTATACACCAGCGTTAATCGAACCCTTCCTCGATATAATGGAACATTTCTTTTGTGATTAAGTGTTAAGAATTTTAACCAATGTCTTAGAGAAAGGGTGGTATATATAGGCTTTTTATAGATGTATATGTACGTTTCACAGATGAAGTGGGTCAAATGCGCTGAGGTTTTGAGTTGAGACGAGTTAGATTCGTGCTTTAGCAAATGTTTATTAGTTGATCAAACAATTTTTTTGGTAACCTTCTGATTGGCCATGTTATACCAAATTCAATTGCATCAAGAGAGTAGATCAGGCATGCGCCACAAAGCATCCATGTATACTTTTCCAACCTAATTGCATTAAGAGAGCCTCAATGTCTCGCACTTTCTAGTTGGTGGTTGGACATTCAAGTTAAACAGCCTTCGAAGGTTTGGAATAATGATGGGTTTTTTACATAAATAAAACAAATTAAGGGTAATATTACGTGAATCCACCACCTGAAACCCGTTTACATATTTGTCCTTATTTTATATAATAGAAGTCGATTATAATTGACTTCACCAATATAGAAGTTGATATAATCGACTTTCTCATGCATGCACTTTACATGGTGGCTGATTTCAGATTTTAGTTTTTATAGTTGACTTCTTTTCAACATAAAGTTCACTTCGAGTTGACTTCTGTTCAGAAGTCAACTATAATCGACTTTTGTTCAACACGAAGACTATTATAATCGATTTCTATAGATCTACACGTTCTAACACCTATGAAAGTCTTATAATCGACTTCAATATCAACTTCAATCAGTTTTTATAAATAGAGAGCTCCTGTGCATTTGCATGCTTTCATCGAATCACGTTTGTGGGATAACCATTGTAAGAAGGAAGTGCAAACTAGAAAGTAGGAAAGTTTACCTGGAAGAAATACTCATTGTCAATTTTTTTTTCTTTTTAATTTTTAAGTACTCTTTTTCATTGAAGTTTTTCTATTTCTCTAAACTTGGTAATTTGACCTTTGCCAATTAACTTCACTTCTTATTTACCTTGGACAATGCTCATTCATGTTGTTTCAATAATTTCACATACTAAACAATACATCAGGAAAATTCAACAAAGAAAAGAGAGAGAGGGGTAGGGAGAGGAGGTGGTCAAGAGAAATAAAATAATAAAGGTGAGATGTTATTTACCCTTATATAAAATATTGATTTAATTTTGATACAATATTGGTGTAAAAAAATTTATACATACCCCCTCTCTCTTTCTTTGTTGAATTTTACTATTTTATTTCTCTTAACCACCTCCTCCTACCCCCTCTTTCTTTCTCTATTGAATTTTACTCGTATTGTTTAGTATGCGAAATTATTCAAACATAATGAATGAGCATTGTCCCAAGGTAAATAACAAGTGAAGTTAGTTAGCAAACGTCAGATTATACCAGGAAGAAATAGAAAAATTTCAATGAAAAAGAGTACTTAAAAATTAAAAGGAAAAAAAAAATGACAATGAGTATTTCTTGCCGATTAAACTTGTCATACTTTCTTGGTTTGCACTTCCTTCTTATAATGGTTATCCCACAAATGTGATTCGATGAAAGCATACAATGAGTTTGGAGCTCTCAGTTATAATGAGGAACTGAACAAGTTATATGAAGTCGACTATAATCGACTTTCAAGATGTCAAAAACGTGTCAGATTATCTGAGAAATCAATTATAATAGTCTTCCATGTTACAGAAATTAATTATAGTTGGTTTGCTTTTGAATAGAAGTCAACTATAATTGACTTTAGTGCTAATCACTACCATGTGAGAGAGTGTATGCATGAGAAAGTCGATTATAATCAACTTCTATATTGAGTGGAAGTCAATTACAATTGACTTCTATTATATAAAAATAGGATAAATATGTAAATGAGTTTTAGATGGTGGATTCATTAATATCACCTTTAATTTATTTTATTTATGTAAAAAACCCTTGGAATGATAAACAAAGGGATAAATGACTGCAATATCTTGAATTATTAAATTAGTCCGCATATTTAATGGCTTTGATTGCTATCTTGTATAATCCATCAAACTAAGTTAATTGGTTGAGACTTTGGGAGTTGTCCTTCAGACTAGCAACTTGCATGATACACAGTGCATAATTTTATTAATTTTTGTACTTGTGCCTTGAACGTATATGAGGAAGAACTGCCTGCAACGCAGGCAAAAGAAAAAAAAAAAAGGATAATGCCTAGTTCTGATCCAAATCCAATCATTTAATTTGTATAGGACTCTCAACCCGTCCCATACTCCCATCACATGCATCACATTCTCAATCCTCGTCTTGATTTCATTACATTATTACAATAATCACAAAGTAAAATTAATAATTATAACAGCCCGTAACATCTATTACATTGATTTCTCCCTCCTCATACAGCCTGAGTCCTTCCTAAATAATTATTTATTTCAAAAGAAATTTTTATCTAGAAATAATTGTACATTTTAAAAATTTTATTAATATTAATTTTTTAATAATATTCATATTAAATATTATTAGAGGAGAAGAGAAATACAATGAAGGACATGTTAGAAAATTAATATATTAAAAAGAAACAAAAATAATTTAATAAATTATTTAAATTTTTTTAATTTTAATATTTTTTAATTCTAATATATATTTATAATTGTACAGTTATTTAAAGATGGAGGCGCATTTGAATAATGAAATTGGGTGTCTGATTTCTTTAATTTCGAATTGTTCATTAGTCAAATAATTGAAACGCTGACGAGGAAAGCCACCTTTGAAATTTGAAGTTTTAACTTTTAACATACACGTCAATAAAAAAAAAAAACTTTTGGCATACACATAAAAAAGGCGAAATGAAAAAAAAAAAACTGCCCCCCCGATGCATAGACTCTTGCAATCCCTTTGGGCCCCGGTGTGTATTCTTCGGCCGTGTTCCCGTATTTTCACACACTTTTCTCTCGTTGGGATGTACACAAAAGTCAGTAATATTATCTAACGTCGAAAAGTAAATATTCAATAAAATACTTATTTTATAATTATTAAATATAATAAATATTAAAAATTATAAAAATTAATATTATATTTAATAATAATAAAATAAATATTCCATGGCTATTAATTAAAATAACATTTTTGCTAAACCCCTAAGCTTCTCCCTCCAACCCCCATGTCTCTTTTCACTTTCAGTGTCAACTTATATTTGCATATTAGTTATTTTTATTGATTTATTTTTTAGCCAAATCCCATGTATAAATCGAAACCCAAGACATGCAGCAAACTCTTAACTTCAACTCACAAGTCACACCCACAATTTTCGCCTACACACCCATCTCCTTGTCTCTCGTACTAGCTTCCACTACTAGCCCATCTTCAACACAAAACAGATCAAATCAGTTCCATGGAGGCTCAGCTCCACGACCACACTAAAATACCAAACCCCACTTCCACCACCACGCGTTTAAAGCTCTTCGGCTTCAGCGTCGACCACGAAGACCATGACATCGAGGACGCATCAGACTCATCACCAAGCCCATCTCCCCGTCCGGATCGGTGGACTCAGGCGGTGACGGCGGCGAAGAAGGCGCCGCAGCCGGTTTTCCCTCATCCGGGGACCGGAAATACGAGTGCCAGTACTGCTGCCGAGAGTTCGCGAACTCGCAAGCTCTCGGAGGTCACCAGAACGCGCACAAGAAAGAGCGTCAACAGCTCAAGCGCGCTCAGTTGCAGGCCACTCGAAACGCCGCCGTTTCATTTGCTCGGAACCCGATCATCTCCGCCTTCGCCCCCCCACCGCACCTGCTGGCTCCGCCGGGGTCCGTGGTGGTCCCGGCGGCACATCCATCGTGGGTCTACATGCCGCCACGTGCTGCGCCTTCTCCCTTCCACGTGTCCGTCTCACACGGTTGCGTGTTCCCCTCGGCAAACAACAGCAGCAACAACGGTAATTTCAGCAGCTGTAACGGTGGTGGTGGTAACTACAGCATTATAACGAGTGCTAGATCTGCCGGTGCAGGGATTTTACCATACAGTGGCGGAGCAGGGGAAACCTCGCCCACATTGCGAACAATGAGCTCCCAAGTACAGGCCCTGGCCCACTACGGGAGGATTGATGGGCCTTCTTTGAGTAGGTTCTCCAAGGCGGATGAGGGGCCCAATTTTGATGATGGGTTAGGCTTGGACTTGCAGCTCGGCCTAGGCCCACCTTGATGGCTCGGCTCGACAATGTTATGTGAGTGTAAATGATGATGTAGCCATTTCTAGGTTCGAGCTTTGTTGCAGCCGCTTATGCGGTTGCTACTTCAGGTTCTTGTAAAGTTTTCACATTTATTTATTTATTTATTTTCAAGCAACTGAACTCACTTGGTGCGCTTTACAGTCATTGGCTTGTTGACCTGATACATTAATTTCAGTATATTTTTCTTTTCTCTCTATCAGTCAAATTTTGTACATGACCCTACTTAATCTATGTTTTCAATCTTTTTATTTTGGATTTTTATTAATTTTTTTAATCTAAGTTAAAATAACAACAGCTAAGAAAGCAATTCAACTAATGGAACTAGCGAGTGGTTACACATAATTGGCTTTTCAACTAGTAGAGATTCAAAACTTTTGCATTACCTTTTAGACAGCAAACAACTACCAAAAAAATCAAAAGAAGTATAAATACCATGGTGTTGTTAAATAATGATGTGTGAATATCATTCTATAATTGTCAGTTTCATTCGTTTTATTAGGGGTTGATGTATTTTGTAGTTAAGGATTGATGCGCCTAAATTTTATACTTTGAAAAATTCCTTGGTTAGAGTTTTTTTTTTTTTTTACTTCACATAAACTAATATGTTTTACAATTTTTTTAACTAAACTGGAGGATTTACTTCAATGTTATGCATTTCTTAGTGCATTATCTTTTACCTTCATTACTAATGTCCTTCTTACCTTTCTGAAGAGTAAACACCCAAATTGTCCCTTAACAATTTTGATGAAATTGATCCATACTCAATTGTAAACACCCAAATTGATCACTCACAATTGTAAAAATAGGACACTATAGGTCCTAACTCACTATGTAAAGAACTGGTTAGGAGAAAGCTAGCTCATTTGACAGAGGAAAGAACTCCTGAGGCCTAGGAGCTTGCTGAAGAGGAGCGAAGGTGGACGACATGGCCGCTCACATGCTATCGTCTCGACCACTAGCCAGCTTGAATTTCGCCTAGTCGTTTTAAGTTCTATTCCTCATATGAATCTACCTTCTTCTAGCGAGTTCTTTTTTTAACTTTGACATGTGGCCAATTATACACAACGTTAGGGACCTATAATGTCTTATTTTAACAATTGTGAGGACCAATTTGGGTGTTTGCAATTGTTAGGATCAATTTGTCCGTCAGCGAAATTGTTAGGGACCAATTTGGGTGTTTACTCTCTTCTGAATTATATCAATAAATTTAAACAACTAAACATTGTGAGAGTAATGTAGGAATTAGAACATCTTTTTGTTTTAGCATATATACTTTTTTTCTTTCAAATGTTCTTGCGAAACTTTAATTCTAAGTTGTGTTGAAGTCAAAATGAGTTGATCTAACCATGCATTTAGTGTGTTTTTGAATCAACTTATTTTATCCTCAAACAACTTCTAATTAAAAACAAGACAAAATTACCAAATTTGTCCCTCTAAAATTTTGTGTCGATCAAATTGGTCTATGAGAAAAACTCTAAAATTAATCTCCAAAATGAATAGTTGGACAAATTAGTCTTTACAAGAAAAATCTCTCAATTAGTCCATGCAAAAGTGATTAGCAAAGAACTAGTCCTTCTTACATAACTTGTCAGGGACTAATTTGGTGGATTATTAAATTTTGTAGGGGCCAATTTATTCAATTTGCTTCAGGGTTAATGAGAGAATTTATTTTTCAAAGATCAATTTGTCCAACTATTTAATTTTGTAGGGACCAATTTAAGAATGTCTTTTTTACATGGACTAATTGGTCGACGTGAAATTTTAGAGGGGTGAATTTGGTAGTTTTGTCCATCTCTAAAAATTTTGAAAAGAAAAAACATTAATAGTTATATTGTCAATACAAAACTACTATTCTACTTTTATCCAATAACTTAAATTCCTGAAAAAGATGGTTCATGAAGTGACATGGTATTAAGCGATTAAATGGTCTAGAATTTGACTATTCTGGTCTCATTCTTCTATATATTATCTTGTAAAAATACACTACCCTTGATATCAAGAAATGAAACTCAACCCAATTTGTTTGAAAAACCTACACTCCATCCCATTTCATTGATGAAGTGTTTGGTGTATTCTATTTCATGATTTGATTTTTATAAATTATGTATTAAATAATAAAAATAATTCCAGAATAAATAATAAATTTAATTTCCATGCACTAGTTGTAGATGAGACAAAGGGCACGTGAAAGGGGGATTAAATCGTGCTCTATTAAAATTTTTTGTAACTTTTCAAACAAACATTCTTAAGTTTTGAAAAACTTAGAGAAGGGAAAGCAATGTTAATTTTTAGATAGTTCTGAATAAAAACAATGAGTGTAAACTAAAATAAAGAATGCACAAATAATGCAAGTATGTAAAAGAGACGATTTATCCTGGTTCGGCTAACCACTACCTACATCCACCTTTACTCAAAAAGTTGAGAGTTTTACTAAAAATATTCTTGTACAAGCCTCTTCATGCTTATAATAGATATTCTTTCTCAAGTAGTATTGTCCTAGCCTCTCCAAGCTAACTTACAATGACCAGTGTGAGTCAAACTTACAAGTATAGAAAAGATGTGGTGTTTATGATATTTCAATGAAGAGAAGATAGCACTCAAGCTCTCAAGATATTACAACATTGTTATTGTCTCTTCTCATAGTAGGGTAGGTCTGTGTTTAGGCTTAGAGAATGACCTTCTTCCTGTTTTGTCCTGCAATATATTTCTTTGGGAATTGTTGCTCTTCATTAATATGCCCGCCATTTTAGCATCTAAGAGTAGATCTTCTTTTTTTGGTTAGGTTTTTTTGGGGGTGTGGAGCTCTGACTCCACGGATTCACACGGGATCCTCCAAATTTCCCAGGCAGGACCTAAGAGCAGTACATCGATCGTTTGTGCCTGTCTTCACCTCCCAAGAGTTTCTCTGAGTGGAATATCAAAGCTCCGTCAATGTAGATGCTCCAGGGAATCTGATGCTTTTTGGGCCAGTCCAAAGGGCCTGATATTGGGGGTTCAACGACTACATCTTTGGTCCAGCTTGCTGCCGACTCAATACCAGCCATACGGACCAAGGCCAACTCGGCGTGGACGACCCACCAGCTGACTTTGGGTTTCCATTGCGACATTTCAGATTTCCCTCCAGATCTTGATGGTAGCACGGTTCTCAAATGAGTGGCCTTGTGTCACCATTTTATTGGGTTGGAAGTCACGTTCCATCAATGTGGTTTAGTTTTCCTGCACGGTGATGGACACGTGTTGCTGAATGGAGAATCCTGGATAGGTAAGTTGAAAAGACTCGCAAAGGGAAACCTCACCTAGCAGCCTTATAGGCTTCACATTGATCATTTTTCCTCCTTCCAGAACACTTTCTTTGCTTGCCTTCTTGGTTTCTCTTTTGCTTATCTCCGCAACTCCCAGGTTCCTCTCGCTCTTTGAGTGTGTTGTTGTATTTGCCTATTTTAGGTCGCGATCCTGTGTTCCCATCCATTTGAGAGGTACATGTTACGTTTACTGTTAGCATTGTTGTCTTTGCTTGAATGGAATGAAAATGTTGATTTTGTACTAAATTTGTGTTTCCTTGTAATATATGATATCGATGATCCTAATATTGCCAATTTTGCAATTTTGCTCTAAAATGTATAAAAATAACTATTTTAAATGCATAAAAATGAGTAAAAAATGATTACTTTACTTTGATGTTAGCATAGGATAGAATTTTTGGTGTTAGTATAAAATGGGATTTCATATGTTTTCTTCTATTTATGCTTTCTTCCCCAGAGATGTTCTCAAATCCGGTACCTCTGTGCTGTGTAGGTTGCTTCCTGGAGGAGGATATGTTTGAGCAGCTGGCAGAGGTCTCGGCCCCCAAACCTAGCAATGTGCCAAAATCCTTAGGAGGGCACCAACTCCAACCTATGTCATATGAAGTTTTGATCAATACCTAGCATATTGGCCGATACCCAAGCAAATAGATTGGCATACTGTATAAGAAGATCATTCAACTTTGTTTTAGTTCTTATGGCAATCATGTTCTAATTGTCACAAATCGGTCTTCGCGCATAGCGATTCTGATCTTTCTAATTCCACCTTAGGCTGGTCTAGCTTCATGAAAATCTTCCCTCGGGCCTAGCTCGATCATATTCACACCCATACACTTGACCTTTTCTTTATGCCTTAGAAGGGTTGACGATTATGGCTTGTGTATTCAAGCAATTCAGCTATAACATTGACGGGCCTCTTGGTGGTCACCATGGATCATACCAACCTTTGTGGCGAATGGAACTTTCATAGTCAAGTGGGGGGTTCAGTGGCTTGAAACTTATTATTGATGTGCAACAAATGATAATGTTGTATGGGTCTCTTGTCGATGATGAGGTATTTGACAAGGATGGTTTTGACTCCTCCAAAAGTTGTTAGCAACTCCACCCTCCCTTTAGGAGTAACTTGTTCCCCAGCAAAACCCACTAAACCACCATCGTCGGAAGAGATATTTTCCTCTGGTAATTCCACTGAAAATGCCTCAATGAAAATGATATCAAGAGCTTCCTTTATCAACTAAAACACTTCTTACCTCAAAATTGGCAATGATGACTCGGATAACCATCGGATCATTGGTGGTTTGGCTCTATTCCCTTGAAATCTTGGTAGAAAAAATTGATCAGAATATTAAGCTTCTTTCGTCGAAGAACAATTTGGCTTACATTCATCATTTAATTTAAGTCCATCCAGGCTCTTGTGATCCTCCCTCTTGTGAACTTTCCAAATGGTATTAATAACCCCTCTAATGGTCGGCTCGGGGTTTTGTTCAGAAACTTCTCCAAAGGTTCCTGTTGGTTCCTTGTTGAATGTTGCCTTTTTCTTCTTGAATAACATGTGAGGTATTTGGAAACTTGTCAGCCCCGCCAAGCTTTGAGGTCTTTAGAGTGTCACATTTGTCGTTGTGTAGCTGAAAGCTCTTAGGACTACACCTCTTGCATTGATCAACATAACAAGGTTGAAACTTTAGTGCTTGGGGAACAGATAAGTCCAATGTTGCAAACATCCTGAGTATTACATCCTTGGGAGCATGGAATTAAGCATAATTAGTATAGCAGTGCGTTGGACCTATTCTCAAAATAACTTTCTCAATTGTGTAGTCGAAGACCTTGATTTTGGGGGTGTGTGTCCTGGTTTTAATGCTAGCCCTGTCCCCTATTTACTATGGGCGACTCAGGTCAACCTTCGATTCTTCCCTATGTTGCTTTTGTTCTAGTTCCATCTTTCTGCTTAGATATACCTGGCCCCTTATTTCAAAGCTCATCCAAACTATGGACTAGGTTAATGTCTAAGACTCAGCAACGCCAAGTTTCAAGGCCCCTATGAAGGCAAACATGGCAACCTTATGATCCATATCTTTAATTTGCGTTGTTTCCTTATTGAATCAACCCATAAAATCTTTTAAAAGCTCACAATCCCCCTAAACAAAGCCATACAACTGTCAATCATTTTCTGGTGAGTTTCACTTTTTAAATGATTCAGAAAATGATCTAGTCAATTCATTAAAGCTCGTTATTAATCATGGGGGAAGGGACGCAAACCACTACTACGTCGCGTCAAATAGGTAAATGGGAAGGCTTACACCAGAGAGCATCAAATTTCCCACATACCAACATGGCATTTTTGAAGGCATTGACATGGCTTTGAAGATCGACTACCATCATAGGGCATGAAATGAGTTGGAGGTCGGTAAAATAGTGCAACAGGCTTGCAAGATGGACTAGAGAATTGGTGGCCAGGGTAATTATGAATGAGCGTGTGAGTGGGTATTTGGTGGTCAACTATCTAATGGCTCAAATGGTTATAGGTTGTGTATATTAGCTCAGGCAATTATAGGTCGGTGCTTATTGGCTGGAGTTATGACAAGTTGTCTTAGTATGTGAGGTGTGTCAGGGTTTAGAAGGCTTGTTCATTGGCTCGGTGATTCATATGTGAAGGTAGGGACTCTAAGTGGTTGGGCGAGATTGGGACTCCTGTGAATGGTTGTTAGGATGTTGATTCATATTGTTGATTTACTACATATTATGAAAGGTTTTCATGATTTGCTTAACAAATGGTGGGGGTATGTCATTGGCATTGGTGTTAGTATTGGCATTACCATTGGCGTTGTCATTGTGTGCATTCCCCTGATCGCGTGTTAACCATCTTGGGAGGTGAAAAGTGTTCAATCTGAGGAGTTTCTTGATCAAGTAGGAAATATTTACCTGATTTCCCAGATGGTGCCAAATGTTACTGTCTTGCCAAAGTAGGGTAGGTTTGTGTTTATGCTTAGAGAATGAACTGTCTTTCCCTGTTCTAGCTAGGCATATATTCCTAGGTGGAGACGTTGTGCTTCATTAATATCCCAATCATTTTAGCATTCAAGAGTAAATCTCCTTAAGAGCTCTATCAATGTAGATTCTCCAGGGAATTCAATGCTCTTTAGGTCGTTTACCTGCATAATATTGGGGTCCAACAAGCTTAACCTTTAGTCCAGCTATGGAAGCATGGGTTTGGAATATGGTCCGAGTGATAAGGCTGGCTAGACACTAATCGATCCAAATATGATTAGAGATTCTGTGAAATGACTTCTTACAAAAATATAACTCATGAATGAGAATATTTGCTAAGATGAGAATAGTAAGAAGATTTTAAAGTAAAATGATTCTTTTTGAAAGGAACTTTTTGAAGCTTTCTGAACTTGAAATGACGTACATTTTCTTTAAAAGATTCAACAACATTTAATCTTCAATTGATGATCCTTTTATAGATGCCAAGATGGAGGTAATAGTTATTCCTTGATTGTTGGATCACCCTACATATGTCCCTTTTTAAACCGTTGAGAGGAGAAAGGTCTTTGAAATAATTGCAAGCAAGTTCTCCTTTTATAGTTAGCATTATACTTTTGATGGCTGTAATAGTGCTTGTTTGTACTTTCAAGTACATGATGTGGCACATATTTGCTTCAGCGAGGTTCTTAAAAAAAAAATACTAAATTTGATTCAAGTTTCTTGATGCTTAAGAAACTTTCTTGAAGCAATGAGTTTCATCTTGATTAGTAATATTTGCTTGTTAAAAGAAATTTCTCCTTTTGAAAGTTCTTGTCGGTGGTGTCTTTATGCTTTCTGAAGCACATTCTTTCTTTTAGATAACATCAATTACTTTTTGAGATATGTTATGCATTAAACTCGTCCAAGACTCATGAGAACAACATGTTTTGTATAGAGTTTATGGAAATTGAGTTGTATTTTAACATTCTCATTAACTTTGTAAAAGAGTTTGAGCACAAGGAATATGATATCATCCCGAACTTAACAAAAGACATTCAAATACAAAATTAGTCATCTCAAGTGATTTCTTCAAATTTTTATTTGTTGTCACTCAAAACCAAGCTATAAATAAGCTTTCTCAAGGGTTTTAGAGCTAGCAATCTCTTCCTTTTCTATGATGACAAATTAATGTTTGACAAAGTTCCTTTGAGAAAGGAATAAGATAATCATGGAGCAAAGGAATACTTAATGTTTAGCGAGTTACACACATCAGAGAGTTTCTTTAAGAACTTTTTTGATCAAAAAGTTTTCTTAAGAAACTTAAGATATATTGAGAAACTTTATTAAAGCAATAAATGCTATGTTTGTCAACTAAATATGAATATTTGTTGGAGATCACATACATATAAAACTTTAAGCCCAGATAAGTAGAGACAAAGCATAGTTATATGTTTGTGATAATGATTATCATTAGATATAGCTAAGTATTAAAAAATATAGTAGAACACAATAAGAGTTTTAGTAACAAAAAAAGTAAAATAAATATTCAAAACAATTACGCATCAGCCCTAGATGTATGCATGAAAAGATCTCCCCTTGAAAATGAGCTTCCTTCTTTAGAAACACAAGTGAATTCTTTTTTAGCACTTTTTCTGCCTCTTTTGTCATGAGTAGCAAAGGGTTTTCTAAAGTTGGACAACATCATAGAAGCCTCCTTTGAATATCTCTCAACAACCCAATCATCTAAACTATAAGCTCCTCATGCCTTCTTCTTGAGCCTTACCAAGAGGTATTGTAACGTCATTTATCCTATTTATACAAATAACCAAAATGCCCCTAAGGTCATTTTTGTGCAAATTTTGAGAATGCCATAGGCTGTATTCTAGAAGGTTAGTTTAATGTTTGAAGGGAATTAAAAGTATTTGATATGGTTTTGGATGCGAAAATCGAAATTCTTGTGTTTTGGGATAAAATTACAAAAATACCTATAAGGTAATTTTTCTAGAAACGAAGTGCAACCAAACCCGTCATCGCAGAGGATTAGATATGGTATCAGAGCCTGCACCTCTCCCAGGACGGTGGTTTCGGAATGAACCAAGTAGAAGTTAGTGGACATGTAATGCACGGTGACGAGGGAGTGAGTGATCGTCGGTGGAAGAAGGCACAAACAATGAGCGGCTCCTCTAGGCTTCTAAGTGGAGGAGTACATGAATAAACCAATTACATACAAGAATGAGAGGGATCCTAAGGCTGTATAGATATA
The DNA here is from genome assembly GCA_030441495.1 of Dalbergia oliveri. Classification (NCBI taxonomy): domain Eukaryota; kingdom Viridiplantae; phylum Streptophyta; class Magnoliopsida; order Fabales; family Fabaceae; genus Dalbergia; species Dalbergia oliveri. The sequence goes on along the minus strand of JAMLFY010000004.1, from coordinate 33,087,662 downwards.
GGACTATACAGTTAAGGATGACTAATATGAATTGATTGGTACTACCTATCAAAATCTATAAAAAATTGTAGCCACCATTTCTCTTTTCATTTCCTTCATTTTCACACAAAAACACTTACAAATTTTTAGCAAAACACCTCCAAATTATCACCTCTTCTTCAGCATCTAACATCAACACTTCCCATCTTTTTACATGAATTTTAGCCCTTAGAAAAGATTTAGTAAAGTTGAAGAAGTTATTGGTCTAGCCGTGGTGTAACTAAGTTTCTAAAGCTTCAAGAACAAGTAGGGTTTTTCTTTCATTGTCACAACATCCGGAGGGCACAACGCGAAAATGACAACAAATTTTAAAGAAATGGGAGTCGACACCAACTTTAATTTTGGCTAAAATTAGGGTCTTTTAAAAGAGATTTGAGGTTCGGGAGTCTAATTATGATTAGGGAAGGGTGGAAACTTAATCCCCATTGCACCGTAATACATCTGTATAAATATGGTTACCCTAGAGCTCATTATGCAATTCAATTATAATTTTAATAATATTTATTTTTCCCAAAAGTCATAATAATTATACAAAAAATAAAAGAAAATAAATTAAATAAAAGAAAAGATAATTTTGGCTTGATAGTTGTGGCTACACCGACGTATCCTTTGATGCAATGAGAAACTCAAAGCTACGTGTTCTTGTAGAAAATGATTCTGTATTGATAGATTTTAATTATAAAAGAGAAAAAAAGAAATGTTCGTTGATTGATTTTATTTGTGAAAAATATTTTTGATGGACCAATTATTTTATTTTTTATTTTATTTTTTATTAAAAAAGGAGGACTAAAAGAAAAAAAAACAAGCAAGCATAGCCCAAATTAAAAAAAAAATTTCAGATTTAGCCCAAAAGAAGGAAAAATAAAAATAAAAAAAAACTAAAGCTGCAAGCCCAATACCTAAAAATGAATTTGATAAAAAAAAAACCAATGCTCCAAACCCATTTCCTTTTACCTAATCTCTAACCCACACAAACACACAAGCACACACAAACCCACGCACACACAAAAACACGCACATACACAGAATGAGAAAAGGAAGGAGAGTTCAGAGGAAAAAAAAGGGAGGAGGAGGGGGCACGGGCTTGTGGCGAGTTCGGGACCGGCTACATGGCGCGGTGAAATCAGTGCGGTGGCTTCATGCGATTCTGGCACAATGGAGAGGAAGGTTGAGGGAAGAGCGGACGCGCTAGGTCCAAGGGGAAAGGGTGAAGCTTCATAGCGTTCTAGAGGCGGGGTGGCTGTGACGACGGAGACCACCGGAAGAAGGGAGCTATGTAGAGGATGGCTCTCCGTGACTTCATGGTGGAGACGCGAGGAACGAAGTCGACGGCGGGCTGGGCGGGGCTCCAGGGGCACGTGTATGGTGGTTCATGGTCGAGGAAGGTGGGGGCCGTGGATCCTGGATGGTGCATGTGGCGGTGAATCGTGGATGTGTAATTGGCGGGCTTCGCGGTGAGGCCCATGTGAAGGTAAGCCGACGCCGGGCTAAGGCAATGATAGTGCTCTGCCAACCTTGCGCCAAAGCTCCTCTGCTCCTCGTTTTCTTGTAGTGTTCAGGCAGCTGAAATTGTGATTTTGGGCTTTTGTGTCATGGATTATGATGGTTAAGCTGTGGTGATAGTGGTTATGGAATGGCAATGCTCCTGTGATGAGTATTATTGAGGGAGAAAATGATGATAATTTGAAATGGGTGTTGATGAAAACAATGGAAGATAATGATGAAGGGGTTGTGATGATGTTGATGGTGGGGATAAGAGCAAGACTATGGTGATAAGCCACAAATTTGGCTTCTTTGGTGAGTAATGGTGATGATGATGCTGTTAATAAAAACAAAGAAAATGTGTATAGAAACTATGATATGCATATGCTCCAGGAACTTACTTTACCTTGTTGAATGAGACTCACTATGTCACTTTGAATTTTCACCCTGACATTGTCTCAACCCTCTATGTATCTCGCTGAATTATTTTGATGTGTTTCACTAAATTCTTGCTAATCTTTATAACATCCCTGTTGCTTTATAGATTGACACTATCCCCACAAACCAACGGGGTCTTTTCAGCATGCTTTGTCCTCACTCACACACTTCTTGGAAAACTTCCCAAGAGGTCACTCATCCGAATTGCTTCAAGTCAAGTACGCTTAACCATGGAGTTCTTTAATGATGGGCTACCAAAAGAATATGCATCTTTGTTGCCATAGGTAGTACTAACAATTCGTATAAGCCTTCTTCAACTGTATAGTCCCATACCTATACAGCCAGGTCCCTCTCATTTTGGTGTGTAATCAGTTCATTCATGTACCCTCTGCTTAGAGGCCTTTTTAGGAGCCGCTCATTGTCCGTGCTTTTCTTGCACAGCGATCACTCCTTGCCTCGATACGGGCATTACAATCTCCCTCCTTTCTTGTGAATTTGAGTCCTATTTATACACAAATGTGGTTAATTAGTTGATCCAGCAATAATTTCCAAATATGATAGGGAATGGTTGAGGGATTTTTGTCAATCATTGCGATTTCGTGATGGGAGCATGGTTCTTCATCCTTTTGATTTTTTTTATTATCCTCATTTGCTCTCTTCTTTCTTTCTATCCTACTTTTTCCTCTTTTTTTTTAGTGGACTAACAAAATAGGGGCTACAATGAAATAAATAGGCTGGGCTAGGGTAGACAAACTTAGAATGGAAGTTTTCCCTTTTTTTTTTTGGGCTGAATGAGAGGCTTGGACTAAAACAAAAGGCTGATAGGAAATTTTTTTTTATACATGGGGAAAGAAAAATAAATAAATAAATAAAAATATCTGGACAAAATATGGTGTTCATAGTTGCCCTCTTTACTTGTTTCTTCCTGAAAAATATAAGACGGTGGCTTTGACATTTTGCTGTAAGAGGCAAGTAAAGATATGAACACATATTTTGTCCAAATGTATGTTGATGATGAGTGCATGATGATGACAATGCCGATGAATGTATGATGAGGATGAGTGCACGATGACGATGCTCTGATGAATGGTGCCAGATGACCTTATGATGAATGCACAATGCGTGTAAAATTTAAAAGCATGTAGAAGAGCATGTGAAATGTAAAAGTTTGTGAAATGTAAAAGCATGTAAAAGTGAAATCTGAAAGTAAATGTGAAAACGGAGTAAAAACATATGAAAGTGAAATCTGCAAAAGTAAATGTGAAATCAAAGTAAAAACATGTGAAAGTGAAATATGTGAAAATAAATGTGAAAGCGAAGTAAAGACGTATGAAATTTAAAATATGTGAAAGCGGAGTAAACACATGTGAAATTTAAAGTATGTGAAAGTAGACTAAACGGATGTGAAATTTAGAATTTGTAAAGCGAGTAAATGTTTGTGAAATTTAAAAACATGTGAAAGCAAAATAAATGTTTGTGAAATTTAAAATCTATGAAGCAAAGTAAATGTTTGTGAAATTTAAATACATCTGAAAGCGAGTAAACGGATGTGAAATTTAAAGACATGTGAAAGTAAAATTTGTGAAAGCGGGGTAAATGTTTGTGAAGTTTAAAGACATGTGATTGTGAAAGTAGAGTAAAAGTTTGTGAAAGCATATAAACGCATGTGAAATTTAAAGTTTGTGAAAGCAGAATAAATTGTTTGTGAAATTTAAAATCTGTGAAAGCGAGTAAATGTTTGTGAAAGCATGTAAAGGTTTGTGAAATTTAAAGACATATGAAAGTAAAACTTGTGAAAATGGAATAAATGTTTGTGAAATTTAAAGACATGTGAAAGTAAAATTTGTGAAATCAGAGTAAATATTTGTGAAAGCATGTAAAATGTGAAATCAAAGTTTGTGAAGGCATGTGAAATGTGAAATTTAAAAAAACTTGTGAAAATAAAGACAAATGAAATGATGATGCAAGATTGGTAGGTGGCCATTGTCAACACCAAGTTTAAAAGGAAATTGGATTCCCAAATTGGATTGCACAAAGTACTTAGATAGTGGAATGCAACCTGGGTTGTCTCACAAGGAAGCTGAACTAATTAGCTAGAGTAAAAAGGGGGGTTTTGTTGCATGAAAATCAAAGTCGTAATAACAAGCAATTGAAATTAACAACTATAAGAGGAAACTAGCTAGGGAGTGTTAATCATCAACATAACAAAATATCAAATGCTTGGTGATGGACCATGTACTAATCATGCAATCACACAATTAGCTAGCAATTCTCCTTAAAGTCAATTAACTAGAGGGTAATACAAAGCACATACACTTAAATGATTGAAATAACAACATATAAATGTATGAACCTATTAAAATGCCAATTGCCATAGTCCAACTCTCAATCAAGAATTATCTATATTCTCTTGGTTAACTAAATACTCACTAATTAATCAATTAGCATGCATTCAATCAACAAGCTAAATCAAGTATGCTTATAATTCATGCTCACATTCATAAAACAACACCTAACTCAACATGTATATAAATCATAAACATGAAAAGAGAGGAAAACATAAAGAGAAAGAGAACTACACCAAGCCCTTGCATTAAAATCAACAATGTTTCAAAACACAACCCTAGCTCTTGAATCCCTTGAGCTAGTAAGAACACTTCATCCCCATACACCTCATCCTTAAGCCATGATATCGTACTCAAGAGTTGTTACTTATTAATTAACGGACCTTTCCTAAATATCTATAGCAAGCTCGATTAATGTGTGAAATAACTAAGCGTAATTCTATTAAAACATATTACCAAGAAATGCCACATTTATTGAATGCATGGCTAAGTACAAAAGGAAGCTCCTCTATGAGCTTTAGTACATATATTCTCTAATACATTTACATACGTATCCATTCCATTGAGTACAACATAATAAAAGCATTAACTACTACACTATTTCAATTTCCGAGTTCTTTGCGTAGCAACATCATAGTCCTGGATTAACTTGGAGATGACACGAAAACACAAACACATGGGGGGTGAGAATTATAAAATCCTCAGTAAGGAATCCCCAAATATATGCTAAAAATCTATGTCATCGTCGTCGTCCAAGTCACTTCGGTTTATTAAAAAAATGTGAGCATGCAACATATATTAACGGTTCATTTTAAAGTTCAAAAACTATTTTTCCGAAGTGGATTCCTTTTAGCATTCACTCACTTAATGCACATATATCATGAAGCCCAAACACATAATAAGTAACTTTAATCAAGAGGTTACATATGATATGATTATGCATATGTCAAATGTAGGGAAATTATCCCAAAGTAAAGTTTCACTTATGGCCATAGAAATCAAATCAGTGCATTTTTCTCTTTTCCTTGACATGGGAAAGACTTAGTTTATACCCAATGGGTATTTGCTGTGGACAACTCCACAATAGATAGTTTATACCAAATGATATTTATAGTGGATCACACCACATAAGGAAAATAGACTACTTATCAAGACTGAGCTTATTCCTTACGTGATCATCGAACTTCATTTTTTTCCATTTTCGAATCACACACAGATCTATTCCTAGCCAATACGTCTACCGACTCAAAATAAATTTGGAGAAGTTCCTCTTTTTCTGTTTCCTTCCCTTATTCAACCTAAATCTTGTTTCTGTTTTGTCCATATGTCAGAACATGCACAATTTAAGTTTATACATTCTCTTTTCCTTTTCCAAATACATGCATAAAACACATGTAGGCATTTCATTCACAATGAAATTTCAATTATGCCTCATAAACCACTCTTTATTTCCTCTAGCATGCATCTATATATCACAAGTCACATGGCCAAATAGTTAACATCAAATATTCATGTCATATTAAAACTAAAAATGCCATTAGTTCATCAATTCAAAGATTTTTGCATTTCCAGCACAATGGCAGATTTCATACCTTTGTAGCACAAATTTATTTACTCATCAAACAATCAATTCAAAGGCCATAAAAATTACCCAAGACACTTCAATGTGTCCACAAGATTCCATAAAAATTCCAGAGCAAAAAGAGTTCTCTAACTATGTTAACAAAATTAGACAAATTCGGTGCTCAGAACACTTAAACTCAGCTTAAGCCTGAAATTCATAATTTTTAACCCTAAAAAATAATTGAATCAACTAAAAGAAAAATCAAAGTTACACTTCAAGATTTTATCAACATTCTAAAAATTTCAAGAGATTATTCAATCATTTGGTATGGTAATAAAATTAGCAAATATAGCTTCAGTTCTAATAATTAAGGCAGCACATAGTTCACTTTGGTTTCTAATTTTTTTAAAGCATTAGGAGTCCAAATCAGAGCCCAAAAAAATTTGTGGCACTAAGCCAGGATGTTAGCTTCAACATATATTTTTTAACTCATGAAATTACCCACAATTCTCTCAGAAAATTCGTGATCAGTGGTTGCCTGTGTAAAAATGGAAAATCCGCAGCAAGGTTCAAAATCTCTTTTCACAAAAATGACTTCTAACCTCATCTAACCACTCTAAAAAAATTAACACATCAATATCAATGTATTGTCAACCAATACAATAAAAATTTTTGGACCTAACTTAATAAAAAATCATCAGAATAAATTTGAAGAGGAAAGGTAAAGAAAACCTTACTTTTGGTGTCTAATGGATCGTTGGCTCCAAGATTGATCCCTTCCACCTCAAAGCTCCCAAATCAACTTCAAATCCTTCCTAAATCAGTGAGGAAGTAAGGCATCAAGTGAGGATTGATGGAGATTTGAGATTTTATCGGTTAGATTTGTAGGTATTGAGGTGTAGAACAAGTTTTGTGAAGAGAGTTTGTGGTTTTAGGAACTTTAGGCAAGAGTTTTTGGTGATTTGAAGCAAGTTGTAAGCTCTTGAAGAAATAAAAATGGTGGCTGATGTTCTTCTCTTAGGCTGGTCGAAAATGAGGCTTAAAGAAGAAGAATTTGGCTTCTTGAAGAAGATTTGAACTTGTGTTGATCTTATAATAAATGCATGAATATTATACATTATAATTAGATAGTTCTTAGTCTAAGAAAGCAAAATGGATGGCTAGGATTTGATTGGATAGTCAAAGAATGATTCTTGGCCATCCACTTGGCTCAAGATAAGTAGCTCACTTTAGCTTGTTAAACAAATAGCTTTTTCGTGTTAAACTACACCGAAATTCTACCGAACGAATGAGATATTGACTCCGAGTAAAATATAATAAATGAAAGGTCAAGATTAAAACTTGCTAGTTTTAATCTTTGCCACCCACTTGGCAAAAAAATGGTTGGTAAAGGTTACTTGGCCACCATGTAACTTGTAAGTGTTAAAAACGGCACATCAAAACTCTACCGAATGGGTAAAACACCATCTCGGATAATCAAACATTACCGAAAATTAATTCTAGGTATAAATTCTCATTTCTTATCATTTCTAACCTTAACCCTCTCTTTTCTTAGTCCGGGCATTTCCTAGTCTAGATCTAGGTTTCTGCGTGTTTCGCAGGCCGCAAGGTTACTATTCACCTTGGCCCAGAAATTTTTTTTTGACAAGTCCGTTGGGCTACCTCATCGTTGCTAAACTATCAGATTTTTGAAATTATGACTAATAAAGCTCAAATTAATTTTTATATAATTTTTAGGGTGTTAACCTAACTTATTGAGTCATGGGTTTTGTTAGCAATTAGTCCATTGATTGTATTTCAATTATAACATCGATTATGCACGGGACAAAAATTTTGGTAGAAAAGGAAGATAAACAAAGACACAAAGGAAGAGAAGGGCAATTTTATTGGATTTGAACCTAGAAAGTATTTACAAGACTTCAACAATTGTTAAGAGACAAGGAAGAAAGAAAGAAAAGATTGGTGGTGTTGCTTTCATGTGATCAACCCATTTCACTGATTCATTGGTTACACCAAACTCAAATTCTATGATAGTGATTGCAATCCTTCATTGTGTTTCTAACAATATCGTGATCAAATTGCCCCAATTTCAATGTCCCAAATAGCTTCTTGATCATTGGCAGATCCTCACTATTGCATAACTACCTTTTCAAGTTTTCAACTTAGCAATTAAGAGTTGTCATCCCTTTTTTGGTTGTTCTTTTGTGCTCTAATTTTTTCCTAGGTCACCCTTTTAGGTTTTCAACCTAGCGAGCATTTTTTATTTTTGTTTTTGTTTTTTTGTTTTCAGGCAAAGTACTTCATCAGCATCCAAATTGATTGGTTTAGCGTGCTTTTGCCTTCCATGTTAGTCAAGATCAATGCTCCTCCAAAAAATGCATCTTTAATAATGTAAAGGCCTTCATGTATGGGTGCTCACTTGCCTCTACTATCCTCTTGATTTGGCAAAATTTTCTTCAAAACAAGATCGCCTGGTTGAAATGTTCGAGGGCGAACATTTTTATTAAATGCTTTGGCCATCCTTTCTGGTACCAGCGTCGTGGCAACCACATTTAGACGTTTTCTTCAAGTATATTCAATTGTTCATATCTTATTTTGACCCACTCGGTTTCTTCCAATTCAGCTTCCCCCAATACCCTTAAAGATGATATTTCCACTTATATGAGCATTCCTGCCTTCATCCTATACACCAGGCAAATATTGGGTTGCCTTAGTTGAGGATCTGACAAAAGTGTGATAGTCGTGTAATGCGTTAGGGAGCATGTCACTCCAATCTTTGTAGGTGACCACCATTTTCCCAAAGATCTTCTTAATGTTTTTGTTTGTTGCTTCCACAGCCCCATTTGTAACGCCCTAATTCTTCCGTGTGCAAAATGACCAAAATGCCCTGAGGTCATTTTTGTTCGAAAGCGAGGACGGTCGGTCTAGGTTATCCTTAAGGAGTTAGTCTGATGTTTGAAGGGGATTAAATGTATTATGGATGTGCTAGAGATGAAAATCTCAATCTCCTGGTCTTTCAATATGCAAAATTACCAAAGTACCCTTAACATAATTTAACGCGGATTAAGTGAGTTGAACCCGACCATCACCCGAGCATTCGAAATATTAATTATAAGTGTTGCATGATACCTAAAAAGTCCGGGTGGTCCCGGGGAACCCTTGTGTAAATTTCCATTTTTACCCTAATTGGTGCTAAATGAGCTTAATTAGGCGATTAAGGAAACATGAACAATATTAGACTCTAATTAAAGATAAATTAATTTCATCTAGTAATTTTGAGTCAAATTATTTATGTGAGGTTAATTGGCCGAAGTTTGTTTAAAGGAAGATCAAATTCCCTTCTTAAATCAAAGACATTATGTCATGTCATGACCAAATAGTAATTTCTGTTCAATCCCTTAAATTTAGGAATGTGTTGGAGTTTGAATTTCAAACTAATTGAGTTTATTTCAAACTAAGTGTGCAAGACCACTCTTAATCATGTTTTGAAAAGCCTTAAACACATAGTTACTAACTTAAACACCTAATTACCAATCCCTAAACCTTTTCCTAATCAAATCCACCTCTAATTCATGTCCTAACACACATGAAAATGAAAATTTCTTCCTTCCCAAACATCCATGAAGGCCACAGCCTCCCTCCCCCAAAATCCACCCTCATATTTTAATTTTCACACACTAACACTCACAAACACTCTTATTTCCACCATTCACTTTTTTTGGCCAAGAGTTTCGTGTAAAAAAAAAAAGAAAAAGAAAGAGAACTCTTGCATCTTCTCAACTCAGCTTCTCTTCTTCCTCTTCCACCTCCATTCTCAACCTCCTCTCAATCTTAAACCACCACACCTCCACCTTAGATCAACTCTCAAACACATAACCCTTCCAAGACACAAGATCAAGGTCCCTCATTTTCAACTAAAGAAACAACCTTGGTAGGGATTTCTTTTTGAGTTCTTCCTCTTTTTCCTTGTGCCTTTTTCAGATTTGATGAATGGTTGATGGACAAGTTTCTCTTTTTTTCCTCTCTCTTTTTTTTTTTTTCAGTTTCATTGATTGGTTGTTGGTCAAAAACCATGGCTTGATGATGAGAGACCTTGATGTTGGTTGTGAAACCATTATGTGCTTGACCTCTAGAGCCCAAAGATTGAATTATTTTCGGTTTTAAGGAATGATAATTGTAGAATACTTGTTGGTCCTTTGAAATACTTTTTCTTTCTTTGATGATTGAGACCATGGCTTGATGATGAGGGTCTTGATGTTGGTTGTGAAACCATCATGTGTTTGACCTCTAGAGCTCAAGGCTTGAATTTTTCTTGGGTCTCATAAGAGTATGAAAAATGGATTGTTGTTGGTTGTCTTTGTAACACCCTAACTTTTAATCTAATACGCTCGAGTCGCATTTCGATTAGTTATTAGTTGTTATGCTTTTGTTTCAGAACTTAACTTATCTTTAAAATACGCATAATAAAATATGACTAAATTTTTCTTTTTGAACTTACCGCTTAAAATGCGAACCGCGTGTGTGCATAGATACCGATTAATGCACGTATTATATAGCAATCATATAAACTTTATCATAGCATATATAGATAAATCATAGAATAATCACAACACAAATCATATTAACATGCCATAATCATAACATAATAGCGATGTCCTACAAATGTAAGGACATCCTAAAATACTAAACGCAACAAACAAGTTGAACATACACAAACCCAAAGCTAAACATAACTATAACAAAACTAGACTAGTCTTCATGCTTCTCCTGAACCTCTAATCCTGTAGATAATGTGACTTCTTTGCCTGTACCTCAAGGAAGATCACGAACAATCCACATCATTCATGTCTGGAGACGACCGAAAGAAAGAAAAGGGATGAGAAACTTATTCAAGATTCTCAATAGGCTTCCCAACTTTAACACAAGTGTCATCGTCATCATCCCTAGCCACTTCGATTTTCATTATGAAAGAGGTGTGCATGCACAAGATTCAATTTTAAATTTCTCAACTCCTTTTATCCGAAGTAGATGTCTTTTAGCATGTGTCTTAATAACATGAATGCAACAAATATCTCATGTATGCATGGCAATACCTGAGAGCATAAATAACACATGTAAATAACACATATCATATGATTAAATGCACAATTAGAACAATGATGTGACATATGCATATGCATCTTTACTTTATCATGATTGAACTCTTCGATTTCCTTTCTTAATTTCCACCCTCATACTTATCAAAACGAACCATCTCACCGTCCTTGTGATTTTTAACATGGTCACTGAAACTCCTCCTCACCGATCGCTAAGAATGAGCTCAATCCTAACTAGCCATTGCTAGATTTAATATGGGGAAAAAAGGGAAAACATATTACTTTCTTGAGTATGCACTTTCTTGTCATGGGAAATGCTACTCTCTTGGATCACCTCTCATAGCCTTTAATTTGGAGTCTAGAGGATCATTTCCACATTAGCATATCATATAAGGATGCAATATGAGCATGAAATCATAGAATGTCATCAAACATATCATGTTAAGATGTAAGGCCACAACTATATCATATACTTTACTTTTGCTCTTTAAACACATGCAACTTTACAATATTTCAAGCAAAATCATAACATCTCATATGTATTCCAAACAACTAATCATGTAAGATCACAATAACACATAACTTCTCAAGCATGTGGAAACATCACAACATTCTTTAATAACAAGCCATTCCACATTTTTAACTCTAATTTATCCTTATAAGAAAATCTTTATGGTCTTAGCCACATAATTAGAAATCTTTAGATTGATGGTAAAATTAAAGAACTCAATAAAATATGTCCTTACTCAACAACATATATGTACATATATATACATATATATGTTTCATAAATCAAAGTTCATTATGTAAATTAAAATGGTGAGTCTTGAGCACTAGATTAATTTTTAGTGATGGCATAAGTATAAATATGTAATACAAGCTTCATTCTTAGTTTTCTAGATTAATAGCAAGAAATGTAAATATGCTATGCAAAGCTTAAATTTAAATATGAGGATGCAAGCTCTAGTTTTACATCTTTAAGTTTTAGGTGATGGCTTGAAAAGTAAATATGCTAAACAAGAAATGTAAACATGAATGCAAGTTCAATTCTTTATTTTAGTGCTCTAGGCCTTTTAGAGTATTTACTCTAAATCACATTTCAACTTTAAGGTTGAAATAGGTAGGCTTTGAGAATAATCATTTAGATGAAAATGCATGCTCTTGTTTTATCCTTTAAGCTTAAGTGATAACTTGGAAAGTAAATATGTTAGGCAAGGAAATGTAAATATGAATGCAAGTCCAATTCTTTATTTTAGTGCTCTAGGCCTCTTAGAGCATTTACTCTAAATCACATTTCAATTTTAAGGTTGAAATAGGTAGGCTTTGAGATTAATCATTTAGATGAAAATGCATGCTTTTGTTTTATCCTTTAAGCTTAAGTGATAACTTGGAAAGTAAATATGCTAGGCAAGGAAATGTAAATATGAATGCATTTCTTTAAGTCCTAGGCTCAAGATTACCACTTTAACAATATAACAATATCACTTGCTAAAAACTTTCTTAAAAGTGGAACCTTTAAGCTTTAAAGGTCAAGTAAATTATGGTTTTGCAACCAACACTCAAGATCCTCATCATCAAGCCATGGTTCCTTCATCATATAGGCTACTAAGGCCTAAATCAAAGAGAAAAGAAAAGGAAAGGAAGAAGTCGAAATGTAGAGGAAGAAAGGAAGATTTCAACATTTTAACACCTTAAAACAAGGAAAGAAAAACAAAATTTTTTAAAACAACTCCCTACCTAAGATGTTTTTCTTTTTTAAAAAGAGAAGCTTGGTCTTGAGATGAGAAGAACAAATCCTATTTGGTGCTAGATGAAGGTTTCGACCAAGAGGAGAAGAAAAGAAAGAAAGTTAGTCTTGGGTTCTTGATCTTGGAAATGGAAATGTTATGTGTTTAAAGGAATATGTATGGTAGTTGTGTGGTGGTTTGAGGCTTAGGAAATGGTGGAGGATGGTGATTCTTGGAAGAATGAAGAAGAAGAATTCTTGGAGCTTGAGAAAGAAAGCTTAGAAGTTGTGAAAAATGAGTAAAGTGTTGTAAGCTTTCCTTGATGCTTATTTATAGAAAATGAAACACAAGGCAAGGAAGAGAAAATATCTCTTTGCAAGATATGGCTTTGGGTATGGCTAGGTATGGTTTAAGGCATGGTTAAGGTATGGGCAAGCATGATTCAAGGTATGGCATGCATGATTCTTTAAGCTTAATTTTAATTGAATTTCAACATGTGATGGATGATTTTGGGGGAGTGGCCGGCCATGTTTAAGGCTTAATAGGGGAGGAAAATCTCATTTTTAATGTTGGTTTACAAGTGTGTTTAGGAGTTGATTTGGTTAGGCCATGGATTAGGAGTTGTAATTTGTGTTTTAGGTGAGATAATGAGTAATTAAGGTGGTTTAAGACAAGACTAAAGAGTGGTCTTGCTTGATTAATGCAAATCCACCTTTATTAGGGAGGAATCTCATCATGTGACAACTTCCATGATTTAAGGAATTGATTAGAATCTTACTATTCATGAAAATGTGACATAAAGTCTTTAAATCAAAAAAGGATTTTGAGCTTCTCTAAGCAATCTTAGGTTCTAATTAACCTCAATTAATTATTTTGACTATAGATTGGTAATTAGAATTTACTAATCTTTAATTAGAGCCTAATATTGTTTAGTTTTTGCTAATCACATCATTAGGCCCAAAATGCACTTAGCTAGGGGTAAAACGGTAATTTTTCACAAAAACCTCCTGGAACTACCCGGTTTTAACCTAACATTAAACATTACTTAAAAATCTCATTTAAAACCTTTTGGTGAAGTGACTTAACCGACACGTAAATAAATGTTCTTACCTCCAGGGGCATTTTAGTAATTTTGCGCATCGGAACTCAAAAATGAGATTCTTCTGTTCTATTACCACACATAACACATATAATCCCCTATGATCATCAAAACGTCCCCTTGAGGATGGCCAAGGCCGGTGATCTTCATTTTCCAAGTAAAATGACCTCAGGGCATTTGGTCATTGTACAGGGAAAAATCCGTTACACCTTTGTTGGTTTTTTTTAGCTTGATGGTGAGTCCAAGAGATGAGGTTCTGGAACCATGGTGTTAAAGGACTCTAAAGCTAATTTCCATTTAGTTAAGATTGATTGGGGTTGAGAGTTTGAATCTTTAAAGTCTTGAATGAGCTCTAATAAGATATATAAATTGACTTGTATCATGTTTATATTTCAAGCTCTTGCATCTAATATGTTTATGTTTCAATGCCTTGCATATCATCCCCTTATAATAACAAATGACTAAAAATGAGATTGCATAGTGTAACGCCCGATTTCTTGTTAAGTACAAATGACCGAAATGCCCCTGAGGTCATTTCTACCGAAATTAAAGGGACAGTTGCCCCGGCAACCCTCGAATGGGTCAACTCGATGTTTGAAGGGGATTATGCTGTTATGAATGATATCCGAGGAGGAAACCTCGTTTCTAAACTTCGGCTCAAAATGACCAAAATACCCCTGCCTGTGTCTACATGGGTAAAAGATGCCGTTTGAGCCCGAACTTTTCCAAAAGTTTAGAATGATGTTTATGAGCAATGTTTGATGTTTAGTTGAGCAGAAAGGTCCAGGCAGTTTAGTGCAAAATTACCATTTTGCCCCTAGAACGTGTACAGTGCGCCTAATGAAGCAATCGCAAACCTAAGCAATATTAGGCTCTAATCGAAGATTAATTTATTTCGATAATTAATCTAGAGTCAAAATGATTTATTAAGGTTAATTAGAACCTAAGATTGCTTAGATAAACTCTAATTGTATTCTTTAAATTCAAGATTTCTAGTCATGGAATCTTGAATAGTGTTTTCTCTCTTTCCTTAAATTAAGGAATTGAGCCATACCTCATTTGACCAAAAGAATTATTTTAAATTACTAATCTAATAAGATCACCCTCCTAATCAAGTCTTGAAACACCTCAATTAACCATTTTCTCACCTAAACACTTGCTTACAAACTCCTAATCAAAAAGCCTAATCATAGAAACACTTAAACACATCCTTAAACCACAATTACATGAACAAAAATCCCTTCCCCTTGGCTGATGAGGGGCCGAAAATCTGTCCCCAAATGGTGCCACATGTTGAGTTATGATGCACTCCAAGCCCATGCCTTAGGCCATACCTTGCCCATGCTTCCAACCATGCTTGCCATGCCTAAGCCCATGCTTTGTAAGAGATATTTTCCTCCTCCCTTGACCTTGAAAAGTCATCAGCCATTCCCTCCCCAAATCAGCCAACATGTCTCATTTTTCTATAAATACCAAGCCTTGATGAACCTTGTCACACTTTGGTTCACTTGGTAAGTTCACACTTCTTGCAAATTCTCTCATTCCTCTCAAATTCCCTCAACTTGGCTGATTTCTTCCTCAAGACTCCAAAAGGATTTCCTTCTCCTTCCATCTAGAAAACAAAGCTTTCTTACATCTCTTCAAGACTTCTTAAGGTAGGGGTTAAGTTTTGATGATTTTTGTTTGTGTTCTTCAAGAAAGTTCTAGTTTTTCTCTTGGTTTCAAACTCCTTTTCCTTCCTCTTTTTTTTTTCGGCCAAGAGGCCTTCTTACAAAAAGAATGTGAGCTTGATGATGAGGTTTCAAGATAATGATTTGTTGTTGTCATGTGAGAAACCTCTAAAGCTTGAAACAACTTGGTCTTGGACCATACATGCTTGGATTTCCTTTCTTTTCTTGGCTTAAGTTTTGGTTTTCCTCTTCCTCTTCCCTTAAGGATTTCAGTTTTTCTCCTTTGGATTTGAACAAAGTTTGTAAAAATATGTCTAGTAGATCACAAAAGTTTTGTTAAGAAAGTTAATCCCATGATTTCAAAAGCTCTAAGCTTACCCTTGCCAACCTTAAAGTTGGTCGGCGTTCTAGAATCCGCGCTAGATTGAAGCCTATGAGCAATAAAATAAAGAATATGACTTAGTTCTTGTAGTTTTGTTTAGACAAAGTGATGAACTTTGGGTCCATTTCCTTAAGCTTGATGATGAGTTCAAACCTTAAGATTTCTCTTGAAGTCTAGGTGCTAAGAACTCTAAAGCTTGCCTTATGATACATAATGGGTTGAGGTTTATGTTCCTCTAAAAGTCTTGCAAGAGCTCTAGCTAAGACAAAAACAAGATGCATTCATGTTTAAATTTATGTCTTGCATCTCATGTTTATTTTGATGCTATCACTAATTTCACAAGAGTAAATGAATGAACTTGCATTACCATATTTAAATTCCCAAGCTTGCATTTCATGTTTATATTTCAAGTCATCACTTAATCCTTAAAGATAATAATGAAGTTGCATCTCATATTTATTTTATGCTCTCACTTTACTTTCTAATGAAGAGTAAAATAAAGTGCATGGCATGTTTAAGATTTTGTCATCACCTAAATACTCTAGAGCTCAAAGACTTGCCCTAAGTATCCTAAAAAGGAAACTCCATTCAAAAAGAAATGGATGAGTTTTGGTATGAACCAACAATGGTTTGATTTTGTAAAATACATGAATAATTTTCAAGGAAATGTTGGAAAATGTTTTATGAGGTCTCAAGAGGTTTAAAATAGTTTGGAATGTGTCAAAATCATGTTTTCTCAATTTTAGGTTCTGGTAATCGATTACCACCCATGTAATCGATTACCAAAGGTTTGAAGGACTTTTGGTTTGGTAATCGATTACCAGAAGTGTGCGATTACTAGGCTTTTCATGCCCAGACCTCTGGAAACCCTATAATCGATTACATTATAAGTAATCGATTACCATATGTCCTTTACTTTTCCGAAACGATTAACCCTAAGTAATCGATTACCGTCGTATGTAATCGATTACCCTATGTTCTTTACTTTAAAAGTTAACCCTCGTAATCGATTACCATTATGTGTAATCGATTACCGTTGTTTGAAAACCAGAATGAATTGAGCTCCTGGTAATCGATTACTAGGAACATGTAATCGATTACCAGAACACCTTTTGTTTCAGAAACATTCCAAGAGAAAACTAGTAACTTATATGCATTTCAACCCAAGAGATTATGTGATCTTATGGGTTCATGATTTGGTTCTATGTTTGGCTACTATATAAATGCTGTTCTAAGGTGTTAAATGTGTAAAATTATGTTGAGTGAAGCAAGGATCGATTTAGAGAAGCTAGTAAAGAATAAGTAACTAAAAAGGGACTTGAGATGAGAATTCTAGAACACCTTAATACAAAGAAGTGCAAATCTGTTCTAGCATGATTAATTCAGGGATAAATGATTCATAATTAGTAAGACATGTACAAGATCCCTTCATAAATGATTAGGTGCTAATTTCTAAGTATAAGATGATGATAAGAGATCTAAGTGGTTTATAACTTAGAGAACATGCCTAGGAATCCCTCATAATTGATCTAAGAATTAATTATGGAGCCTTAGGCGAAGATGGATCTTAAAAGGGTCGCGAATGGAGATTCTAGAGCCCTTAAGCAAATGATATATATTTTTGCCCTTTTTTTGTTGAGTGGTCGTGGAATCTTGGTGAGTTCAAATCTTAGAGGAAAAGTTTAAGTGCCAACCCCTTGAGGGTAATAATAATGCAAATACAAGTTTAAAGCCCGAAAGGGGCAAAGCATAAGATACTATGAGATAGGTGGACGAGAGAGTATGATTATGATGATGAACCTCGTGCACACTTATGATGATGTGATTATGTTAGTTCCTTGAGCATGAAACTTTATATGCATAATTTGATGAAATGTTGTGTTTGAGATGCATAATGTTTCAAAGATATGAATGAAATTGAGAAATATGCTCATGTGAACTAGAAAGTTGTGGCAATGAGAAAGTTCCATGAAAATGATGCATGTGACTGAAATTATGTGGCATGACTCAAATTTGAGGAAATTCGGAGAGTAGTGTTATGCCGCCGAATTTTCGTCAAATTTGAGGGACAAAAGAAAGTTTTTGAGAAATATGAAGTTTAAAGTTATATGCCGAGACGCATTTCTCCTGGTGAGGAGAAAGTAAACAGTGGGGTATGGACGTCGAGCCATACCGAAGCGGCAAAGTCATGGTCTTAACCGTCGATGCGTTTCGAAGAAGGAGAAAGTCCCATGATGGGTGATCCTCAGGCCCCTACCGTACTCTGGAGTCGGGATTATGATATTTATGATTCGCTTATCAAGAGGATAAGTAAGAACTAGTGACGACTAGTTAAGGTATGAGCTCATAGCCTAGCTTAAGGGGTGCGGTTACTATATTATTGGTGACACAAGTATGAGAAAAGGAAAGATGTTCAAAGAAAAGTTTCATGCCACACAAATGTTGTTTGAATTATTGTTTGATTTACCTAAAGTGCTACCATGCATCCATGAAACATTATGTTGCATACATGCATTAAGAATCATTATAAAAGACATGGACCTTGGACAACGACCTTTGTGAAAACCTCATAATGAACCTATGCATGCTCAACCTTTTCATAATAAACCCAAGGTTCCTGGGACGTGAACGATGGCACTAGGATAGAGGACTTCCTCCTGAGATTCTTTAGTAGAATTCTCACCCTTCTCTTTCTTTCCGTTACGTCTTCAATATCGATGGCGTCGTTCGTGATTTTCATTGACCCGCCTACATGGGAGGTGCACTATGACCCCGAGCATCAGTCCTACCACTTCAAGGGTCATTGCGAGGTGCGCGTTTTTGCATATGTGGGACGCCCTTTTGCTTCCCCCGTCTCCAGCTATCACTTCGATCCGACTTCACCCTTTGGCGACGACCTGTCTTTGAGAGGACACGACCCAGAGATGGCAGACCGTCGTCCCCAACCTTCCTCGTCGAGGTACGCGGATATCCTGGTATGTTCCCGTCTCGATCAGAGGCTGATCCTCGGAGGGATCTTCCCTCGTTCCCTATGGGTCACGGAGGAGGTAGTGAGGACACGGTCACCGCGGAGGCATGCGAGGCGCGTTCGAGCAGCCGAGAGGCGACCACGACGCGGAGGCCATGCCTGCCCCTCGATTCCCATGCCTAGATCTCCGCTTCGTTGGGCTACATCCGAGGAGCTTCGTCATTCGCGGGCTACATCTCCCGGAGGACCGGCGTCACCGTAGGCTTGGAGTGGGAGGGTAGTGATAGTTGGGTGTTTATCTTTTGGGATTATTACCATGTATTTGTCTTTATGTTTCCCATTGTCCTGCAAGCTCTCCCACTAGTGCGGGTAAGACTTTATGTTTCTGTTATATTTCTATTGTGATGTACTAAACTATATTATCTAATGTAATGAGGAATGATGTTTATGATGGATGTGTTCTTTAATGTTTATATTCTGTATGTTTTATTTATTCTTCCGCTTCACGTTGTTTATGTTATGCGCAAAGGCTCGCACTTTGGTTTATATAAATCATTTCAAAAAAAATTTACCCGTATTTCCGCTAAGTATTTTATAAATGAATTTAAAGAGAAGTAATAACTAATAATTAGCCTTGATACGTCCTAGCGTATGGGGTTAAATATTAGGGTGTTACACATAGCATGTTTATAATTCTTGTCATCACCTAACTCCTAAGCTTAAAGACTTGCCCTTGTATCTTAAAATGGAAATCTTGATCATGGCTATTGAATATGATTTCAAAAGGGATGTTAATATGATGCTTTTGAAATGGTCTTGGAATGAAAGAGCAATGGCATTGTGATAAAAATTTGGTTTTTCAAATTTCAGGATTTTGGTAACGTTAAACAGCTTATGTAATCAATTACCAGGATGTTTCTTTGCAAGTTTTGGTTCTGGTAATCGATTACCAAGATGTTCTTTATGCCTAGAGTAAGATTACTGGTAATCGTTACCAGCTCACGTAATCGATTACAGGATGCTCTTGGTGCCCGGAACAAGTTCTGACTCGAGTAATCGATTATCAATGCATGTAATCGATTACCAGAACCCCAAATGTACAAATAAGTGTGTTCTAAGCAAGACAAAGTGGATTGGTAACCCTATATGTTACATACACACACACACACACACACACACATATCTGTTAAGCATCGCATATGCATTAGCTAAGTCCAGTTCTTGAAATCCAGCATACCTGGGTAGGAGCATGTTTACTGCTATAAGACAACAATTGATATTATGCTTATGGATAAATGCAAAGAGATGTGATGCATGTTTATGTGATCAATGACATGTTGATTTTGTGGCATGATGAGATTATGAATGAATGATTAAGATGCATGATCTGTGAGAATTATGAGCATGATATGTTAAATGATAAGTTAAGGTTATATGCTCACATTGGCATTTGTAAATAATATATTGAGATAATAGGTGACATAAGACATATGGAAATGATTCTCTAGACTCTAGGAACTAGTGGTTGGGAGGGTGATCCAGGAAAGGTGATCCTTTAGACTCTAGGAATTAATGGTTATGAAAGGTGAAAATATACCCCCTAACTTGCACTCTAGGAGTCGGGAATGTAGCTTATCAAGAGGATAAGTGTAGACTAGTGACGACTAGTTTAGGTATGAGCTTATAACCTAGAGCTCTCAAAAGGAAAGTATTAGGGTAGCCCCATGGAAAAAAAAGAATAAGAAGTTTAAGTCATCTAAAATAAGGATGGAAGATCATTTTACATTCTCTATGTTATGCCATTTACCATGATTCTATGATATCTTGTTTATGGTATCAACATGCATTCATGACTTAGTGTAACATCCCTTACTTTATGAATTGTCGCTGTCCCACAAACCAACACGGGTCTTTTCAGCGTGTTTGTCCTCACTCACACGCTTCCTGGAAAACTTCCAGGAGGTCACCCATCCCAAATTACCCCAAGTCAAGCACGCTGAACTGGAGTTTTTCATGATGGGCTACCGAAGAAAGATGCATCTTTGTGGCATAGGCGTACCAATCAATTCATATAAGCCATCTTAATGTATAGTCCATACCTATAGACTCAGATCCCTCTCATGGGTGTGTAATCGGTTCATTCATGTACCCCTCCGCTTAGAGGTAGGAGCCGCTCTTTGTCCGTGCCTTCTCGACAAACATCACTTCTTGCCTCGTCCCGGGCGTTATATGCCTACCGGCTTCCGCTTGGTTCATTCGCAAACCACACCGTCCTGGAGAGGTCAACCCTGATACCATAATGTAACACCCTACTAATTACTATATTCTCTCGAGTATTGACACAATAATTAGTAGCGTATTACTTACATCTGTGACCCATACTAGTCGAAACATAAGGTGATAAAGAAGCTTTGATGCATATGTTGCTACAACCATATTCACATATATAAACATCATGTCTGAGTTATGATATATACATCATAACAGGAAATAAACGGTACAACCCTGAAACTAGTCACGAACTCCATAGCCAAAAGGTTAGTCCCCCACCACATACCTAGCCTGCTCAAGTATTCGCGACAAAATACATATAGATAAAAACAAACGTGGGAATAATAATACATCATTCAGGCTGGTAAAGGCCTAATACTACACTACTACTATGTACATGCCAAAAGTCTCTAGAATCTCACATATTCCTAGGAAGCCATTGGCCATCGGCATAATAGCCTCATCTCCACCTGGGAGCCTGAGCCCTCAGATGGTCTAAGTCTGAAGAGGATGATGATGAAGGGTCGTACTGGAGGGCACAAGTGGTCCTGGTGGGGCTAAGAAAACATTTGGGGTGTGCCATGTGTAGAGGCACACCATCATATGGAAAACCGGGTTGAACTCGGGTAAATAGAAATGCTGAATGAACGGCTAAAGAATACATAGGCTCGCATCTTGGAATATGCCATAACGTATAGGAGTCCAGGTAGTCTAATGCCACTACCACTGGGCGAGTCAAAGAAGAATCACAAATGGCATCTTGGGATATGATTACAATACCACATATATGCACATAAGGATAAGAATATTATAAAATTCTCAGTAGGGTAGTTTCCGTCGGATACTATAGAATATACATAATGAGGTCATTCATATAAAATATCCATACAAAAGTTACAAGCATCAATACTAAAATACGTAAATCATGGGACTTTAGAACATCACTAGGAACAAGTCATGTGCTATTATTCGGAACCATAAGGTCAATTTCACTATTTTCCTCCTTTTATTAACATGGGGAAGGCTTAATTTGACATAAAAATGCATCTACATTTGATAGTTCCGTAAAGGACAATAACAGGACATGAGCTCATTCCTATTTGTGATCATCGGCCTTCATTTTTTCCATTTCCGAATCACACATAGTTCTATTCCTAACCAATACATTTATCGACTCATAAATTTTCTAGGGAAGTCCTTATTCTTGCCTTCCCTCTACATCTCATCTAAGCCTTGTCTCTATTTTCCCGTATGTTCAAACATGCACTTGTGAAATGTATATGTGCTCTTTTGTCATAGTTTCATGTCATGTACTTCTCTTTCTTTATCAAGGGCATGTATGCATCACATATAAGTATTCAATTACTTTAGAGGCTTATTCATATCTCATGAACAATTATTTACAACATCTAACATGCACTCATATGCCATACACTTGAATAGGTATCATTCTACCAATAGTTTTCAGCCAATACTACCATTCCAGCACTTTGGTAGATTTATCATTCTAATAACAACATTTGTTTGCCATATCAAATGGTCATTTAAAGAGTCACAAAAATTCTATGTGACACTTCAATATGTCTAGGATACCTTGTAAAAATTTCACAATAAACGGAGCTCCCTAGCCTTGTAACTAAAATATACAAATTCAGTGGTTGAAAGCCACTTATCCACAGCCCAGCCTAGGGTTCTTATAATTTTTAACACTAACAAATGATTGAATAAACTCACCATAAAATTCATAATGATACTTCAATATGTTATTACCTTCATGTAAAATTTTCAAGGATTCATTCAATCATTTGCTATGGCAATAAATTTGGACAATCTTAGTGCTTCAGTTTCAACAATTAGGACAACATCTGCCTCATTTTGGTTTATGATTTTTTTGAGGCACTAAACCTTAAGATCAACACCCAAGAAAATTCATGTAGTTATTATAACGTGTTAAATTCAAATATAATTTTTGTAGCTCATGAAAAGACCCACAAATATACAGAAAATTCGTGGACAATTCCTCTATAAAAAACCAAAAATAACAGGCAGCCTAAACTTCTTTTGATGAAAACCATTTTTTATCAACATCCAAACACACAACCAAAATTTATACATCAATATCAACATCATATCAGTCAATACAACCAGAATTTTTGGACATATCTCCACCCAAAACAGATCAGAAAAATTTGACAAGAAAAGGCACACAAACCCTACTTGTAGTAACCTAGTTGATCCTTTGCTCCAAGATGATCCAAGCTTGATTCTTTCCACTCCAAAGCTTCCAAACCAACCAAATCCTTCCTAAATCAGAGAGGAGTGAGGTAGCAAGATAAGGTTTGATGATGGATGGAGATTTTGTTCGATTAAATTTGTAGAGCTCAAGGTGTAGAACAAGTTTAATGAAAGAACTTTGAGGTTTCACCAACTCTAGGCTAGTGTTTTTGGGCTTGGAACTCAAGAACAAGCTCTTGAGGACAACAATGGTGGCTGGTCTCTTCTTTCCCTTCTGGCTGAATATGGATGATGGCTTGGAGAAGAATTTGTGACTAGGCTTCTTATAATTAATGCATGGAGGATATTTAGTAAAGTAATCATCATTTATGTAATAAAGCAAAATGGATGGCTAAGATTTAATCTTGGATTCCAAGATTAAATCTTGGCCTTCCACGTGTCTTACTAGATAGATACTATCCATTTGTGGTGATGGAAATATCTTTTGATGTTAAAAATCACACACAGAAATTTCACCAAATAGGTAAACACCTTACCCATAAACCCATACCAGAAAATTAATTCTAGGCATAAAATTGTCATTCCCACACATTTTTGACCTTACTCTCATATTTTCCTAACTGTAGGCACCTCTAGGTCCGAATCTCAAATTTCGGCAATCCAAGTGGGCCGCAAAATACTATTCACTCTTTTTTTTTTTTTTTTGCTCACTCATAGAGTCATTCTCATCACAACTACGTTCTGTTAGAATCTTAATATTCCCATTAACCATTCTTCAATCAATTTCTAAAGTAAAGAACTAGGATGTCACATTTCCTATATAAATGGTTTTGTTATGCTCTCATGAAGTATGGAAATAAGTCATTAGGACTCTTAGCTTAAGCTTAATATTCTTGATGTTGTTGTTGTTGGCTTTATGGTTAATAAAATTTGAATATGAAATATGCTAGTTGAGACTGGTCTTTTTATTGCAATTATTTTAGGCATTGTTTGTGTAATGCCGAAATGCAGAAGGGCCACTCACGGTGCAACAACAAGGAGTGACTCTTGGCAAGACCTCTAAGCGGAGGGGTACATGAATAAATCGATTACACACCAGAATAGAGGATCCTGACTGTGTAGGTATGAGACTATACCAGTTAAGGATGGCTTATATGAATTGATTTGTACTACCTATACCAACAAGATGCATCTTAATTTTCAGAGCTCATTACAAAAGAACTCACAGTTAAGTGTGCTTGACTTGGAGTTTGAATGGGTGACCTCCTAAGAAGTTTTCCCAAGAAGTGTGTGAGTGAGGACAAAGCATGCTGAAAAGTCTCGTGTTGGTTTGTGGGGACAATCATCAATCCATAAAACGGGGGGATATTACAAATGGTGTCACAGCCTGCACCTCCCAGGAATGTGGTTAGAGGACGATGTAACACCCTAATATTTAACCTAACACGCCTAGGATGTATTGAGATTAATTATTAGTTATTACTCTTTTGATCCACTCTTTAAATTCATTTTATCAAAATACTTACGAGAAATATGGGTGAAATTTTTCTTTTTGAAACATAAAACAAAACGTGAGCCACGCATCCTGGATAGGTAACATTATTCGCCCTGCATGAGAAAAGAGAATTAAAACAAACAAGTCAACAGTACCAACACATTGCACATCCAAATATTATAATATCACAAATGTTAACCATGCCATCAATAAGAGTTTTGTCAAATACAAATATCCGAAATAAATAATAAGCCAACACAAGCATAATAATCTAGCATAATATTTTTCCGCTCTCTACTCCTATTTAAGGGTAGCTCCAGATCAAAAAGCATCAGCATTCGTCACAAACATTGCCATCAACCTCTGAAAACGAGATGGAAAAAAAAAAAAAGGGAGTGAGAAACTTATAAAAAAATCTCAGTAGGATAGTTACCTCATAATGCATTGTTTCATCATCATCGTCCTCAGGAACCTTGGGTTTCATTATGAAAATGTAAGCATGCATAAGGTACTTTTATTAATTTCCAAATACCTTTAGCCGAGGTCCGTGTCTTTTAGCATGAATCTTAATATCATGAATGCAACATACTATATCATGAATGCATGTCTATACCATATGCAATAAAATACACATTGAATGAACATAACATAACATATGCAATTTATTCCAACATAGTTCATTCGTTTATATGACTTAAAACTTCTTATTCTCTTTTCTTTGGGGCCACCCTAATACTCTCTCTTTTGAGAGTTCTAGGTTATGAGCTCATACCTCACTAGTCGTCACTAGCGTATCTTATCCCTTTTGATAAGCTAAAGTCCGGCTTAAAGTATGGGTTAGGGGCAAGAATCACCTTTTCACCACTATAGTTTGATGGGTCCAAAGGATCATTTTCTCATATTTTCAGTCACCATTTAAGTCTTAGCATGTTATATTAAGATGCAGTACATAATGCATAAATATCATAACTCATCATACATCTTCATTTCATGCTCATAAAAACTTTATAAAATTACGTATCTCAATGAATCAAATATAACTATAACATGCCATATAAATTTCAATACATGAACATAGCCATCTCAAGATATCATTCACATTCATTTTTATCAAATTATCAATATTTACGCATAAGCCCCAAAAGGGGTGAAATTGCAATTTCTCAAGGGTTATGGGTCAAAGTGCAAAGTTGCTAAATTTTGATATTTTAACAAAGGCCAACACTGCCAAAACTATTTCTAAATGTTATACATGATATTTTAAATACATAGACATATCAAATTGAATTACTAACTCTTAAAGAATCCTTTGATTACATAATTGAATAACCTCAAATTAGTAGCAAATATTTATAATTCTAGAACTTTCAAAATTTACAAGTTTTACATATTTCTAGTTACTAGTTTTTCATTGATCTTATATCAAGATGTTAAAGATAGATAAGACTTTTAAAATAAAATCACTTTAGGCCTACCTTAATCATGAGGCCGATTTATACATTGAAAGAATGTTCATGATTAAAATTTTCACTTAAAATAAAAGGAGCAAGTCTTGAGCTTTAGAGATTTAGGTGATAACTAGAATCATAAACATGCTATGCAACCTCATTTTAATCTTGTCTTTATAAGGTGATAACTTGGGAATATAAACATGATATGCAAGGCTTTGAAATAAACATGATATACAAGTTCATTTCCTTATCTTTAAGATTTAAGGTGATGACTTGAAAATTATACATGATAATGCAAGGCTCAAAAATTAAATATGATGTACAAGTCGATTTGCTTATCTTTTAGAATTTAGGTGATAACTTGAAATATAAACATGATGAAAGAGCTTGAAATATAAACATGATACAAGAGCTTGAAATATAAATATGATGCAAGTTTATTTACTTATCTTTAAGGATTTTGGTGATGACTTGAAATATAAACATGAATGCAAAGCTTGAAATTAAACATGATGCAAGTCCATATTATTATCTTTCAAGAATTAGAGTGTTTGCTTGAAATATAAATATGAATATGCAAGGCTAGAAATTTAAACATGATATGGAAGTACTTGTAACATAAACATGGATGCAAGTTCCTTTTACATCTTGTTAATCTTCAAACTCAAGACTTCTTAAAGAATAAATTCTTTGACTCCAATAATCTTAAAGAAAATGAAAGTGAGCTTTAGAGTTCTTATTACCATGGTTCTAAGAACCTTATTTCTTGAACTCATCATCAAGCTCAAAAGAATCGTTAGAGAAAACTAACGATTTTTCCATAAAACTTTTGATAACAAAACTAAACCTTGGGCTTTAGAGGTTCATTAAGTGATGGATTCATAAACACCATCATGATTCCTCATTATCAAGCCATGGTTACTAACAAGCCATAGAAACCGAAACTTTAAGCAAAGAATCAAGAGAAAGAACATGAAATAAACTCCCTACCAAGTTGTTTCTTGTTTCCAAAAGATAAAGCTTGATCTTATATGAAGTAAGAAGAAAAGAAATCTGATGCTATGGTGATGATAGGTTCAGCCAAAGCTTGATATAGTGGAGGAAGGATTTTTCTTTTGTTTTTGTGATTGGCAATGGAAATGTTATGTGTTTAGGAGTTGATTTATGGTTGGAATGTGTATGCTTGAGGTTTAGAGGTTAATTAGAGGTTGGGAACGGAGTTTCTTGAGTATGAATAAGGAAGAAGAAGAAAGCTTGAAATATTGAGAGAATTAGAGAACTTTGAGCAAACTTTGAGTAAGAAAACTATCAAGAAAGCAAGTGCTAAGGCTAAGAGAGTTTGTGTATGCATTTTGGTCATGGAAAGCACCTATTTATAGCCATTTGGGGGCTGTATGGACATGCTAATCAGGCTGGAAAAATGGAGTTTTATTTCAATTTTTAATTATAGGAAACATTAAAGAAAAAAAGCATAATTAGTGGTAATAGTTTTATTTATGTATAATGGATGAAAAACTCCAAAATTTGGTACTAATGGGGGACAAAGGTGGCTGATTACCCTATAGTGGAATTGAGTAGGATTTCTTGTGATTAAATATGGCCTTAATTGGTGGAAAAGAATACTTAAAGAAATGGTATTTTGGTTGGATATGTTTGCAAGTGTATGGTTGTTGAAAAAATATAAAAACATGGCTGATTATGGATCATGAAGTGGTGCCATTTCTGATTGCATTAGGATCAGATTGGCTTTTTATTTTTTAGTGGGAAATCATGTATTAGATGTTCAATTACTTTAGTAAAAGGTTAGGAATCAATAGGTTAGTGAAAAGGGTAAAATGTCAATTGTTTAGGTTAATTCAAGACAAGGTAAAGTAAATAATCATACATTAGTGAATGAAGTTAATTTCAAGTAGGTAAAAATCAATTTGTAACATAAATTCAAAACTTAAGATAAAAAAATATAGTTTTACTAGATTTTACCTAAGCAACCCACCGTAAACTTGATATAATACATTCTTGTAATTAAGGAAAAGAAAACATAATTTTTCCTTAAGTAAATATTTTAGTTACCTCAAGTAATTATTTTTAACCCTAGGTAATTAATTTTTAACTCTAGGTTAATGATTGAAATCAACTCGAATTGAATTAGAGTTAAAATTGCCTTAATTACTTAAGTAAAACTCATTAAGCATTCACTAGGGGCAAAAGGGTAATTCACGTAAAAACTCTGTCTTTCTAAACTTTTGGGTGAAAGGGATTCAAAAGTTACATCATTTCATGTAAAGTTACCGTAGGGTAAAATGGTAATTTTTCACAAAATACCTCCGGCTTAATTGTTGTTAAACATTTACTTAAAACATCATTTAAAACCTCTTGGTGAAGTGGGTTCACGGCATGTAAATCAGTGTTAATTAACCAGGGGGCATTTCGTAATTTTGCGCATCGAAACTCAAAAATGAGATTCTTCTGCTCTATTAACACACATAACACATATAATCCCCTATCATCATCAAAACGTCCCCTTGAGGATGGCCGGGACGTTCTCGTTCTGGGTAAAATGACCTCAGGGGCATTTTGGTCATTTTACATGTCGGAATTAGGGTTGCGACCCTCGCACGATCAATTCAAATTTCTCGTAACATCTTCTCTAATGTTATATTCCTTTATTGAGGATTATTAGACCTGAATTTCATGTAAGAATTACCTAGGGTAATTCGGTAATTTTTAGAGGAGTAAAAATTAGGGCGTTAGGACGAACAAGCGAAAGCTGGTGGGCATGTAATGCCCGTGATGAGGACAAGAGTGATCGCCGATGTGAGAAGACAGGGACAAGGAGCGGCTCCTAAGACCCCATAAGCGAGGGGTACATGAATAAACTGATTATATACCAGGAATGAAAGGGATCATGAGACTGTATAGGTATAAGACTATGAGTTAAGGATGACTTATATGAATTGATTTGTACTACTTATACCAACAAGATGCATTTTTTTTTTGGTACCCATGAAAGAAATCCATGGTTAAGTGTGCTTGACTTGGAGCAATTTTGGGATGGGTGACCTCCTAGAAAGTTTTCCTAAGAAGCGTGTGAGTGAGACAAAGCACGCTGAAAGACCCATGTTAGTTTGTGGGATAGTTAAATCCATAAAGTCACAGGGGATGTTCAGTTTTTGTTTTTGCATTTATTTATTCTTAATTAGATTGTTAAATTGTTTGAAAT
Organism: Dalbergia oliveri; assembly: GCA_030441495.1. Classification (NCBI taxonomy): domain Eukaryota; kingdom Viridiplantae; phylum Streptophyta; class Magnoliopsida; order Fabales; family Fabaceae; genus Dalbergia; species Dalbergia oliveri. The sequence continues at coordinate 33,058,180 of JAMLFY010000004.1, read as the reverse complement.
ATGTTATTGGATGTTACCAGAATAGGGAGTGTTCCATGGCTTGTGACATGACACAAATCATTGTAATGCAAAGTGAGTTCAAGCATTACTTGTTAAGTGAAAATCCTAAGCTTTATCATTGAAGTACATAAAAGTTGTGGTTATGTCTCTTAATAATTTATGAGACTTTCCATTATGTTGCATGGTAAGATATGAGAGAGTTAAGTTAAAAGTTTACGTGAAGTTTCCCCTTCTAACCCAATTTAAATTTAGCGATGGCTAGTTAGGTTGAACTTTTTCTAGGCGATAGGTGATGTGGAGTACTAGTGATAGTTGAATCACTAGGGCGATGATATGGCGAGTCAAGGTGACACGAGAAAGGGTGGCATGTTTAAGAAAAGACAATCTAAAGAAATAAAAGTGTTAGAGAATGTGTCATATCTTGTTTCCTCACATATTATGTATTCCTCATGCTAGATGTTTGACATGTTAGAAGTATTATGCTTTTCATTTTATTATTGGTTAACCAAAGGATTTTCTTAAGATTCAAAATATGTGTCACTTTGAAATTGTAGTTTGTGAACTAATTAAATGAATTAAAGCATGCCAATTTGTTTCATAATCAAATTGAAGTGACTGGAGACAATAATGATGGCATTTGAATGTTTTTATATGACTACTAAGTTTCCTTTTGGATTCTCACCCTATTCCTTTGTTTTTCCATATCGTCTTTAGACGAGCTTGCTAACATTGATGGAAGGGTTCCTTGAGTTCAGATTGAGATTTTCTAGTGTATGTTTGAGAGTTTGGATGTTATCTTTGTTGCCTATCTTTATTATGTTCTCATACGTAGACTATTGCTTCTTGGACTTATGTTTCTATTATGTATTAAGAGATTTTTTTTCTATTTCGGATTAGTAAATTTAAGACCAGTTTCTAATCCTGGCTCTTAGTTAGGATTTGTTCATTATAACACCTGAAAATCATTTAAAAATTAATTTGAGCTTTGTTAGTCATAATTTCAAAAATCTAACAGTTTAGTAATGATGAGGGTGGCTCAACGAACCTATAAAAAAAAAAATTTCAGGCCAGGGTGACTAGTAACCTTGGCCAGACCAAATGCGAAACCTAAGTTAAAACTGGAAAATGCTTGGGATTAAGAAAGAGAGGGTTATATGCTCGTTGAGAAAAGAGAGGGTTAAGGTTAGAAATGGTAAGGAATAGGAAGTTATACCTGGAATTAATTTCGGGTAATGTTTGACTACCCGGGTATGGTGTTTTACCCGTTCGGTAGAGTTTTGATGTGCGGTTTTTAACACGTACAAGTTACTTGGTGGCCAAGTAACCTTTACCAACCACTTTATGCCAAGTGGATGGCAAGGATTAAAACATGAAAAGCAAGTTTTAATATTGACCTTTCATTTATTATATTTTACCGGAAATCAATATCTCATCCGTTAATGAAAATTTGATGTGCAATTTTAACACTGAAAAGCTACTTGCTCCCCAAGTCAAAGTGAGCCACTTATCTTGAGCCAAGTGGATGGACAAGATTCATTCTTTGACTATCAAACCAAATCCTAGCCATCCATTTCATTATTTCTTTTTTAATAAGAAATAAATACACATTTTGACTACTTAATTACTATATCTAACCAAGATAAGGAAAAATCACCAACCTTATCACTCCAACATCATCAATTTCGGCCAGCATACTCCAAGAACCTATCTTGCATTATTCTTGCTCCCAAACCTTCATTCTTGCTTCCAAATCCCCAAAACACTAGCTCAAAATCACTAAAATACCAAGATCCCTTCATAAAACTTGTTCTACTCATCAACATCTATCAATCCAACCGATTGGAATTTGAAATCCTCACCACTTCTCACTTCGATACCTCACCTATTACTGCCTAAGGAAGAGTTTGGTGTTGGTTTGGTGACCTTGAAGTGAGCAAGATTACTCTTGGAACATCCTTGAAGCCAAGATCCTTAAAGCCACCAAAGTAGGGCATTTTAAACCTCTTTTACTTCAAATTTATTTTTCTGATTTGCTTACTGATTTGGCTGAATATTTTTGTTGTATTGGTTGATGATATGTCAATATTGATGTGTTAATTTTGATGGAGTGTTTGGATGATGTTAGAAATCATTTTGTGAAAAGGGATTTTGAGTCATGCTCCTGGATTTTTAGTTTTTACATAGGCAGCACTAAACTGAATTTTCTGATACTATTGTGGGTATTTTCATGAGCTAGAAAAATATATGTTGAAAATAACATCCTAGGCTAGTTCCACAAATTTTTTTGGTCTCTGATTTTGACTCCTAATGCTTGAAAAAAATTAAACAAAGTGAACTATGTGCTACCTGGATTATTGGAACAAAAGCTAACATAGCAAATGATTGATTTTTCCTTTGAAATTTTTACTGAGTGTTGACAACATCATGAAATGTAATTGTGATTTTTATTTTGAATTGATTCAATCATTTGCTAGGGTTAAAAATTATGAGATTTGGGTTTAAGCTAGAGGTTAAGTGGTCCTGACCACCAAATTTGTTAAATTTTTTTAACATAGTCAAAGAACTCTTTTTGCTTTGAAATTTTTATGGAGTCTTGTGATTCATTGAAGTGTCTTAGATAATTTTTATAGCCTCTGAATTGATTATTTGATGAACAAATAAATTTGTGCTACAATGGTATGAAATCTGCCCATTGTGGAAATGAAACAATGCTTTGAATTGATAATGTAATGACATTTTGGTTCTAGTATGACATGAATACTTGATATTGAATAGTTGGCCATGTGATTTGTGACACATAAATGCATGCTAGAGGAAATAAAGAGTGGTTTATGAGACAACATTGGAATTGCATTGTGAATGAAATACCTACATGTGGCTTATGCATGCATTTGGGAAAAGAGAAAGTACTTGATGCAATTATATGAAAAAGAGAATATATAAATTTCAATCATGCATATTCTGACATATGGACAAAATAGAAACAAGACTTAGATTGAATTAGGGGAAGGAGAAAGAAAAACTTTCCCAATTTATTTTGAGTCGGTAGACGTATTGGCTAGGAATAGATTCTAATGTGATTTAGAAATGGAAAAAAATGAAGTTCGATAATCAAGTATAGGAATGAGCTCATTCTTGATAATCAATCTATTTCCCTTAAGTGGTGTGATCCACTATAAATACCATTCGTATAAACTATCTATTGTGGAATTGTCCACAACAAATACCCGTTGGGTATGAACCTATGTCAATGAAAAGAAAAATGAATTGATTTGATTTTTGTGGCCATAAGTGAAACCAAGTCACTTGGGATAATTTCACTACATTTAGCATATGCATAATCATATTATATGTAATCTCTTGATTAGAATTACTTATTATGTGTTTGAGCTTCATGACATATGTGCACCAAGTGATTGATTGTAAAAGCTACCAACTTCGGAAGGATGATTTTAGAACTTTAAAAATGAATCTTTAATGTGTATTGCATGATCACATTTTCTTGATAAACTAAAGTGGCTAGGCGATGACGATGACATTATGAGTGTGTAATTGGGGAGTTGCCCTACCTGAGAATTATATAATTCTCACCCCTATGTGTTTTTGTGTTCAGGTGTCGCCTCCAGGTTGATCTAAAGAATAATGGGGCTGCTACGTGAAGAGCTGGAGCTGCAGTAGTTTAGTAGTTGATATTTCTACTTTATTGTACTTAGTTAGAGTTATATGTATGTAAATGAAATAGAGAACATATCGTACTAAAGCTCTTAGAAGAGCTTCCTCTTGTACTTAGCTATGTATTCAATAAATTTTGTGTTTCTTTGTTATACATTTTAATAGAATTAGTATTAGTTACTTCACGATTCAATCGATCTTGCTATAGATAACTAAGAAAGGTTTGCTAATTTATAAGTAACAACTCCTAAGCATAATGTCATGACTTAAGGATGACATTGTACTTGGGAGGATGTTACATTCATGTTATGCTTTCATATAGGATTCCTTTATGTTATGTCAAGCATTGGGTTTTAATAGGTGTAAGTGTCCTTCATGAACCCGGGTCCTTTATGATACTTTAGTATTTACTATATTATAATATGACTACTATGCTTCTTGAAGTATGAGACTATGTGGATGGCTTATGAGAAAACTGATTGTTATGTCTAGGAATTATTTTTATTTGTGTGTTTGGTTGAATGAGGATTTATCTTTATAGTTTATGATATGTTTCATGTATTTGCATTAATGCACGAGGCTCTTGCCATTTTAAGTTTTCAAACAAAAAAAAAATTCACACTATTTTATGCTATAAGTATTTTGAAAGAAATCCTAATGAATAAAATCAAAACGTAACTAACTAATAATTAGCTAATTATGGCTTAAGGACAAGAAGCTAATTATTAGGGTGTCACAACTCTTGCTCCCAAAGTCAAGTTGATTCTGGAAGCACAATCTTGGCTACCAATGGTGAATTGGTTTAAGTTTATAACTGAACTTTTGGTCATTGTTAGTGTTTTCCTAGCATTTTGTAAATTTTTTATAAAATTCTAGAATGATTTATTCTTAATATATGCTTTCACGAATTATGCCAATGTTAGAAAAAATATTATTTTTTACATTTATTATGAAAATGTTATTTAGAAAGCTCATACGACCTTACTTGTTGTCCGTATGCTTTTGAACTATTTTTCTAAGTTTATAAAATATATGAAATCCCGGTTTAGTATAAACAACATAAACATTTGATTATCATGAAAACTGGTTTTTAGCTAGTAATTAGTGAGAAATAGATCAAATAGTGAGTTAATGGCTACATGATCGTTAACCTTTATATCAAGTGGTCTGCCAGAGGACTAGGTCAATCCTAGTCATAGTTATGGAACCCATAAGGTGTCCACATTATGGGATGTAGTTAGGTGCCCTTTAGTTTCAGTGATCAGCTAGTATAATTAATTTATTCAATTCAACTCATGTTTCTCCATTAGTTACCGTTTATGAGTCCAACTAAAATATATTTTTCAATATAGTTATATATATTTAAACATTAAAACGTTTTATGTTATCTGCAAGTAAACTTTATATATTATTTGTTGTTGTTCCATGTGCGTTGTGAGTGGAGACCCACTCATTGATTTTTTATGAGCTCACGCTTATTTTTCCTCCCTTATAGAATATAGCAATAAGTTCAGCTGCACCATAGGATCCATCTTGGTAATGTTGCAGGTTCTTTTGGGTGAGCTTCGCTTCAAGAGTAAAACTTATAATAAGTTAATTCTTATAAATTTTAGTAGTGCTCCAGTAATTGTATAGACAGGATCCAGACATGCATAGTTTTATATTTATTTATTTTCAACTTACAATTATTTTATTAATTATATTTGACTATGGCCAGATTAGTATTATATAGTTTTATATTTAGGATTTATGTTTTGAAGATACTTCAGGATTATAATTTTTCAATTGATATTGGATTATTTGGAGTTGATTTATAATGATCATTTATGCAAAATTTAAGCTTTGGAATGTAAATATATCTTATTATGCATTTTAGCCGTCATGTTACCAGAGGCTTTCGTGAAGATCTAGTCTCTCACATGTCGGTCACATTCCTAAATTGGCTTGTGACAATGTAGGCCTCATCTGGGTCATCTTCGATTTTAGTTAATATTTTGATTGAAAAATGAGTTGTATATATTCAAGATTTGCTCCATAAACCATATGGAAGGTTAGCTCTCATTGTGAATTGTGTGCTTATAGTAAGTTTAGAATAGAAGAATATCAATGTTTTTGTTGGTGTTGTGAACTAGTTGAGAACTCTAGCGGGCTGTACTAGGTCTATGTATGCTGGTTAGTTTGTTGTATAAGTTTTCAATATAGAGAAGTGAAAAAAAAAAGCAGAAACTCTCCCATTTTCGTAAGAATTTTCAAGGCCTAAAGGATGCCAACTTCTCTAATGCATCTTCGCAATGTGACCAAGTCAATTGTGACATTTACTAATGACTTTTTACCAAAAGGAAGGAAACATTATATTTTTATAGTTTTGTTAAAAATGGAGCAAAAAATCAAACATTTTTTTTAAACAAAGGCCTAAACCATTAATAAATAGTAGTATCAATCTTTGCAAAATAGCACATTTGTAAGCTCCAAAAGTGATAAATGATAACATAATCCAATTAAAACATAAATGATTATAGAGACAAAGATGAATATGCTAAACTACAAAGACATTAATAGTTTTTGGGAATGTAATTGGTACTTATTGTAAGTAACTGATAAAAAAGTAATAACATAATATTAATCAATTAAATTCAAATGTAACTCTCTCTTTTAACCTCATACACCACATATATAAATATACATATAAAGAAGCTTACTTTGTCTAAGGTCCTTCAAGATAACAGTTAATAATTAATACTGAAGCATTTCCTTACTTTTGCATCACTAAAAGATGGCAAGCCTAAACATCGAATCACTCGTGATCTTGTTACTTATGTGTACATCATTCAAGTTACTATATGTCAAAGAATGCATTGGTATCAGCATCATTGGCATTAGAACCTCAACCTGATCATGAACCATTGGAACATTGTACGACTATGCTCACAGACAAATGTAGAAATGAGACTTAAAATTATATTTCAAAAGAGGGGAAAACAAAAATGAGTAGAGATTGTCTTGATCACTTTGTTAAACCGTGCAAGGAGTTTTCAATCGATAGAAAAGGGAAAGGTTGGCGAACTTTGTTCAAAATTGGTAAAGAGATTGCTAAAGTGAGTGAAGGTGCCAATGATCAACAAAATACACAACAGTAAGAACAATAACCTCAATTGGTCACGATTCTAAGAGAACTACTTCTTCAAAAGCGAAATCAAAAGCAGAACCCAAAAAAGAAGCATAAATTTGTTTTATAATGTACTTTTAATAATAAAAAAAGTTATTCGATTATGATAAATATAGAAGTACTTTTCTTATAAAATTATAAATGATGAGGATATGAAAAATTAAGGTCTTAAGAAATATGGTTAGATGGAAATGTATATTCTATACACAATAAATATTTTTAAAAATTAAAATTAATTTATAATCATTCTTTATAATTTAAAATAATTTAATTAAATGTAATAATTAAAAACTATAGCTAACCAAAAAATTTATTTTAATAAAGGGGTTTTATATGTACGAATAAAGAGTATATTACATTTATATGGTTTCATATGGGATGTTCAATTTCATTTCCATGCTCAATTCAAACACCATACAAGTCGTAAAAGATAATATATGTGTAATAATTCATGTTCATTTTTATTATTTTACACTCATTCATTTTTTCATATACATATATCTATAGTATGACTTATTATTAACAAAGGATAAAGTTTCATTTATGTTCTTCATGTTTTATCAAGATTTTTATTTGGTCCCAAAGGTGTATTTCGTTCAATTTCATCTCTAATGTTTGAAACATGTAAATGAGACCCAAATTTTAAACGTAAACTCGAAATTTTATATTTTATCATGATCTCACCGGTAATATGACATTTTTTATTTTTTATGACCTTTTGATTTGATAATTTGGCCTCTACATCAATTTTTTCATCTATAATTTGAATGTTATCTATTGAAAGGGAAAGATTGAAATGTTTTGAAAGTGTTAAGTACATATAAAGAATTAAAGAAATCCAAAAATTAAGTCAAAATCTTGGTAAAATACAGAGATGTAAGTGAAGTTTTACCCTAAAAAATTGGAAATAATATTTTTTTTCCACAAAAATCATAATCTCAAAATTCTATAAAGTAAACAAAAAGAAAAAAAATAATCCATTTGTCATAAGTAAGACATGAGTACTGTTTTTTTTTTGATGATTAAAATCATTAAGTTTGAAATTATATGAATAACATAAAAATATGTCTATTAGTTAAACATCAATTAATTAAACATATCAAAAGAGAATTGTTTTTAAATGATTGATAAATACAAAAGAAAAACTAAATGTTCATATTCTAATACATGTAATAGTTTCATACAAAGTCATGATATTTCCATAATGTTTTTCATAAATAGGGTGAAAAACATTTCTTATAAAAAAAAAAATAAGGGATAGACCATCAAAAAACATTGGTCACATTTGTAAACTCCAAATGTGATAAATGATAGTAACATATTCCAATTAAAACGTACTTATTTTGGGTTACCTAGGAGGTATATATCCAATTAAAACATATGTAAAGATAATATGGATAGAGTACAATGAATACGCAAAACTATAATAATGAGAGTCTATTAATTTTAACAATAGCTCTCTCTTTACCTTGTAGTCCACAAATATATAAAGAAGTTTAGTCTATCCATGGCTCATAAATATTATAAAACTGAAGAATTTTTCTTGCGTTTGATAAAAATCACAAAATAAGGGAAAGTATGGAAAGGAGATTTCTAATTACATATTTAAAGAAGGGAGAATAGAAATCAATAGAAATTATGGGGATCATATTGTTGAAGCATGTGAAACTCTAATAGATGCACCTTTTTACAAGGATTGGCTTATCATGTTGGGAAGAAAGAAAAAACATGTTCAAAAGGATGTTAATTGGGGCAAACTTGGCTTCTTCTTAAGATAATGATTGTTATCAAAAGATAAATTGAATTAGCTTCTAATAAATAATTCTAATAGCCACGTTAAAACCAAAAACACATTACATTCCTTATTATTTCTTTTCCTTCCTCTCATAGAATTTTGTTTGAATATTGTAATACCCCAATTTTCCTGTAATTTTTACTGTCGTTTAGAAATTACCAAATTATCCTAGGTAATTTTTCATATAATTTGAGATGGAACAATCCTCAATAAAGGAATATAACATTAGAAGAAAGTTAGGAGCAATTCGTGCAAGAGTTGCAAACCCAGAATTTCTGTACGTGTAAAATGACCAAAATGCCCTGAGGTTATTTTACTCAGAAAATGAGGATCGTGGGCCCCACCCATCCTCAAGGGATGTTTTGATGATAATAAGGGATTGTTTGTGTTATGTGTGTTAATAGAGGAGAAGAATCCTAATTTTGAGCTTTGACGCGAAATGACCAAAATGCCCATGTATATTTTAACTTCGATTCACGTCGACTAAGCCCGAACCTCACTAAAATGTTTTAAAACATGTTTTTAAGCTATGATTAACCATTAGTTAAGCTCGAGTGGTCTCGGGCAATTTTTAAGTAAAATTACCATTTTCCCTGTCTCTTGTGCAGTTTTGTGAATTTTGAGATTTTTGATTCGTATAGCGAAACCTAAGCAATATTAGGCTCAAATTAAAGGTTATTAGATTCTAATTATTAATCTAGAGTCAAAATTATTTATTTAGATTGATTAGAACTTAAAATTGCTTAAAAACACCCAAATTGCTTACTAATTCACCTAAGCCCTTAATTGTAAATTCTCTAATTTGCAAAGATACCTTACCTACACCTAAATAATACATGGAACACACAAATTTCTCTTCCATGGGCTGTAATGCCGAAATAATGGAGCCATAATGCATCAGAAAATTTGTCAAATTTGGCACAAAGCTCATGTAAAGAAAAAGCCAAAAATTCCTTAAAACATGGCATAAAACATGCCTTAAACAAAAAATGATTTTTCACCCTTTGTTCCCCATGAAAATTGCCAATTATTCCTCCTCCTCTTGTCCATTTATGAGCTTGAATTCTTCTATAAATAGGCATGCTTGAGGAGTGTTAGAACCTTGCTCATAATTACACATTTCTAGTTTTTACAAACACCAAAAGCTCTTCTTCTTCCTCCCCTTGGCTGAAAATTAGCTTCAATTTTTCAAGGAGATTTTCTTTCATTTCACTCAAAGAAACCAAGTTCTCTTCCTTTCCTTCAAATAAAATTAGGTAGGGAGTTGTTTTTAAGCTTAATTTAAGTATTGCTAAGTGTTGTTCTTGGTTAAAAATGATGATTTTATGGACTTTCTTCTTGCTTCATATTTCGATTTTCCTCTCCTTTTCTTCTTGTATATTTCAGCCTTATGGCCTAGATTATGATGAGACCATGGTTTGATGATGAGGTTCTTGAGTGTTGGTTGCCAAGCCTTCACAAGTTAGACCTCTAAAACTTGAAGGTTTCATTAGTTTTCAAAGTTTTGAAGCAACTATGTTTTTATGATAAAGGTCTTGAGTTTAGAACTTGAAAAATATATTGACACTTATGTTTCACTTCTTGTTAAGCTTTGTTTTAGTTTAAAACGATGTTTAACAATTTTCATTTCTAGATGACTATTGAACTTCTCCTTTCTTGCCATTTGATTTAGAGGCCTAAAAGTTTTCTAGGATAGCTTAATAATGAAATCTTAAAGCTCACTTTGTCTTGCTAAGATATATATTGGTTGAATTTATATTCTTTTAAAGTCTTGAAGGAGCTCTAGTAAAGAAATAAAATGAACTTGCATCCATGTTTATGTTTATGCCTTGCATAATCATGTTTACTTTCAATGTCATCACTAAATTCTCAAGAATGAATAAATGAACTTGCATATTCATGTTTAAATTTCCAAGCTTGCATTTCATGTTTATGTTTCAAGTTGTCACTTAATCTTCAAAGATAATAAAGAGGATGCATCTCATATTTATTTTATGCTCTCACTTTATTTTATAATGGCTAAAAGAATCAATGCATGACATGTTTATTTTATGTCATCACTTAAAGATCCTAGAGTTCAAAGACTTGCCAAGTATCACAAGCAAAGTTGGAACCATGGTAATAAAAACTCTAAAGCTTCCTTAAGGTTATTGGAGTCAAAGAATTCATTCTTTAAGAAGTCTTGAGTTTGGAGCTTAATAAGATGTAATAAGAATTCTCCTCTCCCTCCACTAGTCAAGTGGACTCCGCGCTCTAGTTTCTTGCATATCATGTTTATAATTCCAAGTTATCACTTTATAAAGACAAGATTAAAATAAGGTTGCATAGCATGTTTATGATTCTAGTTATCACCTAAATCTCTAAAGCTCAAGACTTGCTACTTTTATCTTAAGTAAGATTTTTAATCGTGAAGATTCTTTCAATATATAAATCGGCCTCATGATTAAGGTAGGCCTAAAGTGATTTTAAATAGCTACTGATTTAGTTCTATAATTTCTTTCAAAATTAACAAAAAAAATTAGTTTCTAAAAGAGTTTTGAGGTTTTGCAAGGATTTTACGGGAAACTAGTATCTTATGTACACTTAAAATGTGATTTGATGCAATTATGTGAGGTTCATGATTCGGTAACTGATCTGAATTTACTACTACTGTATGATGATGATTTAATATTTTGAAGTTGTGATTATTATATTTAATGATGAGGGAACAATTCTATGCATGCTAGAAGAAAAACCATAAATAACGTAAAGTTAGGTTAATACTAGTCTTTGATCCCTTTAAATTGATCACTACCAAATCTATTTTAGTATTCTGCCTAAGATTGGTTAGTCAGAAAAATTTGGTAACAATTAGTATAGGATTACCAGAACAGTAAAAAATGAAACTAGCAACTAGAAAACCGAAAAAAGCAAGATTTCTAGAATTTTAGAGAATGAAATTTATGCATTCTGTCAGAGCCTTAGTGGCTTTAAGAACCAGATTTTATTATGTTTAGATAAGGGAGAATGATTCATAATTGGTTTAGTAATTAATTTTAGCATCATAGGGAAAAGGGATAAAGAAAGGGTTAAAAACGCAACTTCTAGGGTAAAACCTTAAGAACAACTTCCTGTCTATGCTGCCCCATATAGTCTAATAATGTTCTTAAGGCTTATAATTGATGGTAATAAATGCCTTAGATGCATAATTAATTAGTTCAATAATTGAGGTTGCCGATTCTAGAGTTTCGATTATTTAAGACAACTTTTCGATAAGGATTTTTGATGATGCCTCTTTGATGTTTTAAATGATAAGTCTATGTAGTGATTTGATGCTTATTAAGTATTTGACGTCATTGAATGATTTGGGCTTGCATGTTATAGTTGCTGTTGCAAACAATGAGAATGCTTATGCATGAAATAATGAAATATTCTTTGTTATTTAAAAATTTATCCTTGTTGCTAGAAGAAAGTATATTACTATAAAAGTGTAATTTGGAAAGGTTAAGCTAGGAAAGACTTGGTATTTAAGCATGTCCATTTGTAACCCACCTCTTTCCTGGGAATCTCTCAGATGCATGATTCCAGTTGGTATATATATTATTCAGAATAAGACTATAAACAAGAAAATGTTATAAATGATTATGAATTGAGAATTATATTATGATATAACATGCAAAGACTTAATGGTGACTTAAACTTATGAGGAAATGATCCTTTGGACCCATCAGACTATAGGTGGTGAAAAAATGATTCTTGTCCCCTAAACCGTTCTCTCAAAAGGGTAGAGTTGGGATTTTAACTTATCAAGAGAGATAAGTATATGCTAGTGACGACTAGTAAGGTATGAGCTCATAACCTAGATTACTCCCAAAGGGTAGAGTATAGGGTGGCTAGGAAAATGATGATGAAAGTAACTTTAAGTCACATAAGGAACTAAGTAACGTATTATGTGAATATGATGTTCTTCTATGCATAGTATTTATGATATGATGATGAGGAATATGATGTGGTCTCATGCATAGCTATGTTATTATGATATGATGAGATATATGATAGGAAAAGTTCATTATAAATATGATGCATTACAAGACGCATGATTAAAACTACGACCTCGGTAAAGTATATTTCGAACTTAATAAATGAATCTTAGCATGTTCACTATTTCATAATAACCCAGAGGTTCCTGAGGATGATGATGATGACACGATGCATATGAGGTGAGTACCCTCTGAGATTCTTTTATAAGTTTCTCACTCCTTCTTTCTTTCTTTCTTTCTTTCCATCTCGTCTAAGAAAGTAAAGGTGATGTTCGTGATTCCGTTGATGCTCTCACCTGGTAGATGTACTTAATTCTGGTGAACAAGCTTATTATCCTTGAGGAACATCGCTAAACTTTGCATGTGAGCTTGGATATCTATTCCTATATCTGAAGTGTTATTATAGGTGCCGTTTATGGATATTTTTCCATCCATATACTATTTATGTTTTGTTTGATTGACTACACCTAGCCTAAATCTTGGAGACAAAATATCTATGTGTTATGTAATTATGGATGTCATATGATGGAGCCAATATGATGTGTTTTTCATGATATGCCTCTTAGTTTTCCGCTTTATCTCGATTATCATTCACGCTATGCGAAGCTCACGTTTTCAATCATGTTTAAAAAAAAATGGCTCGTAATTTCATTAAGTATTTTCAAAGTATGGTTAAATAACTGAAGCAAAGAGTAAAGTCTAGTAATTAATCAGATACGACCTAGGCGTATTGGATTAATTATTAGGGTGTTACAAATATATTATATGTAACGCCAGAATTTTAGTGTACAAATGAGGAAATGCCCTGAGGTCATTTTCCGAAAGGAGGATCGCCGGTCCGGCCATCCTGAAGGGATGTTTTGTGATGACAAGGGTTTGTGTATGTTATGTGTGGTAATAGAGAGAAGAATCTCATTTGAGTTCCGACGAGCGAAATTACCAAAATGCCCTATGGGTGTTTAACCTCGTTTACGTGGGATTGAACCCGGACTTCACCAAAAGGTTTTAAATGATTATTTTAAGTAATGTTTTATGTCGGGATAAGCCCGTCCACCCTGGGCAGTTTTAGTGAAAAATTACCGTTTTACCCCTAGCTAAGTGCATTTCTGGCCGAATGACACGATTAGCGAAACCTAAGCAATATTAGGCTCTAATTAAAGATTAGTAAATTCTAATTACTAATCTAGAGTCAAAATAATTAATCAAGGTTGATTAGAATCTAAGATTGCTTAGAGAAGTTCAAAATCCTATTCTTGAATTCAAGACATTATGTCACATTTTCATAAATAGTGTTTTCTCTCTCCAATTCCTTAAATCATGGAATTGTGTCTATGATTTAATTTGACTAAAGTATGGTTTTAATTCTCTAATTTAGTATGACCACTCCTTAATCAAGTCTTGAACCACCTTAATTAGCTATTTTATCACCTAAACACTTGCTTACAAATGCCTAATCAAAAGCCTAATCAAAGACACACCTAAACACATCATTAAACCACAATTAAATGAGAGATTTTCCCTCCCCTTGGCTGCATAATCTGACCAAAAATTCCCTCCCCATTCCTCACATGTTGATTTATTTTTACACACAAAAATGCCCATGCTTTGCCCATGCTTTGCCCATACTTCCCACCATACCTCACCATGCCTCCATGAAGCAAATTCTCCCACCTCATGGAACATGAGGCCAAGCCTTCCTCCCCAAATCAGCCACAAGGTCTCATTCCCTCCATAAATACCATGCTTGGATGAGCTTGGTTGCATTTTGTTCATTTGCCAAGATTAGCTTCAAAGAGTAATCTTGAGTTCTTCTTTTTCTCTCAAGACTCAAGAGTTCCTTTCCTTTTCTTCACCTCTTCAAGCTCACAAAGAAAACACCTCATCTTCTTTGCCTCCTTGCCTTGGCCGAAAATGATCAAGCATCAAGGAAGAAGTTGTTCTTCTCAACTTGCTTCAAGAACCAAGCTTTCCTCTTCACCACTAGGTAGGGAGTTTTCTTTCAAGTTCTTTCTTTTCCTTACATGTTCGGCCTTCAAGGCCATTGATGATGTTTCATGATAGCTTGATGATGAGAGTTCTAGATGATGACTTTGAGTTCATCACATTGAAACCTCTAAAGCTTGAAAACTTGGTCTTGGACCATAAATGATTTCAGTTTCCTCTCCTTTCCTTGTTCAAAGTTTTCAGTTCTTGTTTCCTTTTTCCCCTTAATGGTTTCGGTTTCCATTTCCTTTTGTTATAAAAAGTTTGATATAAATGTTAAGTAGATCACTAAAAGTTGTTTGAAGAACTTAATCACATGTTTTCAAAAAGCTCTAAGCTTACCCTTGCCAACCTTAAAGTTGGTCGGCCATTCTAGAATCCACGCTAGATTGGAGCCTATGAGCAATAAAATAAAGAATATGAAGTAGTTTCCTTTATGTTTGTTTTTATGAGTGTTGAGATTTATTTCTTAGTTATGTTACAATGTTGGTTTTAAATTGTGGAAATATGATAATGATTTCAAAGAGTTTTTAGAAAGGTGTGATAAAGTGTTTTTGGAAAGGAAGGATACTTGAAAATGTGTTAGAAAGTTTAGTTTTTCAAAAAAGATTCTGGTAATCGATTCCTGGGCTATGTAATCGATTACCAGGAAGCAATTTATGAGATTCTGGGTTATAGTAATCGATTACCAAGAGGTGTAATCGATTACCAAGGGTGTTCTTTACCCAGAACCAGTTCAGAAACTCATGTAATCAATTACCAGTTCATGTAATCGATTACCATGATGTTCTTCTTTTCCAAAAGGTTTTGTCTTAGTAATCGATTACCAGCACCTGTAATCGATTACCAGGACCTAAATGTGCCAAAAATGAGTGTTTTGATTTTAATGGGATGAACCTATGATATGGATGCTTATGTGATGTTGCCTTTTCACATGATTACTTAATGGGAATGTACATGATATGATGAAATGAAATTATGATGAGAATGCCTATGTGTATTGAAGTCTTACTTGATTATTTAGTTGAAATGTATATGACGTGATGAATGTTACTTGAAATGTTATAACGTTGCATATGAGAAAAGTATATGATATGTTTTAAAATGATTCCATGCTCATGTTGCATAAATGGTATGTTAATGTAAAAGTTATATGCCGAAACGCATTTCTACATGCTACGGTGAGGAGAAAGTAAACAGATGGGGGGTATGGACGTAGCAATCCGAAGCGGACAAAGTCACTGGTCTTAACCAGATGCGTTTTGAAGAAAGAAAAGAGATATGTTAATGAGGAAATGATCCTATTATGACTTCCCGAGTTAAGGGTTGTACGGGTGATCCAAGAAAGAGATATGATTCCTCCTCTATTTTTCCCGTATAAATCTAGCGATGGTTAATTAGGATGAGCTCATTCCTAGGCGATGGGTGTATTTGGAGTTTTGGTGGCTATGAGAAAATCAGGGGCGGCATGTTGGATGGATTTTGGTGGCTATGACGAGGGCGGGAAAAATGAAAAAGTGAAAAGTCATGAAAGGAACTCACAAGTTCAATTATGATAAAGTAAAAGATGCACATGCATATGTTTCGTTGAAGTTTCATTGATGTTTGATTAAGTAAAATGTGTTATCTACGTGTACTATCATATTGCCATGCATACATACAATATTTGCTGCATTCATAACATGAAGACACGTGCTAAAAGAAACCCACTTCAGATAATAAGCTTTGAGAAATTAAAATTGAACCTATGCATGAACACCCCTTTTATAACAAAACCCGAAGTGGCTGGGGCGACGATGACACTTGTGTTAGAGTCGGAAGCCCTCCTGAGAATCTTATATAGATTTCTCATCCCTTTTCCTTTCTTCCGTGTCGTCTCCGAGGTGAGTAATGTGGATTTTCGTGATCCTTTGTAAGGCGCAAGTTAGGAACCACGCTACCCATCAGAGGTTAAGCGGAAGCACGAAGATTAGTCTAGAAAAGTTATAGTAATGTCTAGCGTTGGGTTCGTGTATGTTCATCTTTTGTTATGTTTAGTATCTTGAGATGTCCTCATGTTTGAAGGGCATCGTCGTTATGATGTGACTATGATATGTTAATATAAATTATGTTGTGACTATTCCATGACTTGTTTCTATATGCTATGATAATGTGTATATGTTGGCTATATCATGTGTGTATTAATCGTTATGTATGCGCACGCGCGGCTCGCATTTAAATCTTAAATTCAAAAAGAAAAATTTAGTCATATTTTATTACCCGTATTTTAAATAAAGATAAGTCAAGTTTTGAAACAAAAGACGTAACCGTAATAACTAGCCGAATGCGACTCGAGCATATTAGGTGAAAGTTAGGGTGTTACATTTTGGTATCAGAGTTCGATTCTCACTAGCCTAGGATTGGACCCATGCTCTTTAAAAGCATGATGCGATAGTTATGTCATGTGTAGTGCTTTATCAATAGGATAAGCTATAGGATAGAGATACATGACCCCTGTATGAGTGGTGTGCTATGGTAACTAGCTCACATTGCATGAAGTATTGAGCTGATCACCTTAGTGGTTGTTGCTTTGTGTGTTTAGGAACCAATGGCACCACGACGACAGAATAGGACTTGACCCGAGCCAAGACAACAAGACCGAAGCGCTCGCGACGTGGCAAGGGCTATGAGGATGATGATGGAGAAAATGGATTAAGATCATCGAGCTGCTGCGGGTCATGGTCCCGAGGTCCTGAACATGCTCGTTTTGGGGAATTCCGCAAAGCTAATCCGCCATCATTCAAAGGAACCTTGAACCCGGACCATGCCGACGAGTGGATCAAGAGCATGGAGAAAATCTTCACCGTGATCCCATGCATGAAGAACGAAGGTGACTTTTGCCACCTATATGCTAGAAGGAGATCCTGGTTTTTGGTGGACGGAGCTCAAAGGCTTCTAGAGGCGTCGGGTAAGAGAACAATTGGGAGTTGTTCAAGGCTCACTTCTAAGAAATACTTCCCAGAATCGGTGAGGAACGCCAAGACATCGAGTTCATGAAGTTGACATAAGGAGACATGAAAGTCGCTCAGGACACGAAAGTTCGAAGAGCTTATCAAGTTCTCGAGGATGTACCAAGGAAACCGGACGAGTATTGGAAGTGCATCAAGTACGAGTCGGGATTAAAAGCCGAGGTTAATGTTGCGGTGGCTCACTTGGAGATTAGGGACTTCCCTACCCTGGTCAACAAGTGTCGCATCATTGAGGATGGGCATAAGAAGCTAACCGCGTCAAAGGCCGAGAGTTACCAAAAAGCTAGCGCCACAAGCCCCGAAGTTCAAGCCACAGTGGACCACCGTTTCGACCGCCACAAGGATCGAATGACCCAAGAGAGATCACCTCGATGGGACCCGCCCGTTTGTCCAAAGTGCGGAAGAACCACGGGAACCGCCCTTGCCTTTTTGGCCAAAATGTGTGCTTTAGATGTGGCAAGCCTGTCATGTGATTCGAGATAGCAACACGAAGTCCCCAAGTTGGATGCCGCATATAGACCCCAAATCAAGGACGAGTGTTCGCGGTATGCCGAAGGCACCTCTTGCTCCCAAGGTAAGTGCACGTTAGATGGTAGTTTTGTTCATGCTCATGTAACGAATTTCGAGGGCGAAATTCTTTTTAAGGAGGGGAGTAATGTAACGTCCAATTTTCCCATGTACAAATGGCCGAAATGCCCCTGAGGTCATTCTACTCGGAAAATGAGGATCGCTGGTCCCCGCCATCCTCGAGGGGATGTTTTTGTGATGATAGGGGTTTGTGTATGTTATGTGTGGTAATAGAGTAGAAGAATCTCATTTTGAGTTCCAACGCGGAATTACCAAAATACCCCGTGGTTGTTTAACCTCGTTTTATGTGCCGGTTGAACCCGACTTCACCAAAAGGTTTTAAATGATGTTTTTAGTAATGTTTTATGTCGGATAAGCCCGGCCACCGGGAGTTTAGTGAAAAATTCCGTTTTACCCTAGCTAAGTGCATTCTAGCCCGAATGACACGATTAACGAAACCTAAGTAATATTAGGCTCTAATTAAAGATTAGTAAATTCTAATTACTAATCTAGAGTCAAAATAATTAATTAAGGTTGATTAAAACCTAAGATTGCTTAGAGAAACTCAAAATCCTATTCTTGAATTTAAGACATTATGTCACATTTTCATGAATAGTGTTTTCTCTCCAATTCCATAAATCATGGAATTGTGTCTATGATTTAATTTGACTAAAGTATGGTTTTAATTCTCTAATTTAGTATGACCACTCCTTAATCAAGTCTTGAACCACCTTAATATGCCATTTTATCACCTAAACACTTGCTTACAAATGCCTAATCAAAAGCCTAATCAAAGACACACCTAAACACATCATTAAACCACAATTAAATGAGAGATTTTCCCTTCCCCTTGGCTGCATAATCTGAAAATTCCCTCCCCATTCCTCACATGTTGATTTATTTTTACACACAAAAATGCCCATGCTTTGCCCATGCCTTGCCCATACTTCCCACCATACCTCACCATGCCTCCATGAAGCAAATTCTCTCACCTCATGGAACATGAGGCCAAGCCTTCATCCCAAAATCAGCCACAAGGTCTCATTCCCTCCATAAATACCATGCTTGGATGAGCTTGGTTGCATTTTGTTCATTTGTCAAGATTAGCTTCAAAGAGTAATCTTGAGTTCTTTCTTTCTCTCAAGACTCAAGAGTCCTTTCCTTTTCTTCACCTCTTCAAGCTCACAAAGAAAACACCTCATCTTCTTTGCCTCCTTGCCTTGGCCAAAAATCATCAAGCATCAAGGAAGAAGTTGTTCTCTCAACTTGCTTCAAGAACCAAGCTTTCCTCTTCACCACTAGGTGGGGAGTTTTCTTTCAAGTTCTTTCTTTTCCTTACATGTTCGGGTCTTCAAGGCCATTTGACGATGTTTCATGATACCTTGTGTAACGCAGGGGACGGAGGGAGTAATTGAGGGTGCAAGGGCACGAACAAGGAGCGACTCCTGCCTCCAGCGGAGGGGTACATGAATGAACCGATTACACACCTAAATGAGAGGGATCCTAAGTTCTATAGGTATGGGACTATACAGTTAAGGAGGGCTTCTATGAATTGATTAGTACTACCTATGCCATAACGATGCATCTTTCTTCGGTAGCCTACCACGAAAGAACTCCATAGTTAAGCGTGCTTGACTTGGGGTAATTTTGGGATGGGTGACCTCCTGGAAGTTTTCCTAGGAAGCATGTGAGTGAGGACAAAGCACGTTGAAAGGACCCGTGTTGGTTTGTGGGGATCGGCAATCCATAAAGCAGCGGGATGTTACAAATGGTATCAGAGCCTGCACCTCTCCCAGGACGGTGTGGTTCTGGACGAACCAAGCGGAAGCTGGTGGGCATGTAATGCCCTGGGCAGGGAGTGATTGCGGTCAAGGGGCACGAACAAGGAGCGGCTCCTGCCTCCAGCGGAGGGTACATGAATGAACCGATTACACACCTGAATGAGAGGGATCCTGAGTTTGTATAGGTATGGGACTATACAGTTAAGGAGGGCTTATATGAATTGATTGGTACTACCTATGCCACAAAGATGCATCTTTCTTTCGGTAGCCTATCACGAAGAACTCCATAGTTAAGCGTGCTTGACTTGGGGTAATTTTGGGATGGGTGACCTCCTGGAAGTTTTCCTAGGAAGCATGTGAGTGAGGACAAAGCACGTTGAAGGACAGTGTTGGTTTGTGGGGAATCCATAAAGCGGCGGGGATGTTAAGCTTGATGATGAGAGTTCTAGATGATGACTTTGAGTTCATCACAATGAAACCTCTAAAGCTTGAAAACTTAGTCTTGGACCATAAATGATTTCAGTTTCCTTTCCTTTCCTTGTTCAAAGTTTTCAGTTCTTGTTTCCTTTTTCCCTTTAATGGTTTCGGTTTCCATTTCCTTTTGTTATAAAAAGTTTGATATAAATGTTAAGTAGATCACTAAAATTTGTTTGAAGAACTTAATCACATGTTTTCAAAAAGCTCTAAGCTTGCCCTTGCCAACCTTAAAGTTGATTGGCCGTTCTAGAATCCACGCTAGATTGGAGCCTATGAGCAATAAAATAAAGAATATGAAGTAGTTTCCTTTATGTTTGTTTTTTTTTTTTTTTGAGTGTTGAGATTTATTTCTTAGTTACGTTACAATGTTGGTTTTAAATTGTGGAAATATGATAATGATTTCAAAGAGTTTTTAGAAAGGTGTGCCAAAGTGTTTTTGGAAAGGAAGGATACTTGAAAATGTGTTAGAAAGTTTAGTTTTTCAAAAAAAGGGATTCTGGTAATTGATACTGGGCTATGTAATCGATTACCAGGAAGCAATTTATGAGATTCTGGGTTCTAGTAATCGATTACCAAGAGGTGTAATCGATTACCAAGGGTGTTCTCTGAACCCAGAACCAGTTCGGACTCATGTAATCGATTACCAGTTCATGTAATCGATTACCATGATGTTCTTCTTTTCCAGAAAGGGTTTTGTCTCTAGTAATCGATTACCAGCACCTGTAATCGATTACCAGGACCTAAATGTGCCAAAAATGAGTGTTTTGATTTTAATGGGATGAACCTATAATATGGATGCTTATGTGATGTTGCCTTTTCACATGATTACTTAATGGTAATGTACATGATATGATGAAATGAAATTATGATGAGAATGCCTATGTGTATTGAAGTCTTACTTGATTATTTACTTGAAATGTATATAACGTGATGAATGTTACTTGAAATGTTATAACGTTGCATATGAGAAAAGTATATGATATGTTTTAAAATGATTCCATGCTCATGTTGCATAAATGGTATGTTAATGTAAAAGTTATATGCCAAACGCATTTCTCCTACTACGGTGAGGAGAAAGTAAACAGTGGGGGGTATGGACATCGAGCCATCCGAAGCGGACAAAGTCATTGGTCTTAACCAGTTGATGCGTTTCGAAGAAAGAAAGAGATATGTTAATGAGGAAATGATCCCATTATGACTTCCTGAGTTAAGGGTTGTACGGGTGATCCAAGAAAGAGATATGATTCCCCTCTATTTTTCCCGTATAAATCTAGTGATGGTTAGTTATGATGAGCTCATTCCTAGACGATGGGTGTATTTGGAGTTTTGGTGGCTATGAGAAAGTCGGGGGCGACATGTTGGATGGATTTTGGTGGGCTATGACGAGGGTGGGAAAAATGAAAAAGTGAAAAGTCATGAAAGGAACTCACAAGTTCAATTATGATAAAGTAAAAGATGCACATGCATATGTTTTGTTGAAGTTTCATTGATGCTTTGATTAAGTAAAATGTGTTATCTACGTGTATCATATTGCCATGCATACATACAATATATGCTGCATTCATAACATGAAGACACGTGCTAAAAGAAACCCACTTAGATAATAAGCTTTGAGAAATTAAAATTGAACCCATGCATGAACACCTTTTATAACGAAACCGAAGTGGCTGGGGCGACGACGATGACACTTGTGTTAGAGTCGGAAGCCCTCTAAGAATCTTATATAGATTTCTCATCCCTTTTCCTTTCTTCTGTGTCATCTCTAGAGGCGAGTGATACGGATGTTCGTGATCCTTTGTGAGGCGCAAGTTTAGGAACCACGCTACCAGGATTAGAGGTCAAGCGGAAGCACGAAGATTAGTCTAGAAAAGTTATAGTGAAGTCTAGCGTTGGGTTCGTGTACGTTCATCTTTTGTTATGTTTAGTATCTTGAGATGTCCTCATGTTTGAAGGGCATCGTCGTTATGATGTGACTATGATATGTTAATATAAATTATGTTGTGACTATTCCATGACTTGTTTCTATATGCTATGATAATGTGTATATGTTAGCTATATCATGTGTGTATTAATCGTTATGTATGCGCACGCGGCTCGCATTTAAATCTTAAATTCAAAAAGAAAAATTTTGTCATATTTTATTACACGTATTTTAAATAAAGATAAGTCAAGTTCTGAAACAAAAGACGTAACCGCTAATAACTAGCCGAATGCGACTTTAGCGTATTAGGTGAAAGTTAGGGTGTTACATTATATGCAAAGTTTATGATTCCATAGAATGCAACATGAAAAATGAAATATATATAATTGTTTAATATGATAAGTTGACATTAGCTATTTTGAGCTTAACAGTGATAAACGTTTTTTTTTTTTAACTTTATCAATGAACCCCTTTTGCCACATTGCTATTATATATGTTTCTCAAATTCTTTAATAATTTAAGATTTGCTATGCCTTTTGCCACATTAACACATCAAATAATAAATTAAACTAAAACTATTTAAAGCGTTATCAACAAATCATAGATATACAAACTTTAGGAGCTAGAATATTTTCTTTTGGGTCATGCCAACATTATCATTTGCAACCATTAGGTTAGCCTATAGTTTTTTACTGGACAAATTATTAACATATGTTGTTCATCGAAGCCAACAAACACCCATAATAGCTTAAGTTAATGATATGATTAAGGTGCATACAAGTGTATTGATTTTAACACATTGTCATGCATTTCAGCACAAACAGAGAGATTTTTTTTATTGGTAATGTCAGTACAAACAAGATTGATTTTCTGCTAAAGGTTGGTAAACTAAAATAAAATTTATCGAAGTTTAGAAGGCAAAGAAAAATATTATAATAACAATCCTTATTACATATCAACCAACCAACTAAATTCACAATTGTCCTGAATAACATTCTAGGATTTTAGAACATCTGGCTGTTAATCATTGTCACAACTGATATTGGTTTAGTTTGAGAGTTTAAATTTAGCCTATTTTAAATATTTGTTCATTTTAGAAGAAAATTATATATAGTGACATAAAATAGTTATTTGTTTCGTAAGCTTGGTTTGAAAAAAAAATATATATGAATTTGAATAGGTAGTGGTAATAGCTCGTAGACTCACATGGATTTATTTAGTGTAATAAACAACCCTACTTTTAGCTATCAAGTTGGCTTAGCACCCGTTTACTTTGACAATAAAATCTCGGATTGTATTTTTGAAATAAGGAAGGAAGGATTTCAATGATTTTATATATTGATTTGTTTTTCTAATAACTTGGATATTTGATGATTACATATATACATAATGATGTGTTTTGGTATTCTAAATTCTGATAATGAGGAAATGCATTTATATGAGGATTGAATAAAGATTTTAGAATAGTAATGCAAGTCTTCAACTTATGATGATTTATTAAACTAATATTTGATGACAAATGTTAGATCTTTGTTTGAAATTTGCTTTGACGGTAAACAATTCTTAATTCATTTTGTTTTGAGAATCATATTTTGTATTGGAAATTTATGGAACTCCATGGGGAAAAGGCCTTATTCCCAAAATCATCCCATTTAATAAATGAAGACTATGCCCTTATCCCTATGGGACTAGAGACTTGTCACAGACCTGATCCTCATTACAGGTAATCCCTACATGTATCCGGTTTAGTGGATGTTTTTACCATCCTCAATTTTGTATATACCCTAGTTTACTACTAGGGCTTGTAATTGTTTCATATAGACTATTTGCCCTTTATTGATTCCACAAGATCACTGTTCCTTTCTTTCATATTTCAGATTTAAGTCCAGATCTTTGGATAGTCTGTCCCATCTTTGGAGAGTTTAGAAGTTACTCGAATTCAACACATTTGTATATATGTGTAATGTTCCAGGTCAAAGTACCCTTAGGAAAGCCATTCTTGGCCAGGAAGGCCTCCCTAAAGCCCCTGGACAAACTCTATAGAATTTTATAGAATCTGCCAAAAATGCACAAATGCACAATTTTCCTTGCAAATATGCATTTTTGTTTCGTGTGGATGTTCACTTTTATTGAATGAATATGCATTCTGGTTTTTCGCAAATGCATATTTTTAATGCATGGATGCACACTTTTGGTGCTCTATTTTCCCTTTAGTTCTAGAGATTCCTTGATTTTTGGGCTATACATGTAATGTAACATCCCTGCTACTTTATGGATTGCAATTTGTCCACAAACCAACACGGCTCTTTTCAGCGTGCTTTGTCCTTACTCACATGCTTCCTGGGAAAACTTCCAGGAGGTCACCCATTCCAAAATTGCCCCAAGTCAAGCATGCTTAACTATGGAGTTCTTTCGTGATGGGCTACCGTAAGAAAGATGCATCTTTGTGTTCCAGGTAGTACCAATCAATTCATATAAGCCCTCATTAACTGTATAGTCCCATACCTATAGACTTAGGATCCCTCTCATTCGGGTGTGTAATTGGTTCATTCATGTACCCCTTTGCTTAGAGGCCTCGCTGAGGAGCTCTCCTGTCTGTGCCTTCTTGCTGGCGATCACTCCTCTCACGGGCGTTACATGCCCGCGCTTCCACTTGGTTCGTCCCCAAACCATCCTGGACTAGGAGAGGTACATGCTGATACCATTTGTAACATCCCTGCGGCTTTATGGATTAACAACTATCCCCACAAACCAACACGGCTCTTTTCAACGTGCTTGTTCTCGCTTACATGCTTCCTGGGAAAATTTCGTAGGAGGTCACCTATCCCAAAAATCCTAAGTCAAGCACGCTTAAGTGTGGAGTTCTTTCATGATGGGCTCCGAAAAGAAAGATGCATCTTTGTGGCATAGGTAGTGCCAATCAATTCATATAAGCACTCCTTAACTATATAGTCCCATATCTATAGTCAGGATCCCTCTTATTTGGGCGTGTAATCGGTTCTTTCATGTACCCCTCCACTTAGAGGCCTTGCTAGGTGTCACTCCTTGTTCGTGCCTTACAGACGATCACTCCCTGCCTCGTCAAGGCGTTACATGTAACCACATTTTTATTGCGCAAGCACACATTATTTGAACCCAGAAGTACGTCTTTTTTTGCATGGATGCACGTTTTTGTGCTCTAGAATTCCCCAAAATGATGTACTTTCATTTAAACACCTCCAATACTATATAAATCCATCCCTAAGCTTAAAACACACCCTAGCCTCCTTTTAGCATTCTCTTCCCTGCTCTCATGTTTCTCTTCCATTCTTCCTCCTCCGCATGTTCTAGTAAGAGATTTTCACTGTTTTTGTTAGTTTTCTTCCTCCCCTTCAAGTTTAGGGGTTAAGGTATTGTCATACATGGTTTTCTCATAACATTCTTTATCCTTGTCATTCCTAATTCAATTCTTAGTAAATTTATCTGCCATTTATGATTTCTGTGTACTCTTTGGTAGTTATCGGTGTAACCCATATTGTATAACGAAGTGTGCTAAAGTCGTATTTGGTTTTAACGTTAAAGGATCACTACTTAGGACCTTAGCATAACCTTGAACTTTTCTGAAATACTTAGCGGAAAATATGGGCCATTTTTTTTTGTTTCTTTAAAGAGACGTTACTTTAAAAAATAGAAGCCTTCACGCATAAATAGTATTCTACACTAAACCATATAAATGTAAGTGAACATACAACATAATATTATAATCTAAGCACCAACACAATCTCAAATCCATCACTTGAAATACCTCGATATATATATATATATATATATATATATATATATATAAAATTGTGCCACAATGCCTAACCACCCAAGTTGTCTATTAAAGCCGAGGTTCATAGTAGTAAAAAGCATGATAGATAAGCATGTCCAACGGCCACATGGGTTCGGCATACAATAATCCAAGTCAAAATGATAATCATATGCCAAGAGATATAAGGGTAACTATCTAATAATCCTAGCAATGTCTCTGGCATATCTATCTCTATTTGTCGCAAGCTCAACATTTGCCAACATGTCCCTCATCTAGAGATGTACTGTAACACCCTTCTTACCATAAAGTTATGATTAAGCCATAACCTTATAGTAAGTAGTTGTTACTTAATAACTTTACTTGATCTTAGAGGAGTATATATATATTACATATAGCCCTTTTCTAACAAACATAAAACACGTTCTCTTGAGTGGCTAAATTTGAACATAAATAATATATCAAAAATACATAATTGTATTATCAAATGAAAAATCAACCATATACATAACTATATCAAACCCTTACCCTGGTTAACAGGAACCCTTTAGTCTAGGTAGGTACTGCTAAAATCAATTAAAAGAAAATAAAAAGACTAATTAAATTCTCTAATATCAGTTCATCAAAAGGTCTAGCGTGATGCCAATACCAGCTAAGAATCTCCACAAAATAATCACTATCATAACAATCTATGTAAAAAAAAAATGATAACAGTAGGTATGAGAATTCAGATTCCATAGGAAAAACACTAGTCTACAACATAGTGATGTCTAACACAATATTAAAATAATTAAAGTATCTTCGATTTCTTTTGAAATAACTAGCTTGCTTATTCCTTTACTCATTAAATATAGTGTTATGAGTGCACTTATGCTTGAGAATAAAAAGATCATAGGATTCATAACTAATTACTCATATTCTGGTTGTTTACATAAAGGTTTCAGCAGTTAGTATCATTACTTCTTGTGACTTAATTTTATTAGATAATTTTAAACTTAATGGTAGAACTCATAGGACTCTTCTATACTTCTCTATGGATGAACTGTCAATGATGTAACATCATCACGTTACAACCTGATATAGTTCACTAGATGTAGTATGTCTGCTACATCTCATTTGAATAGCCTTGCTATTCTCGGTACATCCCTTTTCTCATAACAATGTAAGGCCATCGCGATTACAACTGATATAGTTAAGGGCGTAGCACGTCTACTACTCCTCTGAATCCATGAGCTTACCATTAAGCAATTAATATTACATAAAGCTTATTTCTTAAGTTTTCTTTCTTTGTATGAAACTTTATCATTTATTTAGGAAATCTCATAATTATAAAGTAAAATCTCTTCTTAATAGCTCTATATCTCATACTCTTGCTTTGAGATTTTGTTGAAATCTCCTTAACTTTTATGATATTTTCTTTGTTAAGTCTTCTAAATTACTATGAGACTTTTCTCTTGAAAATCTCCTAAATTTCTTATGAGATAATTCTACTCAAAAAAATCTCTTGAAGTCTTATGAGATATTCTGTTCAAAATCTCTTAGAATCTTATGAGATATTCTATTAAAAATCTCCTAACTTCTTATGAAACTTCTCTTAAATTGTTTTGAGATTTATTACTAAAATCTACTAAAATTTTTATGAGATTTTGCTGGAAGAACTATTACAAGATTTTTTGTAAAGTCTAGTAAACTTTTACGAGATTTTTCTTAAAGAAAACAGTTAAACATTTACGAGATTTTCCATAAAATCTACTAACTGTTATGAGAATTTTCTATAAAATCTGCTAAATTGTGATGAGATGTTTCTATAAAATCTGTTGGTCTATGATTAGATTTTTCTAAAATTATACTAATCTTTTATGAGATTTTATATCATCAGAAATTTGTAAAACCACTTGCGTGATAATTCTTGAATCTTTCAAGGAAAAGAAACCAAGTTTCTTGGGTGAACTTCAAGCTTTTTCTTCTATGGATCAAAATCTCTTCATTTACTTAATAAATCTCTTATATTAATTCAATCAATCCACAAGTGTTCTTGAACTATAAAACACATATCTATTGTATCAATTACCTCTAAAAACTCATATATGTGAATCTTGAAAATAAATTTCAGATTTTATCAACATAATTCCAAGCATATCTCAAGAGTTTATATTAGCAAAAATAGTCAAACAATCACAAAGCAATAGACTAGAATCTTTCCTACCTTTCTTCCAAGCTTTTTGCTAAACTTTCTCTAGCTTTTTCTTCTCTAATTCAAGCCTCAAACCCACTTCTAGCCCTTATATATGCTGATATTTGGACATATTTGAAGATGAAAAATAAGGTTTTGGCTTGAGTTTGATGTAGAGGAATTGTTCTTGAACTAGCTTAGGTGCTTATCTAAGTGTATCATTCAAGAACTTAGTGGTTTGATGGAGTTTCAAGAAGTGAAAATGGAAGATGGTGAGGAAAAGAAGAAGCAACGTGAAGTCTGGGTAGAAAGGAGAAAAAATGACATTTCATTTCCTTTTTCCTTTTTATAATATCACTAACTTGGAGAGATAATAAGGAAATTAATATTTTTGGATCGATATGCCTTGTATGAGGATTAGAAATATCTATATTTATTTAATTTCCATAAGTAAAAATTATTGGATCCATAATATCAATTATTTTTACCAGACTCAGTGTTTTGGTGTACCGATTAATACCATTGCGTGTCCTGGTTATCACCATTTTCATACCCGATCAACGTAAAAGAAACTTTCAGGGTTAAAATATCTATTTACCCTTATCCTTATTTTATCTATGTCATTATACCAATTATAGGGTCTCATTCTATATCTCTAATTAAAATATTATCATATTGAATTTTTAATAATATTAAATTAATTTTTTTTTACAAACTCCTTATATTGTTGTAATAATAAGTGTTCTAGAATTTTCAAAATCCCTATAGATTATTCACTATTAATCATTTTATCACAACAATACTAAAAAATCGGTCGTTACATTACATGGAAATTTAAAAGGGGATAAGAATCCTAATGAATCTAAAGAAGTAAACTTATATGGTGTCATCATGGTACGTCTCCAGCCACTTCGTTTATTATAGAAAAGGTGTTCATGCCATTATGCAATCCAAATTTTGAGCTTTCGCAAACGTTATTATCAAGTGGACATTTCATTTTAATATGGTCTTGATTGTGAATGCATCAAGTTAGGTGAGGATATGCATAATGATGGCTATGCACTAAAATATACTTTTCATGGGGACATGCATGCATGGAAAGAATAAACATAACATTCAGGCCACATGCATGCATGAAAGAATGAAACATAATCTCGTAAGCACATGCATGCATGAAAAGAGATGAACATAATCCTGTACACATACATGCATGCATGAAATAAGCGAACATAAACGTGAGCAGGAATAAGATCATAACATAGATCATTATTACTTAAGCTTTAACCTTTCAGGGACCCATGGGCTATGAGCTCATACCATATATATATATATATATATATATATATATATATATGTAAAATGTGATCACCCATCCTTATGATTTTTATCATTATGATGTATAAATGCGATCAGTCATCACTGAACCTCGATCGGCATGAACCTAGTGTAAGTGGGTGTGAGTTCTCTTTTAGATATATAAACATTCATACTTTTGTTCCCATGGTTCATGCCACGGTGTAACACTTAATACATCCAATAGTCCTTACTTGCTCCATTTTCCTTACTTAAGTGGGCAGGCAAATGCACTTTCGGGTACACCATAGCAGTGTCCCAAGCTCATGATTTCCTTTATCCATGTCTTAATGCATACTTGACTCAACATATCCCATTAATGAAACTCAAATCAAGAATCAATCATGAACAATGCTCAGGATAAATGCACTTGCAACTAGTCCAGCCAATAGTATCAAATATGACAATTAATATTACATATATTTCCAATGCATCTAGTCAAGTATGTCACAATAGTTATTCATATTCTAGATCAAGTATACAATCAACTACAATAAATAAGCATCTTGCATCCAATTGATATTTAAGAGTCATCAGCGCATTTAAAATTCAAGTTATAAATCTTATCTCCTAAACCGGTTTGAGTTTGATGATAAGAGTATTTTGAAAGGCACGTTTTCCTCTTCCCAAGATATAGAATCACCATGGCCCACCTTCCTTTATGTTACATTCCAAAAATTTACTTTTTAAAGACTTTACAACTTTTAGTTTTTATTATAAGGTAGCCCCAAATTTTATAAAATTTATAAAATAGCCCATAACTTAATTTTTCATCCAAAAACATATTTTCCACCCTAATTCTACTGAAATTACTGCCTTTCACTTGAAATTTCAGAATTTACACCAAAATCCCAAACTTTTGAGAAATTGCATTTTGACCCCTAAAGTTTACTAAAATTGCAAAACAACGCCAAAACTCATTTTGCCCCTCAAGCACATACTCTACTATTCCATAACCCATTTTTATAGCTTTGCACCCAAAACTTAGTTTTTGCATAAAACCCCTAAACTTTGTAACATTAGTTTGACCCCTAAACTTTGCTAAAATTGTAAAACAACCCCAAAACTTATTTTTTTTTCCAAACGCATACATTACTATTCTAGAGTCTATTTTGATATATTACACACTAAAAAATTTAGTTTTACATAAAAGCCCCTTAACTTTATAAAATTATATTTTTAGCCCAAAATCTCTACATAATCACAAAAATACCCAAATCACATGTACCCACTCCATTTTTCATGTAGATTCCAAATATGTGGTTAGTTTTAAAAACAAAATTTTCCTTCTATATGGACAAGCCCAGGCCGAACACTAACACCCCAAAATCCAAGCTTTTGCAAAACTTTGAAACATGCATGAATGTGCTCCTTTTTATGTGTAGATTCTAAATATGAACATAGTTTTTGAAGCAAACATTACCAACATAATAAACCCTCTAAATCAGTGACCTAACTCAAAAATATTAAAGCTTACTCAAATTTTTCATAAAATGCATGAAAATGACACTTTTAAAGAGTAGAGTAAAGCTATAGTGCTAGATTTTTAAACAAAAATCTTACCCATACAACATGGTGAAGGCCACAACTTGAAGAAGTGAAAATGATGAGCTCCTCAAATATTTTTAAAAGAAAGGAAGAGTTTAAGCAAAAAGACCAACTTTCAAGCTTAAATATTCATCAAAACTCAAACCTTTTTTGTGAAAATCCAAACATAAAATAAGAAAATAAGTTTAGACACAAACCCCACAAAAAAAGGTCTTTTTTGGAGATCAAGGAAGCCACAAGCTCCTTGAAGCT
This sequence comes from Dalbergia oliveri, assembly GCA_030441495.1. NCBI lineage: Eukaryota > Viridiplantae > Streptophyta > Magnoliopsida > Fabales > Fabaceae > Dalbergia > Dalbergia oliveri. The sequence goes on along the minus strand of JAMLFY010000004.1, from coordinate 33,026,675 downwards.
CAAGCTCTAAGAGAAGGAAGCAAAAATCTATTCTTTTCTTACAACAACAATTCGGCCACAATAGAAACAAGTAGGTGGAGGCTTTTCATGAAAAAATAATGGTGGATTTGGGTTTTTTGGGTGGAAGAGCTATGGAAAAGTGTCTTTGTTTGTTAGATTTGGTGGAGAAATGAAAAAGTTATGAGGTTGGACGTGATGGAGGATATGGTAGAGATGAGAGGAAATGACAGTGAAGTGTTCTTTGCAAGAAAGAAAATGAAACCTGATGATAATAGGCAGAGAGGTGGCCAAGAGGGTAAGAAGGAAGGGTGGAGTGGTTAGATTAGGTTTAGGGTATTTTAGGGTTTAGACAAAAAAGAGGGAGTTTAGGTAGAAGTATACTAAGTAGACGTAGTATAGTAAAAGCAATGGTCAAAATAGAATTAACTTGGTCTAATCAAGATTAATTTAAATTAATCATCATTAAGGTGCCATTAGTCATAATAAAGTAGCTTTTGTCTTTAAGAGTGTCATAATGTATAGCCACTGCAAGACAAGTGCAGTGGTTGGTGACATCATCATGTCTCCTCTATGTCTTTAAGAGTGAGATTAAGTTTCTCTAATCATTCTTGGGCCTCAATTAACTCAAAATAATTATTTTGACTAAAGATTAATTAATAAAATAAATAAATTATCTTTAATTAGAGTCTAATATAGCCTATATTCTCTTAATTATTGTAATTAGGCTTAATTAGCATTGACTATGGTAAAATGGTAATTTTACACAGAACTCTCAGAATCACCCAAAACATCAAATATCCCCTTAAATTAACATATCCAACTCCTGGGTGATGACTTGGTCCTATCATTAATCCCGTAAATTACCTTAAGGGCATTTTGGTAATTTTTCGCATGAAAAAATCAGGAATTGCAAATTTCACACTTATTGCCATCTAAAACACATATAGTCCCCTTCAATTATTAAACTAACCCTTTGAGGATGGGACCGCCGTCCTTGATCTCGTGCAAAAATGACCTCAGAGTATTTTGGTCATTTTGCACATAAGGGAAAATAGGGGCATTACAATTGATGCCATTCCTATAATACCTTGAGTTTCATTTTATCTTGATTGTATGTTAGTTGTGGTTAATTAAGGATAAATGAGTCTAATTAAGAATTTACTTCCTTAATTAAATAAATAACAAACAATTAATCATTCCTAATCAAATTTAACCTCTTAGCAGTTTCATTGTATATTTATGTTAATTGTTATGTTTAATTATTTGAGGTTGAGGATTGGTGCATTTTGAAAATTTGGACTCCTTTCAATCTAAATCCAAATTCCCTCCCAAAATTTCAAGTTTCAAGGCACCTTATTAAAATATAATATATTTGAATTTAAGCTTCATGAAAATATTATTTTTAGTGAATGTCTTATAAGTTGTTTTAATTTTTGTGTGTGTGTGTGTGTGTGTGTGTGTGTATGTATTGAATTTCTAAACTACCATTGTCCTATATTACATTAACACCCCCTCACCACATTACATTTTCACTTGTCCTACCCATATTTTCAAATGGTAAGACACATACACAAAATAATAGTTTTTTGAATTAAAAGTATGTATGAAACTAATATTTAAATTTGAATCATATAATTATTTTCATACTTATCATGTGAAATTCTCAAATTGCCCTTATTTACACACTTATTTACATATCTACCCTCACTCGCTCACCCACATTGTCACAACTAAGTGAAAAAAAAAAACAACTCAAAATCCATTATTCCCTTACTTATTCATGTAGCCACACATACACATTAGACATACACAACACACTTTGCACTAATACCCCATGAAATTTCCTTTCCCCTTATAAACCAAATCCATGACCATCAACCTCAAACATTGTAACACTCTCCTAATTACCATAGTCTACTCGAGTATTGACGTAGAAATTTGGAAAGTATTACTGACATTACTGATCTATCCTAGTCAAAGTATCCAGTAATAAGGAAATTTTGACACATATATTTCCACAACCATATTCACATATATGAACATCATGTCAGTTACAATATATACATCATAAAAGAAAAGCTAACGAAACACCCTAGCTAGTCAAGGGCTCTCTGCGAATGAGGCTAGTCCCCCTACCTAATACCTAACATGCTAAATATTTAACAACAAAATATCATATAAATACAACGGAGCAAAAGGAAATCAATAGTACATCGGCCGAAGCTGGTAAAGCCCTAATACTATACTACTACTATGTACATGCCAACAATCTCCGATGTCTCGCCTCCTCCTCCAGGAAGCGTTGGCCATTCAGCGATGACCTCACCTCCAACAGGGCGTCTGGGCCTTCAAGGGGTCAGAGTCTAAAGAGGAGGATGAAGAAACGGGTGCATATGCTTGCGGGTGTGCCTGGTGAGCAAGTGGAACCTCAAATACATCAGGGTGCACCATATGGAGAGGCACTTCATCATAGGGGAAAGCGGGTCAAAATCTACTGTAAAAACCAATGTACTAAAGGAACGATTGAAAAACATATATACGCGAAACTGGGAGTAACCTACGGCATACAAAGAGTCAAGTGCGGGTCGTACCACCACACCCATTGTGGCGAGTCAAGGAAGAATACCGGTGATGGCATCTGCTAATTTGAGTAATACAATACATACGCTCAGGGGTGAGAATGCTATAAAATTCTCGGGTAATTCCCAATCCTGATACAAAATATAGGTAAGGAATTTATGCATATAAATCAATCATATAAAGATCGTAAGCATCAATGCTAAAATATATAGATTATGGGAACTTAGAATGGTACCACTTGTAATCAATCATGTACTATTATTTGCATCCATAGGTTCAATTCCATGTATTTTCCTCAATTTGTCAACATAGGGAAGGCCTAATTCCACATAGAGCTGCATTGTAGTTAATAATTTCACAGAGGACAATAGAGCCTAGGATATGAGCTATTCCTATTCGTGATCATCGGACTTCATTTTTTCCATTTCCGAATCACATATAGTTCTATTCCTAGCCGATACATCTACTGACTTATAAATTTTCTAGGGAAGTCCTTACTTTTGCCTTCCTCTCTATTCCATTTAGGCCTTGTCTCTTTTTCCCCATATGTTCAAACGTGCACTTGTGAAATGTATATGTGCTCCTTTGTCATAAACTCATACCATGTATTTCTCTTTCTTTATTAAGGGCATGTGTGCATCACATATAAGTATTCAATTATTTTAGAGGCTTATTCATACCTTATGAAAAATTATTTAAAACATCTAGCATGCACTCATAAGCTATACACTTGAATAGATATCATTCCACCATTAGTTTCCAGCCAATTCCTGCCATTCTAGCACTTTGGCAGATTTATCATTCTAATAACATTTGTTTAACATATCAAATGGCCATTTAAAGAGTCACAAAAATTCTATATGATATTTCAATATGTCTAGGATACCTTGTAAAAATTTTAGGAACAAACCTCTATAACTACTTCAGTAAAATGTATAAATTTAAAGGTCAAGGGCCACCAATTCGCAGTCTAGACCTGAGTTCCCAAAATTTTGAACCCTAGTAATTGATGGAATCAAGGAACAAAAAAATTTACAGTGATACTTCAATGTGTTACTAACTTCATGTAAAAATTTCGTGGGCTAATTCAATCAATTTCTGTGATGATAAATTCAGAAAACTTTATTGCTTTCAGTTTCAACAACCAAGACAGCATCAGTCACATTTTGGTTCTTGATTTTTTTGAGTCAGTAAAATTTAAAATTAACACCCAAGAAAATTCATGTAGTTAGTATAAGATCTTAAATACAACATAAAATTTTTATAGATCATGAAATTACCCACAACTATATCAGAAAATCCGTGCATAATTATTGCTTGCAGGACAACTAGGAATCCAGCAGCCTAGTCCCAATTTCCTTTGAGAAAAATCCTTTGTAACCCCATCCAAACACACCACTAAAATTCACACATCAATATCAACATATTATAAATCAATAAATCTAGAAATTTTGGACCTAGGTCATGCCAAAACAGATCAGAAAAATTTGACAAGAAAAGGCAAAACCCTACTTTGAGTAACCTATTAGCTCCTTGGCTTCAAGATTAACCAAGCTTGCTTCCTTCTCCTCCAAAGCTCCCAATCCAACTTCAAACCCCTCTGATATCAGTGAGGTATGAGGTACAAGACAAGGTTTTGATAAGGAATGGAAATTTTGTTCGGTTAGATTGGTAGAGAATTAGGTGCAGAACAAGTTTAATGAAAGAACTATGAGGTTTCAACAACTCTAGGCTAGTGTTTTTGGGCTTGGAACTCAGAACAAGATCTTGAGGACAACAATGGTGGCTGGTCTCTTTTCTTTCTCTTGCTGGCCGAATTTCTTCTTGGCTTAGAGGAGAAGATGATGACTTGTTTCCTTGTATTAAATGCCTTGAAGATATTATGTAAAGTAATAATTATTTATGTCATAAAGCAAAATGGATGGCTAAGATTTAATCTTGGATTCCAAGATTAAATATTGGCCTTCCACATGTCCTAATTAGATAAATATCATCCATTTGTGGTGATAGAAATATCTTTTGGTGTTAAAAATCACATACCGAAATCTAACCGAATGGGTAAACACCTTACCCGATAAAATCGATGTCCAGAAATTAATTCTAGGCATAAAATTGTCATTCCCACACATTTATAACCTTATCCTCATATTTTCCTAACTTCGGCACCTTGGTCCGAATCTCAAATTTAGCTGTCCAACGGCCCTGCGGCAGTAAAATACTATTCATTTTTTTGGCTCGATCATGGGTCGTTCTTATCACAACTACGTCTGTTAGAATCCTAATATTCCCATTAACCATTCCTCAATCAATTTCTAAAGAAAAGAACTAGGATGTTACAAACATATTCATCTCATTTTCTTCTTACAATACCTAACATATACCCATCCAGATTCTTTTTCTCCTTCTTTTATCTTCTCCATTCTTCCATAACCCATCACCATTAATCAAGGACCACAACCTCCAACTCTTACACTTCATCATATGCAAAGCCCCAACATTTGGATCTCTCCTTCCTCCCTATTTTGGAGCATCAAAGTCATGACCAAGGAGAGAGCATAAAGTTTTTTTTTTGGGTCTTAATCCATTACCACTTTAGAGAGTTCCTCATAACTTGTGGCTTCTTAGGTAAGGGTTTCTTTCTCAAAAATCCTTTCTTTGCCCTCTATTTTTGCTCTAAGATAAAGTTGGAAGAAAAAAAACTTTGTTATGGTGCTTTAGAAACTCAAAAATGATGTGTTGGAGTGTATATGTTTTTGTTTTTGGATAGGCTCATAGTATGAGTTGTTCTCATGTACCTTTATGGCATTCAAGGATTTTATGATGCGACTTAGGTTTTGTTGTGATTTTTTTTTTTGCCTAAAAATGATGCCTTAATGGCAAAACTTGGATGGATATTGTTTATGGAGGGTCTTGAAATTTTATTTTTGGGCTCTAAAAGTGTGTATAAAATTTTAGTTTTGAGATTTAAGGGTGGGGTTATGGTTTTTATTGTATCTTTTGGCAAATACATTGTCAAAATTGATAGATTTCAAGCAAAAATTGATTTCAACACTAGTATAGGAGTTATAAAAAATATTGTCTTGTTTATTAGACACAAATGGTGTGAATATGAATGTTTTATGTTGAGTTTTTATGAATACTTGTGCAGAAAAAACTTCTTTTTCTAGCCCTATAATTCTTAAAACATTTTTTGCCTTGGTCTGCTAAATGGGGATTGTTTAGTGTGCAGAAAAGTTTAGGAAGCCTGTGTGCAGAATTTATTTACTTAGGTGTAGAAAACTAATTCTGTGTGTTGGAATTTATTTGGAATGTGCAGAAATTTATTCTTGGGATAATATTTGACAAACTAAAGTGTTGGAAAGTTTGACATCAACTATGATTTTAATGCAAAGTGATTGTTTGGTTCTTTAAAATGGGATTTAGAGTTGGGTTATGATTTTTGTTGATTTTGTTGTCTCTCTTGTCATATTATTCAGAAAAGTGATAAATTTAGAGACCTAAGTAGCTTATTCTTTATGCTTTTATTGAATGAAAAAAATGGTTGTGTTAGAGCATATATGTATATATATGGCAATTTTGACTTCCATTAGAGGAAGAGTTGAGTTGAGTTGTGTTCTATTAATTAAGGGTGATAGAAAGGGGTCTCAAGGTTGGGTTACAAATTAAGCTTGAATGACAAATTAGGGTATTTACAAAAGAGAATTATGGGCTATTTTTCCAAAGATTTTGGTTTGCTTGGAAATATTGGTTGAGTTTTTCAAATTTTGAGTTAGGATAATTATTAGTATGTGAAAATGTGAATTTTAAAGTTAAAATGAAAACTTCAGGTTTGTTTTAATTAACGAGCGAGTGTTATTTGGCTTTTTTATCTAAACTTGATATATTGGTTGAATTACGTAGGAAATTTCTTTATTGTGAATCAATGGAAAGGTTTCATGATTTTGGTTGATGTTTCATATATAAATGGTTTTGTTGTGCTCTCTTGAAGTATAGAAATAAGTCATTAGGACTCTTAGCTTAAGCTTAATATTCTTGATATTGTTGTTGTTAGCTCTATGGTTAATAAACTTTGAATGTGAAATATGCTTGTTGAGACTGATCCTTTTATCCAGCAATTAGTTTAGGCATTGTTTGTGTTTTTGCATTGATTTATTCTTAATTAGATTATTAAATTGTTTGAAATTTGTTATTGGATGTTACCTGAATAGGGAGTGTTCCATGGCAATGACATAGCACAACTCATTGTAATGTAAAGTGAGGATCGGAGCATTAGCATGTTAAGTGAAAATCCTAAGCTTTGTCATTGAAGTGCATAAAAGTTGTGCCTATGTCTCCTAATAATTTATGAGACTTTCCATTATGTTGCATGGTAAGATGTGAAATAGTTAAGTTAAAAGTTTACGTGAAGTTTCCCTCTCTGAACCTAATTTAAATTTAGTGATCTAGTTAGGTTGAACTTTTCCTAGGCGATAGGTGTTGTGGAGTATTGGTGAAGTAATCACCAGGGCGATGATATGGTGGGTCCAGGTGACATGAGATAGGTGGCATGTTTAAGAAAAGAAAGTCTAAAGAATGTGTTAGAGAATGTGTTATATCTTGTTTCCTCACATATTATGTATTCCTCATGCTAGATGTTTGACATGTTAGAAGTATTATGCTTTTCATTTTATTATTGGTTAACCAAGGGATTTTCTAAAGATTCAAAATATGTGTCACTTTGAAATTGTAATTTGCGAACTAATTAAATAAATTAAAGCATGCCAATTTCTTGCATAATCAAATTGAAATGACTTGGAGACAATAATATGGCATTTGAACTATTTTTATATAACTACTAAGTTTCCTTTTTGATTTTCACCCTATTCCTTTGTTTTTCCATGTCATCTTTAGATGAGCTTGCTGACATTGATGGAGGGGTTCCTTGAGTTCAGATTGAGATTTTCTAGTGTGTGTTTGAGAGCTTGGATTTATCTTTGTTTCCTATCTTTATTATGTTCTCAATACGTAGACTATTGCTTCTTGGACTTATGTTTCTATTATGTATTAAGAGATTTTTTTTCTATTTGGGATTACTAAATTTGAGACTAGACTCTAATACTAGCTTTTAGTTAGGATTTGTTCATGTTATGCTTTCATACAGGATTCTTTTATGTTATGTTAGGCATTGGGTTGTAACAGGTGTAAGTGTTCTTCGTGGACCAATGTCCTTTATGATACTTTAGTATTTACTATATTATACTATGATTACTATGCTTCTTGAAGTATGAGACTATGTGAATGACTTATGAGAAAACTAATTGTACTAGCTAGTCAAATACACCTTAACACATCAAATAATAAATTAAATTAAAACTATTTAAAGCGTTATCAACAAATCATAGATATACGAACTTTAGGAGCTGAAATATTTTCTTTTGGGTCATGCCAACCTTATCATTTTCGACCATTAGGTTAGCTTGTAGTTTTTTACCTGGACAATTATTAAAGATATGTTGTTCATCGAAGCCAATGAACACCCACAAAAGCTTAAGTTAATGATATGATTAAGGCGCATACAAGTGTATTGATTTTAACACATTGTCATGCATTTTAGCACAAACAATGATTTTTTTGGTTAGTAATGTCAGTACAAACAAGATTGATTTTTTTTGCTAAAGGTTTGTAAATTAAAATAAATTTATCTAAGTTTAGAAGGCAAAGAAAAATATTTTAATAACAATCCTTATTACGTATCAACTAGCCAACTAAATTTGCAATTATCTTGAATAACATTCTAGAATTTTAGAACTTCTTGGCTTATTCAATCATTATCATGAGTGATATTGGTTCAATTTGAGAATTTCTATTCAGCCTATTTTAAATATTTGTTCATTTTAGAAGAAAATTATATATAGTAACATAAAATAGTTATTTGTTTGTAAGGCTTTTCTTGAAAAAATAATACGAATTTGAATAGGTAGTAGTAATAGCTCGTACACTCACATGGATTTATTTAATGAAATAAACAACCCCACTTTTAGCTATCAAGTTGGCTTAGCACCCATTTACTTTGAAAATGACTTCTCAAATTGTATTTTTAAACCTATAAAGAACTCAAGGATTTCAATGATTTTATATATTGATTTGTTTTTCTAATAACTTGGATATTTGATGATTACATATGTACATAATGATTTGTTTTGGTATTCTAAATTCTAATAATGAGGAAATGCATTTATATGAGGATTGAATAAAGATTTTAGAATAGTAATGCAAGTTCTTCAACTCTTGAAAATAAGATCTTTGTTTGAAGTTTGCTTTTATGGTAAACAATTCTTAACCCATTTTGTTTCGAGAATCATATTTTGTGTTGGAAATTTGTGGAACTCCATGGGAAAAAGGCCTCATTCCCAATCCTCACCCCATTTAATAAACAAAGACTATGCCCTTGTCCCTGTGAGGACTAGAGACTTGCCACATCCTCATCCCCATTATGGGTAATCTACATGTATCCAATTCAGTGGTGTTTTGCCATCCCTAATTTTGTATATACCCTAGTTTACTACTAGGGCTTGCAATCGTTTCTTATAGACTATTTGCCCTTTACTGATTCAACTGAACTCACTCTCCCTTATTTCATATTTCAAATTTAAGTATAGATCTTTGGATAGTTTGTCCTAACTTTGAAGAGTTTAGAAGCTACTTGAATTCAACACATTCATCTATGTGTGTAATGTTCCATGTCTAAGTACCCTTAGGAAGGCCATTCTTGGCTGGAAGGCCTCCCTAAAGCCCTAGGATAGACTCTATAGGATTTTGCAAAATATGCCAAAAATGCATGAATGCACATATTTACTGCAAATGTGCATTTTTGTTTCGTGTGGACATGCACTTTTATTGTATGAATTTGCATTTTGGTTTTGTGCAAATGCATATTTTTAATGCATGGACGCACACTTTTGATGCCCTGTTTTCCCTTAGTTCCAAAGATCCCATGATTTTTGGGCTATGCATGTAACCACGTTTTTATTGTGCAAGCACACATTATTTGAACCCACAGAAGTGCGTTTTTTACGCGGATGCACGTTTCGTGCTCCAAAATTCCTCAAAATGATGCACTTTCATTTAAACTCCTCTAATGCTATATATAAATCTATCCTAAAACTAGAAACACACCCTAGCCGCCTTCCAACATTCTCCCGCTCTCATGTTTCTCTTTCATTCTTCCTCCTCATGTTCTAGTAGAGATTTTCATGGTTTTTGTTAGTTTTCTTCCTCCCTATCAAGATTAAGGGTTAGGGCATTGTTAGACATGGTTTTCTCATAGCATTCTTTATCCTTGTCATTCCCAATTCAATTCTTAGTAAATTTATCTGCCATTTATGATTTATGTATACTCTTTGGAAGTTACTGGTGTAACTGCCTAACATATAACGAAGTATGCTCGAGTCGTATTTGGTTTTAATGTTAGACAATCACCTGGGACCTTAGCTTAACCTTGAACTTTTTAGAAATACTTAGTAGAAAATATGGGCCATTTTTTTTTTTGTTCCTTTAAAGTGACGTTACTTTCAAAATAAAAGCCTTCGTACATATATAGTATTCGACTCTAAACCATATAAATGTAAGTGAACATACAACATAATAATATCATCTAAGCACCAAGATAATCTCAAGCCCATCATATGAAATACCTGATATATATATATATATATATATATATATATATATATATATATATATATATATAAAATCTATCATAAGAGCCTTAATAGCTTACAAGATATCGAATACTTATATAATTATTCCACAATGCACAACCACCTAAGCTGTCTATTAAAGCCGAGGTTCATAGTAGTAAAAAGCGTATTAGATAACCATGCAAATGACCGCATGGGTCCAACATACAGTAATCTAAGTCAAAATTATAATCATATGCCAAGAGATATAAGCATGGTAACTATCCAATAATCCTAGCAATGTCTCCAGCGTATCTATCTCTATTTGTCCACGAACTCAAGATCAGTTGTCGACATGTCCTGCCGTCTAGAGACATACATGGAAATTTAAAAAGGGGTGAGAATCTAATGAGTCTAATTAATAGTAAAACTTATATGGTGTCCTCATGGTACGTCTCTAGCCCACTTGGTTTATTGTAGAAAAGTTGTTCATGCCATAATACAATCCAAATTTAGAGCTTTCACAAACATTGTTATCAAGTGGACATTTCATTTTAATATGGTCTTTTTCGTGAATGCATCAAGTTAGGTAAATATATGCATAATAATGGTTCTGCACTAAAATATACTTTTCATGAGGACATGCATGGAAAGAATAAAGATAACATTCAGGCCTCATGCATGCATGAAAGAATGAAACATAATCTTGTAAGCACATGCATGCATGAAAAGAGACAAACATAATCATGAAAGAAGTGAACATAAACGGTGAGCGAGAATAAGATCATAACTTTCTTGAAACATAGATCATTATCACTTAAGTGTTAACCTCTTAGGGACCCATAGGCTATAAGCTCATACCTAATATATATATATATATATATATATATATATATATATATAATATGATCACTTGTTATGAACCTTTATCAATACCAAACCTTGACTAGTCATAAATAATTTTCATCATTATGATGTGTAAATGTGATTAGTCATCACTTAACCATTGGCATTAACCCAAGAGGGTGTGAGTTCTCTTTTAGACATATAAAAATTCATACTTTTGTTCTCCATGGTTTGTGTCAAGTGTAACACTTGGTACATCCAAATCTTACTTGCTCCACTTTCTTACTTCGAAAGTGGGCCCAAATGCACTATGGGATACACCATAGCAATGCTTAAGGATAAATGTACATGCAACTAGTCCATCAAATAGTATTAGAATGACAATTAATATTACATATATTACCAATGCATCTTTAAGTATGTCACAACATTATTCATAATCCTATCAAGTATACAATCAACTGCAATAAATAAGCATCTTACATCCAATCGATATTTAAGAGTCATTAGTGCATTTAAAATTCATAGTTATAAATCTCATCTGCAAGCGTTTAGTTTCGATAAGAGTATTTGAAAGACATGTTTCCTTCTTCCAAGATATAGGATCACCATGACCCACCTTCCTTTATATTATAAATTCTAAAATTTTACTTTTTAAAGACTTTAAAACTTTTATTTTTTTTTACAAGCCCCAAATTTTATAAAATTTATAAAACAGCCCTAACTTAATTTTTCATCCAAAAACATAGTTTCCATCCTAATTATACTGAAATTACTGCCTTGCACTTGAAATTTCAGAATTTGTACCAAAGCCCTAAGCTTTTGAGAAATTGCATTTTGACCCCTAAACTTTACTAAAATTGCAAAACAACCCCAAAACTCATTTTTCCCTCTCAAACACATACTTTATGTTTCAGAACCCATTTTCAGCTTTACACCAAAAACTCAAATTTTGTATAAGACTCCTAAACTTTGTAACATTAGTTTAACCCCTAAACTTTGCTAAAATTGCAAAACAACCCCAAAACTTTTTTTTTTCTTCCAAATGCATTCGTATTGTTCTAGAGTCTATTTTGACAATATTACACACTAAAAAATTCACTTTTACATAAAAGCCCTTTAACTTTGTAAAATTATATTTTTAGCCCAAAATCTCTATATAGTCACAAAAATACCCAAATCACATGCACTCACTCCATTTTTCATGTAAATTCCAAATATGTGGTTAGTTTTAAAAACAAAATTATCCTTCTATATGGACAAGCCCAAACTAAACACTAACACCCTAAAATCTAAGCTTTTATAAAACTTTGAAACATGCATGGATATGCTCTTTTTTATGTGTAGATTCTAAATATGTACATAGTTTTTTAAACAAACATTACCAACATAATAAACCCTAAATCAATGACCTAACTCAAAAATATTAAAGCTTACTTAAAATTTTCATAAAATACATGAAAATGACACTTTTAAAGAATAGAGTAAAGCTATAGTGCTAGATTTTGAAACAAAATCTTTACCCATGCAACATGGTGAAGGCCACAACTTGAAGAAAAGAAAATGATGAGCTCTTCAAATATTTTTAAAAGAAAGGAAGAGTTTGAGCAAAAAGACCAATTTTCAAATTTAAACATTCATCAAAATGCAAACCTTTTTAGCAAAAATCCGAACATAAAATAAGAAAACAAGTTTGAACACAAACCCTTACACAAAAAAGTGTCTTTGCTAGATATCAAGGTAGCCACAAGCTCCTTGAAGCTCAAGCTCTAAAGAAAGGAAGCAAAAATCTCTTCTATTCTTACAACAACAATTCAGCCACAACAGAAATAGGTAGGTGAAGGCTTTTTCTTGAAAAAATAATAGTGGATTTGGGTTTGTTGGGTGGAAGAGCTATGGAAAAGTGTCTTTGTTTATTCGATATGGTGGAGAAATAAAGAAGCTATGAGGTTGGAGGTGATGGAGGAAATGGTAAAGATGTGAGGAAATGAGAGTGAAGTATTCTTTGCAAGAAAGAAAATGAAACCTCATGATAATGGGAGAGAGTGGCGGCCAAGAGGGGTAAGAAGGAAGGGTGGAGTCGTTGGATTAGGTTTAGGGGTATTTTAGGGTTTAGACAAAAAAGGTAGGGGTAGTTTAGGTAGAAAGTATACTGAGTAGAGGTAGTATAGCAAAAGCAATGGTCAAAATAGGATTAACTCGGTCTAATCAAGATTAATTTAAATTAATCATCATTAAGGTGCCATTAGTCATGATAAAGTAGCTTTTGTCTTTAAGAGTGTTATAACGTGTAGCCACTACAAGACAAGTGTAGTGGTTGGTGACATCATCATGTCTTCTTTGTCTTTAAGAGTGAGATTAAGTTTCTCTAATCATTATTGGGCCTCAATTAACTCAAAATAATTATTTTAACTAAAGATTAATTAATAAAATAAATAAATTATCTTTAATTAGAGCCTAATATAGCCTATATTCTCTTAATTACTATAATTAGGCTTAATTAGCATTGACTAGGGTAAAATGGTAATTTTACACAGAAACTTCCAAGAATCACCCAAAACATCAAATATCCCCTTAAATTAACATATCCAACTTCTGGGTGATAAGGGTTAGTTATCACTTAATCACACGTTAAATTACCTTAAGGGCATTTTGGTAATTTTGGGAATGAAAAAAAAAGGAATTGCAAATTTCACACTGATTGCCATCTAAAACACATACAGTTCCCTTCAAACATTAAAATAACCCTTTAGGATGGCCGAGAATCCCTCAATTCTCAAAAATGACCTCAGGGCATTTTGGTCATTTTGCAAAAAGGGAAAATAGGGCATTACAACCCTGCCATCCCTATAATACCTCGATTTTCGTTTTATCTTGATTGTATGTTAGTTGTGGTTAATTAAGGATAAATGAGCCTAATTAAGAATTTACTTCCTTAATTAAATAAATAACAAACAATTAATCATTCCTAATCAAATTTAACCTCTTAGCAGTTTAATTGCATATTTATGTTAATTGTTATGTTTAATTATTTAGGTTGAGGACTTGTGCATTTTGAAAATTTGAACTCCCTTCAATCTAAATTCAAATTCCCTCCCAAAATTTCAAGTTTCAAGGTGTAACGCCAATTTTTACTATTAGGAATTAGAATTACCGTAGGTAAATATTATATAAAATTTGAGACCAAACAATCCTTAATAAAGGAATATAACGTTAGAAGAGAAGTTAGGAGCAATTCGTGCAAGTATTGCAAACCCCCTTTTTTTGTAAGTGTAAAATGACCAAAATGCCCTGAGGTTATTTTACTCAGAAAATGAGGATCGTGGGCCCCACCCATCCTCAAGGGGATGTTTTGATGTTAATAAGGGATTGTTTGTGTTATGTGTGTTAATAGAGGAGAAGAATCCTAATTTTGAGCTTGGACGTGCAAATGACCAAAACGCCCCTGCCCGTTTTAACTCGATTTGCGTCCATTGAGCCCAAACCTCACTAAAATGTGTTAAAAGGTGTTTTTAAGCCATGATTAACCATTGGTTAAGCTCGGGTGGTCTGGGCAATTTTTAAGTAAATGACCGTTTTGCCCTTGTCTTTGTAAGTTTTACAAATTTTGAGATTTTTGATTTGCTAACGAAACCTAAGCAATATTAGGCTCAAATTAAAGCTTATTAAATTCTAATTATTAATCTAGAGTCAAAATTATTTATTTAAATTGATTAGAACCTAAAATTGCTTTAAAACACTCAAATTGCTTACTAATTCACCTAAGCCCTTAACGTAAATTCTCTAAATTGAATGAATACCTTGCCTACACCTAAATAATACATGGAACACACAAAACCCTCTTCCATGAGGCTGTAATGCATGAAATAATTCAGCCATAATCATTAGAATTATTACAAGATAATGCACTAAAACAAAATGCCAAAAAATTCCCTAAAACATGGCATAAAACATGCCTTAAACAAGAAATGATTTTCCTCCCTTTGTTCCCCATGAAAATCCATCAGCCTTCCTCCTTCATTTGTCCATTTATGAGCTTCAAAATCTCTATAAATAGGCATGCTTAAGAAGTCTTAGATGCTTGCTCAAAATTGTACACATTTCTAGTTTTTTCAAAGCACCAAAAGCTCTCATTTCCTCCTCCTCTTGGCTGAATTCTTTCTTCAAGTTTTCAAGAATATTTTCTTTCATTTCACTCCAAGAAACCAAGTTCTCTTCCTTTCCTTCAAATCAGATTAGGTAGGGAGTTATTTTTAAGTTTATTTCTATGCTTTGCTAAGTGTTGTTCTTGGTTCAAAATGATGATTTCATGGATTTTCTCTAGTTTTTCCATTTGGATTTCTTCTTCCTTTTCTTTGAACAATTAGGCCATATGGCCTAAGTGGGACTAAGATGATGGCTTGATGATGAGGACCTTGAGGGTGGGTTGTGAATCCATCACAAGTTAGGCCTCTAAAGCTTGAAAGTTCCACTTGATGCAAAACTTTAAAGAATAATATTTTTATGATGTTTTTATGATCTTGAGTTTAGAACTTGAAAGATGTATTTTTCACTTTGTCTTGCTAAGATATATTAGGTTGAATTTATATTTCTAAAGTCTTGGAGGAGCTCTAGTAAAGAAATAAAATGAACTTGCATCCATGTTTAAGTTTATGCCTTGCATAACCATGTTTACTTTCTATGTCATCACTAAATTTCAAGAATGAATAAATGAACTTGCATATTCATGTTTAAATTTCCAAGCTTGCATTTCATGTTTATGTTTCAAGTTGTCACTTAATCTTCAAAGATAATAAAGAGGATGCATCTCATATTTATTTTATGCTCTCACTTTATTTTATAATGGCTAAAAGAATCAACGCATGACATGTTTATTTTTATGTCATCACCTAAAGATCCTAGAGCTCAAAGACTTGCCCAAGTATCACAAGCAAAGAAATAAGATTATTGGAGTTAAAGAATTGATTCTTTAAGAAGTCTTGAGATTAGAGCTTAAAAAGATGTAATAATAATTCTCTTCTTCCTTCACCGGTCCAGTGCGGATTACGCCGCTCCGATTTCTTAAGATTCTCTTCTTCCTCATTGGTCCAGCGGACTCCATTCAGTTTCTTGCATCATGTTTATATTTCAAGTTCTTGCATCATGTTTAATTTTCAAGTCATCACCTTAAATCTTAAAGATAAAGAAATGGATTTGCATATCATGTTTATAATTCCAAGTTATCACCTTATAATGACAAGATTAAAATGAGGTTGCATAGCATGTTTATGATTCTAAGATATCACATAAATCTCTTAAGCTCAAGACTTGCTCCTTTTATCTTAAGTGAGAATTTTAATCATGATGATTCTTTCAAGTTTAGCAAAAAGAATTAATTTCTAAAAGAGTTTTAAAGCTTTGCAAGGATTCTACGAGAAACTAATATTTTATGTTCACTTAAAATGTGATTTTATACAATTATATGAGGTTCATGATTCGGCTTTTGATATGAGATTAGTACCAATAAATGATGATGATTTAATATGTTTGGAGTTGTGATAATTATGGTTTATTGTTAAGAGAACGATTTATGCATGTTAGTGACAAAACTAGCTTCCTAGAACAATAAATCTAGAATTTACCTAGCTTTGACCCATTTAAGTTTATCCAATGCCAAATCTGTTTAAGTATGATATAATTCTGTTTAAGATTGGTTAAGCCACGAAAAATTTGGTAACAACTAGTGTAGGATTTATGAACACTAAAAATGAAACTAGCAACTAGAAAACCATAAAAGCAAGATTTCGAACTTTAGAGAATGAAATTTATGTATTCGTTTAGAGCCTTTAGTGATTTTAAGAACCAGATTTTATCATGTTTAGATAAGGGAGAATGATTCATAATTGGTTTAGTAATTAATTTTAGCATCATAAGGAAAGACGGTAATGAGAAAAGGGTTAAAAGCACACCGTTAAACCTTAAGAACAACTTACTGTTATGCTGCCCCATATTGTCTAATAATGTTCTTAGGACTTATAATTGATGGTAATAAGTCCCTTAGATGCATAATTAATCAGTTCAATAATTAAGGTTGCCGATTCTAGAGTTTCGATTGTTTAAGACAGCTTTTCCATAAGGATTTATGAAGATGCTTCTTTGATGTTTTAAATGATAAGTCTATGTAGTGATTTGATGCTTATTAAGTATTTAACGTCATTGAATGATTTCCGAGCTTGCATGTTATAATTGCTGTTGCAAACAATGAGAATGCTTATGCATGAAATAATGAAATATTTTTGTTGCTGAAGAAAGTATATTACTGTAAAAGTGTAATTTGGAAAGGTTCTGGCTAGGAAAGACTTGGTATTTAAGTGTGTCCATTTGTGACCCACCTCTCTTTCTGAATCTTCCGATGCATGATTACAGTTGGTATATATATTATTCCGAATAAGACTATAAACGAGAAATGTTATAAATGATTATGAATTGAGAATTGTATTATGATATAACATGCAAAGACTTAAAGGTGACTTAAAATATATGAGAAAATGATCCTTTGGACCCGTCAAACTATAGGCGGTGAAAGATGATTCTTGCCCCTAGTCCATTCTCTCAAAAGGGTAGAGACAATTTTTACTTATCAAAAGGGATAAGTATGTACGGTGATGACTAGCAAAGTATGAGCTCATAACCTAGATTACTCCCAAAAGGGTGGAGTAGGGGTGGCCCAGGAAAATGATGATGGAAGTAACTTTAAGTCACCTAAGGAACTAAGTAATGCATGATGTAAATATGATGTTCTTCTATGCATAGTATTTATGATATGATGATGAGAAATATGATGTTCTTCTATGCATAGTATTTATGATTTGATGATGAGAAATATGATGTTCTTTTATGCATGGTGAGAAATATGATGTTCTTTTATGCATAGTATTTATGATATGATGATGATATGTTGATAAAAGGAAAAAGTTCATTATAAACATGACATACTAAGTTTATGATGCATTATAAGACGCATGATTAAAACGACGAACCTCGTAAAGTATATTTTCGAACTTAATAAATCAATCTTAGCATGCTCACTATTTCATAATGAAACCAAGGTTCCTGGGACGATGATGATGACACAATGCATCATGAGGTGAGTACCCTGAGATTCTTTTTATAAGTTTTCACTCCATCTATTTTTCTTTCCATCTCATCTTCAGAAAAATAGAAGGAAGTGTTTGTGATTCACATTGGCTTTCACCTGGTAGTGAACTTGATCCCTAGTTTTGTAACACCAAAAATTACTTAAAAATTAATTTGAGCTTTATTAGTCGTAATTTCAAAAATCTAACAGTTGGGCATTGATGAGGGCATGGACCTTCAAAAAAAAAAAAAATTTCGGGCCGATGAATAGTAACCTTGCGGCCCCCACTGCCCTCCAAGCTTAAACCTAGTTCGGGAAGGTGAAATTAGGAAAACATGGGAATAATGTTAGAAATAGGTGGAAATGATAATTTTATACTTAGAATTAATTTACGGGTAATATCGGTAAATGTTGTGTTTACCCGTTTAAGATTTCTGTTTGATTTTTAACAGGAAGACATTTCTGACATTATTAATAATTGATTTATAATTGATATTTATTCATTTGAGACAAGTGGAGGGTTTTGATCTTGGATTCAAGATCAAATCCTAACCATCCACTTGGCTTTCTAGTAGCATGAATCATCATAAGACTTGCTTTAATGATGATGACTCATTAAAACACCTAAGCAAAAACTTTTCCCCAAAGGCAAGGAGCATTCTCGGCCATTCCAAGCAAAGGTAGCAGCTGGTTCTTCTTCCATGTTCAAGAGCTCCATCTTAGTTACAATTCACATAAACACTAGCCTAGGATCCTCAAAACCCAAATCTTCCTTCACAAAAATTGATCTATACTTCTACCTCTACAATTATAACCATTAAAATTTCAAAACCTCATCATATTCACCTCATCCATATCTGATCAGAGGAGGGTTTGAAGGTGTTTTGGGAGTCTTGGAGTGAAGGACTCTCATCTTGGAGCAAGCTAGAGACAAAGAGAGACTAGCCTTCAAGAGTAGGTTTTCGCCTCTTGTGGAATTTTTCAATTCTGTTTTGGCTTGCCCTAATTCCGAAAATTTTGATGATACTGATGGTTAACATATTGATATTGATGTATGAATTTTTGTGTTGTGTTTGGATGGTTTTAAAATGGGTTTTCTCTCAAGTGAAATTGGAACTAGGTTGCTGGACTGATTTCTTTCTGGATCAGAATTTCTCATGAATTTTCTGGAAAATTTGTGGGTAGTTTCATGAGCCATGAAAATTATATGTTGTAGTTAAGCCCTTAAAATAAATACACAAATTTTCTTGGGGGTTAATTTTAAGGTTTGATGCCTCAAAAAATTAGGAACCGAATTGTAACTGTTGCTGTTAAATTGTTGAAACTGAATAACAAACTTGCCCGAATTTTTAATCATAGCAATTGATTGAGATATCTCCTGAAATTTTTACACAAGACTAATAACATGTTGAAATACCTTTTTGAATTTTCTTGTACCATGATTCCATCGAATTCTAGGGCTAAATATTTTGAGAACACAAGTCTGGACTATGAATTTGTGGCTTCTGACCACCAGATTTGCTTATTTTATTGAAGTGGTTATATAACTCTGATTGCCCTGAAATTTTTACAGGTTGTTTTAGACACATTGAAGTGTCATGTGAAATTTTCCTTAAGGGTGGAATGGTTGTTTGGTATGGTAACAAATTGTTGTGCCTAGAACATCAATTCTGCAAGCATAATGAGATGTGGAAACGGCTGAAATTCTATGATAGTATGTACATATCTTACTGTGTATGTTTGAACATATGGGAAAGAAACAAGGCTTAGAAAGAATTGAGAGGAAGGCAAAAAGAAGGACTTCCTAGAAAAGTTATGAGTCGATAAACGTATCGGCTAGGCATAAACCCTGAGTGATCCGGAAATGGAAAAAATGAAGTTTGGTGATCTTGAGGAATTAGCTCATGTCCTAAGTCTATAGTCCTATGTGAAATTGTGAAATGTGAATGTATCTCTCTGAGAATAAGCCTTCCCTATGTTGAGAAAATTGAGAAGATATGAGGACGAGTTTCTGATTGTACATATTATTACTCGATCAATTATTGTGATATTATCCTTAGTTCCCTGTGGTTTTCAAGATTTCTGTGTATAATTTTGTATGAATATTGTATATGCATGAATTGCTTATGCCTACTGTGTGTAGTATATGGGAAACTACCCTACTGAGAATTTTATAATATTCTCACCCCTATGTGTTTGTTTTCGTGTCGCCTCCAGGTTAAGCCAGGGATGGATGCTGCTATGCAAAGGAGTGTAGGATTACTGGAGCATAGGCGTTACCGTTTTATTCGTTGTACTTAGTGAAATGAGTATGTATGTAAATGTATTAGAAGACAAATATGTACTAAAGCTCATAGAGGAGCTTCCTTATGTATTTTTAGCTGTATGTTTAATAAACTTGAGGTTTACTTGTAAGATGTTTTAAGAATTACGCTTAGTTATCTCTACGTAAATCGAGCTTGCCATAGATAATTAAGAGGTCCTAATTAACAAGTAACATCTCTAGAGTATGATATCATAACTTAAGAATAGGGTTGTACTTGGGAGGATGTTACAAGTTTCACTAGTATATTTCAGATATTTATCCCTATCCTTGGAGTGTTATTACTAGGTGCCATTAATGGATGTCCTTCCATCCGTATACTATTTATATTTTATTTGATTGCCTACACCTAGCCTAACTCTATTGGTAGGCAAAATATTTATGTGTTATGTAATTATGGATGTTATATGATGGAGCCAATGTGATATGATATATTTAATTTCTGATATGTCTTTTATATTCTAGTCGTTCACGTTATGCGTGGCTCATGTTTTCAATCATGTTTTAAAAAAAATGGCTGTAATTTCACTAAGTATTTTCAAAGTATGATGAAAGAACTGAAGCAAAGAGTAGGGTCTAGTAATTAATCAGATACAACCTAGGTGTATTCAGTTAATTATTAGGGTGTTACACAAGGCACCTTATTAAAATATAATAGATTTGAATTTAAGCTACATGAAAATATTATTTTTAGTGAATGTCTTATAAGTTGTTTTAATTTTTTTGTAGGTGTGTGTGTGTGTATTGAATTTCTAAACTACCATTATCCTATATTACACTAACACCCCTCACCATATTACATTTACACTTTCCCCATATTTTCAAATGGTAAGACACATACACAAAATAATAGTTTTTTGAATTAAAAGTATGTATGAAACTAATATTTAAATTTGAATCATATAATTATTTTCATACTTATCATGTGAAATTCTCAAATTGCCCTCATTTACACACTTATTTACATATCTACCCCTCACTCACTCACCCACTCACCTACACTGTCATAAGAAAAGAAAAAAAAACTCAAAACCCCTTATTCCTCACTCATTCATGTAGCCACACACACATTAGACATACACAACATACTTTGCACTAATACCCCATGAAATTTCCTCTCCCTTATAAACCAAATTCATGGCCATCAACCCAAAATATATTCATCTCATTTTCTTCTTACAAGGCCTAACATTTACCCATCCAGATTTTTTTCTCCTTCTTTTATGTTCTCCATTCTTCCATAACCCATCACCATTAATCAAGGACCACAACCTCTAGCTCTTACACTTCATCATATTCAAAGCCCCAACATTTGGAGCTCTCCTTCTCCCCATTTTGGAGCATCAAAGTCATGACCAAGGAGAGAGCATAAATGTGATTTTTTTTTTTTGCTTTCAATCCATTACCACTTTAGGAGTTTCCCCACCTTGTGGCTTCTTATATAAGGGTTTCTTTCTCAAAAATCTTTTCTTTGCCTTGTATTTTTGCTCAAAGATGAAGTTGGAAGGAAAAAACCTTTATGTTATGGTGCTTTAGAAACCCAAAAATGATGTGTTGGCATGTATTTTTTTTTGTTTTGTTTTTTTTGGATAGGCTCATAGTATAAGTTGTTTTCATGTTCCTTTTATGGCATGCAAGGATTTTATGATGCGGCTTAGGTTTTGTTGTGATTTTTTTTTGTCAATAAATAATATGATTTAATTGCAAAACTTGGATGCATATTGTTTATGGAAGGTCTTAGAATTTTATTTTTGAGCTCTAAAAATGTGTATAAAATTTTAGTTTTGAGATTTAAAGGTGGGATTATGGTTTTTATTGTATCTTTTGGCAAATACCTGTACGCCCCAATTTTACTGTAATTTTTACTGTCATTAGGAATTACCAAATTACCGTAGGTAAATTTTATATAAAATTTGAGACCAAACAATCCTTAATAAAGGAATATAACGTTAGAAGAGAAGTTAGGAGCAATTCGTGCAAGTATTGCAAACCAATTTTCTGTACGTGTAAAATGACCAAAATGCCCTGAGGTTATTTTACTCAGAAAATGAGGATCGTGGGCCCCACCCATCCTCAAGGGGATGTTTTGATGTTAATAAGGGATTGTTTGTGTTATGTGTGTTAATAGAGGAGAAGAATCCTAATTTTGAGCTCGAAACGAAATGACCAAAACGCCCTTGCCCGTTTTAACTCCAATTTGCGTGCCGCTTAGCCCGAACCTCACTAAAATGTGTTAAAAGGTGTTTTTAAGCCATGATTAACCATTGGTTAAGCTCGGGTGGTCTCGGGCAATTTTTAAGTAAAATGACCGTTTTGCCCCTTCTTTGTGCAAGTTTTACAAATTTTGAGATTTTTGATTCGTCTAACGAAACCTAAGCAATATTAGGCTCAAATTAAAGCTTATTAAATTCTAATTATTAATCTAGAGTCAAAATTATTTATTTAAATTGATTAGAACCTAAAATTGCTTTAAAACACTCAAATTGCTTACTAATTCACCTAAGCCCTTAACCGTAAATTCTCTAAATTGCATGAATACCTTGCCTACACCTAAATAATACATGGAACACACAATTTCTCCTCCTTGGGCTGTAATGGAAGAAATTATTGATGCCATTATGCATCAGAATAATTGCCAAAGATACACTAAAACAAAATGCCAAAAATTCCTTAAACATGGCATAAAACATGCCTTAAACAAGGAATGATTTTCCTCCCTTTGTTCCCCATGAAAATCCATCAGTCTTCCTCCTTCATTTGTCCATTTATGAGCTTCAAAATCTCTATAAATAGGCATGCTTGAAGAGTGTTAGAAGCCTTTGCTCATAACTTACACAATTCTAGTTTTAGAAGCACCAAAAGCTTTCTTTCTTCCTCCTCCTTGGCTGAATTCTCTTCAGTTTTCAAGAGATTTTCTTCCATTTCACTCAAAGAAACCAAGTTCTCTTCCTTTCCTTCAAATCAGATTAGGTAGGGAGTTGTTTTTAAGTTTATTTCTATGTTTTGCTAAGTGTTGTTCTTGGTTCAAAATGATGATTTCATGGATTTTCTCTAGTTTTTCCATTTGGTTTTCTTCTTCCTTTTTCTTTAACCAATTCGGCCATATGGCCTAGGTGGGACTAAGATGATGGCTTGATGATGAGGACCTTGAAGGTGGGTTGTGAATCCATCACAAGTTAGGCCTCTAAAGCTTGAAAGTTCCACTTGATGCAAAACTTTAAAGAATGATGTTTTTATGATGATTTTATGATCTTGAGTTTAGAATTTGAAAGATGTATTTCTCACTTTGTCTTGTTAAGATATATATATTGAATTTGTATTTCTATAAAGTCTTGAAGGAGCTCTAGTAAAGAAATAAAATGAACTTGCATCCATGTTTAAGTTTATGCCTTGCATAATCATGTTTACTTTCTATGTCATCACTAAAATTTCAAGAATGAATAAATGAACTTGCATACTCATGTTTAAATTTCCAAGTTTGCATTTCATGTTTATATTTCATGTTGTCACTTAATCTCTAAAGATAATAAAGAAGTTGCATCTCATATTTATTTTATGTTCTCACTTTATTTTATAATGGCTAAAAGAATCAACGCATGACATGTTTATTTTTATGTCATCACCTAAAGATCCTAGAGCTCAAAGACTTGCCCAAGTATCACAAGCAAAGAAATAAGATTATTGGAGTTAAAGAATTGATTCTTTAAGAAGTCTTGAGATTGGAGCTTAAAAAGATGTAATAATAATTCTCTTCTCCCTTCACGTCCTGCGGATTACCGGCTCAAATTTCTTAAGATTCTTCTCCTTCCACTTGGTCCTATGCGACTACGCCGCTCCAGTTTCTTGCATCATGTTTATATTTCAAGCTCTTGCATCATGTTTAATTTTCAAGTCATCACCTTAAATCTTAAAGATAAAGAAATGGATTTGCATATCATGTTTATAATTCCAAGTTATCACCTTATAATGACAAGATTAAAATGAGGTTGCATAGCATGTTTATGATTCTAAGATATCACATAAATCTCTTAAGCTCAAGACTTGCTCCTTTTATCTTAAGTGAGAATTTTAATTATGAAGATTCTTTCAAAAAGAATTAGTTTCTAAAAGAGTTTTAAAGCTTTGCAAGGATTCTACGGGAAACTAATATTTTATGTTCACTTAAAATGTGATTTTATACAATTATATGAGGTTCATGATTCGGCTTCTGATATGAGATTAGTACCAATAAATGATGATGATTTAATATGTTTGAAGTTGTGATAATTATGGTTTATTGCTAAAGGAATGATTCTATGCATGTTAGAGATAAAACTAGCTTCCTAGAAAAGGTAAAAGCAAGATTTCTAGAACTTTAGAGAATGAAATTTATGCATTCTGTCCAGAGCCTTTAGTGACCTTAAGAACCAGATATTATTATTTTAGATAAGGGACAATGATTCATAATTGGTTTAGTAATTAATTTTAGCATCATAGGGAAAGATAAGAGAAAGGGTTAAAAACGTAACTTCTAACAGGTAAAACCTTAAGAACAACTTACTGTCTATGCTACCCCATATAGTCTAATAATGTTCTTAAGGCTTATAATTGATGGTAATAAATCCCTTAGATGCATAAGTAATTAGTTTGATAATTAAGGTTACCCAATTTTAGAGTTCGTTATTTAAGGGAGCTTTACTGAAAATTTTAGATGACATCTTTTGATGCTTTGGAATGTCAGTTATATGATGATGTAATGCCTACTGAGAATTTGATATTATTGAATGATTTCATGGCTTGCATGTTATAATTGCTATTGCAAACAATGAGAATGTTCATGCATCTTGATGATTATGATATAACATGCAAAGACTTAATGGTGACTTAAACTCATGAGGAAATGATCCTTTGGACCCATCAACTATAGGTGGTGAAAAGGTGATCTTGAGAAAATGATCCTTTAAGACCCATCAGACTAGAGGTGGTGAAAAGGTGATTCTTGCCCCTAGTTCTCTCAAAAGGGTAGAGTTGGGATTTTAACTTATCAAAAGGGATAAGTATATGCTAGTGACGACTAGTAAGGTATGAGCTCATAACCTAGATTACTCCCAAAAGGGTGGAGTATAGGGTGGCCCAAGGAAAATAATGATGATGATGACAAGATTTTAAGTCACCTAGGACACTAAAGGAATGAAATATGTGCACCATGTCTTGTGCATAGCTATTGTGGTATGATGTTCTTCTGCATAGCATTTTATGAGATGATGATGGGAAATATGATGTTCTTCTATGCATAGTATTTATGATATGATGATGAGAAATATGATGTTCTTCTATGCATAGTATTTATGATTTGATGATGAGAAATATGATGTTCTTTTATGCATAGTATTTATGATATGATGATGAAGAATACAATGTGTTGATAAAAGGAAAAGTTCATTATAAACATGACATGCTAAGTTTATGATGCATTATAAGATGCATGATTAAAACCATAAACCTCGGTAAAGTATATTTTCGAACTTAATAAATCAATCTTAGCATGCTCACTATTTCATAATAACCCAGAGGTTCCTGGGACGATGATGATGACACAATGCATCATGAGGTGAGTACCTACTGAGATTCTTTATAAGTTTCTCACTCCCTCTATTTTTCTTTCCATCTCATCTTCAGAAAGGAAGGAAGCGTTCGTGAATCACATTGAGGCTGGGATTGAACTTGATCCTTAGTTTCACTTATATATTAGATATCTATCCCTATCCCTGGAGTGTTATTACTAGGTGCCATTAATGGATGTCCTTCCATCCATATATTATTTATGTTTTGTTAGATTGCCTACACTTAGTCTTATTCTCTTGGTAGGCAAAATATCTATATGATATGTAATTATGGATGTGTATGATGGAGCCAATATATTATGATGTGATGTTTGTAAATTCCTATGTGTCTTTTAAATTTTTCTAAATCATTCACGTTAGCGCGCTCACGTTTTCAATTATGTTAAAAAAAAAATGGCTCGTAATTTCACTAAGTATTTTCAAAGCATGATTAAGGAACTGAAGCAAAGAGTAAAGTCTAGTAATTAATCATATACCTGCCTAGGTGTATTGGGTTAATTATTAGGGTGTTACAACCAGAACCTCGGAACTTGAGAAGACATGATTTTTGACACATTCCAAGCTATTTAAACACCTTGAGACCTCATAAAACAGTTTCCAACATTTTTCTGAAATCATCCATACATTTTGCAAAATCAAACCATCATTGAATCATACTAAAACACATCCATTTCTTTTTTATTAGAGTTTCCCTTTGAAGATACTTAGGGCAAGTCTTTGAGCTCTAGAGTATTTAGGTGATAACATAATCTTAAACATGCTATGCACTTCATTTTACTCTTCATTACAAAGTAAAATGATGACATAAAATAAATATGAGATGCAACCTCATTATTATCTTTAAGGATTAAGTGATGACTTGAAAATATAAACATGAAATGCAAGCTTGGGAATTTAAATATGATAATGCAAGTTCATTTATTTATTCTTATGAGATTAGTGATGGCATCAAATAAACATGAGATGCAAGACATAAACTTAAACATGAATGCAATTTGTTTTATCTTAACTAGAGCTCCTACAAGACTTTAGAGGAACATTAATGGCCTTAACCCAATATGTATCTTAACAATGGAAGATGAGCCTTAGAGTTCTTAACACCAAGTCTTCAAAGAAGTCTTTGGTTTGAACTTCATCATCAAGCTCAAGAAAATGGATTAAAACCAAAACACAACACTTTAACAAAACAAACATAAATAGAACTACTCATATTCTTTATTTTATTGCTCATGGGCTTCAATCTAGAGTAAACTCTTAGAACGGCCGACCAACTTTAAGGTTGGCAAGGGTAAGCTTAGAGCTTTTTGAAATCTTAGGATTAATTTTCTTAACAAAACTTTTGTGATCTACTTTACATTTTTAGCAAACTTTATTCAAACCAAAGCAAAGGAAATCAAAATCATGAAGAGGAAAAGAAAAGAAAACCACAAACTTTATCAAGGAAAAGAAAGAAATCAAGGCATGTATGGTCCAAGACCAAGTTGTTTCAAGCTTTAGAGGTTTCTCACATGACAACAACAAGTCATTATCTTGAAACCTCATCATCAAGCTCATGTTCTCTTTATAAAAGGGCCTCTTGGCCAAAAAGAAAAGGGAAGAGGAAAAGAGTTTGAAACCAAGAGAAAACTAGAACTTTTCTTAAGAACACAAGCCAAAACATTAAAACAAAACCCCTACCTAAAGAAGTCTTGAAGAGAGGAAGAAAAGCTTTGTTTCTTGAGGAAAAGGGAAAGAAATCCTTCTTGAACTCTTGCTGGAAAACTCGGCCAAGGAGGAGAGAAAAAGCTCTTTGTGTTTGGGAAGAAAGTTAGAAGTTTACTCAAGTGTGTAAACATTCAAAGAGCTTTCAAGTTAGTATATTTATAGAAGATGGAGAGCTCATGGATGGCCTTTGAGGGAGGAAGTGGCCGGCCATTTGAGGAGGGAAGAGAGAAGAAATATCTCTTTGATTGGTATGGTGGAGATTGGGCAAGGCATGGTGAGGTATGGGTTTTGGTATGGCTTAAGGCATGGGCTTGGAGTGCAACAAAAATCAACATGTGGCACCATTTTGGGGGAAGATTTGGCCAACATATCAGCCAAGGAGGAAGGGATTTTGTTCATGTAATTGTGGTTTAAAGGTGTGTTTAGGTGTGTCTTTGATTAGGCTTTGATTAGGAGTTTGTAAGAAGGTGTTTAGGTGAGGTAATTGGGTAATTAGGAAGGTCAAGACTTGATTAGGGAGTGGTCATACTAGATTAATAAATTAAATTCATTTTCTTGGTCAAATGAGGTATGGCACAATTCCTTAATTTAAGGAATTGGAGAGAAAACAACACTATTCAAGATTCCATGACTAGGAATCTTGAATTAAAGAATGCAATTAGAGTTTATCTAAGCAATCTTAGGTTCTAATTAACCTTAATAAATCATTTTGACTCTAGATTAATTATCAAAATAAATTAATCTTCGATTAGAGCTTAATATTGCTTAGGTTTGCTTAATTGCGTCATTAGGCTCACTGTACACGTTCTTGGGGCAAAATGGTAATTTTACACTAAAACTGCCCGGGACCTTCTGGCTAAACATCAAACATTACTTAAAAACATCATTTTAAACTTCCTGAAAAATTCAGGCTCAAACGGCACCTTTTCCCGTGTAGACAGGGAGGGTTGGTCATTTTGCCGAAAGTTAAGAACGAGATTTTCACCTCGGATATCATTCATAACAATGTAATCCCCTTTTAAACATCGAGTTACCCATTCGAGGATTGGGTTTCCTAAAATTTCAGTAAAATGACCTCAGGGCATTTTGGTCATTTGTACTAAAAGAGGGAAATTGAGGCTTCAGGATTTGCTAGGAAATATTGGTTGCATTTTTGAAATTTTGAGTTAGGATAATTATTAGTATGTGAAAATATGTATTTTAAAGTTAAATTGAAAACTTCGGGTTTGTTTTAATTAAAGAGCAAGTGTTGTTTGGCTCTTTTTCTAAGCTCGATATATTAGTTTAATTACGTTGGAAATTGCTTTATTGTGAATCAATGGAAAGGTTTCATGAGTTTGGTTGATGTTTCCTATATAAATGGTTTTGTTGGCTCTCTTGAAGTATGGAAATAAGTCATTAGGACTCTTAGCTTAATCTTAATATTCTTGATGTTATTGTTGTTGGCTCTCTGGTTAATAAACTTTGAATGTGAAATATGCTAGTCAAGACTGGTCCTTTTATCTGGCAATTAGTTTTGCCATTGTTTGTGAAACGCAGGAGGGAGGAGTGAGTCATTCGTGCGAGGAGGCACGAACAAGGAGCATATCTTGGCAAGACCTCTAAATGAGGGGTACATGAATTAATCGATTACACACCAGAATGAGAGGATCTTGGGACCATGTATGTATGAGACTATACAGTTAAGGATGACTTATATGAATTGATTTGTACTACCTATACCAACAAGATGCATTTTTCTTTTGGTAGCCCATCATGAAGAACTCCACGGTTAAGTATGCTTGACTTGGAGTAATTTTGGATGGGTGACCTCTACGAAGTTTTCCTAAGAAGCGTGTGAGTGAGGATAAAGCATTCTGAAAACCCGTGTTGGTTTGTGGAATAGTCTGTCAATCCATAAAGTAGTAGGGGATGTTATTTGTGTTTTTGCATTGATTTATTCTTAATTAGATTGTTAAATTTTTTGAAATATGTTATTGGATGTTACCTAATAGGGAGTGTTCCAAGGCTTTGACATGGTACAAATCACTGTAATGCGAAGTGAGGATCGGAGCATTAACTTGTTAAGTGAAAATCCTAAGCTTTGTTGTAACACCCTAATAATTAACCCAATACACCTAGGCAGTATCTGATTAATTACTAGACTTTACTCTTTGCTTCAGTTCCTTAATCATGCTTTGAAAATACTTAGTGAAATTACGAGCCATTTTTTTTTTAAACATAATTGAAAACGTGAGCCGCGCTTAACGTGAATGATTTAGCAAAATTTAAAAGACACATAGGAATTTACAAACATCACATCATAATATATTGGCTCCATCATACAGCATCCATAATTACATATCATATAGATATTTTGCCTACCAACGGAATAAGACTAAGTGTAGGCAATCTAATAAAACATAAATAATATATGGATGGAAGGACATCCATTAATGGCACCTAGTAATAACACTCAGGGATAGGGATAGATATCTGAAATATACGAGTGAAACTAGCAGGATTCAAGTTCAGCTACACGTGAGCCTCAATGTGATTCACGAACGCTTCCTTCTATTTCTGAAGACGAGATGGAAAGAAAATAGAGGAGTGAGAAACTTATAAAGAATCTCAGTAGGGTACTCACCTCATGATGCATTGTGTCATCATCATCGTCCCAGGAACCTCGGGTTATTATGAAATAGTGAGCATGCTAAGATTGATTTATTAAGTTCGAAAATATACTTTACCGAGGTTCGTCCTTAATCATGCGTCTTATAATGCATCATAAACTTAGCATGTCATGTTTATAATGAACTTTTCCTTTCATATATAATAACATAGTTATGCATAAAATCACATCATATTCCTCATCATCATTTCATAATACTATGCATAGCAGAATATCATATTTCTCATCATCATCTCATAAATACTATGCATAGCAGAACATCATATTCACATAATGCATTTACTTAGTTTCTTAGGTGACTTAAAGTTACTTTCATCATCATTTTCCTGGGCCACCCTATACTCCACCCTTTTGGGAGTAATCTAGGTTATGAGCTCATACCTTGCTAGTCGTCACCAGCACATACTTATCCCTTTTGATAAGTAAAAATTTCGTCTCTACCCTTTTGAGAGACTAGGGGGCAAGAATCACCTTTTCACCGCCTATAGTTTGACGGGTCCAAAGGATCATTTTCTCATATATTTTGAGTCACCTTTAAGTCTTTGCATGTTATATCATAATACAATTCTTCATTCATAATCATCATAACATTTTCTCATTTATAGTCTTATGCCGAAATAATATATACCAACTGTAATCATGCATCTGGGAGATTCCAGGAAAGAGAGGTGGGTCACAATGGACACGCTTAAATACCAAATCTTTCCTTAGCCAGAATCTTTCCAAATTGCACTCTTACAGTAATACACTTTCTTCCAGTAACAGAATATGTCTTTATTTCATGCATAAGTTTTCATTGTTTGCAACAACAACTATAACATACAAACCAGGGAATCAATCAATGACACCAAATTCTTAATAAGCATCAAATCATATTTTAAGTACACATAAATTACTAGCTTCCCATAAAATTCTTACAAAGTTTTAAAACTCTTTTAGAACTAATTCTTTTTGTTAAACTTGAAAGAAGTCATAGGACTTTAGGCCTAACTTAACCATGGGACCGATTTATAACTTGAAAGAATGTTCATAATTAAATCTTTCACTTAAGATAAAAGGAGCAAGTCTTGAGCTTTAGAGATTTAGGTGACATCTTTGAATTATTACCATGCTATGCAACCTTATTTTAATCTTATCTTTATAAGGTGATAGCTTGGAATTATAAACATGATATGCAATTCCATTTCTTTATCTTTAAGATTTAAGGTGATAACTTGAAAATTAAACATGATGCAAGAACTTGTAATATAAACATGATGCAAGAAACTGAAGGCGGTAATCCGCAGGGACCAGTAGAGGAGAAGAGAATCTTAAGCAAGAAGGCGTAGTCGCACAGGACCGGTAAGGAGAATTACATTTTTTTAAGCTCCAATTCTCAAGACTTCTTAAAGAATAAATTCTTTAACTCCAATTATCTCATTTCTTCGCTTATGATTCATAGCAAGTCTTTGAGCTCTAGGATTTTTAGGTGATGACATAAAATAAACATGCCATGCATTGACTCTTTTAGCCATTATAAAATAAAGTGAGAGCATAAAATAAACATGAGATGCAACTTCTTTATTATCTTTAGAGATTAAGTGACAACTTGAAATTTAAACATGAAATGCAAGCTTGAAATTTAAACATGAGATATGCAAGTTCATTTATTTATTCTTGAGAATTTAGTTATGACATAAAATAAATATGGTTATGCAAGGCATAAACTTAAACATGGATGCAAGTTCACTTGATCTCTTTACTAGAGCTCCTTCAAGACTTTAAGAGAATTATGTTTTCAACCCAATATATGTATCTTAGCAAGACAAAGTAAAAATACATATTTCATATTCAAACCTCAAGATAAAAACATTATTCTTTAAAGTTTTGCATTAAATGGAATGTTCAAGCTTTAGAGGCCTAACTTGTGATGGATTTACAACCCATATTCAAGGTCCTCATCATCAAGCCATCATTTCATTCCTTCCTAGGCCATTTGGCCGAAACCATGAAAGGAAAATAAGGAAAGAAAAACTGAAATTTTAGAAGCTTTGGAAACTAGTGAAACCTTCAAGTTTTAGAGATCTAACTTGTGAAAGCTTTGCAACCAACACTCAAGAATCTCATCATCAAACCATGGTCTCATCATAAGCTAGGCCATATGGCCAAAATACTTTAAAAAGAAAGGAAGAAGAAACTGAAAATGAAAACTTAAAAGAAAGCTCATGAAAACATCATTTTGAACTAGAACATAACTTGCTTAGCATAAAATGAACTTAGAAACACCTCCCTACCTAATTTGATTTGAAAGAAAGGAAGAGAACTTGGTTTCCTTGAGTGAAATGAAGAAAATATCCTTGAAAAGCTGAAGGGAGAATTCAGCCAAGAGAAAGAAAGAAAGAAAGCTTTTGGTGCTCCTAAGACTAGAATTTGTGTAAGTTATGAACTAAGCATCTAAACTATCTTCAAGCATGCCTATTTATAGAGATTTTGCAGCTCATAAATGGACAAAGGAAGGAAAGAAATCTGACCAAAAATTAGAGGAAAAAAATAAGGAAGAAAAATCATTTTGTTTGGTGGCTTAAAACATGGAATCATGTTTCCATGTTTTCATGATTCTTTGTTTTCATTCTTTGGATTTTTGTGTAATAATTTTCTGACTTATTACTCAATAATTTCGTGCATTACAGCCTTGTGGAAGAGGATTTTGTGTGTTCCATGTATTTTTTAGGTGTAGGCAAGGTATTCATGCAATTTAGAGAATTTACGGTTAAGGGTTTAAGTGAATTACTAAGCAATTTGGGTGTTTTAAGCAATTTTAGGTTCTAATCAATCTAAATAAATAATTTTGACTCTAGATTAGTAATTAGAATTTAATAAGCTTTAATTTGAGCCTAATATTGCTTAGGTTTCGTTAGACAATCAAAAATCTCAAAATTTGTAAAACTCACAAGAGGGCAAAACGGTCATTTTACTTAAAAATTGCCAGACCACCCGAGCTTAACCAATGGTTAATCATGGCTTAAAAACACCTTTTAACACATTTTAGTGAGGTTCGGTTAAGTCGGCACGCAATGGAGTTAAAACAAGGGCGTTTTGGTCATTTCGCGTCGAAGCTCAAAATTAGGATTCTTCTCCTCTATTAACACACATAACACAAACAATCCCTTATTAACATCAAAACATCCCCTTGAGGATGGGTGGGGCCCACGATCCTCATTTTCTGAGTAAAATAACCTCAGGGGCATTTTGGTCATTTTACACGTCCAGAAAATTGGGGTTTGCAATACTTGCACGAATTGCTCCTAACTTCTCTTCTAACGTTATATTCCTTTATTAAGGATTGTTTGGTCTCAAATTTTATATAATATTTACCTACGGTAATTTGGTAATTCCTAATGATAGTAAAAATTCCAGTAAAAATTGGGCGTTACATTACTCCCCTCCTTAAAAGAATTTCGCCCTCGAAATTCGTTCCTGAAATAGCTCTGGATCCTGTGCTTGCATGTCTGATTCCAGCTCCCATGTAACTTCTTCGGTTTCATCTTGTCCCCATGCTACTTTGACTAGGGTACAACCTTGTTCCTTAACCTTAACTCCTCGGTCAACGATTCTCGTGGGTGGTAAGTTAAACGTTAGGTCATCTCTTAATTGTACATGTTCTGGCTCTAGTACATGACTTGGGTCAGAATGATATTTCCTTAACTGGGAGACATGGAAAACATCATGAAGGTTGGCAGACTCGGGGGTAGGGCTATACGGTAGGCTACATATCCTATTTTGCTAAGGATTTCAAACGGACCAAGAAATCTGGGCTCAATTTCTTTACTTTCATTGCTCGGCCTATGCCTGGTGGGTGATTCTTAGGAACACATGGTCCCTTTCTTGAAAATCTAGCGGTTTCGCCGCTTGTCCGCATAGTTTTCTCTCGACTTTGAGCGGTGAGAATTTTATCCCTAATTTTCTTAATTTGTTCGTTGTTTCCCTCACAATATTAGGTCCAGAGTAGACTTTGCTCTCGGGCTCATACCAACATAAAGGTGATTGACACTTCCGTCCATAGAGGGCCTCGTATGGTGCCATACGATACTTGCATGATAACTGTTGTTATATGCAAACTGAATAATCAAGGTACTTATCCCAACTCTCTCTTTGATCTAAAACACAAGCCCTCAACATGTCCTCCAAAGTTTGGATAGTTCTTTCAATTGACCGTCCGTTTGGGGTGATAAGTCGTCTCAAACAGCTTTGAACCAAACGCCTTCTGAAAGGCTCCCCAAAACCGTGACGTGAATCGCGGATCTCGATCAGAGATTATTAAACGTAATGTAACCTTACTATCTCCTGAATATATAGTGCTAACCTATCCAAGGAATAAGTCACCTTAATAGGTAAAAAGTGGGCTGACTTAGTCAACCGATCCACTATTACCCAAATGGCGTCATGATTCGCTTGGGTCCTCGTAGTCCAGTACAAAATCCATGGAGATACTATCCACTTCCACTCGGGGATTGATAGGGGTTGCAACATTCCAGAGGGTCTTTGGTGCTCAATCTTCACCTTTTGACATACCAAGCATTTATTCACCCATGTGCACACATCCTTTTCAATCCAGGCCACCAGAACATCTTCCTCAAATCTTGATACATCTTGGTGGCACAGGATGGAGGGTGAAATGACTCTTATGGGCTTCCTCCAAAATATCCTTTCGGAGGTCACCACTAGCACACATATACGACCTTCAAACCTCCATAAACTATCATTCCCTTGGGTAAAACCTTTCAACTTATCAGCTCTTCCTCCTCTAAGGTCTCTTGAAATTCTGTATCTTTCCTTTGGGCTTGAGCAATTCTTTCCTTGAATTCACTTGTCACACTAAGGTGACAAGCTCTTATGCCCTTAGTGGTCAAGGTCATTCCTAGGTTGAGGTCTCTAAATTGCTCAATTAACTCAATCTCTTTCACCATCAACGGGACACTTGTAAGGATTTCCTACTTAGGGCATCAGCTACAACATTAGCTTTACCTGGATGATAGTTTAACCCGAAATCATAATCTTTTAAAAACTCCATCCACCTTCTTTGCCTCATGTTTAGCTCTTTTTGATCAAAGAGATATTTCAAACTCTTGTGATCAAAAAACACCTCAAACCTCACTCCGTATAAATGGTGTCTCCAAATCTTTAGAGCAAACACGACGCGGCTAACTCAAGGTCATGGGTGGGGTAATTTGCCTCATGTGGCTTGAGTTGCCTCGATGCATAGGCCACCACTTGCCTATCCTCATCAGTACACAACCCAAACCCTTCCTCGAAGCATCACAGTACACTTCGAAAGGCACATTGGGGTCGGGTGACACTAAAACGGGGTTGAGGTTAGCTTGTGTTTCAGCTCTTGAAAGCTCTTTTCACACTCGGGGTCCATGAAAAAGTGGTGTTTTTCCTAGTTAGCTTAGTCAGAGGAAGGGAAATCTGGGAAAATCCCTTGATAAACCGACGGTAATAACCAGCTAAACCTAAGAAGCTCCTTACTTCATTACCGTGGTTGGTCTTTCCAGTTTACAACCGTTTCCACCTTACTAGGATCTACAGCAATTCCTTTCTTAGATACTACATGCCCTAAAAATTTCACCTCATCCAACCAGAATTCACACTTAGAAAGCTTGGCATATAGTTTCTTTTCCTTAGGATTTCCAATACTATAGTTAGGTGGCGTTCATGCTCCTCGTGGGTCTTAGAGTAGATGAGAATGTCATCTATAAAGACAACCACAAACTGATCTAAATAGGGTCTAAAGATCCTATTCATGTAATCCATAAAAATTGCCGGAGCATTGGTTAATCCAAAGGACATTACTCCAAACTCAAAATGGCCGTATAGAGTACGAAAGGCCGTTTTTGGTATATCTTCATCTCTCACCCTAATTCTGGTGGTAACCTGACCTCAAATCAATCTTAGAAAACATTTGCCCCTTTAAGCTGGTCCATCAAGTCATCTATCCTAGGCAAAGGGTATTTGTTCTTCAGTCACTTTATTCAATTGCCTATAGTCAACACACATCCTCATACTCCCATCCTTTTTCTTCACAAACAACACAGGGGCTCCCCAAGGTGACGCACTAGGTCTAACAAACTTTTTCTCCAATAAATCCTCCAATTGAGCTTTCAACTCGGTCAACTCTAATGGGGACATCCTATATGGGGCTATGGATATGGGACCTGCACCAGGAAGCAATTCTATGGAAAACTCTATCTCTCTTGGGGGGAAACTCTGTATCTCATCTGAAATACTTCGGGATAATTTCTTACTATGGTATCTCATCGATACTTTGCTCAAAGTCTACATCACTAGCAGCTAAGAAAATATAACCTTTACTCTCACCCTTACCAGTCCATTTCTCCAGCAGTTATGTAAAGACTTATGGGTTTCTTAGGTCTAATGGAACAAAAAGAAGTAATGGTTTTCTCATGGCAGGTTGGTACACGGTTGGCTTCAAGCCAATCCATGCCAAGAATCACATCTAAACCTTGCATGGGTAAGCAAATGAGATCTAAAACAAATGATCTATTCTCAATAACAAAATGGCAATCTAAACAACATTTACAAGTCCTAACGGGTTTTCCGTAGGGTAGAAACAATAAGGTCAAAAGGAAGCTCAGTTATATGCAAGTTAAGGGTTTTAACACACGAGTGGGAGATAAAAGAATGGGAAGCGCAGAATCATCAGTACAATTAAGTTTCTACCATACATATTACACTTACCTTCCACGAGATTTCGTGACTTTGTCGTTTCTTCAACATTAACGGTGAATACCCTTCCTTGGTATTCTGGCTTGGGATTGGGGGTTGGCGGGTTCCTTCTGTGCATTCTCGGGAGTAATGACCTGGTTTCACACCGGTAGCACACGTTTGTTCCGGCTCGACATGGCATGCTCCCATGATTCTTGCCGCACTTGGGACATTCCATGGATGGCACGGGTCGTGGAGGTCCTGGACCTCTTTGTGGTGCTTTCCCTTTATTGTTATTATTGTTGTTGTTGCGATTGTTGGGATTATTATAGCGGTTGTTGTTGTTGTTCGGTCTTCCTTGATGAAAGTTCCTTTGTGGCACTTGTGATCTTGATTGATGTGGAAATGGAGGTCGATTTTGCCTCTTGAACTGTTGACCTTGAGGTGTCAGCTTTTTGATGATATTCTCAGACTTTGAAGTACCAGCTTCTCTTGCCCTTCTTCAATGATGCGGCATTTGTTGACTAAGGTAGAGAAATCCCTAATTTCCAAGTGCGCAACTCCACATTAAGTTCTCCCTTTAACCCTGACTCGTATTTAATGCATTTCCAATACTCATCAGGGTTACCTTGGTACATCCTTGAGAACTTAATGAGTTCCTCAAATCTGGCAGTATCCTGAGCCACATTCATATTCCCCTGGACAAGTTGCATGAATTCAATGTCCTTAGCATTTCTAACCGACTCGGAAAGTACTTCTCGTAAAAATGGACCTTGAATAATTCCCAATCAATGTCCACTTCGGTTGCCTCCAGGAGTCTTCAACACCAGTCCACCAGAAGGGCATCACCCTCAAGCATGTGGGTGGCAAAAGTGACCTTCTACTCCTCGGAACATGGAACTACAGCAAAGACCTTCTCAATATTCCGAATCCATTCATCTGCTACATTAGGATTCAGGGTCCCCTTGAAAACGGGTGGATTCGCCTAGAATTCCCGAAACGAGCATGTTCGGGAATTTCATGTCCTTGATTTATATTAGCTTGACGATTCTGATCCATCGTTCCATCATCATTCTCATGGTCCTTGCTACGTCGCGAAGTGCTTCAGCGGTCTCATTATCTTGGTTATTTGTGCCGCGCTCCTAGTCTGTTGTCGTCGTGCCATTGGTCCCTATACACACAAAACAGCAACACTGAGGTGATCAAGCCCAATATTCCATGCAAAGTGAGCAAGTTACCATGGCACTTTCAACATACAGTAGTCATGTATTTCTAATCCTCAAGCTCATCCTAATGATAAACATCTACACATGACATTACTAACGTATTATGCTTTAGAAGCATAGTCAGTCCAATCCTCAAGCTAGTAAAACCGAAACTCTCTGATACCAAAATGTAACACCCTAATAATTAACCCAATACACCTAGGCATTAATTACTAGACTTTACTCTTTGCTTCAGTTCCTTAATCATGCTTTGAAAATACTTAGTGAAATTACGAGCCATTTTTTTTAAACATAATTGAAAACGTGAGCGCTAACATGAATGATTTAGCAAAATTTAAAAGACACATAGGAATTTACAAACATCACATCATAATATATTGGCTCCATCATACAGCATCCATAATTACATATCATATAGATATTTTGCCTACCAACGAATAAGACTAAGTGTAGGCAATCTAATAAAACATAAATAATATATGGATGGAAGGACATCCATTAATGGCACCTAGTAATAACACTCAGGGATAGGGATAGATATCTGAAATATACGAGTGAAACTAGGATTAAGTTCAACTACAGGTGAAGCCTCAATGTGATTCACGAACGCTTCCTATTTCTGAAGACGAGATGGAAAGAAAAATAGAGGGAGTGAGAAACTTATAAAAAGAATCTCAGTAGGGTACTCACCTCATGATGCATTGTGTCATCATCATCGTCCCCAGGAACCTCGGGTTATTATGAAATAGTGAGCATGCTAAGATTGATTTATTAAGTTCGAAAATATACTTTACCGAGGTTCGTCGTTTTAATCATGCGTCTTATAATGCATCATAAACTTAGCATGTCATGTTTATAATGAACTTTTCCTTTCATATATAATAACATAGTTATGCATAAAATCACATCATATTCCTCATCATCATTTCATAATACTATGCATAGCAGAATATCATATTTCTCATCATCATCTCATAAATACTATGCATAGCAGAACATCATATTCACATAATGCATTTACTTAGTTTCTTAGGTGACTTAAAGTTACTTTCATCATCATTTTCCTGGGCCACCCTATACTCCACCCTTTTGGGAGTAATCTAGGTTATGAGCTCATACCTTGCTAGTCGTCACCAGCACATACTTATCCCTTTTGATAAGTAAAAATTCCGTCTCTACCCTTTTGAGAGAACAGACTAGGGGCAAGAATCACCTTTCACCGCCTATAGTTTGACGGGTCCAAAGGATCATTTTCTCATATATTTTGAGTCACCTTTAAGTCTTTGCATGTTATATCATAATACAATTCTTCATTCATAATCATCATAACATTTTCTCATTTATAGTCTTATGCCGAAATAATATATACCAACTGTAATCATGCATCTGGGAGATTCAGGAAAGAGAGGTGGGTCACAATGGACACGCTTAAATACCAAATCTTTCCTTAGCCAGAATCTTTCCAAATTGCACTCTTAGTAATACACTTTCTTAGGTAACAGAATATGTCTTTATTTCATGCATAAGTTTTCATTGTTTGCAACAACAACTATAACATACAAACCAGGGAATCAATCAATGACACCAAATTCTTAATAAGCATCAAATCATATTTTAAGTACACATAAATTACTAGCTTCCCATAAAATTCTTACAAAGTTTTAAAACTCTTTTAGAACTAATTCTTTTTGTTAAACTTGAAAGAAGTCATAGGACTTTAGGCCTAACTTAACCATGGGACCGATTTATAACTTGAAAGAATGTTCATAATTAAATCTTTCACTTAAGATAAAAGGAGCAAGTCTTGAGCTTTAGAGATTTAGGTGACATCTTTGAATTATTACCATGCTATGCAACCTTATTTTAATCTTATCTTTATAAGGTGATAGCTTGGAATTATAAACATGATATGCAATTCCATTTCTTTATCTTTAAGATTTAAGGTGATAACTTGAAAATTAAACATGATGCAAGAACTTGTAATATAAACATGATGCAAGAAGCTGAAGCGGTAATGCAGGGACCGTAGAGGGGAAGAGAATCTTAAGCAAGGAGCGGCGTAGTCCGCAGGACCGAGTGAGGAGAAGAGAATTACATTTTTTTTAAGCTCCAATTCTCAAGACTTCTTAAAGAATAAATTCTTTAACTCCAATTATCTCATTTCTTCGCTTATGATTCATAGCAAGTCTTTGAGCTCTAGGATTTTTAGGTGATGACATAAAATAAACATGCCATGCATTGACTCTTTTAGCCATTATAAAATAAAGTGAGAGCATAAAATAAACATGAGATGCAACTTCTTTATTATCTTTAGAGATTAAGTGACAACTTGAAATTTAAACATGAAATGCAAGCTTGAAATTTAAACATGAGATATGCAAGTTCATTTATTTATTCTTGAGAATTTAGTTATGACATAAAATAAATATGGTTGTGCAAGGCATAAACTTAAACATGGATGCAAGTTCACTTGATCTCTTTACTAGAGCTCCTTCAAGACTTTAAGAGAATTATGTTTTCAACCCAATATATGTATCTTAGCAAGACAAAGTAAAAATACATATTTCATATTCAAACCTCAAGATAAAAACATTATTCTTTAAAGTTTTGCATTAAATGGAATGTTCAAGCTTTAGAGGCCTAACTTGTGATGGATTTACAACCCATATTCAAGGTCCTCATCATCAAGCCATCATTTCATTCCTTCCTAGGCCATTTGGCCGAAACCATGAAAGGAAAATAAGGAAAGAAAAACTGAAATTTTAGAAGCTTTGGAAACTAGTGAAACCTTCAAGTTTTAGAGATCTAACTTGTGAAAGCTTTGCAACCAACACTCAAGAATCTCATCATCAAACCATGGTCTCATCATAAGCTAGGCCATATGGCCAAAATACTTTAAAAAGAAAGGAAGAAGAAACTGAAAATGAAAACTTAAAAGAAAGCTCATGAAAACATCATTTTTGAGCTAGAAACATAACTTGTCTTAGCATAAAATGAACTTAGAAACACCTCCCTACCTAATTTGATTTGAAAGAAAGGAAGAGAACTTGGTTTCCTTGAGTGAAATGAAGCAAAATATCCTTGAAAAGCTGAAGGGAGAATTCAGCCAAGAGAAAGAAAGAAAGAAAGCTTTTGGTGCTCCTAAAACTAGAATTTGTGTAAGTTATGAACTAAGCATCTAAACTATCTTCAAGCATGCCTATTTATAGAGATTTTGCAGCTCATAAATGGACAAAGGAAGGA
This sequence comes from Dalbergia oliveri, assembly GCA_030441495.1. Classification (NCBI taxonomy): domain Eukaryota; kingdom Viridiplantae; phylum Streptophyta; class Magnoliopsida; order Fabales; family Fabaceae; genus Dalbergia; species Dalbergia oliveri. The sequence continues at coordinate 32,984,999 of JAMLFY010000004.1, read as the reverse complement.
AAGAAATCTGACCAAAAATTAGAGAAAAAAAATAAGGAAGAAAAATCATTTTGTTTGGTGGCTTAAAACATGGAATCATGTTTCCATGTTTTCATGATTCTTTGTTTTCATTCTTTGGATTTTTGTGTAATAATTTTCTGACTTATTACTCAATAATTTCGTGCATTACAGCCTTGTGGAAGAGGATTTTGTGTGTTCCATGTATTTTTTAGGTGTAGGCAAGGTATTCATGCAATTTAGAGAATTTACGGTTAAGGGTTTAAGTGAATTACTAAGCAATTTGGGTGTTTTAAGCAATTTTAGGTTCTAATCAATCTAAATAAATAATTTTGACTCTAGATTAGTAATTAGAATTTAATAAGCTTTAATTTGAGCCTAATATTGCTTAGGTTTCGTTAGACAAATCAAAAATCTCAAAATTTGTAAAACTACAAAGACGGGGCAAAACGGTCATTTTACTTAAAAATTGCCCGACCACCCGAGCTTAACCAATGGTTAATCATGGCTTAAAAACACCTTTTAACACATTTTAGTGAGGTTCGGGCTAAGTGGCACGCAAATCGAGTTAAAACGGGTAAGGGCGTTTTGGTCATTTCGCGTCGAGCTCAAAATTAGGATTCTTCTCCTCTATTAACACACATAACACAAACAATCCCTTATTAACATCAAAACATCCCCTTGAGGATGGGTGGGGCCCACGATCCTCATTTTCTGAGTAAAATAACCTCAGGGCATTTTGGTCATTTTACACGTCCAGAAAATTGGGGTTTGCAATACTTACGAATTGCTCCTAACTTCTCTTCTAACGTTATATTCCTTTATTAAGGATTGTTTGGTCTCAAATTTTATATAATATTTACCTACGGTAATTCGGTAATTCCTAATGATAGTAAAAATTGGGTAAAAATTTGTCATTGAAGTGCATAAAAATTGTGCTTATGTTTCTTAATAATTTATGAGACTTTTTATTATGTTGCATGGTAAGATGTGAAAGAGTTAAGTTAAAAGTTTACATGAAGTTTTCCTCGTCTAACCCGATTTAAATTTAGATGGCTAGTTAGGTTGATTGTCCTAGGCGATAGGTGATGTGGAGTATTGGTGACAGTTGAATCACAGGGTGATGATATGGTGGGTCAAGGTGACATGAGTAGGGTGGCATGTTTAGAAAAGAAAGTCTAAATAAATAAAAGTGTTAGAGAATGTGTCATATCTTGTTTCCTTAACATATTATGTATTCCTCATGCTAGATGTTTGACATGTTAGAAGTATTATGCTTTAGGTTATTATTGGTCAACCAAGGGATTTTCTTAAGATTCAAAATATGTGTCACTTTGAAATTGTAGTTTGTGAACTAATTAAATGAATTAAAGCATGCCAATTTGTTTCATAATCAAACTGAAGTGGTACAATAATGATGGTATTAGAACTATTTTTATATAACTACTAAGTTTCCTTTTGGATTCTCACCTCATTCCTTGTTTTCCCATGTCGTCTTCAGCGAGCTTGCTAACATGGATGGAAGGGTTCCTTGAGTTTAGATTGAGATTTTCTAGTGTGTTTGAGAGCTTGGATGTTATCTTTGTTGCCTATCTTTATTATGTTCTCAGTATGTAGACTATTGCTTCTTGGACTTATGTTTCTATTATGTTTACGAGATTTTTTTTCTATTTAGGATTACTAAATTTAAGCCAAGACTCTAATCCTACTCTTATTAGGATTTGTTCATGTTATGCTTTCATATAGGATTCCTTTATGTTATGTTAGGAATTGGGTTTTAACAGGTGTAAGTGTCCTTTAGGGACCTGTGTCCTTTATGATACTTTAGTATTTACTTTAATATAATATGATTACTATGCTTCTTGAAGTATGAGACTATGTGGATGACTTGGAGAAAACTTGATTGTTATGTCTAGGAATTATTTTTATTTGTGTGTTTGGTTGAATGAGGATTTATCTTTATAGTTTATGATATGTTTCATGTATTTGCATTAGTACACGAGGCTCTTGCCATTTTAAGTTTTCAAACAAAAAAAAATTCACACTATTTTATGCTATATAATATTTTGAAAGAAATCCTAATGAATAAAATCAAAGGTAATTAACTAATAATTAGCTAATTATGGCTTAAGGACAAGAAGCTAATTATTAGGGTGTCACTTCTGCTCTCCAAATTCAAGTTAGTTTTGGAAGCAAAATCTTAACTACCAACGGTGAATGGGTTTAAGTTCATGAACTGAACTTTTGGTCATTGTTAGTGCTCTCCTAGCATTTTGTAAATTGTTTATAAAATTCTATAATGATTTATGCTTAATATATGCTTTCACAAATTATGCCAATGTTAGAGAAAATATTTTTTTTTACATTTATTTATGAAAATGTTATTTCAAAAGCTATATACGACCTTACTTGTTGTCCGTATGCTTTTGAACTATTTTTCTAAGTTTATGAATATATGAAACCCTTTATAAACAACATAAACATTTGGTTATCATGAAAGTTGGTTTTTAGTTAGTAATTAGTGAGAAATAGATCAAATAGTGAGTTAATGGCTAATTGTAATGCCCGAGGCAGAGGTGATCGCTGGTGCAAAGGCACAGACAAGGAGCGGCTCCTATCTCCAAGCGGAGGGGTACATGAATTAACTTATTACATACCCGAATGAGAGGGATCCTAAGTGTGTATAGGTATAAGACTATATGGTTAAGGAGGGCTTATATGAATTGATTAATACTACCTATGCCACAAAGATGCATTTTTCTTTTTGGTAGCCCATCACGAAAGAACTCCATAGTTAAGTGTGCTTGACTTGGGGTAATTTTGGGATGAGTGACCTCTTGGAAAGTTTTCCTAGGAAGCATGCGTGAGGACAAAGTGCGTTGAAAACCAAGTGTTGGTTTGTGGACGGTGATCCATAAAGCAGGTGGGGGATGTTCAAATGGTTGAACTTCTCATGTGGTGTGGTTCGGAACAAGCGGAAGTTGGTGGGCATGTAATGCTGGGAGGCAGCAGATCTGTGATAAAACACAGCAAGGAGCTCTTGCCTTCAGAGTAAAGGGCACATAAATGAACTGATTACACACCGAATGAGAGGGATCCTAAGTCTGTATAGATATGGGACTATACAGGTAAAGAGGCTTATATGAATTGATTGGTACTACCTATGCCACAAAGATGCATCTTTCTTTCGGTAGCCCATCATGAAAGAACTTCACAGTTAATCATGCTTGACTTGGGGCAATTTTGGGATGGGTGACCTCCTAAAGTTTTCCTTAGAAGTGTGAGTGAGGACAAAGCACACTTGAAAAGACCCGTGTTGGTTTGTGGGGTTGTCAATACATAAGCGGTAGGGATGTTACATACATGATCGTTAACCTTTATATCAGTGGTCTGCTAGAGGACTAGCTTAATCCTAGTCATAGTTATGAACCCTAAGGTGTCCACATTATGGGACATAGTTAGTGCCCTTTAGTCTCAATTATTAGCTCAGGTACAATCATTTATTAGTTCAACTCATGTTTCTCCATTAGTTACTATTTATGAGTCCAACTTGAATATATTTTTCAATATATTTGTATATATATTTAAACATTAAAACATTTTATGTTACTTGCAAGTAGACTTTATATATTATTTGTTGTTGTTTCATGTGCATTGTGAGTGGAGATCCACTCATTGAGTTTTGATGAGCTCACCCCTATTTTCCTCCCTTATAGAATAAGCTATAAGTCAGTGCACCATAGGATCCATCTTGGTAATCCTGCAGGTTCTTTTGGTGAGTTTCGCTTCAAAGTAAAACTTGTAATAAGTTAATTCATATAAATTTTAGTAGTGCTCTAGTAATTGTGTAAATAGGATCCTGGACATGCATAGTTTTATATTTATTTATTATATTTGACTATGCAAGATAATTATTTTATTAATTATATTTGACTATGGACTAGATTAGTATTATTTAGTTTTATATTTAGGATTTATGTTTTGAAGATACTTTAGGATTATAATTTTTCAATTGAAATTGGATTATTTGGAGTTGATTTATAATGATCATTTATGCAAAATTTAAGCTTTGAAATGTAAATATATCTTATTATCCATTTTAGCCAATCATGTTACCAGGGACTTCGTTAAGATCTAGTCCCTCATGCAGTCACATTTCCAAATTGGCTCATGACAATGTAGGCTTCATTGGGTCATCTTCAATTTTAGTTAATGTTTTGATTGAAAAATGAGTTGTAAATATTCAAGATTTGCTCCATAAACCATATGGTGGGTTAGCTCTCATTGTGAATTATGTGCTTATAGTAAGTTTAGAATAGAAGACTATCAATGTTTTTGTTGGTGTTGTGAACTACTTAGAGAACTCTAAGGTTTACTAGGTCTATGTATGCTGTTAGTATGTTGTATAGGTTTTCAATATAGAGAAGTGAAAAAAATAGTAGAAACTCTCCTATCTTGGTAAGAATTTTAAGGCCGACAAGGATGCTAACTTCTCTAATGCACTTGGTCACAATGTGACCCAAGTTAGATTATGACATTTACTAATGATTTTTTACCAAAAAGGAAAGAAACATTATATTTCTATAGTTTTGTTAAAAATGGAGCAAAAAATCAAACATTTTTTTTAAAACAAGGGCCTAAACCATTAATAAATAGTAGTATCAATCTTTGCAAAATAGCACATTTGTAAGCTCTAAAAGTGATAAATGATAACATAATCCAATTAAAACATACTTAAGTGATTATAGAGACAAAGATGAATATGCTAAACTACAAAGACATTAATAGTTTTTGGGAATGTAATTGGTACTTATTGTAAGTAACAATAAAAAAGTAATAACATAATATTAATCAATTAAATTCAACTAACTCTTCTTTTAACCTCATAGACCACATATATAAATATACATATGAAGAAGCTTACTTTGTCCAAGGTCCTTCAAGATAATAGTTAATAATTAATACTAAAGCATTTCCTTACTTTTGCATCACTAAAAGATGGCAAGCCTCAACATTCAGTCACTCGTGATCTTTTTACTTATGTGCACAATCATTCAAGTTACTATGTGTCAAAGGATGCATTGGTATCGCCATCAGTTGGCATTAGAACCTCAACCTGGTCATGACCGAAGGAACGTTGTACCACTATGCTCTCAGACAAATGTAGAAATCAAACTTCAGATTATATTCCAAAAGAGGGGAAAACAAAAATGAGTAGAGATTGTCTTGATCACTTTGTTAAACCGTGCAAGGAGTTTTCAATCGATAAGAAGGGGAAAGGTTGGCAAACTTTGTTCAAAATTAGTAAAGAGATTGCTAAAGCGAGTGAAGGTGCCAATGATCAACAAATACACAACAGTAAGAACAATAACCTCAATTGGTTAAGATTCTAAGAGAACTACTTCTTCAAAAGAATCAAAAGTAGAAGCCAAAAGAGAAGCATAAATTTATTTTATAATGTACTTTTAATAATAAAAAAAGTTATTCAATTATGAAAAATATAGAAGTACTTTTCTTATAAAATTATAAATGATAAGGATATGAAAAACTAAGGTCTTAAGAAATGTGGTTAGATGGAAATGTATATTCTATACATAATAAATATTTTTAAAAATTAAAATTAATTTATAATCATTCTTTATAATTTAAAATCATTTAATTAAATATAATAATTAAAAATTATAGCTAACCAAAAAATTTATTTTAATAAAAGGGTTTTATATGTAGGAATAAAGAGTATATTACATTTATATGGTTTTATATGGGATGTTCAATTTCATTTCCATGTTCACTTCAAACACCATACAAGTCGAAAAGATAATATATATGTAATAGTTCATGTTCATTTTTATTATTTTACACTCATTCATTTTTTTCATATACATATATCTATAGTGTGACTTATTATTAACAAAGGATAAAGTTTCATTTATGTTCTTCTTGTTTTATCAAGATTTTTATTTGGTCCCAAAGGTGTTTTTTGTTCAATTTCATCTCTAATGTTTGAAACACGTAAATGACACCCAAATTTTAAACGTAAACTTGAAATTTTATATTTTATCATGATCTCACTAGTAATATGACATTTTATAGTTTTTATGACCTTTTGATTTTATAATTTGGCCTCTACATCAATTTTTTCATCTATAATTTGAATGTTATTTATTGAAAGGGAAAGATTGAAATGTTTTGAAAGTGTTAAGTACGTATAAAGAATGAAAGAAATCCAAAAATTAAGTCAAAATCTTGGTAAAATACCAGAGATGTAAATGAAGTTTTACCTTGAAAAAATAGGAAATAATATTTTCCATGAAAAATCATAATCTCAAAATTCTATAAAGTAAATAGAAAAGAAAAAAATAGTCCATTTGTCATAAGTAAGACATGAGTACTATTTTTTTTTGGATGATTAAAATCATCAAGTTTGAAATTATATGAATAATATAAAAATATGTCTATTATTTAAACATTAATTAATTAAACATATGAAAAGAGAATTGTTTTTAAATGATCGATAAATACAAAAGAAAAACTAAATGTTCATATTCTAATACATGTAATAGTTTCATACAAAGTCATGATATTTCTATAATGTTTTTCATAAATAGGGTGAAAAACATTTCTTATAAAAAAAATAAGGGATAGACCATCAAAAAACATCGGTCACATTTGTAAACTCCAAATGTGATAAATGATAGTAACATATTCCAATTAAAACGTACTTATTTTGGGTTACCCAAGAGGTATATATCCAATTAAAACATATTTAAAGATAATATGGATAGAGTGCGATGAATACGCAAAACTATAATAACGAAAGTCTATTAATTTTAACAATAACTCTATCTTTTCACCTTGTAGTCCACATATACATAAAGAAGTTTCATCTGTCCATGGCTCGTCAAGATTATAAAAAATTGAAGCATTTTTCTTACGTTTGATAAAAATCACAAAATAAGGGAAAGTATGGAAAGGAGATTTCTAATTACATATTTAAAGAAGGGAGAATAGAAATCAATAGAAATTATGGCGATCATGTTGTTGAAGCATGTGAGAAACTCTCAATAGATGCACCTTTTTACAAGGATTGGCTTATTATGTTCGGAAAAAGAAAAGATATATTCAAAAGGATGCTAATTGGGGCACACTTGGCTTCTCTTAAGATAATGATTGTTATCAAAAGATAAATTGAATTAGCTTCTAATAAATAATTCTAATAGACACGTTAAAACCCCCAAAACACATTATATACCTTATTATTTCTTTTCCTTCCTTTCATAGAATTTTGTTTGAATATATTATATGCAAAGTTTATGACTCCAGAAATGCAATATGAAAAATCAAATATATATAATTGTTTAATATGAAAGTTGACACAAGTCATTTTGAGCTCAATAGTGATCAAACGTTTTTTTTTTACTTTATCAATGAACCCTTTTTTCCATATTGCTATTATAAATATGTCTTTCAAATTATTTAATAATCTAAGATTCACTATGTACTAGCTAATCAAATACACATTAACACATCAAATAATAAATTAAATTAAAACTATTTAAAGCATTATCAACAAATCATAGATATACAAACTTTAGAGCTGAAATATTTCTTTTGGATCATGCCAACATTATCATTTTCGACCATTAGGTTAGCCTATAGTTTTTTCTGGACAAATTATTAACATATGTTGTTCATCAAAGCCAATGAACACCCACAAAAGCTTAAGTTAATGATATGATTAAGGCACATACAAGTGTATTGATTTTAACATATTGTCATGCATTTCAGCACAAACAAAGATTTTTTTGTTAGTAATGTCAGTACAAACAAGATTGATTTTTTCTACTAAAGGTTGGTAAATTAAAACAAAATATATCTAAGTTTAGAAGGCAAAGAAAAAAATTATAATAACAACCCTTATTATATAACAAGCCAACTAAATTCACAATTATCCTGAATAACATTCTAGGATTTTAAACTTCTGCTGTCAATATTATCATAATTGATATTGGTTCAATTTGAGAGTTTATATTCAGCCTATTTTAAATATTTGTTCATTTTAGAAGAAAATTACATATAGTGATATAAAATAGTTATTTGTTTCGTAAGCTTTTTTTGAAAAACTAATGCAAATTTGAATAGGTAGTAGTAATAGCTCGTAAACTCACATGGATTTATTTAGTGTAATAAACAACCCCACTTTTAGCAATCAAGTTGGCTTAGCACCCTTTTACTTTGAAAATGACATCTTGGATTGTATTTTTGAATGATAAGGAACTGAAGGATTTCAATGATTTTATATATTGATTTGTTTTCTAATAACTTGGATATTTGATTATTACATATATACATAATGATGTGTTTTGGTATTTTAAATTCTAATAGTAAGGAAATGCATTTATATGAGGATTAAATAAAGATTTTATAATAGTAATGCAAGCTCTTCAACTTATGATGATTTATTAAACTAATATTTGACGACGATATTAGATCTTTGTTTGAAATATGCTTTGACGGTAAATAATTATTAACCCATTTTGTTTCGAGAATCATATTTTGTATTGGAAATTTGTGGAACTCTGGGAAAGAGCTATTCCCAATCCTCACCCCATTTAATAAATGAAGGCTATGCACTTGCCCCTGTGGGGACTAGAGAATTGTCAAGTCCTCGTCCCCATTATGGGCAATCCTTACATGTATCCGGTAGTGGATGTTTTTTCCATCCCTAATTTTGTATATACCCTAGTTTACTACTAGGGCTTGTAATCATTTCATATAGACTATTTGCCCTTTACTAGATAAAAACTAGACTCACCGCTCTGTTCTTTCATATTTTAGATTTAAGTACAGATCTTTGGATAGTCTGTCCCAACTTTGAAAAGTTTAGAAGTTACTCGAATTGAACATATTCATCTATGTGTGTAATGTTCCAGGTCTAATCACCCTTAGGAAGGCCATTCTTAGCCAAGAAGGCCTCCTAAAAAGCCCTGGACAATCTCTATAGAATTTTGCAGAATCGCAAAAATGAATAAATGCCCAATTTTATGGCGCAACGTGCATTTTTGTTTTGTGTGGATGTTCACTTTTATTGTATGAATGTGCATTTTGGTTTTTCACAAATGCATATTTTTAATGCATGGATGCACACTTTTGGTGCCCTGTTTTCCTTTTAGTTCTAGAGATCCCTTGATTTTGGGCTATGCATGTAACCACATTTTTATTGCACAAGCACACATTATTTGAACCTACAGAAGTGCGTTTATTTTCACATGGATGCACGTTTTCGTGGTCTAGAATTCCCAAAATGATGCACTTTCATTTAAACACCTCCAATACTATATAAATTTATCCTTATGCTCGAGAACACACCTTAGCCGCCTTTCAGCATTCTCTTCCCGCTCTTATGTTTCTCTTCCATTCTTCCTTCTCCGCATGTTCTAGTACAAGATTTTCATGGTTTTTGTTAGTTTTCTTCCTCCCCTTCAAGTTTAGGGGTTAGGGCATTGTCATACATGGTTTTCTCATAACATTCTTTATCCTTGTCATTCCCAATTCAATTCTTAGTAAATTTATCTACCATTTATGATTTATGTGTACTCTTTGGTAGTTGCGGTGTAACCCCCTAACATATAACAAAGTACGCTTGAGTCGTATTTTGTTTTAACGTTAAAGGATCACTACTTGGGACCTTAGCTTAACCTTGAACTTTTTGGAAATACTTAGCGGAAAATACGGGCCTTTTTTTTTTTGTTTCTTTAAAGAGACATTACTTTCAAAATAGAAGCCTTTGCTCGTAAATAGTATTCTACACTAAACCTATAAATGTAAATGAACATACAACATAATATTATAACTCAAACCCATCACATGAAATACCTCGATATATATATTATATAATCTAGCATAAGAGCCTCAATAGCTCACAAGATATTGAATATATATATATATATATATATATATATATATATATATATACATCCAACATAATTGTGCCACAATGCACAACCACCTAGGCGTCTATTAAAAGTTGAGTTTCATAGTAGTAAAAAGCATAATAGATAAGCATGTCCAATGGCCACATGGGCATCCATAATCCAAGTCAAAATGATAATCATATGCCAAGAGATATAAGCAGGTTAACTATCTAATAATCCTAGCAATGTCTCTGCGTATCTATCTCTATTTGTAAACTCAAACATCACTACCAACATGTCCTACTCATCTAGAGATGTATATGGAAATTTAAAAAGGGGTGAGAATCCTAATGAATCTTAGTAATAGTAAAATTTATATGGTGTCATCATGGTATATCTCTAGCCCATTTGGTTTATTATAGAAAAGGTGTTCATGCCACAATGCAATCCAAATTTTGAGCTTTTGCAAACGTTATTATCAAGTGGACATTTCATTTTAATATGGTCTTGATTGTGAATACATCAAGTTAGGTAAGGATATGCATAATAATGGTTCTACACTAAAATATACTTTTCATGAGGGCATGCATGCATGAAAAGAATAAACATAACATTCAAGCCACATGCATGCATGAAAGAATGAAACATAATCTTGTAAGCACATGAATGCATGAAAGAGACTAACATAATCCTACTATCAGATGCATGCATGAAAGAAGCAAACATAAATGGTGAGCAGGAATAAGATCATAACTTTCTTGAAACATAGATCATTATCACTTAAGCTTTAACCTCTCAGGAACCTATAGGCTATGAGCTCATACTTAATATATATATATATATATATATGCGATCACCCGTCCTAAATCTCGATAGTACCAAACCTTGACTAGTCATAAATAATTTTCATCATTATGATGTATAAATGCGATTCAGTTGTTCCTTAACCTTAATCGGCTGAACCTAGTATAAGGGGTGTGAGTTCTTTTAGACATATAAACATTCATACTTTTGTTCCTATGGTTCATGCCATGGTGTAAAACTTAGTACATCCGAACCTTACTTGCTCCATTTTCCTTACTTCACAAGTGGGCCTACAAATGCACTTTCAGGTACACCATAGCAGTGTCCCAAGCTCATGATTTCCTTTATCCATGTCTTAATGCATACTTGACTCAACATATCCTATTAATGAGACTCAAATCAAGAATCAATCATGAACAATGCTCAGGATAAATGTACATGCAACTAATCCAGCCAACAGTATCCAATATGACAATTAATATTACATATATTACCAATGCATCTAGTCAAGTATGTCACAACGTTATTCATAATATCAAGTATACAATCAACTGCAATAAATAAGCATCTTGCATCCAATCGATATTTAAGAGTCATCAGTGCATTTAAAATTCAAGTTATAAATCTCATCTAAATCATTTTGAGTTTGATGATAAGAGTATTTGAAAGACACATTTTCCTTTTCCCAAGATATAGGATCACCATGGCCCACCTTCCTTTATGTTACAAATTCCAAAAATTTACTTTTTAAAGACTTTACAACTTGTAGTGTTTTTTATAAGGTAGCCCCAAATTTTATAAAATTTATAAAACAACCCATAACTTAATTTTTCATCCAAAAACATATTTTCCACCCTAATTCTACTAAAATTACTACCTTGCACTTGAAAATTTAGAATTTGCACCAAAACCCCAAACTTTTGAGAAATTATATTTTGACCCCTAAACTTTACTAAAATTGCAAAACAACCCCAAAACTCATTTTCCCCCTCAAACACATAATTTACTGTTCTAGAACCCATTTTTACAACTTTGACCCAAAACTTAGTTTTTGCATAAAACCCCTAAACTTTGCAACATTACGGTTTGACCCCTAAACTTTGCTAAAATTGCAAAACAACCCAGAACTTACTTTTCTTCCAAATGCATACATTCCTGTTCCAAAGTCTATTTTGATATATTACACACTTATATTACACACACGATTATTCCAAAAAAAAAATTCAGTTTTATATGAAGCCCTTAACTTTGTAAAATTACATTTTTAGCCCAAAATCTCTACATAATTACAAAAGTACCCAAATCACATGTACCCCCTCCATTTTTCATGTAGATTCCAAATATGTGGTTAGTTTTTTTTTTTTAAAAAAAATTCCTTCTATATGGACAAGCCTAGGCCGAACACTAACACCCCAAAATCCAAGCTTTTGAAAAACTTTGAAACATGCATGAATGTGCTCCTTTTTATGTGTAGATTCTAAATATGAACATAGCTTTTGAAACAAACATTACCAACATAATAAACCCTCTAAATCAGTGATCTAACTCAAAAATACTAATGCTTACTCAAAATTTTCATAAAATACATGAAGGTGGCACTTTTAAAGAGTAGAGTAAAGCTATAGTGCTAGATTTTGAAACAAAAATCTTTACCCATACAACATGGTGAAGGCCACAACTTGAAGAAGAGAAAATGATGAGCTCTTCAAATATTTTTAAAGAAAGGAAGAGTTTGAGCAAAAGACCAACTTTCAAGCTTAAACATTCATCAAAACTCAAACCTTTTTAGTGAAAATCCAAACATAAAATAAGAAAACAAGTTTAAACACAAATCCTTACACAAAAAAAGGTCTTTATTGGAGATCAAGGTAGTCACTAGCTCCTTGAAGCTCAAGCTCTAAAGAAAGGAAGCAAAAATCTCTTCTATTCTTACAACAACAATTTAGCCACAATAGAAACATGTAGGTGGAGGCTTTTTATTAGAAAAACTAATGGTGGATTTGGGTTTTTTGGGTGGAATAGCTATAGAAAATGTTTGTTTGATTTGGGTGGAGAAATGAAGAAGTTATGAGGTTGGATGTGATGGAGGAAATGGTAGAGATGAGAGGAAATGAGTGGAGTGTTCTTTGCAAGAAAGAAAATGAAGCCTGATGATAATGGCAAGAAGGTGGCAGCCAAGAGGGTAAGAGCAAGGGTGGATTGGTTGGATTAGGTTTAGGGGTATTTTAGGGTTTAGACAAAAACGTGGGGGTAGTTTATGTAGAAAGTATACTTAGTAGGGGTAGTTTAGTAAAAGCATGGTCAAAATAGGATTAACTTAGTCTAATCAAGATTAATTTAAATTAATCATCATTAAGGTGTCATTAGTCATAATAAAGTAGATTTTGTCTATAAGAGTGTTATAATGTGTAGCCACCAAGACAAGTGTAGTGGTTGGTGACATCATCATATCTCCTCTTTGTCTTTAAGAGTGAGATTAGGTTTTTTAATCATTCTTGGGTCTTAATTAACTCAAAATAATTATTTTGACTCAAGATTAATTAATAACAAAATAAATTATCTTTAATTAAAGTCTAATATAGCATATATTCTCTTAATTACTATAATTAGGCTTAATTAGCATGGACTAGGGTAAAATGGTAATTTTACATAGAAACTCTCAAAGACTCACCCAAACATCAAATATCCCCTGAAATTAACATATCCAACTCCTTATGATAGGAATAGTTCAGCACTTAATCCTATGTGTAACACCCTTCACACCATAAGGCTATGCATAAGCCATAACCTTATAATGAATAGTTGTTACTTGTTATCTTTCTTGACCTTTGAGGATATATATATATATATATATGAGCTTGCTTTTCGTGACAAACATAAAATGCTTTCTCTTTGAGTCTTTAAATTTGAACATAATTACTATGTCAAAAATTAATTGTATTATTTGGACAACAAAGCAACAACATATATAACTTCTGTCAAACCCTACCCTGGTTACGCAGGAACCTCTCTAGTCTAGGTAGGGTACTACTCAACATTCACTAAAAAGAAAATAAAAGGTTGGCTAAATTCTCTATCATCGCATTAGAAACTTTGGACCATGATAATCTCCAATTGAGAATCTCCACAAAATAATCACCATCATAGCAATCTATGTAAAAATATAATAACGCAGGAATGAGAATCAAAGATTCCAATGGGAAAAATACTAGTCTACTACATAGTGATATCTGACATAATATTAAAATAATTAAAGTATCTTCGATTTCTTTGAGATAACTAGCTTGCTTATCCCTTTACTCATTAGATATAGTATTATGAGTGCACTTATGCTTGAGAATAAGAAGGTCATAGGATTCATAAAATAATTACTTGATATTCTAGTTGTTTACATAATAATTTGTTTGTTTGTTTCATTACCTCTTTGACATAATCTTATTATGAACTTTAGGCTTAAGAATAGAACTTCCAGGATTCCTGATATACATCTTCAATGCATTGCTAGTGATGTAACACCTCATGTTACATCCAATATAATTCACTTGTTATAGTACCTTGAACTAAAATGATATATCACACTGTGAATCCATGAGCTTGTAATAAAGCAATTGATATGTAGTTAATATCATTATTTCCTGTAACTTAATTCTATTAGATAATTTTAAACTTAATAGTAAAACTTGTAACACCAAAAATTATTTAAAAATTAATTTGAGCTTTATTAGTCGTAATTTCAAAAATCTAACAATTGAGCAATGATGAGGATGGCCCAACGGACCTATTAAAAAAAATGTAGGGCCGAGGTGAATAGTAATCTTACGGGCCCCATGAGCCGGTAAAAGCGGAAACCCTAGATTTAAGGGAAATGCTCTAAAAAGAGAGGGTTAAGGTTAGAAATGATAAGGAATGAGAAGTTATACCTAGAATTAATTTTCGGGTAATGTTTGATTACCCGATATGGTGTTTTACCCATTCGGTTAAATTACGATGTATAGTTTCTTACACGTATAAAACTTAGTGTAAGTTAGACACCTCATGAGACATATAACGCCCGACTTTTGTCATTAGAAATTCCAGAATTACCTTAGGTAATTCTTATATAATTTGAGACCAAACAATCCTCAATAAAGGAATATAACATTAGAAAAGAAGTTATGAGCAATTCCTGCAAGAGTCGCAAGCCAGAATTTCTACGTGTAAAATGACCAAAATGCCCGAGGTTATTTTACTCAGAAAATGAGGATCGTGGGCCCCACCGTCCTCAAGGGATGTTTTGATGTAATAAGGGATTGTTTGTGTTATGTGTGTTAATAGAGGAGAAGAATCTCAATTTTGAGTTTCGACGCGTGAAATGACCAAAACGCCCCTGCGGCTTTTTAACTCCGATTTGCGTGCCGCTAGCCCGAACCTCACTAAAATGTTTTAAAAGGTGTTTTTAAGCTATGATTAACCATTGGTTAAGTTCGGATGGCCAAATTTTTAAGTAAAATGACGATTTTGCCCTGTCTTTGTAAGTTTGCAAATTTTGAGATTTTTGATTCGTCTAGCAAAACCTAAGCAATATTAGGCTCAAATTAAAGCTTATTAAATTCTAATTATTAATCTAGAGTCAAAATTATTTATTTAAATTGATTAGAACCTAAAATTGCTTAAAAACACCCAAATTGCTTACTAATTCACCTAAGCCCTTAATTGCAAATTCTCTAATTTGCAAAATACCTACCTACACCTAAATAATACATGGAACACACAAATTTCTCTTCCTTGGGCTGTAATGCACGAAATTATATGGCCTAATATGCATCAGAAAAATTTGTCAAACTTGGCACAAAACTCAAGGTATGAAAACAAGGAATCATGTTTCATGATTCCATGTTTTAAGCCACCAAACAAGATGATTTTTCCTTCCTTGTTTCCTCCTCAAATTAGTCAGATTTCCTCCTCCTCTTGTCCATACATGAGCTTGAATTCTTCTATAAATAGGCATGCTTAAGGAGTTTAGATGCTTGCTCAAAATTGTACACATTTCTAGTTTTTCCAAAGCACCAAAAGCTCTCATTTCCTCCTCCTCTTGGCTGAATTCTTTCTTCAAGTTTTCAAGAATATTTTCTTCCATTTCACTCAAAGAAACCAAGTTCTCTTCCTTTCCTTCAAATCAGATTAGGTAGGGAGTTGTTTTAAGTTCATTTTATGCTATGACAAGTTATGTTTCTAGCTCAAAAATGATGATTTCATGGACTTTCTTCTAGCTCTCAATTTCGGTTTTGTTTCCCCTTTCTTTTAAAAACATTTCAGCCTTATGGCCTAGATTATGATGAGACCATGGTTTGATGATGAGGTTCTTGAGTGTTGGTTGCAAAGCCTTCACAAGTTAGACCTCTAAAACTTGAAGGTTTCACTAGTTTTTAAAGCTTTACAATTTCGGTTTTTCTTTCCTTATTTTCTTTAATGATTTCGGCCAAATGGCCTAAGAAGGAATATGATGATAGCTTGATGATGAGGACCTTGAGTGTTGGTTGTAAATCCATCACAAGTTAGGCCTTTAAAGCTTGAAAATTCCACTTGATGCAAAACTTTAAAGAATGATGTTTTTATGATGTAAAAATAAAGATCTTGAGTTTAGAACTTGAAAGATGTATTTTTCACTTTGTCTTGCTAAGATATATATTGGGTTGAATTTATATTTCTCTAAAGTCTTGGAAGAGCTCTAGTAAAGAAATAAATGAACTTGCATCCATGTTTAAGTTTATGCCTTGCATAACCATGTTTACTTTCTATGTCATCACTAAATTCTCAAGAATGAATAAATGAACTTGCATATTCATGTTTAAATTTCCAAGCTTGCATTTCATGTTTATGTTTCAAGTTGTCACTTAATCTTCAAAGATAATAAAGAGGATGCATCTCATATTTATTTTATGCTCTCACTTTATTTTATAATGGCTAAAAGAATCAACGCATGACATGTTTATTTTATGTCATCACCTAAAGATCCTAGAGCTCAAAGACTTGCCCAAGTATCACAAGCAAAGTTGGAAAATGGTAGTATCACTTTCAATTTCCTTAAGATTATTGGAGTTAAAGAATTCATTCTTTAAGAAGTCTTGAGTTTGGAGCTTAATAAGATGTAATAAGAATTCTCTTCTCCCTTCACGGTCATGCGGACTACGCTCTCCCTTTAAGATTCTTTCTCCCTCCACTGGTCAGGCGGACTACCGCTCAGTTTCTTGCATATCATGTTTATAATTCCAAGTTATCACCTTATAAAGACAAGATTAAAATGAGGTTGCATAGCATGTTTATGATTCTAGTATCACCTAAATCTTTAAAGCTCAAGACTTGCTCCTTTTATCTTAAGTGAGAATTTTAATCATGAACATTCTTTCAATGTATAAATTGACCACATGATTAAGGTAGGCCTAAAGTGATTTTTAAATAGCTACTGAGTTGGTTCTATAATTTCTTTCAAGATTACAAAAAGAATTAGTTTCTAAAAGAGTTTTAAGGCTTTGAAATGATATTACGGGAAACTAATATCTTACATGTACTTAAAATGAAATATTAAGCAATTATGTGAGGTTCATGATTAGCCATTATCTGAGTTAGTATTACTATGATTTGATGTGTTTGAAGTTGTGATAATTATGTTTATTGATAAGGAATAATTCTATGCATGTTAGAAGTGAAATTAGCTACATAAAGCAACCGTAAAGCTTTAAATATGATTCCTGCCTATGCTACCTCATATGGTTTAATAATGTTCTTAAGGCTTATGATTAATGGTAATGATGGTAATTAATCCCTTAGATGCATAATTAATTAGTTTGATAATTGAGGATACCCGATTCTAAGAGTTTCGGTTGTGTAAGACAACTTTTTGGTAAGGATTTATGATGATGCTTATTAAGTATTTGATTTCATTGAATGATTTCATGGCTTGCATGTTATAGTTGGTGTTGCAACAATAGAATGCTTATGCATGAAATAAAGAAATATTCTTTGTTATTTAAAAAAAAATTACCATTGTTGCTGGAAGAAAGTGTATTCCTAAAAATGTAATTTGAAAAGGTTCTGGCTAGGAAAGACTTGGTATTTAAGCGTGTCCATTGTGACCCACCTCTCTTCCTGGGAATTTCTCAGATGCATGGTTAAGTTGATATATATATTATTCCAAAATAAGACTATAAATGAGAAAATGTCATGATGATTATGAGTTGAGAATTGTATTATGATATAACATGCAAAGACTTAATGGTGACTTAAATTTAAGAGGAAATGATCCTTTGGACCCATCAAACTATAGGTGGTGAAAAGGTGATTCTTGCCCCCTAAACCGTTCTCTCAAAAGGGTAGAGTTGGGACTTTAACTTATCAAAAGGGATAAGTATATGCTAGTGACGACTAGTAAGGTATGAGCTCATAACCTAGATTACTCCCAAAAGGGTGGAGTATAGGGTGGCCCCCAAGGAAAATAATGATGATGACGAGATCTTAAGTCACCTAAGGCACTAAAGTAATGAAATATGTGCACCATGTTCTATGCATAACATTCATAATGTGAATGACGAGAGATATGATGTTTTTATATGCACAGCATTTATGATGTGAGGATGAGAAATATGATGATGTACTATGCATAGCCTTTATGATGTGATGATGAGGTATATGATGATGTTCTATGCATAGCCTTTATAATGTGATGATGAGAGATATGATGTTTTTACATACATAGCCTTTATGATGTGATGATGAGATATACGATAGATGGAAGTTATTAGGGCATGACATGCTAATGCATTGTAAGACGCATGATTAAAATGGACGGACCTCGGTAAATATATTTCTGAACTTAATAAATGAAACATAGCATGCTCACAATTTCCTAATGACCCAAGGTTCCTGGAGACTTTGATGATGACACTATAGTAGAGTTCCTCCTGAGAATTCTTTAGCAAGATTCTCTCCCTTTCCTTCCTTCCGTCATTGTCTTCAGATATTGATGGCGACGTTCGTCCTATTCGTTGATCCCCACATGGGAGATACACTACGACCCTGAGCACCGCTCTTACCACTTTGAAGGACGATGCGCGGTTCGAGTTTTTGTCTTCTTCAGACGTCCATCGCATACCCCGTTTCTAGTTATCGTTTTTCTCGACATCCCCGTTCGGTGACGACATGGTCTTTGAGACACGCACGTACGCATGACGAGAGGATCTCGTACATATCCCTCCGCATCCCGTCGTGACTACCCCAACTATGTCCCCCGATTCGAGGCATTCCAAGGGCAGACCGTCAGAAGATCCACCTACTCATATGTACTCAGAGAGCTCTACCACTACTCCCCACGTATGAGGCGGGGAGTGAGGAGCTGTTGTCCAGCCGAGGTTGGCGAGGCGGCCATCCATGCGCCCGACCATGGAGCATCTCGTGTGCCCCTCCTGATGGAATTCGCCAAGTGGATCGGGTTTTATTCCTCATTTTAAGGTCAGCAAGCCATAGAGAGTTCTCGGTGGATCTGAGTGTGTTTACGCACCCTAGTTTTAGGATAGCCTTCTTTGGCCTTTGAGGTTATTCTTTGTAGGTGCATATGTTTCCTTATGTATTTTTCCTTTTGATGTATTATGACAGTGATGTATGAACTTAACTCACCTTTGGGTGAGAATATTATCTATCTATGTATGGTATGCTTTTGGATGTTCATATGATGGAGCCGATGTGATGAGATGTGTTTTCTTTATGTTATTTTCCGCTTTATCTTATTTATTGTTTACGTTACGCGGCTCACGATTTCAATTATGTTTTAAAAAAAAAATTTGGCTCATAATTTCAATAAGTATTTTCAAAATATGGTTAAAGAACTGAAGCAAGAAGTTGTGTCTAATAATCAACTAGAATACGTCTAGGCGTATAAGGTTAATTATTAGGGTGTTACAACAAGTGTGTGGCTTAGAAGAAGCAACACCATTGCCTTTACAAATGGACCAATAAGAGGATTACAAAATTACAATAATTATCTTTAAGAAAAACATTTTCATAATTAATTCAAGTGTCATCATCTTAACATAAATAAAATAAAATAAAAATATCATGTCATTTTCATCATTCATTCTAGCCAAACATGGAACAACTTTAACACCCTAATATTCAATCCAACATGCCTAGGACACATTAAGATTAATTATTAGTTATAACTTCCCTTTTGAAACTCATTTGTAAAATTACTTAGCGGAAAATACAGGTAAATTGTTTTTGAAATTATGTAAATCAAGATGCGAGCCGTCGTACACTATTATGAGCGAAACATAAAGTAGCAAAAGGAAAGGAACATACAATTGAAAGCAATAAAGGAAACATCCATTCATAAAGACAAACATCATAATATATTAAGTAGCATAGTTTAATACATCGACGAAAACATAAAAACATAAAGTCATAACCTCATATAAATGGGCAGAACTTCAGGTCCAGAAAATAAAAAATATAGGAAAGAAGCAAGAAACATAAACATCAAATACATGAGTACCCCAAAAGATACCACCGGCTTCAAAGCAAACCCTCCCTCTAAAGCCTATGGATGATGCTAATCCTCGGACAAGGAGATATAGCCCAACGCCGGAGCTCCTTGGATGTGGCCTAATGAAGCGGGGATGTGGGCATGTGGATTGGTGGAGTGACGTGGCCTCTTCGGCAAGGACGCCTCTCGGGCTGACGTACACCTCACAAGTCTCGGCTGAGAGACTAGTCCTCGTTCCACCAACATCCATAGGCACCGGGGGCGGAGCCCTCCAAATAGGGGTTGCTGGGGAATCCTCGGAGGTCCCTCCCAAGCGAGGTATGAAGGATCGTACTCTGGATAGGCATGCACCTGAAGGCGAAGGTCGGTTATGGCGGTTCTACTCATCATGGGGTCGCGTCCTCTCGAAGATCAAATCATCGCCGTAGGGAGAGGTGAGGTGAAGCGAAAGCTGAGACTGGAAATGCAAATGGGCGTCCCATGTATGCAAAAATATGAACAACACAACGACCCTCAAAATGATATGACTGGTGCTTGGTCGTAATGCACCTCCCAAACCGGCATATCAACAAAAATCACGAACGACACCATCGGAATCTGAAGACGTAATGAGAAAGAAGATAGTGGGGGTGAGAATCTTGCTAAAGAATCTCAATAGGGAATACTTTATCCTAGTGTCATTGTTTATGTACCCAGGAACCTTGGGTTTATTATGAAAAGGTTAAACATGCAAGAGTTCATTATGAAGTTTTATAAAAGATAATTATCCAAGGTCTGTGTCTTTTACGATGAATCTTAATGCATGTATGTAGCATAGCAAAACATGAATGCATGGCAATATATCATGCAAGCAAACCAATAAAACATATTATCAATGATTAATTCTCATGTAAATGGCATGTAATCTCTCATAATCAACCTTTCGCTTTCATAAGCAAGATACTTCACATCTTCTCGTTTCTCAAACTTGTGACATCATGGTATAAAAAACGTAACCGACCCTGATACTAGGCTATGAGCTCATACCTTAACTAGTCGTCACTAGTTCTTACTTATCCTCTTGATAAGCGTATCATAATCATAAAAATAATCCCGACTCCCGAGTACAAGGGGACCTAAGGAATCACCCATCATGGGACTTTTTTCCTTCTCTGAAATGCATCAACTGGTTAAGACCAATGACTTGTCCGCTTTGGTAGGCTAATGTCGATGCCCTCACGGTTTACCTTTCCTCAGGTAAGCAGGAGAAGTACGTCTCGGTCTACAAATGCATCATCTGGTTAAGACCAATGACATTGTCCGCTCGGTATGGCTCCACGACCATACCCCCATGGGTTTCCTTTCTCCTCGTATCAGGAGAAATGCATCTCGCATGTCACATATAAAAATCTTCCTTTTCAAAACTTTCTCAAGTCCCTCAAATTTGATGGAAATTCGGAGCATAAGGTTGTACATGAATTTCCTCAAATTTGAGTCATGCCACATAATTCAAATACCACATGTTGTTCTCATGAAATTCCTCAATCAAGTAAATCTCTCAATCCCAGAAACATATTTTCCCATGTCATTCATATCTCATATTCTCATGTATCTTAAAAACATCAAGTCATACATCCACACATCCTCATACTCATGGCATGTAATATATTCCCATTCATCATGAATATACTCACTCGAACTCATTCTCACACCACATCTCCTATCTCATAGTGTCTTATGCTTTGGCCCTTACGGGTTTTAACTTGTGTTCCAATGATCCTAACTTTCATTATGGATCTTTATTTCACCTAAGGGATCATTACCTATAATTCCTCTAATGTTTATGCTTACTAACAAAACCAAACAGCATTACATCACTTTGGGCAGAAAATTATCATATGATTTACGGGGTTCTAGAATCTCCGTCTTTGACCCTTTCTAAGTTTCATCTTCGCCTAAGGCTCAATATTCAACTCCTAAACCAATTATGAGGGATTCCTACACATATCCACTAATTATAAACCATTTTTCTTAAGTCCAATTATGCTGGAACAGAATTTACAATTTGTGCATCTAAGTGTTCTAGAATTCTCATTTTAAGTCCTTTCTAGTTACTTGTTCTTTCCTAACTTCCCTAAATCGATCCTTGCTTCACTCAAACATAATTTTACACATTTTAACACCATAAAACAGAATTTATACAGTGGCCAAGTACACAAGGCAGAATCCAAAATACAAGCATCATATAATCACATAGATTCATGATTTAAATGCATATAAGTTACTAGTTTTCTCTTGGAATCATTTTAGGAACTCAAAACTCTTTTAGAAACCAATTAATCTCATTAAAATCATATAAAGGTGGGTAGGTCAGTAGCTAAATTATTTGCTCAAGGAATGAATTTAAAACATAAAACCTTGTTCATAATATTCTTTAAGTACACCTAAGCTTAGAAAAATTTTAAGACATAGGCTATGGGCACTTATGATTAGATGAACTCATCTCAAGTCCATCATCATCATCACAAGGCCGAAATGGCATTCTTGAAATGCCTCCATTTTCTAAAACTTTACTTGTGATACTTGGGCAAGTCTTTGAGCTCTAGAGTATTTAGGTGATGTCATAAACATAAATATGCTATGCACTTTATTTTACTCTTCATTATAAAGTAAAGTGAGAGCATAAAATAAATATGAGATGCAACCTCATTATTATCTTTAAAGATTAAGTGATGACTTGAAATATAAACATGAAATGCAAGCTTGGAAATTTAAACATGATAATGCAAGTTCATTTATTTATTCTTGAGAGCTTAGTGATGGCATCAAAATAAATATGATATGCAAGGCATAAACATAAACATGAGTGCAAGTTCATTTTATCTTAACTAGAGCTCTTACAAGACTTTAAAGGAACATCACAACCTTAACCCAATATGTATCTTAACAACATAAAGTGAGCTTTAGAGTTCTTAGCACCAAGTCTTCAAAGAAGTCTTTGGTTTTGAACTTCATCATCAAGCTCAAGAAAATGGACTAAGAAATAAACATCAACACTTATCAAAAAAAACATAAAAGAACTACTCATATTCTTTATTTTATTGCTCATGGGCTTCAATCTAGAGTAAACTCTTAGAACGCCGACCAACTTTAAGGTTGGCAAGGGTAAGCTTAGAGCTCTTTGAAAACATATGATTAATTTTCTTAACAAAACTTTTAGTGATCTACTTAACATTTTTATCAAACTTTGTTCAAATAAAGGAAAAGGAAACCGAAACCATTAAGGAAGAAGGAAAAGAGAACCGAAACTTTGAGCAAAGAAAAAGGAAAGAAACCAAAAGCATATATGGTCCAAGACCAAGTTTTTCAAGCTTTAGAGGTTTCTCACATGGCATCACAAGACCATTATCTTGAAACCTCATCATCAAGCCAAAGTTTTTTCATAAAAGGGCTCCAAGGTCGAAAAAGAAAAAGAAAGGAAAGACTTGAAAAACCAAGAGAAAACTAGAACCTTTCTTGAAGAAAACAAGTAAAACTTTGAAATAAAACCCCTACCTAAAGAAGTCTTGAAAGAAATGGAAAGAAGCTTGTGTTCTTGAAGAGATGAGAAGACAAAATCTTCTCTTGGAGGAGGATGATTTTAGCCAAAGGAAGAACTCAAGGAAGATGATTTTCCTTCAGAAAACAAGCTTGGAAATGGAAAGGTTAAGTGTTTGAGAGGTGGTTTGAGGTGGGGAGTGGTGGTTCAAGGTTGTTTGTGGTGGTTTGTGGTGGTGGAAAGGTTTCTTTGAGGGAGGATGAAGAAGAACAAGATGAAGAGAACTTTGATAGAAAATGAGAGAAATACAAGAAAGCTAAAACTTGGCAAAGCTTCTAAAGTGTAACCAAGTTCTTCAAAGCTTGGTATTTATAGAAAAATGAAACAATGGAGGCTGATTTGGGAGGGGATGGCCGACGGTTCTTCAAGACCAAGGGGGAGGAAAATATCTCTTGATTGGTATGGTTGTGAGTATGGGCAAGGCATGGTAAGGTATGGCTTCAAGTATGGTCCAAAGTATGGCTCAAGGCATGGTCTTTGGAGTGAAATAAAATCAACATATGACACATCTTCAAGGGTATGTATTCGGCCAGATTTCCAGCCATAGGGAGGAGGATGATTTGTTCATGTAATTGTGGTTTAATGTTGTGTTTAGGTGTATCTTTGATTAAGGTTTTGATTAGGAGTTTGTAAGAAAGTGTTTAGGTGAGGTAATTGTTAATTAAGGTTGTCAAGACTTGATTTAGAGGGTGGTCTTACTAGATTAACAATTTAAAACCATTCTTTAAGTCAAATGAAGGTATGGGCACAATTCCTTAATTTAAGGAATTGGAAGAAAACATTATTCAAGATTCCATGACTAGGAATCTTCAATCAAAGATGTAATTAGAATCTTAGGTTCTAATTAACCTTAATAAATTATTTTAACTCTAGATTAGTTATCAAAATAAATTAATCTTCTATTAGAGCCTAATATTGCTTAGGTTTGCTTAATTACGTCATTAGACTCACTACACTATTCTATGGGCAAAATGGTAATTTTGCACTAAAAGCCTCGGGACCTTCTAGGCCAACTAAACATCAAAAACCACTCATAAACATCATTCCAAACTTCCTGGAAAAATTTGGGTTGGCAACCTTTTACCCGAATAAAGCACAGGAGTATTTTGGTCATTTTGAGCCGAAAATTTGGAAACGAGATTTTCACCTCGGATATCAAACATAACAATTATAATCCCCTTCAAACATTAAGTTGACCCATTCGAGGACTCCTAGGTCAGCTTCGAATTTGGTAAAATGACCTAAGGGACATTTTGGTCATTTGCACTCAACAGAAAATAAGGGTGTTACACCAGCCACCTCCATGGTTTTTTCACCAAACCATGAAAACTTGATCCAAAACCTTAGCCTATACTTGATAAAAACCTCAAACTCTCTTTACAAAACTTGTTCTTCTACAATCTCTACAAATCTAACTGGTTAGAATCTCTGTTCCTCACCAAAACTTACCTTGATACCTCACCCTCACTGAGTTAAGAAGGAGTTTGGGTTGATTTGGGGGAGCTTTGGAGCAAGAAGACAATCTTAAAGTATCTTGGGGCCAAGGAGCCATTAAGATACTCTAAGTAGGGTTTTTGTTGCCTTTCTTTGTCAAATTTTTCTGATATGTTTTGGGTTGAGCTAGGTCAAAATTTCTAGTTGTATTGATTGATATTATATTGATATTGATGTATTAATTTTGGTGGTATGTTTGGATGGTGTTAGAAAATGGTTTTTATCAAAAGAAGTTTGGACTAGGTTGCTGGATTTTTGGTTTTAAGAAGGCAGCAATGGTTACGAATTTTCTAGTATAGTTGTGGATAGTTTCATGAGCTATAAAAATTATATATTGGAGTAACATCTTAAGCTAACTATATGAATTTTCTTGGGTGTCGATTTTAAGGTTTATTGCCTTAAACAAATCAAAACCAACTGGAGATGATAGTCTTGATTGTTAGAAACTGAAACAATAAAGTTGTCCGATTTTATTATCATAGCAAATGATTGAATTAGCCCTTGAAATTTTTACAAGAAGTTAATAACATATTGAAGTATCACTGTAAAATTTTTTGTGCATTGATTCAATCATTTTCTAATTTAAAATTATGAGAACTCTGGTTTGATAGTGAATTGGTGGTCCAACCACTAAATTTGTACAATTTCCTGAAGGAGTTAGAGAGCTTGTTTCCTGAAATTTTTACAGGGTCTTCTAGACATATTGAGGTGTCATATAGAATTTTTTGGCTCTTGAAATATCCATTTGATATGGTAATTAAATGTTATGTCTAGGACAGTAAATCTACCAAAGTCTGGAATGTGAGAATGGCTGAAAAATTATGGTAAGGTGATATCTAGTCCAAGTGTATGGCATATGAATGCATGCTAATAATTTCAATTACTTATCCATGAGGCATGAATGGGCCTCTAATATGATTGAATACCTACTTGTAATGTAAGTATTTTTTGAGAACAAAGTATTTCATGTTAGCTATTTGGCCATATGACTTGTGACATAATGCATGCTAGAGGAAATAAAGAGTGGTTTATGAGACATAATTGAAATTGCATTGTGAATGAAATACCTACATGTGGCTTTATGCATGCATTTGAGGAAAGAAATATATATGAACTTAAATTGTGCATGTTCTAACATATGGACAAAACGGAAACAAGACTTAGATTGAATGAGGGAGGGAAACGGGAAAGAAGAACCTCCCTAAATATTTTGAGTCGATAGACGTCTGGCTAGGAATAGACCTATGTGTGATTAGAAATGGAAAAAAATAAAGTTCGATGATCATGTGTAGGACTAAGCTCGTCCTGATCGCAGACTATTTCCCTGTGTGGTGTAAACCACTCCAATACCATTTGGTATAAATTATTTATTGTGGAATTTTCCATGACAAATACCTGTTGGGTATAGCTTAAGTCTTTCCTATGCCAATGAAAAGAGAAAAATGCACTACATTTGATTTCTATGACCATAAGTGAAACTAGGTTACTTGGAAATAATTTCCCTCATTATCATATACATACTCATGTTATTATGATTGGTTCTCCTTGGGATGATTTAATATTCATTGACACATTTTGATAAAAGTGCACTAATTGGTTAATTGTTAAAAGCTACACACTCGGAGGGATAATTTTTGAACTTTAAAATGAATCTTTAAACTATATTGCATGATCACATTTTTTCAAATAAACTGAAGTGGCTAGAGTGATGACGATGGCATTATAAGTGTGTAATTTGGGAGTTGCCCTGAGAATTGTGTAATTCTCACCCCTATGTGTTTTTGTGTTTCCGATGTTCGCCTCCAGGTTGATCCAGGAACTGCGATGTTGCTACACTAAAGGAATCGGATTCAAGTAGTTTAGTAGTTAGTGTTTTTTTTATTATGTTGTACTTAGTGGTGTGTATATGTTTGTAAATGTAATAGAGAACATGTATGTATTCAAGCTCATAGAAGAGCTTCCTTTTGTACTTACTTATGAAATAAATAAATGTTTTATTTATTTGTTGTATATATATTAATAGAACCATGAATTAGTTACTACTGAACTGATCATTCTTGCTCCAGACAACTAGGAAAGGTCAACTAATTAATGAGTAACAACTCTGGAGTACAACGTCATGACTTAAGGATGGGGTTGCACTTGGGAAGATGTTACATTACATATACCCCGCCAAACAAGGTCTGCTCCTATGATTCTTTCCACATTTTGGCAATCTTCCTCACGGTTGACTTTGGTAACTATTTGTCTTCATATGGGATGGCTTGAACTGCTTCTTTTGGGCTGAAGCCTCCTCAAAACTTTGGTCTTCAAGTGCCAACCTTTTGTTAGAAGTGTCCCTAGCAAATTTAGTTATTGCTAGCTTCTTGTGGAGTCCTTCTCACGTCGGCACTTGTTCACTAGGGTTGCATAGTCCCGAATCTCTAAGAGACCCACAACAATTTCAATGTCTTCACGTAACCCTCCTTCATACTTCATGCACTTCCAAGCTTCATCAGGATTGAGCTCGATAGATAGTAGAAAACTCCAGAGCTCCTCAAACTTGGTGTATACTCTACTATGCTCATAGATCCTTGCTTAAGTGTCATGAATTCCACCTCCTTTGCATTGCTCTCTGAAGCGGGAAGTACTTGTGGTAGAAAACTTCCTTGAAGATATCCCAAGTAACTTCAGTTTGGGATGCTTCAAATAATCCCTTGGTGCCAACCCACCAAAATTTGGCATCTGCTTCTAGCATATAGGTAGCAAAAGCCACCTTTTGGATCTCAATGCAAGGAAGAACAAAGAAAATCTTCTCCATGGCCTTAATCAATTCTTCGCTTTATTTGGATTGAAGGCTCCTAAAAAAGGCCCGGGGGGGTTTCTTTCCTAAACTCTGCAAATTTTTGGTATTCCTTTCACTTCTACTCCTCAGGATTCCCCACTATACTTCCTTCGGCATGTCGATCCAACCTTTCCATCATCCTGTTAGCTATCAAGCTTGTTTTCTCATGGCAGGCGCCATCTCACGAAAAGTGTCCATCATTTCGGCATTATTTCCTCTCCCTCCTAGTTTGCCGACTTGAAGTCATCGATTCCTATCATACCAAACAAGAATTATTGAGTTGATCAGGCTCAATACCAAGCTAAGCATGGCAGCAATCCACAACATTCGAACAAGCAATCATACACATATATAAAATTATGATACATGACGTTTACTAAGGAAGCATAGCCGTCCATTCCTCAAGGTCCTACAAGGATGAACCTTGATACCATAATGTAACATCCTCCCAAGTACAACCCCATCCTTAAGTCATGACGTCCTCTGAGAGTTGTTACTCATTAATTAGCGGACCTTTCTTAGTTATTTATAGCAAGAATGATTAGAGTCGAGTAGTAACTAATTTGTGATTCTATTAAATATACATACAATAAATAAACAAAACATTTATTTATTTCATAAGTAAGTACAAACGGAAACTCTTCTATGAGCTTGAATACATACATGTTCTTTATTACGTTTATAAACATATACACACCACTAAGTACAACATAATAAAAATAACACTAACTACTATCTACTACGATCCGATTCCTTTAGTGTAGCAGCCTCATAGTCTTCTGGATCAATATGAGGTGACACGGAAACACAAAAACACATAGGGGTGAGAATTACACAATTCTCAGTAGGGCAACTCCCTAATTACACACTTATAATGTCATCGTCATTGCTCCAGCCACTTCGGTTTATTTGAAAAATGTGATCATGCAATATAGTTTAAAGATTTATTTTAAAGTGTTCTAAAATCATCCCTCCGAAGTGGGTAGCTTTTACTAATCAATCACTTAGTGCACTTTTATCAAAATGTGTCAATGAATAGTAAATCATCCTAGGCAACCAATTATAATAACATGAGTCTGTATATGATAATGTAGGGAAATTATTTCCAAGTAACCTAGTTTCACTTATGGTCATAGAAATCAAATCAGTGCATTTTCTCTTTTCATTGACATAGAAAAACTTAGTTATACCCAACGGGCATTTGTCGTGGACAATTCCACAATAAATAATTTATACCAAATGGTATCTAGTGGTTTACACTACACAAGGGAAGTAGTTCTGCTTCTAGGACTATTCATATCGATATGTCTATCAACTCAAAATATTTAGGGAGGTTCCTCTTTTCCTTTTTCCTCCCTCATTCAATCTAAGTCTTGTTTCTATTTTGTCCATATGTCAGAACATGCACAATTTAAGTTCAATTATATTCTCTTTCTCAAATGCCCGCATAAGCCACATGTAGGTATTTCATTCACAATGCAATTTTAATTATGTCTCATAAACCACTTTATTTCCTCTAGCATGCATTATGTGTCACAAGTCATATGGCCAAATAGCTAACATCAAATACTTTGTTCTCAAAAGCACGCTTACATTACAAGTAGGTATTCAATCATATTAGAGGCCCATTCATGCCTCATGGATAAGTAATTGAAATGATTACCATGCATTCATATGCCATACACTTGGACTAGATATCACTTTACCACAATTTTTCAGCCATTCTCACATTCCAGCACTTTGGCAGATTTACTGTCCTAGGCACAACATTTAATTACCATATCAAATGGCTATTTCAACAGCCAAAAAATTGTATATGACAACTCAATATGTCTCAGGAGACCCTGTAAAAATTTCAAGACAACAAAGCTGTCTAACTCCTTCAGTAAATTGTACAAATTTAGTGGTTGGGGACCACCAATTCAGTTTCTAAAACCAAAGTTCTCATAAGTTTTAACCTTAGCAAATGATTGAACAAATACACAATAAAATTTATGGTGATACATCAATATGTTATTGACTTCGTGTAAAAATTTCAAGGGTTAGTTCAATCATTTGCTATGGTGATAAAATTGGACAACTTTATTGCTTCAGTTTGAACAATCAAGACAGCATAAGTCTAGTTGGTTTCTGATTTTTTTGAGTAGTAAACCTTAAAATAGAAACCCAAGAAAATTCATATAGTTAGCTTAAGATGTTAAATCCAATATATAATTTTTATAGCTCATGAAACTACCCACAACTATACCAGAAAATTCATAAAATAATTCCTCCTGCAAGAAACGAAAATCCGCAGCCTAGTCCAAACTTCTTTTGATAAAAACTATTTTCTAACACCATCCAAACACACCACCAAAATTAATACATCAATATCAACATAATATCAATCAATACAACTAGAAATTTCGGACCTAGCTCAACCCAAAATAGATCAGAAAATTTTGACAAAGAAGGCAACAAAAACCCTACTTGGAGTGTCTTAATGGCTCCTTGGCCCTAAGATGCTTTAAGATTATCTTCTTGCTCCCCCAAAGCTCCCCAAATCAACCCAAACTCCTTCTTAACTCAGCGAGGGTGAGGTATCAAGGTAAGTTTTGGTGAGGACGAGATTCCTGATTGGTTAGATTTGTAGGGATTGAAGTGTAGAATAAGTTTTGTAAAGAGAGTTTGAGGTTTTATCAACTATAGGCTAAGGTTTTGGATCAAGTTTTCATGGTTTCTTGGTGAAACAACCATGGAGGTGGCTGGTTCCATGTTTGGCTGAGAATGAATGATGAAAATGGCATGATATTTTTATTTTATTTTATTTATGTTAAGATGATGACACTTGAATTAATTATGAAAATCTTTTTCTTAAAGATAATTATAGTAATTTTGTAATCCTCTTATTGGTCCATTTGTAAAGGCAATGGTGTGGCTTCTTCTAAGCCACACACTTGTCTCATGAGGTGTCTAACTTACACTGTAAGTTTTATCCAAGTGTAAGAAACTACACATCGTAATTTAACCAAACGAGTAAAACACCATACCTGGGTAATCAAACATTACCTGAAAATTAATTCTAGGTATAACTTCTCATTCCTTATCATTTCTAACCTTAACCCTCTCTTTTCTCAGTCTCGGGCATTTCTCGGTCCCGAACTTTTTTTGAGCTGTACAGGACGGCCTGTAGGCCTAAGATTACTATTCACCTTGGCCCGAAATTTTTTTTAAGGTCTGCTGGGCCATCCTCATCATTGATCAATGTAGATTTTTGAAATTATGACTAATAAAGCTCAAATTAATTTTTAAATAATTTTAGAGTATTACAGAACTCATAGGACTCTTCTGATATACTTCTCTATGGATCGTCCTGTCAACAATGTAACGTCTTCATATTACAACCTGTTATAGTCCACTAGATGGAGTACATCTACTACATCTATCCGAATAGCCTTGCTATTCTAGTCATCCCTTTTTCTCATAACGATGTAATGTCATTGCGTTAACCTGATATAGTTCTAAGGGCGTAGCACTTCTACTACTACTCGTGAATCCATGAGCTTACCATTAAGCAATTAATATTACATAAAGCTTATTTCTTAAGTTTTCTCTTTTCATAAGGATCTTTAATATTTGTTTAGGAAATCTTATGATTCTCAAGAGAAATCTCTTCTTAATAGTTCTATTTCTCATACTTTTGCTTTGAGATTTTCTTGAAATCTCCTTAACTCTTATGAGATTTCTTTGTTAAGTCTCCTAAATTTCTGTGAGACTTTTCTCTTGAAAATCTCTTGAATTTCTTATGAAATAGTTCTGCTAAAAAATCTCTTGAAGTCTTATGAGATATTCTGTTCAAAATCTCTTGGAGTCTTATGAGATATTCTATTAAAAACTCTCCTGAATTCTTATGATATTCTTTCAAAATCCCCTAACTTCTTATGAAACTTCTCTTTAATTTTTATGAGATTTATCGCTAAAATCTACTAAACTTTTTATGAGATTTTGGGAAGAATTGTTATGAGATTTCTGCAAAGTCTAGTATACTTTTACAAGATCTTATATTATCATAACTTGTAAAACTCTTCATGATGAAATTCTTATAAATTTCAAGGAAAACAAACCAAGTATCTTAGGTGAACTTAGGCCTTTTCTTCTAGGAATCAAAACATCATTTGCTTAATAAATCTCTTATATTAATTCAATCAATCCACAAGTGTTCTTGAAATAAAAAAACTCATATATGTGAATGTTGAGAATAAATTTCAAATTTCATAAACATAATTCTAAACATATCTCAAGAGTTTATATTAGCAAAAATAGCCAAACAATCACAAAGCAATAGACTAGAATCTTTCCTACCTTTCTTGCAAGGTTTTTGCTAAACTTTCTCTAGTTTTTTCTTCTCTAATCCAAGCCTCAAATCCATTTCTAGCACCTATTTATGCTGCTGTTTGGACATATTTGAAGGGAAAAAGAAGGCTTTGGCTTGAGTTTAATGTAGAGGAAGTATTCTTGAACTAGCTTAAGTGTTTTCCTAAGCATAACTTTCAAGAATTGGAAGCTTTCATGGAGGTTCAAGAAGTGAAACATGAAGATGGTGAAGGGAAGGAGAAAGCAATGTGAAGTTGCTGCCAGGAAGGAAAGAAATTCCATCTTTTTCCATTTTTCTTTATATAAAAAAACTTACTTGGAGAGAAAGTAAGTTGTATGTTTATTGTCGGATCAATTTGCCTTATATTTTTACTGGAAATGTCTCTCTCTCTCTCTCTCTCTCTCTATATATATATATATATATATATATATATATACTTTGAGTAAAAATTATATGAGATATGATAATATCCATTATTTATACAGATTTAGTGTTTCATATTCCGATTATTACCATTTCGATGTACCGAATTACCATTTAAGTCTCATTGACATGAAAGAAACTTTATCGGGTTAAAATATCTATTTACCCTTATCTTTATTTTTATTTATGTCATTACGCCCTTTATGGGTTCTCATTCTATGTTAGAGATTAAAATATTATTATATTGATTTTTAATAGTATGAAATTAATTTTCATTTTTTTTACAAACTCCTCATATTATTCTTATCATAATGTCTGTCAAAATTTTCAAAATCCTTATAAATTATTCACATTTAATTATTTTATCATAACAATACAAAAAAATAGGTCGTTACATTTTACCCCTAGAAAAATTTTACCCTCAAATTTAGTCCTCTTGCATATTTCACTCCAATTCTTGGATACTCCTTAGATCATCCTTTGCCCGATGCAAGTCTTTACGAAAGAGACAAAACTTTCTTGAAGTTGCTTCACGTTTCGATATACTAATTGTATTGGTGGTAACTCGAACATCAAGCCACGCCATAGTCGTAGGATTCAGATTCAGTATATGACTATAATCAGAGTTGTACTTTCAAAGTTGTGGCACATGGAATACATCGTGAACTTTGACAGGCGTCGAGTTAAAACTCTGGCATACCACTAAACCTACATGACCTTGGATCTGAAAAGGACCTATAAAACGATGATTTAGTTTTCTAGACTTTAATGGTTCTCTCTATCCAAGGCATAGGATAACTTTCAAAAACACATGCCCTTCTTCTAGGAATTCTAATGATCTTCTCTTCTTATTGACATAGATCTTCTATTGACCTTGAGCAATCAAAATCTTACTTAGATCTTCTTCATCTGCCGACAGTCTCCAGGATAAGGTCTGGTCCCAAAAGACTACTCTCACCTAATTCATACCAACATAAAGACGATTGCTACTTCCTTCCATATATAGTTTCATAAAGAGCCATTCTGATACTTGTGTGATATTATTGCAGGAGAATCAATTAATGGCAGACATCTATTCCAATTCGTATAATGTTCTGCGCATATGCTCTCAGCATATCTTCAAATGTTTGAATGGTCCATTTAGCTTGCCCATCAGTTCTGGATGTTAAATAAACCTAAGACAGAGGTTTTCTTCTAGAAGTTTTCTAAAATTTTCACTAAGAACTTGAAATGAATCAGATCTGAGTATGAAATTATAGTAGAAGGAACACCATGCAATCTTACTTATTTCTCAAAAGAAGTAGTAGCTTTGACTGGTAGAAGATGTACTGATTTAGTTCGTCTATCCATATAACCTAAATAGCACCATATCCTGATGGTGTCTTTGGCAATCCCATCACAAAGTCCGTTGAAATAGTTTTCATTTTGCATTAGGAATCTCCAAGGCTCCAGTGTATCTAGTGGCTTCCAATATTCTATCTTTTCCTTTTAAAAGTTAAACACTTTGAAACCATTCCTGATGTAACATCCCAAATTTTGTCAAAACTAATTGACTCGATTAACTTGAGCAATTTATTTACCGACTAGGCGGTTGATCTTGGCCCATAGTGGGAAGAGTCAACATTGGTGATTTATTGTTGATTAATGACATTAGCATAGTTAAAATAATTAAGTATGTCTAGAAAAATGCAAAAAATTACAAAAATGTTATTCCTTAATTGAAATTATGAAAACACCCTTGCTATGTAAAGGAAATTACCAAACTACCCTTGCCTTATTAGTTATTGACAAAGACACCCTTATTCTATAAATGAAATTACAAAAATACCACTGTCATTGTCTAATTACAAAAATACCTTTGTTTTGGTTAAAGAAATTACTACAATGCCACTACTTTAATAATTACTACAATGCCATTTACACAAATCCCTAGACTTGTCTTTAAATAAAAATGTATCTAAGCCATTGGATTAAGATGACAATACAATAATTCAATCACATATATCATGCACATTCTTAACCACATACATGCACATAGACAATTCCATGCTAAAAATTAAAAACACCTATTAAAGCATAACGTTACATGATGTAAATCTATGATGCATACATACATTAAAGGTTAGAAAATTTCTACTAACCATGCATGTCCAACAACAACATGTTTGCATAAAACATGGAGCATTTTAATCCCAAAATTAGGCAACATGTTTTCATAAAACATGGAGCATTTTCATCCCAAAATTTGGCCAACATGCTTGCATAAATCATGTAAGCATTCTTCTTTTCTTGACCCTTCCACTATAAATACTCTTCAAACTCTCTTCTATTCACTCCATTTTCAAGTCACAAAGAGACCTCACCATGCTTTGCAAAAGCTACATCCTCTAACTTTTGTAGAATACATACACTCTTACTAGTCTTCAAGCCTTAGAAACTCTCTAAGTGTTGTTTCTCTTTTCTTTCTCTACCATTTCTTCTTATGTTCTTCTCTTCAAAGACTTCTTTTCACTCTCTAAACTTCATTCAAACACTTAAATTCTAAGCCAAACTTTCATTAGCCTTCACAAAAATTAAAAGTATGTATGAAACTAATATTTAAATTTGAATCATATAATTATTTTCATACTTATCATGTGAAATTCTCAAATTACCCTTATTAACAAACTTATTTACACATCTACCCCTTACTCACTCACCACACTATCACAAGTAAGTGAGGAAAATAAAACTCAAAATCCCCTATTCCCTCACTTATTCATGTAGCCACACAAACACATTAGACATACCCAACACACTTTACACTAATACCCCATGAAATTTCCTTCCCCTTATAAACCAAATCCATGGCCATCAACCCCAAACATATTCATCTCATTTTCTTCTTACAAAACCTAACATATACCCATCTAGATTCTTTCTCCTTCTTTTATGTTCTCAATTCTTCCATAACCTATCACCATTAATCAAGGACCACAACCTCCAACTCTTACACTTCATCATATGCAAAGCCCCAACATTTGGAGCTCTCCTTCCTCCCCATTTGAAGAATCAAAGTCATGACTAAGGAGAGAACATAAAGCATTTTTTTTTTGCTCTCAATCCATTACCACTTTAGACGTTTCTCCCACTTTGTGTGTTCTTAGGTAAGGGTTTTTTCCTCAAAAATCCTTTCTTTGCCCTCTATTTTTTCTCTAAGATGAAGCTGGAAGAAAATTTTTTTTTTTGTTATGGTGCTTTAGAAACCCAAATTTTTTTTTTGTTATGGTGCTTTAGAAACCCAAAAATGATGTGTTGGAATGTATTTTTTTGTTTTTTGTTTTTTTTGGATTGGCTCATAGTATGAGTTGTTCTCATGTACCTTTATGCATTCAAGGATTTTACGATGCGGCATAGGTTTTTTGTGATTTTTTTGCTTAAAAATAATGACTTAATGGCAAAAATTAGATGGATATTGTTTATGGAGGGTCTTGGAATTTTATTTTTGAGCTCTAAAAGTGTGTATAAAATTTTAGTTTTGAGATATAAGGGTGGGGTTATGGTTTTTACTATATCTCTTAGCAAATACATTGTCAAAATTGATAGATTTCAAGCAAAAATTGATATCAACACTAGTATAGGAGTTATAAAAAATTGTCTTGTTTATTAGACATAAATGGTGTGAATATGAAAGTTTTATGTTGACTTTTTGTGAATACTTGTGCAAAAAAAACTTCTTTTTCTAGCCCTCTAATTCTAAAACATTTTTGGCCTTGGTCTGCTAAATGGGGATTGTTTAGCGTACGGAAAAGTTTAGGGAAGTTATGTGTGCAGAATTTATTTACTTAGGTGTAGAAAACTAATTCTGTGTCTTGTAATTTATTTGGAATGTGCAGAAATTTATTTTTGGGATGATATTTGACAAACTAAAGTGCTGGAATGTTTGACATCAACTATGATTTTAATGCAAAGTGATTGTTTGGGTCTTTAGACGGATTTAGAGTTGGGTTATGATTTTTGTTGATTTTGTTTCTCTCTTGTCATATTATTCAGAAAGTTATAAATTTCGAAACCCAAAGTAGCTTTATTCTTGATGCTTTTATTGAATGAAAAAAACCTGGTTGTGTTAGAGCATATATATATGGCAATTTTGACTTCCATTAGAGGAAGAGTTGAGTTGAGTTGTGTTCTATTAATTGAAGGTGATAGAAAGGGGTCTCAAGGTTGGGTTACAAATTAAGCTTGAATGACGAATTAGGGAATTTACAAAAGAGAATTATGGGCTATTTTTCAAAAGATTTTTGTTTGCTAGGAAATATTGGTTGTGTTTTTTAAATTTCTAGTTAGGATAATTATTAGTATGTGAAAATGTGAATTTTAAAGTGAAAATGTGAATTTTAAAGTTAAAATGAAAACTTCGGTTTGTTTTAATTTATGAGCAAGTGTTGTTTGGCTCTTTTATCTAAACTTGATATATTGGTTAAATTATGTTGGAAATTGCTTTATTGTGAATCAATGGAAAGGTTTCATGAGTTTGGTTGATGGTTCATATATAAATGGTTTTCTTGTGCTCTTGAAGTATGGAAATAAGTCATTAGGACTCTTAGCTTAAGCTTAATATTCTTGATGTTGTTGTTGTTGGCTCTATGGTTAATAAACTTTGAACGTGAAATATGCTAGTTGAGACGGTCCTTTTATCCAGCAATTAGTTTGGGCATTGTTTGTGTTTTTGCATTGATTTATTCTTTATTAGATTGTTAAATTGTTTGAAATATTTTATTGGATGTTAGCTGAATAGGGAGTGTTCCATGGAGGTTACATGGCACAACTCATTGTAATGTGAAGTGAGGATCGGAGCATTAGCATGTTAAGTGGAAATCCTAAGCTTTGTCATTGAAGTGTATAAAAGTTGTGCTTATGTCTCCTAATAATTTATGAGACTTTTCCATTATGTTGCATGGTAAGATGTGAAAGAGTTAAGTTAAAAGTTTACATGAAGTTTTCCCCTCTAACCTAATTTAAATTTAGTGATCTAGTTAGGTTGAACTTTTCCTAGGCGATAGGTGATGTGGAGTATTGGTGATAGTTGAATCACCAAGGCAATGATATGGTGGGTCAAGGTGACATGAGATAGGGTGGTATGTTTAAGAAAGAAAATCTAAAGAAATAAAAGTGTTAGAGAATGTGTCATATCTTGTTTCCTCACATATTATGTATTCCTCATGCTAGATGTTTGACATGTTAGAAGTATTATGCTTTTCATTTTATTATTGGTTAACCAAAGGATTTTCTTAAGGTTCAAAATATGTGTCACTTCGAAATTGTAGTTTGCAAACTAATTAAATGAATTAAAGCATGTCAATTTGTTGCATAATCAAACCGAAATGACTGGAGACAATAATGATGGCATTTGAACTGTTTTTATATAACTACTAAGTTTCCTTTTGGATTCTTACCCTATTCCTTTGTTTTTCCATGTCATCTTTAGACGAGCTTGCTAACATTGATGGAGGGGTTCCTTGAGTATAGATTGAGATTTTCTAGTGTATGTTTGAGAGCTTGGATGTTATCTTTGTTTCCTATCTTTATTATGTTCTCAGTACGTAGACTATTGCTTCTTAGACTTATGTTTCTATTATGTATTAAGAGATTTTTTTTTTTTCTTATTTGGGATTACTAAGTTTGAGACTAGACTCTAATACTAGCTCTTAGTTAGGATTTGTTCATGTTATGCTTTCATATAGGATTCCTTTATGTTATGTCAGCATTGGGCTTAACAGGTGTAAGTGTTCTTCATGGACCCATGTCTTTTATGATACTTTAGTATTTACTATATTATAATATGATTACTATGCTTCTTGAAGTATGAGACTATGTGGATGACTTATGAGAAACTGATTGTACTAGCTAATCAAATACACATTAACACATTAAATAATAAATTAAATTAAAACTATTTAAAGCGTTATCAACAAATCATAGATATGCGAACTTTAGAAGCTGGAATATTTTCTTTTGGTTCATGCCAACATTATCATTTCGACCATTAGGTTAGCCTATAGTTTTTTACTAGACAAATTATTAAGATATGTTGTTCATCAAGCCAATGAACACCCACAAAAGCTTAAATTAATGATATGATTAAGGCACATACAAGTGTATTGATTTTAACACATTGTCATGCATTTCAGCACAAACAAAGATTTTTTTTGTTGGTAATATCAGTACAAACAAGATTGATTTTTTCTACTAAAGGTTGGTAAATTAAAATAAAATTTATCTAAGTTTAGAAGGCAAAGAAAAATATTACAATAACAATCATTATTACATATCAACCAGCCAACTAAATTCACAATTATCCTGAATAACATTCTAGAATTTTAGAACTTCTAAGCCTGTTCAATCATTATCACAACTGATATTGGTTTGGTTTGGGAGTTTATATTCAGCCTATTTTAAATATTTGTTCATTTTTGAAGAAAATTATATATAGTGACACAAAATAGTTATTTTTTAATAATTTTTTGAAAAAATAATTTGAATTTGAATAGGTAGTAGTAATAGCTTGTAGACTCACATGGATTTATTTAGTGTAATAAACAACCCCACTTTTAGCTATCAAGTTGGCTTAGCACCCGTTACTTTGAAAATGAAATCTGGATTGTATTTTTGAACCAATAAGGAACTCAAGGATTTCAATGATTTTATATATTGATTTGTTTTTCTAATAACTTGGATATTTGATGCTTACATATATACATAATGATGTGTTTTGGTATTCTAAATTCTGATAGTGAGGAAATGCATTTATATAAGGATTGAATAAAGATTTTAGAATAGTAATGTAAGCTCTTCAGCTTATGATGATTTATAAAACTAATATTTGATGACGAATATTAGATCTTTGTTTGAAGTTTGCTTTGATGATAAACAATTCTTATCCATTTTGTTTCGAAATCATATTTTGCGTTGAAATTTGTGGAACTCCATGGAAAAGACCTCATTCCCAATCCCTGTCCCATTTAATAAACAAAGACTATGCCTTGTCCCTGGGACTAGACTTGTAATTCCTAATCCCATGCAGGTAATCCCTACATGTATCGGTTCAATGGGTGTTTTTACCATCCTTAATTTTGTATATACCTTAGTTTACTACTAGGGCTTGTAATAGTTTCTTATAGACTATTTTCCCTTCCTAAATTCGCTAGAACTACCTCTCCACTTATTTCATATTTCATATTTAAGTCAGAGCTTTTGGATAGTCTGTCCAACTTTGAAGAGTTTAGATGTTACTCGAAATCAACACATTCATCTATGTGTGTAATGTTCTATGTCTAAGTACCCTTTAGGAAGGCCATTCTGGCAGGAAGCCCAAAAGCCTTAGGACAGAACTAGAATTTTGCAGAATATGCCAAAAATGCATGAATACACATTTCCTACCATGAACATGCATTTTTGTTTAATGTGGGACGTGCACTTTTATTATACGAATGTGCATTTTGGTTTTGCAAAAAACATATATTTTTAATGCATGGATGCACACTTTTGGTGCCCTATTTTCCCTTTAATTCAGAGATCCCATGATTTTTTAGCTATGCATGTAAGCACATTTTTATTGCACAAGCACACATTATTTGAACCCGCAGAAGTACATCTTTTTTTGTGAGATGCACGTTTACGTGCTCCAAAATTCCTCAAATTAATGCACTTTCATTTAAACACCTCTAATGCTATATAAATCCATTCCAAAGCTCAGAAACACACCCTAGCCGCCATCCAACATTCTGGCCCGCTCTCATGTTTCGCTTCTATTCTTCCTCCTACATGTTCTAGTAAGATATTTTCATGGTTTTTGTTAATTTTCTTCCTCCCATCAGTTTTAGGGTTAGGGCATTGTCAGACATGGTTTTCTCATAACATTTTTTATCCTTGTCATTTTAGAAATTCAATTCTAGTAAATTTATTTGCCATTTATGATTTCTATGTACTCTTTGGAAGTTCCTGGTGTAACTCCCTAATGTATAATGAAGTATGTAACACCTAATATTTAACCCAAACACGCCTAGGACGCGTTAAGTTAATTATTATTATTACTTCCTTTTAAACTTATTTGCGAAATTACTTGCGGAAAATACGGGTAAAATTTTTTTTTGAAATACATGTGCGTAAAATAAATGCGAGCCTTTGCGTATAACGTAAACGAAACGTAAAGCAAAGCAAATAAATCATACAAGACAAAAGCAATAAAGAACACCTCAATCATGAAAACATTCTTCATAACATTAATTATCATAGTTTAGTACATAATACTGGAATATAAAGGAAATGCATAGAGTCTTACCCATATACATGGGCAGAGCTGTTACATAGAAACTGGAAATACATAAATAGAAAGGAAAATAAAAGCAAGTACATGGTAAATCCCCAAAAGTTAAGACTCCCAACTATCACTCCCTCACCTTCCATGCCTCCTGATGAACGCTAATCCTTAGATGGGGAAATGTAGCCCGAACTGACAGAGCCTCAGATGTAGCCCAACGAACGGAGATCTAGGCATAGGAATCGAGGGACGGCGTGGCCTCCATGACATGGTCGCCTCTCGGGCTATCAAACACGCCTCGCATGCCTCGGCTCGGTGACAGTGTCCTCGCTCCTCCAGAAATCCATAGGAACGAAGGGGAAAGACCTGCAAAGGATCGGCCTCTAATAAGAATGGGGAACATACTCGGGGTATCCGTTACCGAATAAAGAAATGCGGGCACGACGTCTACTCGTCTAAAGGTCGCGTCCTCTCAAAGATCAGGTCATCGCCAAAAGGTGAAGTCGGATTGAAGTGATCTGAATGCGAGGAAAGCAAACGGGCGTCACGTACACAAAATGCGCACCTCACAATGACCCTGAAAGTGGTAAGACTGATGCTCGGGGTCATAGTGCACTCCAAGTAGGCGGGTCAATGAAAATCACGAACGATGCTATCGATGTCTAAAGATGTAACGAAAGAAAAGAGAAGATGAGAATCTCGCTAAAGAATCTCGTAGGGAAAACCTCTATCCTAGTGTCATCGTTTACGTCCCAGGAACCTTGGGTTTATTATGAAAAGGTTAAACATGCAAAGTTTCATTATGAGGTTTTCATAAGATAATTATCTAAAGTCCGTGTCTTTTATAATGAATCTTAATGCATGTATGCAGCATAGCAAAACATGAATGCATGGCAGTACTTTAGGCAAACTAAACAATAATCAATCAA
The DNA here is from genome assembly GCA_030441495.1 of Dalbergia oliveri. Classification (NCBI taxonomy): domain Eukaryota; kingdom Viridiplantae; phylum Streptophyta; class Magnoliopsida; order Fabales; family Fabaceae; genus Dalbergia; species Dalbergia oliveri. The sequence continues at coordinate 32,942,870 of JAMLFY010000004.1, read as the reverse complement.
CATAAGGTGGCATGTAACTTCTCTTGAACATCATTCCTTCTCTTCAAACTTGTGACACTAAGCATCATAATAGTAACCGTACCCCTAAAACTAGGCTATGAGCTCATACCTTAACTAGTCGTCACTAGTTCTTACTTATCCTCTTGATAAGCGAATCATAAACATAACCATAATCATCATAATCCGACTCCTTAGAGTACGGGTAGGGGCCTAAGGATCACCCATCATGGGACTTTTTCCTTCTTCGAAACGCATCGCTGGTTTAGACCAACGACTTTGTCTGCTTTGGAGGCTAATGTCGATGCCCTCAGGTTTTACCTTCTTCTCACCATCAGGAGAAGTACGTCTCGTGTGTCACATTAAATATCTTATTTTTCAAAACTTTCTTAAGTCTCTCAAATTTGATGGAAATTTGGCAACATAATGACTCACTCAGAATTTCCTCAAATTTGAGTCATGTCACATAACTTACATAATGCATGTTGTCTCATAAATTCCTCAATCAAATAAACCTTTCAATCATAAACACATACTTTCTTTGATTCATCTATATCACATGATCTCATGCATTATGCCCATAACATACCAAAATCATCATCACAACACAACATGAATCCTCATGTTATCAAACTCATGTCATTCACACATTATACATAACACAAGCATACTCGCTCGGTCTCATTCTCACCTCACACTTCCTATCTCATATAGTTTTATGTTTTGGCCCTTACCGTCTTAAACTTATGTTCTAATTATTCTAATACCCATATTACATCTTTATTACACCCAAGAGGTCATCACTTATAATTTTTACTAAGATTTAGGCTTACTAAAAATTCCAAACAGCATTATGCATTTAAGGGCAGAAAATATCATACGCTTACGGGCTCTAGAATCCTCGTTCGTGACCCTTTTTAAGATCCATCTTCGCCTAAGGCTCCATAATCAAGTCCTAAACCAAATGAGGGATTCCTAGGCATGTTTACTAAGTTATAAGACATTTTTCCTCAATCTAACTATGCTGGAACAAAACCATGTCTAAGTGTGCTAGAATTCCCATTTTAAGTCCTTATCATCACCTTAAACCTTGTAATTAATAGCTAATCATTTATGAAGGGTTTTTATACATGTTTTACTGATTATGAACCATTTATCCTTGAATTAATCATGCTGGAACAGATTTGAATTTCTCCATAGTTAGGTGTTCTAGAATTCTAAATTTGAACCTTTTTAGTTACTTAATCTTTTCTAACTTTTCTAAAACTTTCCTTACTTCACTCAAACATAATTGTATACATTTCCACACCATAAAACAGATTTAATACAGTGGCCAAACATGGAGTTACAGAACCGAAATGTAAAGCCCATAAAATCACATAATCGCATGAATTAAAATGCATACAAGTTGCTAGTTTCTCTTGGAATCATTTTAAGAACTCAAAACTCTTTTAGAAACTAATTAATCTCATTAAAATCATTGAAATCCAAGGTCAGTAGCTAAATCAATTTAATTATAAGGAGGATTTAAAACTTAAAACTATGTTCACAAGGTTCCTTAAAACCACCTAGGTTTAGAAAAATTCCAAGGAATAGGCTATGGACCCTTGTGTCTTAGATGAACTCACACAAAGTCCATCATCATCATCTCAAGGCCGAAATGGCACCCTTGAGACATCTCCATTTTCTAAACTTTATGTGTGATACTTGGGCAAGTCTTTAGCTCTAGAACATTTAAGTGATGGCATAAACTTAAACATGATATACACTTATTTTATTCTTCATTAGAAAGTAAAGTGAGAGCATAAAATAAATATGAGATGCAACATCATTATTATCTTTAAAGTTAAGTGATGACTTGAAATATAAACATGAAATGCAAGCTTGAAATTGAAACATGATAATACAAGTTCATTTATTTATTCTTGAGAGTTTAGTGATGACATCAAAATAAACATGCTATGCAAGGCATAAATGTAAATATGTGTGCAACTCATTTTATCTTAACTAGAGCTCTTGCAAGACTTTAAAGGAACATCATAACCTTAACCCAATGTGCATCTTAACAAAATAAAGTGAGCTTTAGAGTTCTTAGCACCTAGACTTCAAAGAAGTCTTTGGTTTGAACTTCATCATCAAGCTCAAGAAAATAGACACAAAGCTCAACACTTTGTCTAAACAAAATACAAGAACTAAGTCATATTATTTATTTTATTGCTCATAGGCTTCAATCTAGAGTAAAACTCTTAGAACGGCTGACCAACTTTAAGGTTGGCAAGGGTAAGCTTATAGCTCTTTGAAATCATGTGATTAATTTTCTTAACAAAACTTTTGTGATCTACTTAACATTTTTAGCAAACTTTGTTCAAGTAAAGGAAAAGGAAACGAAATCTTTCAAAGGAAAAGGGAAAGGAAATCGAACCATTTAAGAAAGAAAAGGAAAAAACCGAAATGAAAACAAGGAAAAGAAAGAAACACAAGCATGTATGGTAAGTCCAAGACCAAGTTATTTCAAGCTTTAAAGGCTTCTCACATGACAACAACAAGTCATTATATTGAAACCTCATCATTAAGCTTAAGTTCTTCTCATAAAAAGGCCTCTTGGTCGAAATGAAAAAGGAAGGAGGAAAAGAGTTTGAACCAAGAGAAAACTAGAACTTTTCTTAAAGAAAACAAGCAAAAACTTTAAAACAAAACCCTTACCTAAGGAAGTCTTTGAAAGGATGAAAGAAGCTTTGTTTCTTGAGAAGAGAGAAAGAAATCCTTCTTGGAATCTTGAGGAAGAATCGGCCAAGGAGGAGAGAAAGAAGTTCTTTGTGTTTGGAAAGAAAGCTTGAAGTTTGCTCAAGTGTGTAAAGGATTCTAAGGGCTTTCAAGTTAGTGTATTTATAGAAGATTGAGAGCTCATGGATGGCCTTAGAGGAGGAGGAGTGGCAGACGGCCTCTTGGCCTTTTGGGGAGAAAATATCTCTTACAAGGTATGACTTAGAGTATGGGTTCAAGCATGGTGGAGTATGGGCATAAGTATGGGCAAAGCATGGTCTTTGGAGTGTGAATGAGTCAACACATGATGGGCAAATGGAAGGGGAATGGCCGGCCACTTAAGGCCAAGAAGAGAGGAAATTAGTTCATCTAATTGTAGGTTAGCTATGTGTTTAGGTGTTTCTTTGATTAAGGTTTTGGTTAGGAGTTGTAAGAAAGTGTTTAGGTGAGATAATTGGGCAATTAAGAATGTCAAGACTTGATTAGGAGTGGTCATACTAGATTAACAAATTAAATTCATTTTCTTAGTCAAATGAGGCATGGCACAATTTCTTAATTTAAGGAATTGGAGAGAAAATACTATTTAAGATTCCATGACTAGGAATCTTGAATTAAAGAATGTAATTAGAGTTTATCTAAGCAAACTTAGGTTCTAATTAACGTTAATAAATTATTTTGACTCTAGATTAATTATCGAAATAAATTAATCTTCGATTAGAGCCTAATATTGCTTAGTTGCTAATTGTGTCATTAGGCTCACTGTACACTGTTTCTAGGGGCAAAATGGTAATTTTGCACTAAAATGCTCGGGACCAACCGGGCCTGACTAGATAACAAATGTTACTCATAAACATCATTTCAAACGGCACCTTTTCAGATCTAAACACGCAGGAGTATTTTGGTCATTTTGAGCCAAAAGTTAAGAAAATGAGATTTTCACCTGGATATCAAACATAACAATTATAACCCCTTCAAGCATTGAGTTGACCCATAAAGATCAGGAGGCAGATGCCTAAAATTCTGGGTAAAAATGACCTTAGGGGCATTTTGGTCATTTGTACTAACGCAGAAATGGAGACGTACAAAACGTTTGAGTCGTATTTGGTTTTAATGTTAACGATCACTGCTTGGGACTTTAGCTTAACCTTGAACTTTTCGAAAATACGGGCCATTTTTTTTGGTTGCTTTAAAGAGACGTTACTTTCAAAAATAGAAGCCTTTGCGCGTAGATAGTATTCGACACTAAACCACATAAATGTAAGTGAATATACAACATAATATTATCATCTAAGCACCAAGACAATATTTATATATAATCTAGCATAAGAGCCTCAATAGCTTACAAGATATCCAAATATTTATATAATTAAGCCACAATGCACAACCACCTAGGCTGTCTATTAAACTCGAGGTTCATAGTCATAAAAAACGTAATAGATAACCATGTAAAACGGCCACATGGGTCTGGATACGTAATCTAAGTCAAAATTATAATCATATGCCAAGAGATATCAGCGGGTAACTATCTAATAATCCTAGCAATGTCTCCAACGTATCTCTATTTGTCCACAAAACTGAAGGTCAGCTGGGACATGTCATACTCGTCTAGAGACATACATGGAAATTTAAAAAGGGGTGAGAATCCTAATGAATCTCAGTAATAGTAAAACTTATATGGTGTCCTCATGGTATGTCCCAGCCCACTTGGTTTATTATAGAAAAGTTGTTCATGCCATAATGCAATCCAAATTTAGAACTTTCTCAAACATTGTTATCAAGTGGACATTTCATTTTAATATGGTCTTTTCCCTGAATGCATCAAGTTAGGTAAGTATATGCATAATAATGGTCCTATATGAAAATATACTTTTCATGAGGACATGCATGCATGGAAATAATAAACATAACATTCAGGCCACATGCATGCATGAAAGAATGAAACATAATCTCGTAAGTGCATGCATGCATGAAAAGAGACAAGCATAATCCTGTACACATACATGCATGCATGAAAGAAGCGAACATAAATGGTGAAGGGAACAAGATCATAACTTTCTTGAAACATAGATCATTATCACTTAGCGTTAACCTCTTTTAGACATATAAACATTCATACCTTTGTTCTCCATGGTTTGTGTCATGGTGTAACACTTGGTACATCCGACAGTCCTTACTTGCTCCACTTTCCTTACTTCGCAAGTGGGCAAATGCACTATGGGATACACCATAGCAATGCTGGATAAATACACATGAAACTAGTCCAACCACAATATTCAGAATGATAATTAATATTACATATTACCAATGCATCTCAGTCAAGTATGTCACAACAATTATTCATAATCCGATCAAGTATACAATCAATTGCAATAAATAAACATCTTACATCCAATCAATATTTAAGAGTCATTAGTGCATTTAAAATTCACAAGTTATAAATCTTATATGCTAAACAAATTAGTTTGACGATAAGAGTATTTTGAAAGACTCGTTTTTTCTCCAAGATATAGGATCACCATGGCCCACCTTCCTTTATGTTACAAATTCTAAAAATTTACTTTTTAAAAACTTTACAACTTTTTAGTTTTATTTTCATAAGGCAACCCCAAATTTTATAAAATTTATAAAATAGCCCTTAACTTAATTTTTTATCCCAAAACATATTTTCCACCCTAATTCTCTGAAATTCCTGCCTTGTACTTGAAATTTTAGAATTTTCTTCAAAAGCCCAAACTTTTTGAGAACTTACATTTTAACCCCTAAACTTTACTAAAATTGCAAAATAACCCCAAAACTAATTTTTTTTCCTCTCAAACACATACTTATTGTTCAGAATCCATTTTTACAACTTAACACCCAAAACTAGTTTTGCATAGAAATCCTAAACTCTCTAACATTAAGTTTGACCCCTAAACTTTGCTAAAATTGCAAAACAACCCCAAAACTTTTTTTTTCTTCCAAATGCATACATTATTGTTCAGGAGTCTATTTTGAAGATTACACACTAAAAAAATTCAGTTTTACATAAAAGGCCCTTAACTTTGTAAAATTATATTTTTTGCCCAAAATCTCTACATAATCACAAAAATATCCAAATCACATCCATTTTTCATGTAGATTCCAAATATGTGGTTAGTTTTTAAAACAAAATTATCCTTCTATATGGACAGGGCCCAGACCAAACACTAACACCCCAAAATCCAAGCTTTGGAAAACTTTGAAACATGCATGAGTATGCTCTTTTTTATGTGTAGATTCTAAATATGAACATAGTTTTTGAAACAAACATTACCAACATAATAAACCCTCTAAATCAGTGACCAAACTCAAAAATATTAAAGCTTACTCAAAATTTTCATACTTTTAAAGAATAGCGTAAAGCTCTAGTGTTAGATTTTGAAACACAAATCTTTACCCATAAAACATGGTAAAGGACACAACTTGACGAAAAGAAAATGATGAGCTCTTCAAATATTTTTAAAAGAAAGGAAGAGTTTGACCAAAAAGACCAACTTTCAAGCTTAAGCATTCATCAAAACTCAAACCTTTTTAGCGAAAATCCAAACATAAAATAAGAAAACAAGTTTGAATGCAAACCCCTACACAAAAAAGTGTCTTTGTTGGAGATTAAGGTAGCTACAAGCTCCTTGAAGCTCAAGCTCTAAAGAAAGGAAGCAAAAATCTCTTCCATTCTTAGAACAACAATTTAGCCACAGAAGGTAGGTGGAGGCTTTTTCTTAAAAATAATGGTGGATTTGGGTTTGTTGAGTGGAAGAGCTATGGAAAAGTGTCTTTGTGTGTTGATATGGTGGAGAATAAAGAAGTTATGAGGTTGAAAGTGATGGAGGAAATGGTAGGATGAGAGGAAATGAGAGTGGAGTGTTCTTTGTAAGAAAGAAAATGAAACCTCATGATAATAGGCAAGAGGGGGGGGAAGAGGTAAAAAGGAAAGGTGGAGTGGTTGGATTAGGTTTAGGGTATTTTAGGGTTTAGACAAAAAAGGTGGGGGTAGTTTAGTTAGAAAGTGTACTAAGTAGGGGTAGTATAGTAAAAGCTATGGTCAAAATAGGATTAACTTGGTCTAATCAAGATTAATTTAAATTAATCATCATTAGGTGCCATTAGTCATAATAAAGTAGTTTTGTCTTTAAGAGTGTCATAATAGGTAGCCACAAGACAAGTATAGTGGTTAGTGACATCATCATATCTCCTCTTTGTCTTTAAGAGTGAGATTAAGTTTCTCTAATCATTCTTGGTCCTAAATTAACACAAAACAATTATTTTGACTCAAGATTAATTAATAAAAAATAAATTATCTTTAATTAGAGCCTAATATAGCCTATATTCTCTTATTTACTTGTAATTAGACTTAATTAGCATTGATTAGGGTAAAACGATAATTTTACACATAAGCTCTCCAAGAATCACCTAAACATCAAATATCCCTCAAATTAACATATCCAAAACTTGGATGATAAGGAATCCATCATCACGTAATCAGCATTAAATTACCTTCAGGGCATTTTGGTAATTTTGCACATGAAAAAAATCAGGAATTGCAAATTTCATCTGATTGCTATCTAAAACACATATAGTCCCCTTCAAACATTAAACTAATCCATTGAGGATGGTTGAGACCGGCCGTCCATTCTCGTGCAAAAATGACCTCAAGGATATTATGGTCATTTTGCAGAAAGGGGGTATTGTAACCGTCCCATTCCTATAATACCTCGATTTCCGTTTTATCTTGATTGTATGTTAGTTGTGGTTAATTAAGGATAAATGAGTCTAATTAAGAATTTACTTCCTTAATTAAATAAATAACAAACAATTAATCATTCCTAATCAAATTTAACCTCTTAGCAGTTTAATTGCATATTTATGTTAATTGTAATGTTTAATTATTTGAGGTTAAGGACTGGTTCATTTTGAAAATTTGGACTCCTTCAATAAATTCAAATTCCCTCCTAAAATTTCAAGTTTCAAGGCACCTTATTAAAATATAATAGATTTGAATTTATGCTACATGAAAATATTATTTTTAGTGAATGTCTTATAAGTTGTTTCAATTTATTTGTGAGAGTGTGTGTGTATGTGTGTGTATGTATAGAATTTCTAAACTACCATTGTCCTATATTACACTAACACCCCTTACCACATTATATTTATCCTCCTACCCATATTTTCAAACGGTAAGACGCATAAATAAAATAATAGTTTTTTGAATTAAAAGTATGTATGAAACTAATATTTAAATTTGAATCATATAATTATTTTCATACTTATCATGTGAAATTCTCAAATTGCCCTTATTTACACACTTATTTGCACATCTACCCTTTACTCTCACCCGCACTGTCACAACTAAGTGAAAAAAAAATCCTCAAAACCCCTCTCCCTCACTCATTCATGTAGCCACACACACATTAGACATACACAACACACTTTCCACTAATACCCCATGAAATTTCCTTTCCCTTATAAACCAAAGCCATGGCCATCAACCCCAAACATATTCATCTCATTTTCTTCTTACAAGACCTAACATATACCTATCCAGATTCTTTTTCTCCTTTTATGTTCTCTATTCTTCCATAACCTATCACCATTAATCAAGGACCACAACCTCCAGATCTTACACTTCATCATATGCAAAGCCCTAGCATTTGGAGCTTTCCTTCTTCCCCATTTGGAGCATCAAAGTCATGACCAAGGAGACATAAAACATGGTTTTTTTTTTTGTTCTCAATCCATTACCACTTTAAGGAGTTCCTCCCACCTTGTGGCTTCTTAGATAAAAGTTTCTTTCTCAAAAATCCTTTCTTTGCCCTCTATTTTCTCAAAGATGAAGTTGGAAGAAAAAAACTTTTTGTTATGGTGCTTTAGAAACCCAAAAATGATGTGTTGCAGTGTATTTGTTTTTGTTTTTTGTTTTTTTTGGATAGGCTCATAGTATGAGTTGTTCTAATGTTCCTTTATGGCATTCAAGGATTTTATGATACGGCTTAGGTTTTGTTGTGATTTTTTTCTGAAAATAATATGATTTAATTGCAAAACATGGATGGATATTGTTATGGAGGGTCTTGGAATTTTATTTTTGACTAAACGTGTGTATAAAATTTTAGTTTGAGATTTAAGGGTGGGGTTTTGGTTTTTATTGTATCTCTTGGCAAATACATTGTCAAAATTGATAGATTTCAAGCAAAAAGTTGATTTCAACACTAGTATAGGAGTTATAAAAAAATTGTCTTGTTTATGAGACACAACGTGTGAATATGAAAGTTTTATGTTGAGTTTTTGCGAATACTTGAGAAAAAACTTCTTTTTCTAGCCCTCTAATTCTTAAAACATTTTCAGCCTTGATCTGCTAAATGGGGGTTGTTTGGTGTGCAGAAAAGTTTAGGGTGTTCTGTGCATAGAATTTATTTACTTAGGTGTTGAAAACTAATTATGTGTGCTGTAATTTATTTGCAATGAGCATAAATGAACTTTTTGGATGATATTTGACAAACCAAAATGCTGGAAAGTTTGACATCAACTATGATTTTAATGCAAAGTGATTGTTTGGGTCTTTAAAAAGGGATTTAGAGTTGGGTTATGATTTTTGTTGATTTTGTTGTCTCTTTTGTCATATTATTTAGAAAAGTGATAAATTTAGAGACCAAAAGTAGCTTTATTCTTGATGCTTTTATTGAAAGAAAAAAATTCTGGTTGTTAGAACACATATATATGGCAATTTTGACTTCCATTAGAGGAAAAGTTGAGTTGAGTTATGTTCTATTAATTGAGGGTGATAGAAAGGGGTCTTAAGGTTGGGTTACAAATTAAGCTTGAATGACGAATTAGGGTATTTACAAAAGAGAATTATGGGCTATTTTTCCAAAGATTTTGGTTCATGGGAAATATTGGTTATGTTTTTTAAATTTTGAGTTAGGATAATTATTAGCATGTGAAAATGTGAATTTTAAAGTTAAAATGAAAACTTCGAGTTTGTTTTAATTAAGGAGCAGTGTTGTTTGGCTCTTTTGTCTAAACTCAATATATTAGTTGAATTACGTTGGAAATTGTTTTATTGTGAATCAATGGAAAGGTTTCATGAGTTTGGTTGATGTTTCCTATATAAATGGTTTTGTTGTGCTCTCTTGAAGTATGGAAATAAGTCATTAGGACTCTTAGCTTAAGCTTAATATTCTTGATGTTGTTGTTGTTGGCTTTATGGTTAATAAACTTTGAATGTGAAATATGCTAGTTGAGGTTCGTTTTTTCGGCAATTAGTTTAGGCATTGTTTGTGTAATGCCCGGTGGGGAGGAGTTCAAATGCGAAAGGCACGAAAGGAGCGCTCCTGGCAAGACCTCTAGTGGAGGGATACATGAATGAACCGATTACACACCAAAATGACGGGATCTTGAACTGTGTAGGTATGGGACTATACAATTAAGGATGGCTTATATGAATTGATTTGTACTACCTATACCAACAAGATGCATCTTTATTTTAGTAGCCCATCACGAAAGAACTCGTTTAAGTGTGCTTGACTTGGAGCAATTTTGGGATGGGTGACCTCCTGAAAGTTTCCCAAGAAGCGTGTGAGTGAGGACAAAGTGTAACATCCTCCCAAGTACAACCCCATCCTTAAGACATGACATTGTACTCGAGAGTTGTTACTTATTAATTAGTAGACCTTTCTTAGTTATCTATAGCAAGTGGATCGAATCGGTTAGTAACTAATTCGTGGTTCTATTAAATATATAGCAAAAAACAAAACATTTATTGATTACATAGTTAAGTACAAAATGAAACTCTTCTATGAGCATGACTACATATATGTTCTCTATTATGTTTACAAACTTATACATACCACTAAGTACAACATAATAAAAACACTAACTACTAAACTATCGATTCCTTTGTGTAAGCCCATAGTTCTCTAGATCAACCTGGAGGCGAACAGGAACACAAAAACACAAAGGGGTGAGAATTCTATAATTCTCAGTAGGCAACTTCCAATTACACAATCATAATGTCATCGTCATGACCTAGCCACTTGGTTTATCAAGAAAATGTGATCATGCAATACATATAAAATATTCATTTTAAAGTTCTAAAATTATCCTTCTGAAGTAGGTAGCTTTTAACAATCAATCACTTAGTGCACATATATGATAATGTTCCAACGACTAGTAAATCATCCTACGCAAACAATGGAATAACATGAGTGCAATGATAATTAAGATGAAATTATTTCAAAGTGACATGTGTTCACTTGTGGCCACAAAAATCAAATTAGTTCACTTTCTCTTTTCATTGACATAGGAAAACTTAGTTTATACCCAATGGGTATTTGCGTGGACAATTCCACAATAAATAGTTTATACCAAATGGTATTTATTGTGGATCACACCACTTAAGGGAAATAGACTACTCATTAGAAATGAGCTCATTCCTATACGTGATCATCGAACTTTATTTTTTCCATTTCCGAATCATACAGATCTATTCTAGGAAACATCTACCAACTAAAATAAATTTGGGAAAGTTTCTCTTTTCTCCTTCCCCTAATTCAATCTAAGTCTCGTTTCTATTTTGTCCATATGTCGGAACATGCATGATTGAAATTTATATATTCTCTTTTCTCATATAATTGCATCAAGTACTTTTCTCTTTTCCAAATGCATACATAAGCCACATGTAGGTGTTTTATTCACAATGCAATTTCAATCATGTCTCATAAACCACTCTTTATTTCCTCTAGCATGCATTTATGTGTCACAAATCACATGGCCAACTATTCAATATCAAGTATTCATGTCATACTAGAACCAAAATGTCATTACATTCTCAATTCAAGTCTTTAGTTCTTTTCTAGCACAATGGGCAAATTTCACACAATTGTAGCACAAATTTATTTTCTCATAAAACAATCAATTCAGAGGCTATAAACTATCTAAGACACTTCAATATGTCCACAAGACTCCATAAAAAGTTCAAGCAAAAAGAGTTCTCTAACTATGTTAACAAAATTAGACAAATTTGGTGGTCAGAAACCACTCAACCTCACTCAAAACCCGATATTCATAATTTTTAACCCTAGAAAATGATTAAATCAATTCAAAATAAAAATAAAAGTTACACTTCAAGATGTTATCAACACTTATTAAAAATTTCAAAGGAAAAATAAATCATTTTCTATGTTAAAAATATTAGGAAAATTCGTAGCTTCAAGACAAAATTGCAGCACATATATAGTCTCGGTTCATGATTTTTTTAGATAGTAGGAGTCTGAAACAAGGCTCAAGAAAATTCATGGAACTATCCTAGGATGTTAGCTTCAACATATATTTTTTCTAGCTAATGAAATACCTACAATTCTCTTAGAAAATTGGTAATCGTAGCTGCCTGTAAAAATGAAAATCTAGCAGCATAGAGCAAAACCTCTTTTGACAAAAATGATTTTTAACATCATCCAAACACCCCACCAAAATTAATACATCACTATCCATATATTATCAACCAATACAATAAAAATTTTTGGAATAATACCAATCAAAAAGTTCATAATAAATTTGGAAGGAAAATGCCAAAGAAAACCCTACTCTTGGAAGCTAGTGTATCCTTGGCTCTTTAATGCTCCAAGATGGATTCCCTTCACTCCAAAGCTCCCAAATCAAACCCAAGCCCTTCCTAATCAGTGAGGAACTGAAATGTCAAGGTGAGGATTGATGGAGAATTGAAATTTTAATGGATTATTTGTAGGTAGTGATGAGTAGAACAACTTTGGTGAAGGAAGTTTATAGTTTTAGTGACTTTGGGTAAGTGTTTTAGTGATTTGAATCAAGATGGAAGCTCCTAAGAAAGCCAACAATGGGGGCTGGTTCTTCATGCTATTATGGCTGAGAATGATGACATGATTTGGCCAAGTTTGGTGGCTTTTAATGATATTAAATTATGTTGTAAGAATTATGTAGTATAAGGTCTAATTCTTTAAAAAGAAAATATGATGAATGGCTAGGATTTAATCTTGTAAAGCAAGATTAAATTTTAGCCTTACACTTAGCATATAAAGGATAGACATTATCCTTTTATAAGATTAACTATCTTGTGTTAAAAACATCGAAATTTACAAAACGGGTAAAACAGTACAGGGTAATCCAACTTGCCGAAAATTAATTCCAGGTATAAAATCCTTATTCCTAAATATTTCTAACCTTAACCCTCACTTTTCTCAATCCAACCACTTCTAATCCGACCTGGGGTTAGTGGGACGGGCCCATGGGGCCCACAAGGTTACTATTCACCAGGCCCAAATATATATATATTTGCATAGGTTCGATGGGCCATCCTCATCATTGCTAAATTGTCATATTTTTGAAATTACAACTAATAAAGCTCAAATTAATTTTTAAATAATTTTCAAGGTGTTACACAAAGCACAACTGAAAAGATTCGTGTTGGTTTGTGGGGACAATGCGATAATAAGGCGCAGGTGTAACACCCTAGTTTTCTTTATAAATTAATTGAGGCTTTGTTAATGAGAATATTAAGATTCTCGACGTAGTAATGATGAGAACAACTGTACGATCAAACAAAAAAAAAATGTGAATAGTGTTTTGCGGCGCCGGGCTGCTGGGACAATTGAAACCCTAGATTTGAGAGCTGGCGATGCCAAAATTAGGAAAACATGGGAATAAGGTTAGAAATGAGTGGAGATGAAAAATTTGTACTTGGAATTAATTTTCAGGTAATGTTGGAATTCAGGATATGGTATTTTGTTTGTTCAATAAAATTTTGGTGTGCGATTTTAACAGAAAACTATTTTAATCTTACAAAATGAAGAAGCTTATCCATCTATATTAAATGAATGGCTAAGATTCAATCTTAATTACAAGATTGAATCATGGCCATCATTACTTTCTTAGATTCAAGATTATCCAATTATATTATATAATATTCATTCATTCATTTCTTCTTCAAAAAGCCAAACCAAATTCGGCCATAGAAGAAACAGACAGGGCCTATTTCCATTCCAAGAGCTCAAGTTTCCATTCAAAGCCCATAAACACTAGCTTGGTGTTGTTGAAATTCCAAAGTTCCTTTACTAAACCTAATCTATACCTCAACACCTACAATTCTAGTTGATTAAAATTCCTATTCTCCACCAAACCTCACTTGAGATATCATCTCCTCACTACCTAAGGGAGGTGTGGCGTTGCCTTGGGGTCCATAAAGTGAAGAGAAGATCCTTTGGAGCACCTTGAAGCATAAAGCCCTAAGGATTTGCAAAGTAGGGTTTTCTTGGACCTTTTCCTTCAAAATTTTTCTGAAAATTTTTTATGGGTATTAATTCGAAATTTCTAATTATATTGGTTGCTATTACATTGATATTGATGTGTTAATTTTTGTGGAGTGTTTGGATGGTGTTAGAAAATAGTTTTTATCAAAAGAAATTTTGACTAACATGGATTCCTGGTTTCACTCCAGATAATTCTCATGAATTTTTATACCTATTTGTGGTCATGTTTATGAATTGAAAAAATATATGTTGAAGTTAACATCTTAAACTACCTGCATGAATTTTCTTGAGCATTGGTTTTAAGTTTTACTACCTTAATAAAATTAGACACTAGAATGGGTAATGCTGCCTTGATTGTTGAAACTGAAGCAATAAGATTGTCCAATTTTATTACTATAGAAAATGATTGATTTAACCTTTAAAATTTTTACAGGGAGTGGATACACCTGTAACTATTACTATAAATTTTATTGTTAGTTGGTTCAATCATTTGTTAGGGTTAAAAATTTTGAGACCCTAACTTGAGCTATAAATAGGTGGTCCTTGACCACTAAATTTGTACAACTTAGTTATGGGGTTAAAGAGCTCCGTTTATGTTCTAATTTTTACATGTCCTCTTAGACACATTGAAGTGGTATGGAGAATTTTTTTGGCCATTGAATCGACCATTTAGTAGGGAAAATAAATCTTGCTACCTAAGCATAAATTCTACCAACATGCTAAAAGTTGATTCCAAGTATTGATTTAGTGATATAATGACTTGTAACTTAATTAGTATGTGAGTGAATGCATGCTATGGACCTTAAAGATTGATTGATGATAAAAGAATGAGAATTTCATTGTGAATGAATGCGCACATATGGCTTATGCATGCATTTGAGAAAAAGGAAAGGCACATGATGCAATTATATGCGGAAAAAAAAAAGAATGTATAAGTTTCATGGTGCATGTTTTAACATATGGGGAAAAACAAAGACAAGGCTTATATGGGTGAAAGGGAAGGCAAGAATAAGGACTTCCCTAGAAACTTTGAGTCGGTAGACGTCTTCGGAGAGGATAGAACTATGTGGGATTTGAAAATGGAAAAAAATGAAGTTCGATGATCATGAATAGGAATGAGCTCATGTCCTAGTCTATTATCCTTTGTGGAATTGTCCATTACATACACCTCTTGGTGTGTTATTAAGCCTTTCCTATATTAATATGAAGAGAAAAAAATGCACGGAATGGGATTCTATGGTTCCAAATAGCAATGCATAAATTATTCCTGTGGTTACATTCTGATTTCATGTGATGTACATACTTTAGTATTGATGCCTATAATTTTTGCATGAATATTCTTATGTGAATGAATTTATTATCGATTTTCTGTATCCTCTAAGGGATTACCCTGAGAATTATATAGTTTTCTACCCTAGTTGCATGTACTTGTATGGCTCAAATTCAATAGATGCCATCAATAGTATTCTTCCTTGACTCGCCATAGTGGGTGTGGCATTATGACCCAAGCACTTGAATCCTGTATGCTATAGATCACTCACAATTCCATGTATACGTACTTTTGGCCATTCCTTTCATGCCTCTATTTTTTGAGGAGTTGACACTTCTCCCTATGATGGCATGCCTCTTCATATGGCACACCTAGAGGTATTTGATATTTCGCTCTCTCTACCCCTCCAGCGATGTCCTGCTCTTCATCATCATACAGACTCAACCCATCTAGGGTCTGGATGCCCTCGATGGAGGTAAGGCTATCATACCGATGGCCAATGGCTTCCTGTAGGAGGATGCAAGGTTTCCGGGGACTCTTGGCTTGTACGTAGTAATAGGGTAGCATTAGGGTGGTACCAACCTACGGGCTGATGTACTACTAGATGTATTCAGGTTCATTTGTATCGATATGTGAATTTGTTGGACAATACCAAGCAGCTAGGTTTAGGCAATGGCTAGTCCTTTTGTTGAAGTCCCTAACTAGCTTAGGGTTAACTGACTTGTTTGGTAGTATGATGTATATCTTGTAAACTTAGAGATTATGTTCATATATGTGAATGTGAGCTTTGCAATATGCACGTCTAAATTTCTTTACTTCATTATATTTCACCTAGTATAAATTATGAACATAAGTAATACTCTACTAATTCCGTGTTAACACTCAAGTAAAATATGGTAATTAGAAGGGTGTTACACAGGGGATGTTACAAATGGTATCAGAGTACACCTTTCCTAGTATGGTGTGGTTCAGGGATGAACCAAGCAAAAGCTGGTGGGCATGTAATGCCCAGTGATGAGGGCAAGAGTGATCACTTGCGAGAACACAACAAGGAGCGGCTCCTAGCAAGACCTCTAAGTGAAGGGATACATGAATGATCATACACAGAATGAGAGGATCCTAGAACTGTGTAGCTATAGGACTATACAATTAAGGATGGCTTATATGAATTGATTTGTACTACTTATACCAACAAGAATTTTTCTTTTTGGTAGCCTATCACGAAAGAACTCCATGAGTTAAGTGTGCTTGACATGGAGCAATTTTGGGATGGGTGACTCTTGGGAAGTTTTCCAGAAGGGTGTAGTTAAATATCCTATGTTAGTTTGTAGGGATAGTCATCAATCCAAAAGGGCAGGGATGTTACAGTTTGTGTTTTTGCATTGATTTATTCTTAATTAGATTGTTAAATTTCTTGAAATATGTTATTGGATGTTACCTGAATAGGGAGTGTTCCATGGCTGTGACATGGCACAAATCATTGTAATGCGAAGTGAGGATCAGAGCATTAGCTTGTTAAGTGAAAATCCTAAGCTTTGTCGTTGAAGTGCATAAAAGTTGTGCCTGTGTCTCTTAATAATTTATGAGACTTTCCATTATGTTGCATGGTAAGATGTGAAAGAGTTAAGTTAAAAGTTTATGTGAAGTTTTCCCCTAACCCAATTTAAATTTAGTGATGGCTAGTTAGGTTGAACTTTTCCTAGGTGATAGGTGATGTGGAGTATTAGTGATAGTTGAATCACCAGGGCAATGATATGGTGGGTCAAGGTAACATGACATAGGGTGGCATGTTTAAGAATCTAACCCAATTTAAATTTAGTGATGGCTAGTTAGGTTGACCTTTTCCTAAGCGAAATGTGATGTGGAGTATTGGTGGAGTTGAATCACTAGGGCGATGATATGGTGGGTCAAGGTGACACGAGATAGGGTGGCATGTTTAAGAAAAGAAAGTCTAAAGAAATAAAAGTGTTAGAGAATGTGTCATATCTTGTTTCCTCACATATTATGTATTCTTCATGCTAGATGTTTGACATGTTAGAAGTATTATGCTTTTCATTTTATTATTGGTTAACCAAAGGATTTTCTTAATATTCAAAATATGTGTCACTTCGAAATTGTATTTTGTGAACTAATTAAATGAATTAAAGCATGCCAATTTGTTTCATAATTAAACAAAGTGACTGGAGACAATAATGATGGCATTTGAACTATTTTCATATAACTACTAAGTTTCCTTTTGGATTCTCACCCTATTCCTTTGTTTTTCCATGTCGTCTTTAGATGAGCTTGCTGACATTGATGGAAGGGTTCCTTGAGTTAGAGTGAGATTTTCTAGTGTATGTTTGAGAGCTTGGATGTTATATTTGTTTCCTATCTTTATTATGTTCTCATACGTAGACTATTGCTTCTTGGACTTATGTTTCTATTATGTATTAAGAGATTTTTTTTCTATTTGGGATTACTAAATTTGAGACCAGACTCTAATACTGGCTCTTAGTTAGGATTTGTTCATGTTATGCTTTCATCCAGGATTCCTTTATGTTATGTTAGGCATTGGGTTTTAAAGGTGTAAGTGTCCTTCATGGACCCGTGTCCTTTATGATACTTTAGTATTTACTATATTATAATATGATTACTATGCTTCTTTAAGTATGAGACTATGTGGATGACTTATGAGAAAACTGATTGTTATGTCTAGGAATTATTTTTATTTGTGTGTTTGGTTGAATGAGGATTTATCTTTATAGTTTATGATATGTTTCATGTATTTGCATTAGTGCACGAGGCTCTTGCCATTTTAAGTTTTCAAACTAAAAAAAATTCACACTATTTTATGCTATAAGTATTTTGAAAGAAATCCTAATGAATAAAATCAAAAAGTAATTAACTAATAATTAGCTGAATATGCTTAAGGACAAGAAGCTAATTATTAGGGTGTCATAACTCTTGCTCCCTAAAGTTAAGTTGGTTTTGGAAGCACAATCTCGGCTACCAACGATGAGTGGGTTTAAGTTCATGACTAAACTTTTGGTCATTGTTAGTGCTCTCCTAGCAATTTGTAAGTTGTTTATGAAATTTTAGAATGATTTATACTTAATATGTGCTTTCACGAATTATGCCAATGTTAGAGAAAATATTTTTTACATTTATTATGAAAATGTTATTTAGAAAGCTTATACGACCTTACTTGTTGTCCGTATGCTTTTGAACTATTTTTCTAAGTTTATGAAATATATGAAACCCGATTTAGTATAAACAACATAAACATTTGGTTATCATGAAAGCTGGTTTTTAGCTAGTAATTAGTGAGAAATAGATCAAATATTGAGTTAATGGCTACATGATCATTAACCTTTATATCAAGTGGTCTGAAAGAACTAGCTCAATCCTAGTCATAGTTATGGAACCCGTAGGTGTCCACATTATGGGACGTAGTTAGATGCCCTTTAGTTTCAGTTATCAGCTCAGTACAATTAATTTATTTAGTTCAACTCATGTTTCTCCATTAGTTACTGTTTATGAGTCCAACTGAAATATGTTTTTCAATATAGTTATATATATTTAAACATTAAAACATTTTATGTTAGCTGCAAGTAGACTTTATATATTATTTATTGTTGTTCCATGTGCATTATGAGTGGAGACCCACTCATTGAGTTTTGATGAGCTCACCCTATTTTTCCTCCCTTATAGAATATAGCTATAAGTTCAGCTGCACCATAGGATCCATCTTGGTAATGCTACAGGTTCTTTTGGGTGAGCTTCGCTTCAGAGTAAAACTTGTAATAAGTTAGTTCATGTAAATTTTAGTAGTGCTTCAGTAATTGTGTAGGTAGGATCCGGACATCCATAGGTTTATATTTATTTATTTCAACTTACAATTATTTTATTAATTATATTTGACTATAGCCCATATTAGTATTATTTAGTTTTATATTTAGGATTTATGTTTTGAAGATACTTAGGATTATAATTTTTCAATTGAAATTGCATTATTTGGAGTTGATTTATAATGATCATTTATGCAAAATTTAAGCTTTGGAATATATATGCATTTTAGCCAAGTCATGTTACCATAGGCTTTCGTGAAGATCCAGTAACTATATGCGGTCACATTCCCAAATTGGCTCGTGACAATGTAGGCCTCATTTGGGTCATCTTTGATTTTAGTTAATGTTTTGATCGAAAAATGAGTTGTAAATATTCAAGATTTGCTCCATAAACCATATGGAGGGTTAGCTCTCATTATGAATTGTGTGCTTATAGTAAGTTTAGAATAGAAGAAGATCAATGTTTTTGTTGGTGTTGTGAACTAGTTGAGAGACTCTAGCAGGCTGTACTAGGTCTATGTATGCTAGTTAGTTTGTTGTATAGGTTTTCAATATAGAGAAGTGAAAAAAAATAGCAGAAACTCTCCCATTTTTGTAAGAATTTTAGAGGCCTACAAGGATGCTAACTTCTCTAATGCACTGGTTGCAATGTGACCGAGTCAATTGTGACATTTACTAATGAGTTTTTACCAAAAAGGAAAGAAACATTATATTTCTATAGTTTTGTTAAAAATGGAGCAAAAAATCAAACATTTTTTTTTAAAAACAAGGGCCTAAACCATTAATAAATAGTAGTATCAATCTTTGCAAAATAGCACATTTGTAAGCTCCAAAAGTGATAAATGATAACATAATCCAATTAAAACATACTTAAATGATTATAGAGACAAAGATGAATATGCTAAACTACAAAGACATTAATAGTTTTTGGGAATGTAATTGGTACTTATTGTAAGTAACTGATAAAAAAGTAATAACATAATATTAATCAATTAAATTCAACTGTAACTCTCTCTTTTAACCTCATAGACCACATATATAAATATACATACGAAGAAGCTTACTTTGTCCAAGGTCCTTCAAGATAACAGTTAATAATTAATACTGAAGCATTTCCTTACTTTTGCATCATTAAAAGATGGCAAGCCTCAACATCGAGTCACTCGTGATCTTGTTACTTATGTGTACAATCATTCAAGTTCTACGTGTCAAAGAATGCATTGGTATCGCCATCAATTGGCATTAGAACCTCAACCTGGTCATGAACCGTTAAATGTTGTACCACTATGCTCACAGACAAATGTAGAAATGAAACTTCAGATTATATTTCAAAAGAAGGGAAAACAAAAATGAGTAGAGATTGTCTTGATCACTTTGTTAAAGATGCAAGGAGTTTTCAATCGATAGAAAGGGGAAAGGTTGGCAAACTTTGTTCAAAATTAGTAAAGAGATTGCTAAAGCGAGTGAAGGTGCCAATGATGAACAAAATACACAACAGTAAGAACAATAATCTCAATTGGTTAAGATTCTAAGAGAACTACTTCTTCAAAAGCGAAATCAAAGGAAACCCAAAAGAGAGGCATAAATTTGTTTTATAATGTACTTTTAATAATAAAAAAAAGTTATTCGATTATGACAAATATAGAAGTACTTTTCTTATAAAATTATAAATGATAAGGATATGAAAAATTAAGGTCTTAAGAAATATGGTTAGATGGAAATGTATATTCTATACATAATAAATATTTTTAAAAATTACAATTAATTTATAATCATTCTTTATAATTTAAAATCATTTAATTAAATATAGTAATTAAAAACTATAGCTAACAAAAAAATTTATTTTAGTAAAGGGGTTTTATATGTAGGAATAAAGAGTATATTACATTTATATAGTTTCATATGGGATGTTCAATTTCATTTCAATGTTCAATTCAAAAACCATACAAGTCGTAAAAGATAATATATATGTAATAATTCATGTTCATTTTTATTATTTTACACTCATTCATTTTTTTTCATATACATATATCTATAGTGTGACTTATTATTAACAAAGGATAAAGTTTCATTTATGTTCTTCATGTTTTATCAAGATTTTTATTTGGTCCCAAAGGTGTTTTTCGTTCTCTAATGTTTGAAACATGTAAATGACACCCAAATTTTAAACGTAAACTTGAAATTTTATATTTATCGTGATCTCACAGGTAATATGACATTTTATATTTTTTATGACCTTTTGATTTTATAATTTGGCCTCTACATCAATTTTTTCATCTATAATTTTAATGTTATCTATTGAAAGGGAAATATTGAAATGTTTTGAAAGTGTTAAGTACGTATAAAGAATGAAAGAAATCCAAAAATTAAGTCAAAATCTTTGTAAAATACCAGAGATGTAAATGAAGTTTTACCCTGAAAAAATAGGAAATAATATTTTTTTCCACAAAAAATCATAATCTCAAAATTCTATAAAGAAAAAAAATAGTCCATTTGTCATTAGTAAGACATAAGTACTATTTTTTTTGGATGATTAAAATCATTAAGTTTGAAATTACATGAATAATATAAAAATATGTCTATTATTTAAACATCAATTAATTAAACATATCAAAAGAGAATTGTTTTTAAATGATTGATAAATACAAAAGAAAAACTAAATGTTCATATTCTAATACATGTAATAGTTTCATACAAAGTCATGATATTTCTATAATGTTTTTCATAAATAGGGTGAAAAACATTTCTTATAAAAAAATAAGGGATAGATCATCAAAAAGTATTGGTCACATTTGTAAACTCCAAATGTCATAAATGATAGTAACATATTCCAATTAAAACGTACTTATTTTGGGTTCCCAGGAGGTATATATCCAATTAAAACATGTTTAAAGATAATATGGATAGAGTACAATGAATACACAAAACTATAATAACGGAGTCTATTAAATTTAATACTAACTCTTTCTTTTTACCTTGCAGTCAACATATATATAAAGAAGTTTAGTCTGTCCATGGCTCGTCAAGATTATAAAAAACTGAAGCATTTTTCTTGTGCTTGATACAAATCACAAAATAAGGGAAAGTATAGAAAGGAGATTTCTAATTACATTTTAAAGAAGGGAGAATAAAAATCAATAGAAATTATGGCGATCATGTTGTTAAAGCATGTGAGAAACTCTCAATAGATGCACCTTTTTACAAGGATTGGCTTATCATGTTAGGAAGAAAGAAAAGACATATTTAAAAAGATGTTAATTGGGGCACACTGGGCTTCTGTTAAGATAATGATTGTTATCAAATGATAAATTGAATTAGCTTCAAATAAATAATTCTAATAGGCACGTTAAAACCCAAAAACACATTATATTCCTTATTATTTCTTTTCCTTCCCTCTCATATAATTTTGTTTGAATATATTATATGCAAAGTTTATGATTCCAAGAGTGCAACATGAAAAATGAAATATATATAATTGTTTAATATGATAAGTTGACACTAGCCATTTTGAGCTCAATAGTGATCAAACATTTTTTTTTTACTTTATCAATGAACCCCTTTTGCCACATTGCTATTATAAATATGTCTTTCAAATTCTTTAATAATCTAAGATTCACTATGTACTAGCTAATCAAATACGCATTAACACATCAAATAATAAATTAAATTAAAACTATTTAAAGTGTTATCAACAAATCATAGATATACGAACTTTAGGAGCTGGAATATTTTCTTTGGGTCATGCCAACATTATCATTTTTTACCAATAGGTTAGCCTATAGTTTTTTACCTGGACAAATTATTAAAGATATGTATGTTGTTCATCGAAGCCAATGAACACCCACAAAAGCTTAAGTTAATGATATGATTAAGGCGCATACAAGTGTATTGATTTTAACACATTGTCATGCATTTCATCACAAAGAATGATTTTTTTTTGTTGGTAATGTCAGTACAAACAAGATTGATTTTCTGCTAAAGGTTGGTAAATTAAAAGAAAATTTATCTAAGTTTAGAGGACAAAGAAAAATATTATAATAACAATCCTTATTACATATCAACCAACCAACTAAATTCACAATTATCCTGAATAACATTCTAGGATTTTAGAACTTTTGGGTTCTGCTCAATATTATCACAACTGATATTGGTTCAATTTAAGAGTTTATATTCAGCCTATTTTAAATATTTGTTCATTTTTGAAGAAAATTATATATAGTGACATAAAATAGTTATTTGTTTCGTAAGGTTTTTTTGAAAAAATAATATGAATTTGAACGGTAGTAGTAATAGCTCGTAGACTCACATGGCTTTATTTAGTATAATAAACAACCCCACTTTTAGCTATCAAGTTGGTGTAGCACTCGTTTACTTTGAAAATGACATCTTGGATTGTATTTTTGAACCAATAGGGACTTAAGGATTTCAATGATTTTATATATTGATTTGTTTTTCTAATAACTTGGATATTTGATGATTACATATATACATAATGATGTGTTTTGGTATTCTAAATTCTGGTAGTAAGGAAATGCATTTATATAAGGATTGAATAAAGATTTTAGAATAGTAATGCAAGCTCTTCAACTTATGATGATTTATTAAACTAATATTTGATGACGAATATTATATCTTTGTTTGAAATTTGCTTTGACGGTAAACAATGCTTAACCCATTTTGTTTCAATAATCATATGTTGTATTGGAAATTTGTGGAACTCCATGGGGAAAAGACCTTATTCCTAATCCTCACCCCATTTAATAAATGAAGACTATGCCATTGTCCCTATGGGGACTAGAGAGTTGTCACAATCCTCATCCCCATTAGGGTAATCCCACATGTATCCAGTTTAGTGGATGTTTTTGCTATCCCAAATTTTGTATATACCCTAGTTTACTACTAGGGCTTGTAATCATTTCGTATAGACTATTTCCCTTTACTGATTCAACTAGACTTCCTCGATCCCTTGTTTCATATTTCAAATTTAAGTATAGATCTTCGGAAAGTTTATCCCAACTTTGAAGATTTTAGAAGTTACTCAAATTCAACACATTCATTTATGTGTGTAATGTTCCAGGTCTAAGTACCCTTAGGAAGGCCATTCTTGCCAGAGAAGGCCTCCCAAAGCCCCTAGACAAAGTATATAGAATTTTCAGAATCTCCAAAAATGCACGAATACACAATTTTACTACGTGAACGTGCATTTTGTTTCGTATGGACATTCACTTTTATTGTACGAATATGCATTTTGGTTTTTTGCAAATTCAAATTTTTAATGCATGGATGCACACTTTTTGGCGCACTGTTTTCCTTTTAGTTCAGAGATCCCTTAATTTTTGGGCTATGCATGTAACCACATTTTTATTGCACAAGCACACATTATTTGAACGCATAGAAGTGCGTCTTTTTTGGATGCACATTTTCGTGCTCAGAATTTCCCAAAATGACACACTTTCATTTAAACACCTCCTATACTATATAAATCCATCCCTAAGCTCAAAAACACACCCTAGTTGCCTTTCAACATTCTCTTCCTTGCTCTCATGTTTATCTTCCATTCTTCCTCGTTTGCATGTTCTAGTAAGAGATTTTCATGGTTTTTGTTAGTTTTCTTCCTCCCCTTCAAGTTTAGGGGTTAGGACATTGTCATACATGGTTTTCTCATAACATTCTTTATCCTTGTCATTCCCAATTCAATTCTTAGTAAATTTTTCTACCATTTATGATTTCTGGGTACTCTTTGGTAGTTACCGGTGTAATCCCCTAATGTACAATGAAGTACGCTTGAGTCGTATTTGGTTTTAATGTTAAAGGATCACTACTTGGGACCTTAGCTTAACCTTGAACTTTTCGGAAATACTTAGCGGAAAATATGGGCCATTTTTTTATTTCTTTAAAGAGACGTTACTTTCAAAAATAGAGGCCTTCGTGCGTAAATAGTATTTCTGGACTAAACCATATAAATGTAAGTGAACATACAACATAATATTATAATCTAAGCAGCAAGAATCAATCTCAAACCCATCACATGAAATACCTCGATATATATGTTATATAATCTAGCAAAAAAGCCTCAATAGCTCATGAGATATCGAATATATATATATATATATATATATATATATATATATATATATATATATATATATATATATATATATATAATTGTGCCACAATCATAACCACCTAAGCTTTCTATTAAAGCCGAGGTTCATAGCAGTAAAAAGCATAATAGATGTAACGCAGGGGACGGGGAGTAATTGCGTCGGGGAGGCACGGACAAGGAGCGGCTCCTACCTCCAAGCGAGGGGTACATGAATGAACCGATTACACACCCGAATGAGAGGATCCTGAGTTGTATAGGTATGGGACTATACAGTTAAGGAGGGCTTATATGAATTGATTGGTACTACCTATGCCACAAAGATGCATTTTTCTTTTCGGTAGCCTATCTCGAAAAAACTCCAGTTAAGCATGCTTGACTTGGGGTAATTTTGGGATGGGTGACCTCCTGGGAAGTTTTTCAGGAAGCGTGTGAGTGAGGACAAAGCATGCTAAAAAGACCCGTGTTAGTTTGTGGGACAGGACAATACATAAAAGCGGCGGGACGTTACAATAGATAAGCATGTCCAACGGCCACATGAGTGGGCATACAGGAATCCAAGTCAAAATGATAATCATATGCCAAGAGATATAAGCGGTAACTATCTAATAATCCTAGCAATGTCTCTAGCATATCTATCTTTATTTGTCCACAAACTCAAACATTAGCTGCCAACATGTCCTGCTCGTCTAGAGACATACATGGAAATTTTAAAAGGGGTGAGAATCTTAATGAATCTCAGTAATAGTAAAACTTATATGGTGTCATCATGGTACATCTAACCACTTGGTTTATTATAGAAAAGGTGTTCATGCCATAATGCAATCCAAATTTTAAGCTTTCACAAACGTTATTATCAAGTGGACATTTCATTTTAATATGATCTTGATTGTGAATCCATCAAGTTAGGTAAGGATATGCATAATAATGGTTCTCACTAAAATATACTTTTCATGAAGGCATGCATGCATGGAAAGAATAAACATAACATTAAGGCCACATGCATGCATGAAAAAAATGAAACATAATCTCGTAAGCACATGCATGCATGAAAAGAAACGAACATAATCTTGTACACATACATGCATGCATGAAAGAAGCGAACAACATAAATGGTGAGCAGGAATAAGATCATAACTTTCTTGAAACATAGATCATTATCACTTAAGCTTTAACCTCTCAGGGACCCATAGGCTATGAGCTCATACCATATATATATATATATATATATATATATATATATATATATGCGATCACGCGATCACCTGTCCCTAAATCTCGATTAGTATCAAACCTTGACTAATCATAAATAATTTTCATCATTATGATGTATAAATGCAATCAGTCGTCACTAAACCTCGATCGACATGAACCTAGTGTAAGGTGTAACACCCTAATATTTAACCCAAACATGCCTAGGACGTGTTAAGATTAATTATTAGTTATTACTTCCTTTTAAACTTATTTACGAAATTACTTAGCGGAAATTCAGGTAAATTTTTTTTTTTAAATACATGTGTGTAAAACAAAATGCGAGCCTTTGCATGTAACGTAAATGAAACGTAAAGCGGAAGAGCAACTAAATCATGCAAGGTAAGGGAAACGAATCATACAAAACAAAAAGCAATGAGGAACATCTTAATCATAAAACATCCGTCATAACATTAATCATAATTAGTTTAGTACATAATTGAAAAGATAATATAAGTCATACGCATACTAGTGGGCAGAGCTCCAGGTACATAGAAACTGGAAATACATAAACGGAAAGGAAAATAAAAGCAAGTACATGGTAAATCCCCAAAAGATAAGACTCCCAACTATCACTACCCTCACCCTCCACGCCTCCTGATGACGCTCGTCCCTGGATGGGGAGATGTAGCCTCCGCTGACGGAGCTTCCTCAGATATAGCCTAACGAAGCGGAGATCTAGGCATGGGATTCGAGGGGACGGTGTGGCCTCCATAACGTGGTCGCCTCTCGTGTGGAACACGCCTCACATGCCTTAGATGGGTGACGGTGTCCTCGCTCCTCCAAGAATCCATAGGAACGAAGGGAAGAGCCATCCAAAGGATCAGCCTCTAATCGAGAACGGGGAACATACTCCGAGTCTCAGGTGCACCGATGAAGAAGGACGGGCAGACGGGTCTACTCGTCTCGGGTAACGTCCTCTCAAAGAGTAAGTCATCACCAAAAGGTGAAGTGCGATTGAAGCTATAGCTGAGACGGGGAAAGCAAATGGGCGTCCTACGTACACAAAAACGCGCACCTCACAATAACCCTAGAAGTGGTAAGCTTCGGGGTCATAGTGCACCTCCCAAGTGGGAAGGTCAATGAAAATCACGAACGATGCCATCGATGTCTGAAGACGTAACGGAAAGAAACGAGAAAAGGGGTGAGAATCTTGCTAAAGAATCTAGGGAAAACCTCTATCCTAGTGTCATCGTTTACATCCCCAGGAACCTTGGGTTTATTATGAAACGGTTAACCATGCAAAGGTTCATTATGAGGTTTTTCATAGAGATAATTATCCAAGGTCCATGTCTTTTATGATGAATCTTAATGCATGTATGCAGCATAGTAGAACATGAATGCATGGTAATACTTTAGGCAAACTAAACCATAATCAATCAACATAGAGGTGGCATGTAACTTCTCTTGAACATCATTCCTTCTCTTCAAACTTGTGACACTAAGCATCGTAATAGTAACCGCACCCTAAAACTAGGCTATGAGCTCATACCTTAACTAGTCATCACTAGTTCTTACTTATCCTCTTGATAAGCGAATCATAATCATAACCATATTCATAATCATCATAATAATCCCGACTCCTAGAGTACGGGTAGAGGCCTAAGGATCACCCATCTTGGGACTTTTTCCTTCTTCGAAACGCATCGACTTGTTAAGCCAGCGGCTTTGTCCGCTTTGGAGGGCTGATGTCGATGCCCTCACGGTTTTGCCTTCTCCTACCTGTCACAGGAGAAGTACGTCTGGTGTGTCACATTAAACATCTTATTTTTCAAAACTTTCTTAAGTCTCTCAAATTTGATGGAAATCCAACACATGGCAAGCTCCGCGAATTTCCTCAAATTTGAGTCATGCCACATAACTCACATAATGCATGTTGTCTCATAAATTCCTTAAATCCAATAAACCTTTTAATCATAACTACATACTTTCTTTAATTCATTTGTGTCACATAGTCTCATGCATTATGCTCACAATATATCAAAACATCATCACATCACACCATGAGTCCTCATGTTCTCATACTCATTAACACGTTCATACATAACACAAGCATATACGCACGATCTCATTCTCACATCACACTTCCTATCTCATATCGTTTTATGTTTTGGCCCTTACGGGTCTTAAACTTGTGTTCTAATCAATTCAATACCCATATTACATCCTTATTACACCCAAGAGATCATCACTTATAATTCTCACTAAGATTTAGGCTTACCAAAAATTCCAAACAGCATTATACATTTAAGGGCAGAAAAATATCATATGCTTAGGGTCTAGAATCTCGTTCGTGACCCTTTTTAGATCCGTCTTCGCCTAAGACTTTATCAAGGAATCATGAGGAGGAAAAGAAGAGAAAACTGAAAACTTTATCAAGGAAAAGAAAGAGATCAAGGCATGTATGGTCCAAGACCAAGTTGTTTCAAGCTTTAGAGGTTTCTCACATGACAACAACAAGTCATTATCTTGAAACCTCATCATCAAGCTCATGTTCTCTTCATAAAAAGGTCTCTTGGCCAAAATGAAAAAAAAGGAAGGAAAAGAGTTTGAACCAAGAGAAAACTAGAACTTTTCTTGAAGAAAATAAGTAAAACTTGAAAACAAGACCCCTACCTAAGGAAGTCTTTGAAGAAATGAAAGAAAGCTTGAGTTCTTGAAGAGTTGAGAAGACAAAATCTCCTTTTGGATGTGAAGATGGATTCGGCCAAGGAGGATGCTCAAGGCAGATGATTTTTCTTTGAGTTTCTAAGCTTGGAAATGGAAGGTTTAAGTGTTTGAGAAATGGTTTAAGGTGAGGTAGTGGTGGTTTATGGTTGTTTGTGGTGGTGGAAGGATTCTTTAAGAGGAAGAAGAAGATGAAGAAGATGAAGAGGAATTTGAGAGAAAATGAGAGAAAGTGCAAGACAACTAAACTTAGCAAATGATCTAAAGTGTATCAAGGTTCTTCCAAGCTTGGTATTTATAGAAAATTGGCAACATGGAGGCTGCCAAAGGGAAGGATGGCTGACGGCCAAAGGAGAAAAGAGAGGAAAATATCTCTTACAAGGTATGACTTTGAGTATGAGTTCAAGCATGGTGAAGTATGGGCATAAGTATGGGCAAAACATGGTCTTTGGAGTGTGAATGAGTCAACACATGATGGGCAAATGGAGGGGGAGTGGTTGGCCACTTAAGGCCAAGAGAGGGAGGAAATTAGTTTATCTAATTGTGGGTTAGCTATGTGTTTAGGTGTTTCTTTGATTAAGGTTTTGGTTAGGAGTTGTAAGAAAGTGTTTAGGTGAGCTAATTGGCTAATTAAGGTTGTCAAGACTTGATTAGGAGGGTAATCTTGCTAGATTAACAATTTAAAATCATTCTTTTGGTCAAATGAGGTATGACACAATTCCTTAATTTAAGGAATTGGAGAGAGAAAATACTATTCAAAATTCCATGACTAGGAATCTTGAATTAAAGAATGCAATTAGAGTTTAACTAAGCAATCTTAGGTTCTAATTAACCTTAATAAATTTTTTTGACTCCAGATTAATTAGAAATAAATTAATCTTCGATTAAGCCTAATATTGCTTAGGTTTGCTTAATTGCGTCATTAGGCTCATTGTACACTATTCTAGGGGCAAAATGGTAATTTTACACTAAACTACAACCTCTGAGCAGGACTAGATAACAAATATTACTCATAAACACCATTCCAAAATTTCCTAGAAAAGTTTGGGCTCAAACGACACCTTTAGGTAGAATCCGCGGTATTTTGACATAACAGTTGTAACCCCCTTCAAACATTGAGTTGACCTATTTGAGGGCTGGGACAATCCTGAATTCCAGGTAAAAATGATCTCAGGGGCATTTTGGTCATTTGTACTCAAATAGCAGAAATGAGGGCATTACATAAGGGGGTGTAAGTTCTCTTTTAGACATATAAACATTCATACTTTTATTCTCCATGGTTCATGCCACGGTGTAACACTTAGTACATCCGCAGTCCTTACTGGCTGCATTTTCCTTACTTCGCAAATGGGCCCACAAATGCACTTTGGGGTACACCATAACAGCGGACCTTTTTTAGTTATCTATAAGATCGATAAAAATGAGTAGTAACTAATTCGTAGTTCTATTAAATATATAACAAGGAAACAAAACATTTATTGATTACATAGTTCAGTACAAAAGGAAACTCTTCTATGAGGTTGACTACATATATCTTCTCTATTATGTTTACAAACTTATACATACCACTAAGTACAATATAATAAAAACACTAACTACTAAACTCCTGAATTCATTTCTTTTGTGTAGGCCAGGTAACAATAAACCTGGAGGCGACATGAGAACACAAAAACACATAGGGTGAGAATTCTACAATTCTCAGTAGGGCAACTTCCCAATTACACAATCATAATGTCATCGTCATCACCTCAACCACTTCGATTTATCAAGAAAATGTGATCATGCAATACACATTAAAGATTCATTTTAAAGTTCTAAAGTTATCCCTCCGAAGTGGGTAACTTTTAACAATCAATCACTTAGTGCACATATATCATAGTGTTCCAATGACTAGTAAATCATCCTAAACGACAAATCAGAATAACATGAGTATGCATATGATAATCAGTGAAATTATTTCAAAGTGACATGTGTTCACTTGTGGCCACAAAAATCAAATCATTCATTTTCTCTTTTCATTGACATAGGAAAGACTTAGTTTATACCCAACGGGCATTTGGTGGAAAATTCTATAATAAATAGTTTATACCAAATGGTATTTATAGTAGATCACACCACTTAAGGGAAATAAACCTTTCAGAAATGAGCTCATTCCTATACGTGATCATTGAACTTCATTTTTTTCCATTTTCGAATCACACACAGATTATTCCTAGCGATATGTCTATCAACTCAAAATAAATTTGGGAAAGTTTCTCTTTTCTCCTTCCCCTAATTTAATCTAAGTATCTTTCTGTTTTGTCCATATGTCAGAATATGCACGATTGAAATTTATATATTCTTTCTCATATGATTGCATCAAGTACTTTTCTTTTTTTCCAAATGCATGCATAAGCCACATGTAGGTATTTCATTCACAATGCAATTTCAATCATGTCTCATAAACCACTCTTTATTTCCTCTAGCATGCATTTATGTGTCACAAATCACATGGCTAACTATTCAATATCAAGTATTCATGTCATACTAGAACCAAAATGTCATTACATTATCAATTCAAGTCTTTGGTTCTTTTTTGGCACAATAGGCAAATTTCACACGATTGTAGCACAAATTTATTTTCTCATAAAACAATCAATTCAGAGGCTATAAAACTATCTAAGACACTTCAATGTGTCTACAAGACTCCATAAAAATTTCAAACAAAAAGAGTTCTTTAACTATGTTAACAAAATTAGACAAATTTGGTGGTCAGAAACCACTTAACCTCAACTCAAAACCCAATATTCTTAATTTTTAACCCTAGAAAAATGATTAAATAAATTCAAAAGAAAAATGACAATTACACTTAAAGATGTTATCAACACTTAGTAAAAATTTTAAAGGAAAAATAAATCATTTTCTATGTTAAAAAAATTATGAAAATTTGTAGCTTTAAGACTAGAAATTCAAACAGCACATATATAGTCTTGGTTCATGATTTTTTTACGGTAAGAGTCTGAAACAAGGGTCAAGAAAATTCATGGAACTATCCTAGGATGTTAGATTCAACGTATATTTTTCTAGCTCATGAAAATACCCACAATTCTCTTAGAAAATTCATGATCAATGTAACTGCATGTGTAAAATGGAAAATCCGCAGCATAGAGCAAAACCCCTTTTGACAAAAATGATTTTTAACATCATCCAAACACCCCACCAAAATTAATACATCACTATCCATATATTATCAATCAATACAATAAAAATTTCAGAATAATACCAATCAAAAAGTTCATAATAAATTTGGAAGGAAAATGCCAAAGAAAACCCTACTCTTGGAAGCTAGTGTATCCTTGGCTCTTTAATACTCCAAGATAGATTCCCTTCACTCCAAAGCTCCCAAATCAAACCCAAGCCCTTCCTAATCAGTGAGGAAGTGATATGCCAAGGTGAGGATTGATGGAGAATTGAAATTTTAATCGGTTAGTTTTGTAGGTAGTGACGAGTAGAACAAGTTTGGTGAAGGAAGTTTATGGTTTTAGTGACTTTGGGTAAGTATTTTAGTGATTTGAATCAAGATGGAAGCTCCTAAGAAAGGCAACAATGGGGGCTGGTTCTTCATGCTATTATGGCCAGAATGATGAGAATGATGGGGGCTGGTTCTTCATGCTATTATGGCCAACAATGGTGGCTTTTAATGATATTAAATTATGTTGTAAGAATTATGTAGTATAAAGTCTAATTCTTTAAAAAGAAAATATGATGAATGGCTAGGATTTAATCTTGTAAAGCAAGATTAAATCTTAGCCTTACACTTAGCATATAAAAGATAGACATTATCCTTTTGTAAGATTAAACTATCTTCGATGTTGAAGTCGCACCGAAATTTCCTAACGGATAAAACGCCATACCGGGTAATCCAACTTTGCTCGAAAATTAATTCCAGGTATAAAATCCTTATTCCTAACTATTTCTAACCTTAACCCTCACTTTCTCAGTCCAACCATTTTAATCTGGATCTGGGGTTTAGCTTCCCAACGGGCAGTGGGACCCACAAGGTTACTATTCACCCTGGCCCATATATATATATATATATATATATATATATATATATATATATTTGTAGGTCCATTGGGCATCATCATCATTGCTAAACTGTCATATTTTTGAAATTATGACTAATAAAGCTCAAATTAATTTTTAAATAATTTTCAAGGTGTTACACAAAGCACAACTGAAAAGACCATGTTGGTTTGTGGGAACAATCGTCAATCCATAAGACAACAGGGTGTAACACCCTAATTTTCTTTATAAATTAATTGAGGCTTTGTTAATGAGAATATTAAGATTTGGACAAACATAGTAATGATGAGAACGACTCTATGATCAAACAAAAAAAAATATGAATAGTGTTTTGTGAGCCCCGTAGGCCCAGGAGACGCAAAAACCTAATTCAACAGAGAAGTGCCCAAAATTAGTAAAACATGGGAATAGGGTTAGAAATGAGTGGAGATGAAAAATTTATACTTAGAATTAATTTTCGCATAATGTTGATTACCCGTATATGGTGTTTTGTTTGTTCGGTGAAATTTAGGTGTGCGCTTTTAACACCAAAAACTATTTTAATCTTTACAAAATGAAGAAGCTTATCCATCTATATCAAATGAATGGCTAAGATTCAATCTTGAACATCCATTTTACTTTCTTAGATTCAAGATTATCCAATTATATTATATAATATTCATTCATTAATTACAAGATAAACATGAGCTCATTTCTTCTTCAAAAAGCCAAACCAAATTAAATTCATAGCAAAGAGAACTAGCAGCAGCCTTATTTGCATTCCAAGAGCTCAAGTTTTCATTCAAAGCCCATAAACACTAGCTTGGTGTTGTTGAAATTCCAAAGTTCCTTTACTAAATCTAATCTATACCTCAACACCTACAATTCTAACCGATTAAAATTCCTATTCTTGTAACATCCTCCCAAGTACAATGTCATCCTTAAGTCATGAAATTATGCTTAGGAGTTGTTACTTATAAATTAGTGGACCTTTCTTAGTTATCTATAGCAAGATTGATCAAGTCGAGTAGTAACTAATTCGTGGTTCTACTAAATATATACAACAAATATACAAAACATTTATTTATTTCATAAGTATAAAAGGAAGCTCTTCTATGAGCTTGAACACATACATGTTCTCTCTTCGTTTACAAACATATACACACCACTAAGTGCAACATAATAAAAACACGAACTACTAAACTCCTGAAACAATTCCTTCGCGTCGCAAGCCTAATCCTCTGGATCAACCTGGAGGCGACACGGAAACACAAACACATAGGATGAGAATTACACAATTCTCAATAGAGCTCCCCGGTTACACCATCATAATGTCATTGTCATCACCCAACCACTTCGGTTTATTAAGAAAATGTGAGCATGCTACATATATCAAAGATTCATTTTAACATTAAAAAAAAAAACCATTCTTCCGAAGTGGGTTCCTTTTAGCATTCCATCACTTAAAGCATATACCTCATAATGTTCCAATAATTACTAAATTATGCAAGCCAGACAATTCAAAATAAGATGAGTAGCATATAATGCATGCAATGAACTTATCTCAAAGTGACATGGTTTCACTTATGGCCACAAAGATCAAATCAGTGCATTTTCTCTTTTCATTGACATAGGAAAGACTTAGTTTATACCCAATGGGTATTTGTCATGGACAATTCCAAAATAGATAATTTATACCAAATGGTATTTGTGGTGGATCACACCACACAGGGAAATAAACTACTTCTAAGGACTAAGCTCATTCCTATACGTGATCATCGAACTTCATTTTTTCCATTTCCGAATCACAGAGATCTATTCTTAGCCGATACGTCTACCGACTATAAATTGAGTTCATCTTTTCTATTTCCTTCCCCTTATTCAACCTAAGTCTTATTTCTATTTTGTCCATATGTCAGAACATGCACGAGTAAACTTTATGCACTCTCTTTTTTTTCAAATGCATACATAAAGCACATAAAGGCATTTCATTCACAATGAAATCTCAATCATGCGTCATAAATCACTCTTTACTTCCTCTAACATGCATTTAAATGTCACAAGTCACATGGCCAAATAGGTAACATCAAGTATTCATGTCTTACTAGAACCAAAAATGCCATTAGTTCATCAATTCACAACATCAATCCATTTCCACAATGGCAGATTTCATACCTTTGTAGGACAAATTTATTTGCCCATCAAACAATCAATTCAGAGCTATAAAAATTCTCAAGGACACTTCAATGTGTCCACAAGGTCCAGAAAAATTTCAACACAAATGGACTCTAACTCATTCAGTAAATTGTACAAATTTAGTGGTCAGGGACCACCAATTCACAGCTCAAACAGAGTTCTCATAATTTTTGACCCTAGCAAATGATTGAATCAATGCATAATAAAATATACAGTGATACTTCAATATATCATTAACTATGTGTGAAATGTCAAGGGCTTGTTCAATCATTTGCTATGGTAATAAAATTAGACAACTTTATTGCTTCAGTTTCAACATTTCAAGTAGCATTAGTCTCATTTCGGTTCTGATTTTTTTGAGGTAGCAAACCTTAAAATCAACACCCAAGAAAATTCTAGTAGTTATTTTAAGGTGTTAAATCCAAATATAATTTTTTATAGCTTATTAAAACACCCACAAGTATACCAGAAAATTCGTGCACCACTCCTGCCTATCAGAAGGAAACTCTAGTAGCCTAGTCCAAACTTCTTTTGATAAAAACCATTTTCTAACATCATCCAAACACACCACCAAAATTAATACATCAATATCAACATAATATCAATCAATACCATCAAAAATTTCAGACCTAGCTCAACCCAAAATAGATTATAAAAATTTGACAAAGAAACGCAACAAAAACCCTACTTGTAGTAACTTAGTAGATCCTTGGCTCCAAGGTGATCCAAGCTTGATCTTGCTCACTTCAAGCCCACCAAATCAACATCAAACCCTCCCTTAGGCAGTGAGTAAATGAGATATCAAGGTGAGAAATGGAGAAAATAAAATTCCAATTGGTTAGTTTGATAGATTATGAGGAGTAGAACAAGTTTTGTGAAAGGATCTTGGTGTTTTAGTGACTTTGAGCTAAGGTTTTGCAAACTTGAAGTTATTAATGGAGGTTTGAGAGGAAGAATAATGGAAGGGCTGTGTTTTCAGCCTCTTGGCTGAAAATGATGGAGTGGTGGTGATAAGGTTTGGTGCTTTTACTTTATTTGGTATTAAATGTAGTAAAAATGGGTATTTCTTCCTTTCTCAAAAAGAAATAATGAAATGGATGGCTAAGATTTGGTTTATTGGTAAAAGAATGAATCTTGGCCATCCACTTGGCTCAAGATGAGTGGCTCACTTTAGCTTGGGGAGCAAGTGGCTTTTTTGTTAAAACCAGAAAATTTCACGAACGGACGAGATATTGGTTTCCGAGTATGAAAGGTCAAGATTAAAACTTTCTTTTCAAGTTGTAATCCTTGCCATCCACTTGGCATAAAGTAGATGGTAAAGGTTACTTGGCCACCAAGTAACTTGTACGTTGTAAAAATCGCACATCGAAACTCTTCCGAATGGGTAAAACATGTACCTGGGTAATCAAACATTACCTGAAAATTAAATCTATGTATAAATTCTCATTCCTAACTATTTCTAACATCAACCCTCTCTTTTCTCATCTCGGACATTTCAGGTCCCGATCTAGGTTTAAGCTATACAGGACGGGCAGATGGACGCAAGGTTACTATTTACCTCGCCCTGAAATTTTTTTTTTGCCCGTTGGGCCACTCTCATCGTTGCTAAACTACAGATTTTTGAAATTACGACTAATAAAGCTCAAATTAATTTTTAAATAATTTTTAAGTGTTACAATTCCCCAAACCTCACCTTGAGATATCATCTCCTCACTGCCTAAGGGAGGTGTGGGGTTACCTTGGTCCATAAAGTGAAGAGAAGATCCTTTGGAGCACTTTGAAGCATAAAGCCCTAAGGATTTGCAAAGTAGGGTTTTCTTGGACCTTTTCCTTCAAAATTTTTCTGAAAATTTCTGATAGGTCTTAATTGAAATTTCTAATTATATTGGTTCCTATTACATTGATATTGATGTGTTTGTGGAGTGTTTGGATGGTGTTAGAAAATGGTTTTTATCAAAAGAAGTATTGACTCATTTGCTAGATTTCTAAGCTCCAGATAATAGATTCTCATAAATTTTTAGACCTATTTGTGGTCATGTTTATGAACTGAAAAAAATATATGTGGAAGTTAAACCTTAAACTACCTACAAGAATTTTCTTGAGCATTGATTTTAAGGTTTACTCCTTAATAAAGTTGGATCCTGGAATGGGACTGATGTTGCCTTGATTGTTGAAACTGAAGCAATAAGATTGTCTAATTTTATTATTGTATCAAATGATTGATTTAACCTTTGAAATTTTTATAGGGAGTGGATAACACCTGGAACTATTATTGTAAATTTTATTGTGAGTTAGTTCAATCATTTGTTAGGGTTAAAAACTTTGAGAACCCTGGCCTAAGCTATAAATAGGTTGTCCTGACCATTAAATTTGTACAACTTAGTTATGGGGTTAGAGAGCTCTGTTTATGTTGAAATTTATATAGGTCCTCTTAGACATATTGAAGTGGCATGGAGAATTTTTGTGGCCCTTGAATCGACCATTTAGTAGGGAAAATAAATCTTGCTACCTAAGCATAAATTCTGCCAACATGCTGAAAATTGATTCCAAGTATTGATTTAGTGATATAATGACTTGTAACTCAATTAGTATGTGAGTGAATGCATGCTATGGACCTTAAAGATTAATTGATGATAAAATAATGAGAATTTCATTGTGAATGAATGTGTACATATGGCTTATGCATGCATTTAAGAAAAGGAAAGGCACATGATGCAATTATATGCGGAAAAAAAAAAGAATGTATAAGTTTCACTTGCATGTTTTAACATATGGGGAAAGAGAGGGCTTATAAGGGTGAAAGAGGGAAGGCAAGAATAAGGACTTCCCTAGAAACTTTATAAGTCGGTAAACATATCGGTTAGGAATAGAACTGTGTGAGATTCGAAATGAAAAAAATAAAGTCTGATTATCACGAATAGGAATGAGCTCATGTCCTAGCAGTCTATTATCCTTTGTGGAATTTTCGATTACATACACTTCTTGGTGTGATATTAAGCCTTCCCTATGTTAATATAAAGAAAAAAATGCACAGATGTGATTCTATGGTTCCAAATAGCAATGCATAAATTATTCCTGTGGTTACATTCTGATTTCATGTGATGTACATACTTTAGTATTGATGCCTATAATTTTTGCATGAATATTCTTATGTGAATGAATTTATTGTCGATCTTCTATATCGTATCTAAGGGATTACCCTATTGAGAATTGTATAGTATTCTCACCCCTACAGTTGCATGTACTTGTATGGCTCAGATTCAGCAGATGCCATCAATAGTATTCTTCCTTGACTCGCCACAGTGGGTGTGGCATTATGACCCCAGGCACTCGACTCCCTGTATTCTATAGGTCATTCACATGTAGTGTATACGTACTTTTTGGCCATTTCTTAATGCCTCTGTTTTTGCTTAGGAGTTCGACCCTCTTCCCCTATGATGGCATGTCCCTTCATATGCCCCTTCATTCACAAGTCTAAATTTCTTTACTTCGTTATATTTCACCTAGTATAAATTATGAACGTAAGTAATACTCTATAATTCCTGTGTTAACACTCAGTAAAATATGGTAATTAGAAGGGTGTTTCACAGGGATATTACAAATGGTATTAGAGCTTCTACCTCTCCAAGTATGATGTAGTTCGGGGATGAACCAAGCGAAAGCGTGGGCATGTAACGGCCAGTGATGAGGGCAAAAGTGATCACGATGTGAGAAGACACGGACAAGGGCGACTTCTAGCAAGACCTCTAAGTGAAGGGGTAAATGAATAAACGATTATACACAGAATGAGAGGATCCTAGATGTGTAGTTATAGGACTATACAATTAAGGATGGCTTATATGAATTGATTTGTACTACCTATACCGACAAGATGCATCTTTCTTTTCTAGCTCATACAAAACTCTATGGTTAAGTGTGCTTAACTTGGAGCAATTTTAGGATGGGTGACCTCTTGGGAAGTTTTCCCAAGAATGATGTAGTAGGACAAAGCACGCTGAAAACCCTATTGGTTTGTAGGGACGTCATCAATTCATAAAGCGGCAGGGGATGTTCCTGTTTGTGTTTTTGCATTGATTTATTCTTAATTAGATTGTTAAATTCTTTGAAATATGTTATTGGATATTACCTAAATAGGGAGTGTTCCATGGCTGTGACATGGCACAAATCATTGTAATGCGAAGTGAGGACAGAGCATTAGCTTGTTAAGTGAAAATCCTAAGCTTTGTCATTGAAGTGCATAAAAGTTGTGCCTATGTCTCTTAATAATTTATGAGACTTTCCATTATGTTGCATGGTAAGATGTGAAAGAGTTAAGTTAAAAGTTTACATGAAGTTTCCCCCTCTAACCCAATTTAAATTGAGCGATGGCTAGTTAGGTTGAACTTTTAGGCGATAGGTGATGTGGAGTATTGGTGAAAGTTGAATCACCAGGGCGATGATATGGTGGGTCAAGGTGACATGAGATAGGGTGGCATGTTTAAGAAAGAAAGTCTAAAGAAATAAAAGTGTTAGAGAATGTGTCATATCTTGTTTCCTCACATATTATGTATTCCTCATGCTAGATGTTTGACATGTTAGAAGTATTATGCTTTTCATTTTATTATTGGTTAACCAAAGGATTTTCTTAACATTCAAAATATGTGTCACTTCGAAATTGTAGTTTGTGAACTAATTAAATGAATTAAAGCATGCCAATTTGTTTCATAATCAAACCGAAGTGACTAGAGACAATAATGATGGCATTTGAACTATTTTTATATAATTACTAAGTTTCCTTTTGGATTCTCACCTATTCCTTTGTTTTTCCTTTCGTCTTTAAACAAGCTTGTTGACATTCATGGAAGGGTTCCTTGAGTTTAGATTGAGATTTTCTAGTGTATGTTTGAGAGCTTGGATGTTATATTTGTTTCCTATCTTTATTATGTTCTCAGTACATAGACTATTGCTTCTTGGACTTATGTTTCTATTATGTATTAAGAGATTTTTTTTTCTATTTGGAATTACTAAATTTGAGACAAGACTCTAATCCTGGCTCTTAGTTAGGATTTGTTCATGTTATGCTTTCATCCAGGATTCCTTTATGTTATGTTAGGCATTGGGTTTTAACAGGTGTAAGTGTCCTTCATGGACCCGTGTCCTTTATGATACTTTAGTATTTACTATATTATAATATGATTACTATGCTTCTTGAAGTATGAGACTATGTGGATGACTTATGAGAAACTGATTGTTATGTCTAGGAATTATTTTTATTTGTGTGTTTGGTTGAATGAGGATTGATCTTTATAGTTTATGATATGTTTCATGTATTTGCATTAGTGCATGAGGCTCTTGCCATTTTAAGTTTTCAAACAAAAAAAAAATTCACACTATTTTATGCTATAAGTATTTTGAAAGAAATCCTAATGAATAAAATCAAAACGTAATTAACTAATAATTAGCTAATTATGGCTTAAGGACAAGAAGCTAATTATTAGGGTGTCACAACTCTTGCTCCCCAAAGTTAAGTTGGTTCTGGAAGCACAATCTTGGCTACCAACGGTGAGTGGGTTTAAGTTCATGACTAAACTTTTGGCCATTGTTAGTGCTCTCCTAGCAATTTGTAAGTTGTTTATGAAATTCTAGAATGATTTATGCTTAATATATGCTTTCACGAATTATGCCAATGTTAGAGAAAATATTTTTTTTACATTTATTATGAAAATTTTATTTAGAAAGCTTATACGACCTTACTTGTTGTCCGTATGCTTTCAACTATTTTTCTAAGTTTATGAAATATATGAAACGCCAATTTAGTATAAACAACATAAACATTTGGTTATCATGAAAGCTGGTTTTTAGCTAGTAATTGGTGAGAAATAGATCAAATAGTGAGTTAATGGTTACATGATCATTAACCTTTATATCAAGTGGTCTGCTAGAGGACTAGCTCAATCCTAGTCATAGTTATGGAACCCAATAAGGTGCACATTATGGGACGTAGTTAGGTGCCCTTTAGTTTCAATCTCAGCTCAATATAATTAATTTATTTAGTTCAACTCATGTTTCTCCATTAGTTCCTGTTTATAATCCAACTGAAATATGTTTTTCAATATAGTTATATATATTTAAACATTAAAACATTTTATGTTACTGTAAGTAGACTTTATATATTATTTGTTGTTGTTCCATGTGCATTATGAGTGGAGACCACTCATTGAGTTTTGATGAGCTCACCCATTTTTCCTCCCTTATAGAATATAGCTATAAGTTTGCACCATAGGATCCATCTTGGTAATGCTCCAGGTTCTTTTGGGTGAGCTTCGCTTCAGAGTAAAACTTGTAATAAGTTAGTTCATGTAAATTTTAGTAGTGCTTCAGTAATTGTGTAGCAGATCCGACATCCATAGGTTTATATTTATTTATTTTTGACTTACAATTATTTTATTAATTATATTTGACTATGGCCCATATTAGTATTATTTAGTTTTATATTTAGGATTTATGTTTTGAAGATACTTAGGATTATAATTTTCAATTGAAATTGGATTATTTGGAGTTGATTTATAATTATCATTTATGCAAAATTTAAGCTTTGGAATGTAAATATATCTTATTATGCATTTTAGCCAGTCATGTTACCATAGGCCTTCATGAAGATCTTGTCCTTCACATGCCGTCACATTCCCAAATTGGCTCATGACAATGTAGACCTCATTTGGGTCATCTTCGATTTTAGTTAATGTTTTGATCGAAAAATGAGTTGTAAATATTCAAGATTTGCTCCATAAACCATATGGAGGGTTAGCTCTTATTGTGAATTGTGTGCTTATAGTAAGTTTAGAATAGAAGAATATCAATGTTTTTGTTGGTGTTGTGAACTAGTTGAGAGACTCTAGGCTGTACTAGGTCTATGTATGCTAGTTAGTTTGTTGTATAGGTTTTCAATATAGAAAGTGAAAAAAAATAGCAGAAACTCTCCCATTTTGTAAGAATTTTAGCAAGCCTACAAGGATGCTAACTTCTCTAATGAACTGGTTGCAATGTGACCGAGTTAGATTGTGACATTTACTAATGATTTTTTACCAAAAAGGAAAGAAACATTATATTTCTATAGTTTTGTTAAAAATGGAGCAAAAAATCAAACATTTTTTTTAAAACAAGGGCCTAAACCATTAATAAATAGTAGTATCAATCTTTGCAAAATAGCACATTTGTAAGCTCCAAAAGTGATAAATGATAACATAATCCAATTAAAACATACTTAAATGATTATAGAGACAAAGATGAATATGCTAAACTACAATGACATTAATAGTTTTTGGGAATGTAATTGGTACTTATTGTAAGTAACTGATAAAAAAGTAATAACATAATATTAATCAATTAAATTCAACTGTAACTCTCTTTTAACCTCATAGACCACATATATAAATATACATATGAAGAAGCTTACTTTGTCCAAGATCCTTCAAGATAACAGTTAATAAATAATACTGAAGCATTTCCTTTCTTTTGCATCACTAAAAGATGGCAAGCCTCAACATTGAGTCACTCGTGATCTTGTTACTTATGTGTACAATCATTCAAGTTACTATGTGTCAAAGAATGCATTGGTATCGCCATCATTGGCAGAGAACCTAACATGATCATGAACCGTTGGAA
The DNA here is from genome assembly GCA_030441495.1 of Dalbergia oliveri. Lineage (NCBI taxonomy): Eukaryota > Viridiplantae > Streptophyta > Magnoliopsida > Fabales > Fabaceae > Dalbergia > Dalbergia oliveri. Next base: position 32,899,814 of record JAMLFY010000004.1, on the reverse strand, counting down.
CGTTGTACCACTATGCTCATAGACAAATGTAGAAATGAAACTTCAGATTATATTTCAAAAGAGGGGAAAACAAAAATGAGTAGAGATTGTCTTGATCACTTTGTTAAACCGTGCAAGGAGTTTTCAATCGATAAAAGGGGGAAAGGTTGGCAAACTTTGTTCAAAATTGGTAAAGAGATTGCTAAAGTGAGTGAAGCTGCCAATGATGAACAAAATACACAACAGTAAGAACAATAACCTCAATTGGTTAAGATTCTAAGAGAACTACTTCTTCAAAAGCGGAATCAAAAGCAAAACCCAAAAGAGAAGCATAAATTTGTTTTATAATGTACTTTTAATAATAAAAAAAAGTTATTCGATTATGACAAATATAGAAGTACTTTTCGTATAAAACTATAATGATAAGGATATGAAAAATTAAGGTCTTAAGAAATATGGTTAGATGGAAATGTATATTCTATACATAATAAATATTTTTCAAAATTAAAATTAATTTATAATCATTCTTTATAATTTAAAATCATTTAATTAAATATAATAATTAAAAACTATAGCTAACAAAAAAAAATTATTTTAATAAAAGGGTTTTATATGTAGGAATAAAGAGTATATTACGTTTATATAGTTTAATATGGGATGTTCAATTTCATTTCCATGCTCAATTCAAAAACCATACAAGTCGTAAAAGATAATATATATGTAATAATTCATGTTCATTTTTATTATTTTACACTCATTCATTTTTTTTTTCATATACATGTATCTATAGTATGACTTATTATTAACAAAGGATAAAGTTTCATTTATGTTCTTCATGTTTTATCAAGATTTTTATTTGGTGCCAAAGGTGTTTTTCATTCAATTTTGTCTCTAATGTTTGAAACACGTAAATGACACCCAAATTTTAAATGTAAACTTGAAATTTTATATTTCATCGTGATCTCACCGGTAATATGACATTTTATATTTTTTATGACCTTTTGATATTATAATTTGGCCTCTGCATCAATTTTTTCATCTATAATTTTAATGTTATCTATTGCAAGGGAAAGATTGAAATGTTTTGAAAGTGTTAGTACGTATAAAGAATGAAAGAAATCCAAAAATTAAGTCAAAATCTTGGTAAAATACAGAGATGTAAGTGAAGTTTTACCCTGAAAAAATAGGAAATAATATTTTTTTCCACAAAAAATCATATTCTTAAAATTATATAAAGTAAACAAAAAGAAAAAAATAGTCCATTTGTCATTAGTAAGACATAAGTACTATTTTTTTTTTTGATGATTAAAATCATTAAGTTTGAAATTATATGAATAATATAAAAATATGTCTATTATTTAAACATCAATTAATTAAACATATCAAAAGAGAATTGTTTTCAAATGATTGATAAATACAAAAGAAAAACTAAATGTTTATATTCTAATACATGTAATAGTTTCATACAAAGTCATGATATTTCTATAATGTTTTTCATAAATAGGGTGAAAAACATTCTTATAAAAAAAATAAGGGATAGACCATCAAAAAATATTGGTCACATTTGTAAACTCCAAATGTGATAAATGATAGTAACATATTCCAATTAAAACGTACTTATTTTGGGTTACCCAGAAGGTATATATCCAATTAAAACATGTTTAAAGATAATATGGATAAAGTACGATGAATACACAAAACTATAATAACGAGAGGCTATTAATTTTAATAATAACTCTCTTTTTACCTTGCAGTCCATATATATATAAAGAAGTTTAGTCTGTCCATGGCTCATCAAGATTATAAAAACTTGAAGCATTTTTCTTGCGCTTGATAAAAATCACAAAATAAGGGAAAGTATGGAAAGGAGATTTCTAATTACATATTTAAAGAAGGGAGATAGAAATCAATAAAAATTACGGCGATCATGTTGTTGAAGAATGTGAGAAACTCAATAGATGCACCTTTTTACAAGGATTGGCTTATCATGTTAGGAAGAAAGAAAAGACATATTCAAAAAGAAGTTAATTGGGGCACACTTGACTTCTCTTAAAATAATGATTGTTATCAAAAGATAAATTGAATTAGCTTCAAATAAATTATTCTAATAGGTACGTTAAAACCCCAAAAACACATTATATTCCTTATTATTTCTTTTCCTTCCATTCTCATAGAATTTTGTTTGAATATATTATATGCAAAGTTTATGATTCCAGAATGCAATATGAAAAATGAAATATATATAATTGTTTAATATGATAAGTTGACACTAGCCATTTTGAGCTCAATAGTAATCAAACGTTTTTTTTTTTTTTACTTTATCAATGAACCCTTTTGCCACATTGCTATTATAAATATGTCTTTCAAATTCTTTAATAATCAAAGATTTACTATGTACTAGCTAATCAAATACACATTAACACATCAAATAATAAATTAAATTAAAACTATTTAAAGTGTGATAAACAAATCATAGATATACGAACTTTAGGAGCTAGAATATTTTCTTTTGGGTCATGACAACATTATCATTTTTTACTATTAGGTTAGCCAATAGTTTTTTATTGGACAAATTATTAAAGATATGTTGTTCATTGAAGCCAATGAACACCCACAAAAGCTTAAGTTAATGATATGATTAAGGCGCATATAAGTGTCCTGATTTTAACACATTGTCATGCATTTCAGCACAAAGAAAGATTTTTTTTTTGTTGGTAATGTCAATACAAACAAGATTGATTTTTTCTGCTAATGGTTGGTAAATTAAAATAAAATTTATCTAAGTTTAGAAGACAAAGAAAAATATTATAATAACAATCCTTATTACATATCAACCAGCAAACTAAATTCACAATTATCCTGAATAACATTCTAGGATTTTAAAACTTCTGGGCCTATTCAATCATTATCACAACTGATATTGGTTCAATTTGAGAGTTTATATTCAGCCTATTTTAACTATTTGTTCATTTTTGAAGAAAATTATATATAGTGACATAAAATAGTTATTTGTTGATAAGCTTTTTTTGAAAAAATAATACAAATTTGAACAGGTAGTAGTAATAGCTCGTAGACTCACATGGATTTATTTAGTGTAATAAACAACCCCACTTTTAGCTATCAAGTTGGCTTAGCACTCGTTTACTTTGAAAATGACATCTTGTATAACGCCCGATTTTCCTGTTTAAGTACAAATGACCAAATATCCTGAGGTCATTTTTACCCAGAATTAAAGGGGCAGTTAACCCTAGTCCTAAAATGGGTCAACTCAATGTTTAAAGGGATTATATCTGTTACATTTGATATCCGAGGTGAAAATCTCATTTTTGAACTTTTGGCCCAAAATGACCAAAATACCCTGCGTTTTACGGGTAAAGGTGCCGTTTGAGTCCGAACTTTTCCAGGAAGTTTGGAATGATGTTTTTGGTGGTATTTGATGTTTAGTTGAGCCCAGAGGTCCGAGCGGTTTTAGTGCAAAATTACCATTTTCCCCTAGAACGTGTAAGTGAGCCTAATGACATAATTAAGCAAACCTAAGCAATATTAGGCTCTAATCAAAGATTAATTTATTTCGATAATTAATCTAGAGTCAAAATGATTTATTAAGGTTAATTAGAACCTAAGATTGCTTAGTTAAACTCAATTACATTCTTTAATTCAAGATTCCTAATCATGGAATCTTGAATAGTATTTCTCTCTCTAATTCCTTAAATTAAGGAATTGTGCCCATACCTCATTTGACTAAAAGAATGATTTTAAATTGTTAATCTAGCAAGATTACCCTCCTAATCAAGTCTTAACAACCTTAATTAGGCATTACCTCACCTAAACACTTTCTTACAAACTCCTAATCAAAACCTTAATCAAAGAAACACCTAAACACATCATTAAACCACAATTACATGAACAATTCTCTTCCTCCCTTGGGCTGCAAATCTGGCCTAAACCTTACCCCCCATAATTCATCACATGTTGATTTTTACTTCACTCAAAGACCATACCTCAAGCCATACTTGAACCATACCTCACCTTGCCTTACCCATGCCTAAGCCCATGCCAATCAAAGAGATATTTTCCCACTTTCCTCCTCCTTGGTCGGCCACTTTTCCTTTGTGCAGCCTCCATGTTGTAAAATTTCTATAAATACCAAGCCTTGAAGAACTTTGTTACACTTTAGATCATTTGCTAAGTTTAGTTTTCTTGCATTTTCTCTTTTTTCTCTCAAAGTTCTCTTCCTCTTGCTCATCTTCTTCCTCCCTCAAAGAATCCTTCCACCACCACAAACCACCACAAACAACCATAAACCACCACTCCCTCACCTCAAACCATCTCTTAAACACTCAAACTTTCCATTTCCAAGCTTACAACCTCAAGGAAAATTTATTAATCCTTTCCTCCTTCAAGAGAAGATTTTGTCTTCTCACTTCTTTAAGGATCAAGCTTTCTTTCATCCTTTTCAAAGACTTCCTTAGGTAGGGGTTTGTTTTCAAAGTTTTACTTGTTTTCTTTAAGAAAAGTTCTAGTTTTCTCTTGGTTTTCAAACCTTTCCTTTTCCTTTCTTCATTTCGGCCTTAGGGCCTTTTTTGAGAAAAACTTTAGCTTGATGATGAGGTTTCAAGATAATGGTCTTGTGATGTCATGTGAGAAACCTCTAAAGCTTGAAACAACTTGGTCTTGGACCATACATGCTTGTGTTTTTCTTTCCTTTTTCTTGCTTATGCTTTCAGTTTTCCTTTCTTTTCTTCCTCTAAGGTTTCTTTTTCTTCCTTTTCCTTGAATGGTTTCGGTTTCCTCTTCCTTTGTTTGAACAAAGTTTGCTAAAAATGTTAAGTAGATCACAAAAGTTTTGTTAAGAAAATTAATCATATGTTTTCAAAGAGCTCTAAGCTTACCCTTGCCAACCTTAAAGTTGGTCGGCCGTTCTAAGAGTTTTACTCTAGATTGAAGCCCATGAGCAATAAAATAAAGAATATGACTTAGTTCTTTGTATGTTTGTTTAGACAAAGTGTTGAGCTTTGTGTCCATTTTCTTGAGCTTGATGATGAAGTTCAAAACCAAAGGCTTCTTTGAAGTCTTGGTGCTAAGAACTCTAAAGCTCACTTTATGTTGTTATGATACATATTAGGTTAAGGTTATGATGTTCCTTTAAAGTCTTGTAAGAGCTCTAGTTAAGATAAAATGAGTTGCATTCATGTTTATGTTTATGCCTTGCATAGCATGTTTATTTTGATGTCATCACTAAACTCTCAAGAATAACTAAATGAACTTGCATTATCATGTTTAAATTCCAAGCTTGCATTTCATGTTTATATTTCAAGTCATCACTTAATCTTAAAGATAATAATGAGGTTGCATCTCATATTTATTTTATGCTCTCACTTTATTTTCTAATGAAGAGTAAAATAAGTGCATAGCATGTTTAAGTTTATGCCATCACTTAAATATCCTAGAGCTCAAAGACTTGCCCAAGTATCTTACATAAAGTTTTAGAAAATGGAGGCATTTCAAGGATGCCATTTCGGCCTTGTGATGATGATGATAGACTTGGATGAGTTCATCTAATCATAAGTGCCCATAGTCTAAGTCTTGGAATTTTTCTAAGCTTAGGAGTAATTAAAGGACCTTATGAACAAAATTTAATGTTTTAAATCTATTTCTTGAGCTAAATAATTTAGCTACTGACCTAGTACATTTTTATATGATTTCAATGAGATCAATTGGTTTCTAAAAGAGTTTTGAGTTCCTAAAATGATTCCAAGAGAAACTAGCAACTTATATGCTTTTAAATCATGAGATTATGTGATTATATGATGCATGTATTTTCGGTTCTGCTTTGTGCAATTGGCCACTGTATAAATTCTATTTTATGGTGTTAAAATGTGTAAAATTATGTTTGAGTGAAGTAAGGAATGATTTAGGGAAGTTAGGAAAGAATAAGTAACTAGAAAAGATTTAAAATGTGAATTCTAGAACACTTAGATGCACAAATTGTAAATTCTATTCCAGCATAATTGGACTTAAGAAGAATGGTTTATAATTAGTGGATATGTGTAGGAATCCCTCATAATTGGTTTAGGAGTTGATTATAAAGCCTTAGGTGGAGGCGGAACTTAGAAAGGGTCAAAGACGAAGATTCTAGGACCCGTAATTATAAGGGAAAATTCTGCCCAAAAGATGTAGAGCTATTTGGTTATGTTGTAAAGCATAAACATTAGAGAAAATTATAGGTAATGATCCCTTAGGTGTAACAAAGATCCATAATAAAAGTTAGAATCGAGAACATAAGTTTAAGGCCCATAAGGGCCAAAGCATAAGACACCATGAGATAGAAGGTGTGATGTGAGAATGAGATCGATTATACTCATAATGATGTGAATAAGTTAATATCATAAACATGAGGCCATATGTGTATTTGTGACATGTTGTTGTAATAATGTGGTATGTTATGCTTAAGATGCATGAGAATGCGAAATGTGAATGAGTTAGGAGGGTATGCTCCTGAAATTAGAGATTTATTTGATTGAGAAAGTTTCATGAGAATAATATGTATGATTGAGTTATGTGGCATGACTCAAATTTGAGGAAATTCGGAGTAATGATGTTATGCTCAAATTTCCGTCAAATTGAAGGACTTGAGAAAGTTTTTGAAAAGAAAGATTTTATATGTGACATGCCGAGACGCATTTCTCTTGCTAGAATGAGAGAAAGGAAACCCTTAGGGGGTATGCTCATGGAGCCATATCGAAGCGGACAATGTCACTGGTCTTAACCAAATGATGCGTTTCGCAGGAGACTTACTTCTCCTGCTATGGTGAGGAAAGGTAAAACGTAAGGGCATCGACATTAGCCTGCAAAGCGGACAAAGTCATTGGTCTTAACCAGTTGATGCGTTTCGGAGAAGGAAGAAAGTCTCATGATGGGTGATCCTTAGGTCCCCTGCGTACTCTGGAGTCGGGATTGTTATTTTTATGATTATGATTTGCTTATCAAGAAGATAATTAAGAACTAGTGACGACTAGTTAAGGTATGAGCTCATAGCCTAGTATCAGGGGTTAGTTACTATTGTTTTAAAAATCATGATGTCAAAAGTTTGAGAAATGAGAAAAGATGAGAAGTATCTTGCTTATGAAAGCGAAAGATTGATCATGAGAAGTTACATGCCACTTATATGTGATTTAATTGTTAATGATATTTTTTATTGTTGCCATGTATTGCCATGCATTCATGTCCTGCTATGCTACATACATGCATTAAGACTCATCATAAAAGACATGGACCTTGGATAATTACCTTTATGAAAACCTCATAATGAACCTTTGCATGTTTAACATTTTCATAATAAACCCAAGGTTCTTGGGATGTAAACGATGAGACTAGGATAGGAGGTTTCCCTACCGAGATTCTTTAGTAAAATTCTCACCCCCTTTGTAACACCCTAATATTTAACCTAACACGCCTAGGACGTATTGAGATTAATTATTAGTTATTACTCCTTTTTCCATTCTTTAAATTCATCTTATCAAAATACTTAGAGGAAAGTATGGGTAAATTTTCATTTATTTATTTATTTATTTATTTTGTTTTGTTTTTACTTGGAAAACAAAGTATGAGCCACGCGAACCTACGTCGTATCTTGCACACACATAATAAAAGCATAATAAGATCATACATCAAACACATCACAACAATATAAATATCACAAAATCCATAATTATATATAAAGATCAAATCGTTCCTCTTTGCGCAATAAGACATACAAATACCAACGTAAATAACACCCGAAGGAAAAACAAACTAATTAACTTTCTCCATTCACTAAGTACGCCTAGAATGAGTCGACTCGTCCCGTGTAGCTAGACGTCCGGTTGGGTGAACATGGGCACCTCGACGGGGCGAGTGGCACCTCTACGATGGGCTGAGTGACAGTCTCCTCTTCAGCATCGTTACCATGTCTACCAAGAACGTTGGAAGAGTGATGAGAAGGTGAATCCTCGAAGGGTCCGACCACGATCCAAGTAGAGTAAGGTGGTGATCGGGGTATGTACTCTGGGAAATTCCGACAGCGGATCACGAACGGGGAGGGGGATCCTGGGGTACTCTTGGTGCGCTCGTTCGAAGACGAACTCATCTGCGAAAGGAGTAGTGGGAGAGAAGTGTACGCTATTAACAGGTGCGCAAATGGACGGGACATAAAAATATAAACACGAACGCACAACGACCCATGAATAATATGAGGTTCCGGGTAAAGTGCATTTTGTAACACCCTCTTGTACCTACCCACCAAAACTGACATCTGCTCTAGCATATAGGTGGCAAAAGCCACCTTTTGAGCCTCTGCAGGGTAGGACTGAGAAGATCTTCTCCATTGCCTTGATCCACTCTTCTGCTTTGCCAGGATCGAAAGCTCCTCGGAAAGGCGGGGGATTTGCCTTTCTAAATTCTGCAAATTTCCTGTATTCCCCATCCACTTCATTCCCATGGGTTACCAATCGGTGCTGCTCCTCATTGCGATTCAACCTTTCCATCATGCGATTGGCAATTGTTGCTTGCTCCCTCATTGCGGCCATCTACGAAAAGTGTTCATCATCTCAGTGTTATTTCCTTACCCTCCAGTCTCCGATTCGTCATTGATTCCTACACCAAATAAAATATTGAGTTGATCAGGCTCAATACCAATCCAAGTATGGCGGTAACCCACAACATTCCCAACCAGCGGTCATACATACACATATATATTGTAATGCATGACAACTACTACGGAAACATAGTCGGCCCAATCCTAAGGCTGATAGGATGAGCCGACTATACCATAATGTAACACCCTTATTTACCATATTCCTCGAGTATGGATATAGTAATTAGCAGAGTGTTACTAAAATACCATCTATCTAGTCGGATAATCCATGATAAGGAAGTCGTAATACATCTATTTCCATAGCCAAATTTACATACAGTAACATCATACCGCAGTTATACATCATAAAGATAAAGAAAGAAAAGAAAACTAGAAACGGCCACAAAAAGTCCAGAACTGTGTGTCTAAGGCTAATCCCCCCTGATACCTAACCCTAGGTACTTTGACAAAATAGCATAGACGTATATACATATACAACGAGCAAAAGGAAACCAAAAGTACATTAACCTGAGGTAGGTAATTCCCTAATGCTACACCACTACCCTATATATGTCGACTACTACTAATGACCTCGCCTCCTCCTCCAAAACCATTGGCCATAGGTGCAATGGCCTCACCTACGGAGCATCTGGGCACTCCGAAGGGGTCCGAATTAGAAGAGGAGGATGAAGGTGCGGGTGCATCTCGGCGGTACAGATGTGGGGTGGGAACCTGGAAACGCTGACGGGCCATATGGAGAGGCACACCCTCGAAAAGGGAAAATAGGTTCGAACGGCAGCAAATTCAGAGGTACTAAACGACCGATCAAAGAACATATAAATACAAATGTCGAGTACCCAACCGCATACATAGCATCCAAGCTGGGTCATACTGCCACACCCATTGTGGCGAGTCAAGGAAAAGATCAGGACGCATTCTCCGAATCTGAACAATGCAATACATACAACTGTAGTGGAGTAATGTAAAATTCTCAGTAAGCTTCTTCCCATGTGCCATACATAGTACAGAAATGAAGTCATATATATATATTATGTTCACATATATAAATCCTAGCCATCCATCATAGCCTAGTCACCAAGTCATCATGATTTCTTAACAAATATCTTGCTTTGCCATTAATACAAGCTTAGTCACCAATTTTCCTTGAAAAATCCAAGCATAAACTCGGCCAAACAGCAAGGAAACCAGAAGGAGGAAAGAGCTTCCATAGCCAAGAGCTTCACCTTGACTTCATCTTGCAAAAACCATAGCTTAGAATCAACAAAACCCAAAACTTCCTTCACTAAAGTTGATCTACACTCCCACCTCTACAATTCTATCCGATTGGAATTCCAAAAACCTCATCCTTTTCATCTCATCCATCACTGATTATAGGAGGATTTGGGTGGTTTGAAGAGTTTGAAGTGAAGAGCAATCCTCTTGAAGCAATCAAGAGCAAAGGCACACTAGTCTCCACAAGTAGGGTTTCTTGCTGCCGTTTTTGTGAAATTTTTCTAACCTGTTTGGACATGCCCTAAGTCCGAAATTCCTGATTGTTTTGGTTGATATCATGTTGGTATTGATGTGTAAATTTTGGTGGTGGGTTTGGGTTGTGTTAAAAAGGGGTTTTTATCAAAGAAAGTTTGAACTGGGCAGGTGGATTTTGAAATTGCTTAGGCAGTTGGGATCTTCAATTTTCTGGATATGTTGTAGGTCTTTCGTGAGCTGAAAAAAATGTATGTTCAACCTAACATCTTAGGCTAGTCCCATAAAAAATTTTTGGTGTTTATATTGAAGTTTGCTGCCTGAAAAAATTCAAGAACCGAAATGTAACTTGGTGCTGTTGGGTGTTGAAACTGAAGCAACAAAATTACCCATTTTATTATCCTAGAAATTGATTGATCCAGCCCTGAAATTTTTATGAGGAGTTAAGGACCCTTGAAATGTCACTGTGAATTTTCTTGGGTCTTGAATCAGTCAATTCCTAGGGCTAAAAATTCGAGAACTAGAATCTGGACTGGGAATTTGTGGTTCTGACCACCAAACTTGTACATTTTTTTGATACAATTTAGAGCTTGGTTTCCTCTGAAAATTTTACAGGTTACCTTGGACATCTTGAACTAACTTGTGGAATTTTTGTAGCATTGGAAATGGCCGGGTGATATGAAAATTAATTGTTGCACCTAGAATGGGAATGCCTGTCAAGTGCTGGAAAGTGATAATGAATGAAATTATGATAACTTGCTAGTTACCCCAAATCTATGGCATGTGACCTGCACACTTATTGCTTAAATTTCTGACTTATGAACCTTTAATGCGAGTGACTATATAATTGTAAAGTTAGCATGCTATTGAGACAAGGAAGAGAAGTATGTAATGTAAATTGTGAAAAGTTGAATAGCTTGTATGTATTTGGTATACTTGAGCATACAAAAGGAAACAAGGCTTAGAGGGGATAGAGAGGGAAGGCAAAGAAGGACTTCCCTAGGAAAGTTATGAGTCGGTAACATATCGGCTAGGCATAGAACTGTGAGTGATTGGAAATGGAAAAAAATGAAGTTCGGTGATCTTAATGAATGAGCTCATGTCCTGCAGTCTATTGTCCTTTATGAGATTGTTAATCATTGAGATGGCCCTATGTGAACTAAGCCTTCCCTATGTTTATAAACTGAGAGAAGATATGTGGCACTGAAAATTATGGTTGTGCATGAATTATCATTGCATGGTTAGTTTAAATTTCCATGATCTACGGATTGAATACAGATGCCTATGATTTATATATGTGAACATAATATATATATATGACTTCATTTTTGTACTATGTATGGCACATGGGGGAAGGTTACCTCCTAGAATTTTACATTATTCTCACCCTCAAGTTGTATGTATTGCATTGTTAATTCGCAGATGCGTCCTGATCCTTGACTCGCCACAATGGGATCTGGCAGGATGGTTCGCCCTGGATGCTATGTATGCGGTTGGGTACTCGACATTCGTATTTATATGTTCTTTGATCGTCGTTTAGTCCTCTATTTGCTGCCAGTTTTGACCCTCTTTCCCTTACGAGGGTGTGCCTCTCCATATGGCCCATCCGACGTGTTCGAGGTTCCCCCAGCATCTGTACCCGGCGGATGCACCCGCACCTTCATCCTCCTCTTCTGATTTTGACCCCTGGGAGGCCCAGATGCTCCCTGGAGGTGAGGCCATTGCACCTATGGCCAATGGTTTTCTGTAGGAGGAGGCGAGGTCATTAGTAGTAGTCGACATATATAGGGTAGTGGTGTAGCGTTAGGGAATTACCTACCTGCAGGTTAATGTACTTTTGGTTTCCTTTTGCTCTGTTGTATATGTATATACGTCTATGCTATTTTGTCGAGTACCTCAGCAGGTTAGGTATGAGGTAGGGGGATTAGCCTTAGACACACGGAGTTCTGTACTTTTGTGGTCGTTCTCTAGTTTTCTTTTCTTTCTTTATCTTTATGATGTACAACTGCGGTATGATGTTCCTGGATGTAAATTTGGCTATGGAAATAGATGTATTACGACTTTCCTTATCATGGATTATCCCGACTAGTATAGATGGTACTCCGGTAACACTCTGCTAATTACTATATCCATATCGAGGAATATGGTAAATAGGAGGGTGTTACACATTTCCCAAGTGGTGCATCAACGTGGATTACGAACGTTGCCATTGCCCTCTGAAGACGACATGGAAAAGAAAAGTAGAGGGAGTGAGAAACTTATAGAAGAATCTCAGTAGGCTTTTACCTCTTAATGCATTATGTCATCATTATCGTCCTCAGAACCTAGGATTTGTTATGAAAACGTGAGCATGCATAAAGTTCATTCATTAATTTTCCAAATACCTTTAGCCGAGGTCTGTGTCTTTTAACATGGATCTTACTGTTATGAATGCAACATACTATATCATGAACGCATGTCCATACCATATGCAAGATATAATAGAATGTATATTGAATGAATATAACACAACAAATGCGACATCAATCATTCTTTTAGGTGACTTAAACTTCTTATTCTCTTTTCCTTAGGGGCCACCCTAAATATTCTCTCATCTTGAGAGTTCTAGATTATGAGCTCATACCTGACTAGTCGTCACTAGTCTATACTTATCCTCTTGACAAGTTAAATTCCGACTTCAAGAGTACGGGTTAGGGGGCATAGGAACACCTTTCATAACCATTAATTCCTGGAGTCTAAAGGGTCCTTTTCTTGGATCACCTCTCATAACCTTTAATTCTGGGAGTCTAGAGGATCACTTCCATATGTTTTATGTCACCTTGATATAGGCATGATAAATAAGAGATGCACTGTAAGCATAAAATTATAAACACATATCATATTCACAAGTCTTCATGAATCATGCATCTTGATCAATTAATTGTAACCTCATCATGCTGCAATATCCTCATATAAACTTCACAAAACATGTATCACACCTTGCACATATCCAATAAGCATGTTATTTTGCATAGAAACATACTTTCTGCACACTTTCGGTTTTAGTAATCAATTCCAGGATCTACTAATCGATTACATAGTTCATATTTTCAAAATCGGCATGAATAGGCTACCGATAATTGATTACAGAAATGGTAATCAATTCCAGGACTCCAAGTTTCGAAAACTAAGGTCTTGACACCCTTTGAATTGCTTTTTCATTTTATCCCCGTTATACTTTTCTCTTAAAATTTTACTCTTGTTGGCTCAATTTAAAACAGTCACCTCATCAAAATACTTACGTCCCAAATAATCAATTCTATTTGTTCATCATAGAAATAAAATTCCAAGATATTGAAAGCACATGAAGCCTTAACATAAAATAATTCTAATGTAGGCCTTTATCATTATAAGGCCGAGATTACATGTTAGAAATATGTCCATGGTTTAAAATTTCCATTTAAGATAAAAGGAGCAAGTCTTTGAGCTTAGAGAGGTTTAGGTGATAACTAAAATCATAAACATGTCATGCAATCTTATTCTTAATCTTGATCATTATAAGGTGATAACTTGGAAATATAGATATGATATGCAAGACTTGAAATATAAACATGATGTGATGACTTGAAATATAAATATGGATGTTCATTTACTTATCTTGAAAGATTAAAATGATGACTTGAAGTATAAATATGAATGCAAAGCTTGAAAATTAAACATGATATGCAAGTTCATTTTCTTATCTTTGAGAATTAAAGTGATGACTTGAAATATAAACATGATGCAAAGCTTGAAAATTAAATATGATATGCAAGTTCATTTCTTTATCTTTAGGAATTAAAGTGATGACTTGAAATATAAATATGATGCGAAGCTTCAAATTAAACATGATATGCAAGTTCATTTCCTTATCTTTAGGAATTACATGATGACTTGAAATATAAATATGATGCAAAACTTGAAATTAAATATGCAGAACTCGAAAATTAAATATGCAAAGCTCAAAATTAAATATGCACAGCTCAAGATTAAATATGCAAAGCTCAAAAATTAAATATGATATTCAAGTGCTTGAAACATAAACATGATATTGCAAGTTCCTTATTATATCTTGTTAAGCTCAAAACTCAAGACTTCTTAAAGAATGAATTCTTTAACTCCAATTAATCTTATCAAAGAAGAAGTGAGCTTTAGAGTTCTTCATACCATGGTTCCAAGAACCTTTTTTCACGAACTCATCATCAAGCTCAAAAGAATCAGTTTAAAGGAAACTAACAATTTTTCCATCAATCTTTTGACAACAAGAATTAAACCTTGAGCTTTAGAGGTTCATTATATGATGGATACACAACCATCACCATGATTCCTCATCATCAAGCCATGGTCATCATCAAGCTAAGAAAATCGAAAATTAAAGGAAAGAACAAGAGAAAGAACATAAAATAAACTCCTACCAAGTTGTTTCTTTAATCTATGGTGGAAATATGTTTGTTTGAGGTTGAGAACTTGGATCAAGGATGAGGATGAAGCTTCTTGGATATGGAGGAGGAAGAAGAAGAAGGCTTAGTGTTCTTGAGAATTTTGTAGAGTTTTTGAGCAAAACTTGAGCAAAATCACTAAAAGGAAGTAAATGGTAATGAAATGGTGTTTGCAAGTGGATTATTTATAGAAAAAATCAATGATGGTGGCTGATTGAAGCTTGGAATTTCATGGCCAACTTGGTCCTATGGAGGGATATTTGTGGCTTCATGACAAAACAAGATATTTATGATATCATATGATAATATATTTAATTAGGTAGTAGTTTGCAAATTGATAACTTAGAGTATTTGATAAAAATCAAGTGTTTAACATTTACCATGGCAAGGTAAAAGAGTAATCTCATTTTAGTAATAGAGTTAATCTCAATTGGGTTAAAAATTAATTAGTAACAAAAGTCCTAATCTTAAGACAAGTAAGAAAGTGAGCTAGATTTTCCTTAATCTTTACATTTTCAATTTTGTAATTTAGAAAGAAAATTAAATTTTTCCTAAACAATTTGTAAACTCTAATTACCTTAGGTAATTATTTTTTTTTACCTCCAGTAATTATTTTTAACCCAAGGTTAAAAAATTAATTAAAAAGAATTTGAACCCAATATCGTCTTAATTACTTAAGTACCCTTATTAAGCATTAACTAGGGGCAAAATGGTAATTTCACATAAAACTCTCCGGAATTACCTGAACTTTTTAGTATAACCTTTTTAGGCTTCCTGGGTGATAAGGGGTTCAAACATTGCTCAAACTAGGTTAAATTACCGGGGCAAATTGGTAATTTTGCACAAAAAAATCGGGCATTACACCTTTCTTTGTTTCTCTTTCCGTTACGTCTCCAGACGCGATGGCGTCGTTCGTGATCTTTATTGACACCCCAATATGGGAGGTGCACTACCACCCAAATCATCAGTCTTTGCCATTTCGAGGGTCGTTGTGCCGTACGTATTTTGCATACATGGGATGCCGTTTGCTTTTTCGGTCCAGCTTTCGCTTCACGACCTCTCCCTTTGGCGATGATTTGATTTTTGAGAGGACGCGACCAGGATGATGAGCAGAAGGTCGACCATCATCTTCGGTGGTGCGTGACTATCCATACGTGCCCTCATACATTGTTGCGGGAGGAGCCTCTAAGATTCCTGACAGAGCCCTATTCGGAGGATTCCGCCCTTCGGTGCCTTGGCCGTAGGGGTAGGGAGGACACAGTCTCGCCGAGGCTTATGAGGCGTATACGTAAGCCCAGAGAGGTGCCCTCGAGGAGGCCACGTCGCTCCGCCGATCTCATGCCCACGCCCCCTCTTCATTGGGCCACATCCGAGGAGCTCGGTAGTTTGTGGGCTACATCTCCCGTCCGAGGATTAGCGTCATCTTGAGGCTTTTAGAGGGAAGGGTTACGTTTAGTTGGTAGTATCTTTTAGGGTTTTCCATGTATTCGCTATTTATGTTTCCTGTATTTTATGTTTCTCCTAACCTCTACCCACTTATATGGGTATGACTTTATGCTTTTTATGTTTCAAGTTGATGTACTAAACTATGATATCCAATGTTATGATTGTCTCTATGGTTAAAGTGTTCTTGCTTGCTTTATATTGTATGATTTATTTCCTTTGTTGCTTTACGTTTTGTTTATGTGGTATGCTATGGCTCGCATCTTTTACGTAATCCATTTCAAAAAAAATTTACCTGATTTTCGCTAAGTAATTTTACAAATGAGTTTCAAAGGGAAGTAATAACTAATAATTAATCTTAACACGTCCTAGGCGTGTTGGGTTAAATATTAGGGTGTTACATCTCGGATTGTATTTTTGAACCGATAGGAACTCAAGGATTTCAATGATTTTATATATTGATTTGTTTTTCTAATAACTTGGATATTTGATGATTACATATATACATAATGATGTGTTTTGGTATTCAAAATCCTAGTAGTGAGGAAATGCATTTATATGAGGATTGAATAAAAATTTTAGAATATTAATGCAAGCTCTTCAACTTATGATGATTTATTAAACTAATATTTGATGACGAATATTATATCTTTGTTTGAAATTTGCTTTGACGGTAAACAATTCTTAACCCATTTTGTTTCAATAATCATATTTTGTATTGGAAATTTGTGGAACTCCATGGGGAAAAGACCTCATTCCCAATCCTCGCCCCATTTAATAAATGAAGACTATGCCATTGTCCCTAGGGACTAGAGACTTGTCACAGTCCTCATCCCCATTACGGGTAATCCCTACATGTATCCAATTTAGAGGATGTTTTTGCCATCCCTAATTTTGTATATACCCTAGTTTACTACTAGGGCTTGTAATCGTTTCGTATAGACTATTTGCCCTTTACTGATTCAACTAGACTCAACGATCCTTTTTTCATATTTCAAATTTAAGTATAGATCTTTGGATAGTCTATCCCAACTTTGAAGAGTTTAGAAGTTACTCAAATTCAATACATTCATCTATGTGTGTAATGTTCCAGGTCTAAGTACCCTTAGGAAGACCTCCCCAAAGCCCCTGGACAAACTCTATAGAATTTTATAGAATCTGCCAAAAATGCACGAATGCACAATTTCCTGTGAACGTGCATTTTTGTTTCGTGTGGACATTCACTTTTATTGTATGAATGTGCATTTTGGTTTTTTGCAAATACATATTTTTAATGCATGGTTGCACACTTTTGGTGCCCTGTTTTCCTTTTAGTTCCAGAGATCCTTTAATTTTTGGGCTATACATGTAACCACATTTTATTGCGCAAGCACACATTATTTGAACACAGAAGTGTGTCTTTTTTCGCATGGATGCACATTTTCGTGCTCCAGAATTCCCCAAAATGATGTGCTTTCATTTAAACACATCCAATACTATATAAATCAATCCCTAAGCTCGAAAACACACCCTAGCCGCCTTCACATTCTCTTCCTTGCTCTCATGTTTATCTTCCATTCGTCCTTGTCTGATGTTCTAGTAAAAGATTTTCATGGTTTTTGTTAGTTTTCTTCCTCCCCTTCAAGTTTAGGGGTTAAGGTACTATCATACATGGTTTTCTCATAACATTCTTTATCCTTGTCATTCTCAATTCAATTCTTAGTAAATTTTTCTACCATTTATGATTTCTGCATACTCTTTGGTAGTTACCGATGTAACCCCCTAATGTATAATGAAGTACGCTCGAGTTGTATTTAGTTTTAATGTTAAAGGATCACTACTTGGACCTTAGCTTAACCTTGAACTTTTCGGAAATACTTAGCAGAAATACGGGCCATTTTTTTATTTCTTTAAAGAGACATTACTTTCAAAAATAGAAGCCTTCGTGTGTAAATAGTATTCTACACTAAACCATATAAATGTAAGTGAACATACAACATAATATTATAATCTCAGGACCAAGACAATCTCAAACCCATCACATGAAATACCTCGATATATATATATTATATAATCTAGCATAAGACCCTCAATAGCTTACAGATATAGAATATATATATATATATATATATATATATATATATATATATATATAATTGTGCCACAATCATAACCACCTAAGCTGTCTATTAAAGCTGAGGTTCATAGCAGTAAAAAGCATAATAGATAAGCATGTCCAACGGCCACATGAGTCCGCATATAGTAATCCAAGTCAAAATGATAATCATATGCCAAGAGATATAAGCGGGTAACTATCTAATAATCCTAGCAATGTCTCTAGCGTATCTATCTTTATTTGTCCACAAACTCAAACCTTACTGCCAACATGTCCTACTCGTCTAGAGACATACATGGAAATTTTAAAAGGGTGAGAATCCTAATGAATCTCGTAATAGTAAAACTTATATGGTGTCATCATGGTATATCTCCAGCCCACTTGGTTTATTATAGAAAAGGTGTTCATGCCATAATGCAATCCAAATTTTAAGCTTTCACAAACGTTATTATCAAGTGGACATTTCATTTTAATATGGTATTGATTGTGAATCCATCAAGTTAGGTAAGGATATGCATAATAATGGTTATGCACTAAAATATACTTTTCATGAGGGCATGCATGCATGGAAAGAATAAACATAACATTAGGCCATATGCATGCATGAAAAAATGAAACATAATCTCGTAAGCACATGCATGCATGAAAAGAAACGAACATAATCCTGTACACATACATGCATGCATGAAAGAAGCGAACATAAACGGTGAGTAGGAATAAGATCATAACTTTCTTGAAACATAGATCATTATCACTTAAGCTTTAACCTCTAAGGAACCATAAGCTATGAGATAATACCAAATATATATATAATGCGATCACCTCCCTAAAATCTCGATCAATACCAAACCTTAACTAGTCATAAATAATTTTTATCATTATGATGTACAAATACAATCACTCATCACTGAACCTCGATCTACATGAACCTAGTGTAAAGGGGTGTGAGTTCTCTTTTAGACATAAACATTCATACTTTTGTTCTCCATGGTTCATGCCATGGTATAACACTTAATACATCCAGTAGTCCTTACTTGCTCCATTTTCCTTACTTCGCAAATGGGCCTGAAATGCACTTTGGGGTACACCATAGCATGTCCCAAGCTCATGATTTCCTTTATCCATGTCTTAATGCATACTTGACTCAACACATCCCATTAATGAGACTCAAATCAAGAATCAATCATGAACAATGCTCAAGATAAATGCACATGCAACTAGTCCAGCCAATAGTGTCCAATATGACAATTAATATTACATATATTACCAATGCATCTAGTCAAGTATGTCACAATAGTTATTCATAATCTGATCAAGTATACATTCAATTGCAATAAATAAGCATCTTGCATCCAATCGATATTTAAGAGTCATTAGTGCATTTAAAATTCACGGTTATAAATCTCATCTGCTAAACCGATTTGAGTTTGATGATAAGAGTATTTTGAAAGACATGTTTTCCTCTTCCAAGATATAGGATCACCATGGCCCACCTTCTTTTATGTTACAAATTCCAAAAATTTACTTTTTAAAGACTTTACAACTTTTAGTTTTTTTAAAGGTAGCCCCAAATTTTATAAAGTTTATAAAAATAGACCATAACTTAATTTTTCATCCAAAAACATATTTTCCATCCTAATTCTACTGAAATTACTGCCTTGCACTTGAAATTTCAGAATTTGCACCAAAACCCCAAACTTTTGAGAAATTGCATTTTGACCCTAAACTTTCCTAAAATTCCAAAACAACCCCAAACTCATTTTGCCCAAACACATACTTTACTATTCAGAACCCATTTTTACAGCTTTGCACCCAAAACTTAGGCTTTTGCATAAAACCCCTCAACTTTGTAACATTACAGTTTACCCTCTAAACTTTGCTAAAATTGTAAAACAACCCCAAAACTTTTTTTTCTTCCAAATGCATACATTACTGTTCAGAGTCTATTTTGATATATTATACACTAAAAAAAATTTAGTTTTACATAAAAGCCCCTTAACTTTGTAAAATTACATTTTTAGCCTAAAATCTCTACATAATCACAAAAATACCCAAATCACATGTACCCCTCCATTTTTCATGTAGATTCCAAATATATGGTTAGTTTTAAAAACAAAATTTTCCTTCTATATGGACAAGCCCAAGCTGAACACTAACACCCTAAAATCCAAGCTTTTGCAAAACTTTGAAACATGCATGAATGTGCTCCTTTTTATGTGTAGATTCTAAATATGAACATAGTTTTTGAAACAAACATTACCAACATAATAAACCCTCTAAATCAGTGACCTAACTCAAAAATATTAAAGCTTACTCAAAATTTTCATAAAATACATGAAAGTGACACTTTTAAAGAGTAGAGTAAAGCTATAGTGCTAGATTTTGAAACAAAAATATTTACCCATACAACATGGTGAAGGCCACAACTTGAAGAAGAGAAAATGATGAGCTCTTCAAGTATTTTTAAAAGAAAGGAAGAGTTTAAGAAAAAGACCAACTTTCAAGCTTAAACATTCATCAAAACTCAAACCTTTTTAGTGAAAATCCAAACATAAAATTAGAAAACAAGTTTAAACACAAACCCCTACACAAAAAAGGGTCTTTGTTGGAGATCAAGGCAGCCACAAGCTCCTTGAAGCTCAAGCTCTAAAGAAAGGAAGCAAAAATCTCTTCTGTTCTTACAACAACAATTCAGCCACAATAGAAACAGGTAGGTGGAGGCTTTTTCTTGAAAAATTAATGGTGGATTTGGGTTTTTTGGGTGGAAGAGGTATGGAAAAGTGTCTTTGTTTGTTGGATTTGGTGGAGAAATGAAAAGGTTATGAAGTTGGGCATGACGGAGGAAATGGTGGAGATGAGAGGAAATGAGAGTGGAGTGTTCTTTGCAAGAAATAAAATGAAACCTGATGATAATGGGTAGAGAGGGTGGTGACCAAGAGGGGGAAAAAGGAAGGGTGGAGTGGTTGGATTAGGTTTAGGGGTATTTTAAGGTTTAGACAAAAAAGGTGGGGTAGTTTAGGTAGAAATTGTACTCAAGGGTAGTTTAGTAAAAGCATGGTCAAAATTGGATTAACTTGGTCTAATCAAGATTAATTTAAATTAATCATCATTAAGGTGTCATTAGTCATAATAAAGTAGCTTTTGTCTTTAAGAGTGTCATAATGTGTAGCCACTACAAGACAAATGTAGTGGTTGGTGACATCATCATGTCTCCTCTTTACCTTTAAGAGTGAGATTAAGTTTCTCTAGTCATTCTTGGACCTCAATTAACTCAAAATAATTATTTTGACTCAAGATTAATAAATAAAATAATAAATTGTCTTTAATTAGAGCCTAATATAGCATATATTCTCTTAATCCTATTAATAAGGCTTATTTAACATTGACTAGGGTAAAATGATAATTTTATACAAAATTCTCCAAGACTCACCCAAACATCAAATATTCCCTCAAATTAATATATCCAACTCCGGATAATGACTATCCGTCATCACTTAATCCTACATCAAATTACCTTAAGGATATTTTGGTAATTTTGCCCACTGAAAAACAGGAATTGCAAATTTCGCATTGATTGCCATCTAAAACACATATAGTCCCCTTCAAACATTAAACTAACCCATTGAGGATGGCTAAAGACCGTCCTTAATTCTCATACAAAAATGACCTTAGGGCATTACAACCATGTCATTCCTATAATACCTCGATTTCCATTTTATCTTGATTGTATGTTAGTTGTGGTTAATTAAGGATAAATAATTCTAATTAAGAATTTACTTTCTTAATTAAATAAATAACAAATAATTAATCATTCCTAATCAAATTTAACCTCTTAGCAGTTTAATTGCATAGTTATGTTAATTGTTATGTTTAATTATTAAGGTTAAGGCTTGGTGCATTTTGAAAATTTGGACTCCTTCAATCTAAATTCAAATTCCCTCCTAAAATTTCAAGTTTCAAGACACCTTATTAAAATATAATAGATTTGAATTTAAGCTAAATGAAAATATTATTTCTAGTGAATGTCTTATAAGTTGTTTTAATTTATTTGTGAGTGTATTTGTGAGTGTGTGTGTGTGTGTGTGTGTGTGTATGTATAAAATTTCTAAACTACCATTGTCCTATATTACACTAACACCCCCTCACTATATTACACTTACACTTGTCTTACCCATTTTCAAATGGTAAGACACATAAATAAAATAATATTTTTTGAATTAAAAGTATGTATGAAACTAATATTTAAATTTGAATCATATAATTATTTTCATACTTATGATGTGAAATTCTCAAATTGCCCTTATTAACACACTTATTTACACATCTACCCTCACTCACTCACCCACACTGTCACAACTAAGTGAAGAAAATAAAACTTAAAATCCCCTATTCCCTCACTTATTCATGTAGCCACACAAACACATTAGACATACACAACACACTTTGCACTAATACCCCATGAAATTTCCTTTCCCTTATAAACCAAATCCATGGCCATCAACCCCAAACATATTCATCTCATTTTCTTCTTACAAGACCTAACATATACCTATCCAGATTCTTTTTCTCCTTCTTTTATGTTCTCCATTCTTCCATAACCCATCATCATTAATCAAGGACCACAACCTCCAACTCTTACACTTTATCAGATGCAAAGCCCCAACATTTGGAGGTCTCCTTCCTCCCTATTTTGGAGCATAAAAGTCATGACCAAGGAGAAAGCATAAAGCTTTTTTTTTTTTTGCTCCAATCCATTAACACTTTAGAGAGTTCTTTCCACCTTGTGGCTTCTTAGGTAAGGGTTTCTTTCTCAAAAATCCTTTCTTTGCCCTCTATTTTTGCTCTAAGATGAAGTTGGAAGAAAAAAACTTTTTGTTATGGTGCTTTAGAACCCAAAAATGATGTGTTGGAGTGTATTTTTTTGTTTTTGTTTTTTTTGATAGGCGCATAGTATGAGTTGTTCTCATGTACCTTTATGCATTCAAGGATTTTATGATGCGGCATAGGTTTTGTTGTGATTTTTTTTTTTGCCTAAAAATAATGACTTAATGGCAAAACTTGGATGGATATTGTTTATGGAGGGTCTTGGAATTTTATTTTTGAGCTCTAAAAGTGTGTATAAAATTTTAGTTTTGAGATTTAAAGGTGGGGTTATGGTTTTTATTGTATCTCTTGCCAAATACATTGTCAAAATTGATAGATTTCAAGCAAAAATTGATTTCAACAATAGAATAGGAGTTATAAAAAATTGTCTTATTTATTAGACACAAATGGTGTGAATATGAAAGTTTTATGTTGAGTTTTTGTGAATACTATTGCAGAAAAAACTTCTTTTTCTAGCCCTCTAATTCTTAAAACATTTTTGGCCTTAGTCTGATAAATGGGGATTGTTTAGTGTGCAGAAAAGTTTAGGGATCTCTATGTGCAGAATTTATTTACTTAGGTGTAGAAAACTAATTCTGTGTGCTGTAATTTATTTGGAATGTGCAGAAATTTATTTTTGGGATGATATTTGACAAACTAAAGTGCTGGAAAGTTTGACATCAACTATGATTTTAATGCAAAGTGATTGTTTGGGTCTCTAAAGCGAGATTTAGAGTTGGGTTATGATTGTTGTTGATTTTGTTCTCTTCTCATATTATTTAGAAAAGTGATAAATTTTGAGACCCAAAGTAGCTCTATTCTTGATGCTTTTATTAATGAAAAAAATATTGGTTGTGTTAGAGCATATATACATGGCAATTTTGACTTCCATTAGAGGAAGAGTTGAGTTGAGTTGTGTTCTATTAATAGAGGGTGATAGAAAGGGATCTAAGGTTGGGTTACAAATTAAGCTTAAATGACAAATTAGGGCATTTACAAAAGAGAATTATGGGCTATTTTTCCAAAGATTTTGGTTTGCTAGGAAATATTGGTTGTGTTTTTTAGACTTTTAGTTAGGATAATTATTAGTATGTGAAAATGTGAATTTTAAAGTTAAAATGAAAACTTTGGGTTTGTTTTAATTAAGGAGCAAGTGTTGTTTGGCTCTTTTATCTAAACTCAATATATTGGTTGAATTATGTTGGAAATTGCTTTATTGTGAATCAATGGAAAGGTTTCATGAGTTTGGTTGATGTTTCATATATAAATGGTTTTCTTGTGCTCTCTTGAAGTATGGAAATAAGTCATTAGGACTCTTAGCTTAAGCTTAATATTCTTGATGTTGTTGTTGTTGGCTTTATGGCTAATGAACTTTGAACGTGAAATATGCTAGTTGAGACCGGTCCTTTTATCGGCAATTAGTTTAGGCATTGTTTGTGTTTTAGCATTAATTTATTCTTAATTAGATTGTTAAATTGTTTGAAATATGTTGTTGGATTAGCTGAATAGGGAGTGTTCCATGGTAGTTACATGGCACAACTCATTGTAATGCGAAGTGAGGATTGGAGCATTAGCATGTTGAGTGAAAATCCTAAGCTTTGTCATTGAAGTGCATAAAAGTTGTGCTTATGTCTCCTAATAATTTATGAGACTTTCCATTATGTTGCATGGTAAGATGTAAAAGAGTTAAGTTAAAAGTTTACCTGAAGTTTCCCCCTCTAACCTAATTTAAATTTAGTGATCTAGTTAGGTTGAACTTTTCCTAGGCGATAGGTGATGTGGAGTATTGGTGATAGTTGAATCACCAGGGCGATGATATGGTGGGTCAAGGTGACATGAGATAGGGTGGCATGTTTAAGAAAGAAAGTCTAAAGAAATAAAAGTGTTAGAGAATGTGTCATATCTTGTTTCCGTACATATTATGTATTCCTCATGCTAGATGTTTGACATGTTAGAAGTATTATGTTTTTCATTTACATATTGGCTAACCAAGGGATTTTCTTAAGATACAAAATATGTGTCACTTCGAAATTATAGTTTGCGAACTAATTAAATGAATTAAAGCATGCCAATTTGTTGCATAATCAAACCAAAATGACTGGAGACAATAATATGGCATTTGAACTATTTTTATATAACTCTAAGTTTCCTTTTGGATTCTCACCCTATTCCTTTTTGTTTTTCCATGTCATCTTTAGATGAACTTGCTGACATTGATGGCATTTTCTAGTGTATGTTTGAGAGCTTGGATGTTATCCTTGTTTCCTATCTTTATTATGTTCTCATACGTAGACTATTGCTTCTTAGACTTATGTTTCTATTATGTATTAAGAGATTTTTTTTTTTACTTGGGATTACTAAATTTGAGACTAGACTTTAATACTAGCTCTTTGTTAGGACTTGTTCATGTTATGCTTTCATATAGGATTCCTTTATGTTATGTCAGGCATTGGGCTATAACAGGTGTAAGTGTTCTTCATGGACCCATGTCCTTTAAGATACTTAGTATTTACTATATTATAATATGATTACTATGCTTCTTGAAGTATGAGACTATGTGGATGACTTATGAGAAAATTGATTGTACTAGCTAATCAAATACACATTAACACATCAAATAATAAATTAAATTAAAACTATTTAAAGCGTTATCAACAAATCATAGATATACGAACTTTAGAAGCTAGAATATTTTCTTTTAGGTCATGCCAACATTATCATTTTTTACCATTAGGTTAGCCTATAGTTTTTTCCTGGACAAATTATTAAGATATATTGTTCATCGAAGCCAATGAACACCCACAAAAGCTTAAGTTAATGATATGATTAAGGTGCATACAAGTGTATTGATTTTAACACATTGTCATGCATTTTGTCACAAACAAAGATTTTTTTTGTGTTGGTAATGTTAGTATAAACAAGATTGATTTTCTGCTAAAGGTTGGTAAATTAAAATAAAATTTATCTAAGTTTAGAAGGCAAAGAAAAATATTATAATAACAATCCTTATTACATATAACCAGCCAACTAAATTCACAATTATCCTGAATAACAATCTAGATTTTAGAACTTCTGGCTATTCAATCATTATCACAACTGATATTGGTTCAGTTTGAGAGTTTATATTCAGCCTATTTTAAATATTTGTTCATTTTTTAAGAAAATTATAAATAGTGACATAAAATAGTTATTTGTTTGTAAGCTTTTTTTGAAAAAATAATACGAATTTGAATAGGTAGTAGTAATAGCTCGTAGACTCACATGGATTTATTTAGTGTAATAAACCACCCTACTTTTGGCTATCAAGTTGGCTTAGCACATGTTTACTTTGAAAATGACATCTCAATTGTATTTTGAATCGATAAGGAACTGAAGGATTTCAATGATTTCAATGATTTTATATATTGATTTGTTTTTCTAATAACTTGGATATTTGATGATTACATATATACATAATGATGTGTTTTGGTATTCTAAATTCTGATGGTGAGGAAATGCATTTATATGAGGATTGAATAAAGATTTTAGAATAGTAATGCAAGCTCTTCAGCTTATGATGATTTATTAAAATAATATTTGATGACGAATATTAGATCTTTGTTTGAAGTTTGCTTTGATGGTAAATAATTCTTAACCCATTTTGTTTCGAGAATCATATTTTGTGTTGGAAATTTGTGGAACTCCATGGGAAAAAGACCTCATTCCTAATCCCCACCCCATTTAATAAATAAAGACTATGCCATTGTCCATGTGGCCACTAGAGATTTGTCACAATCATCATCCCCATTATGGGTAATCCCTACATGTATCCAGGTTCAATGGGTGTTTTTGTCATCCCCAATTTTGTATATACCCTTGTTTACTACTAGGGCTTGTAATCGTTTCTTATAGACTATTTGCCTTTTATGGATTCAACTAGACTTACCGCTCCCTTATTTCATATTTCAAATTTAAGTACAATCTTTGGATAGTCTCCAACTTTGAAGAGTTTAGAAGTTACTCGAATTCAACACATTCGTCTATGTGTGTAATGTTCCATGTCTAAGTACCCTTAGGAAGGCCATTCTTGGCAGGAAGCCTCCCTAAAGCCCTAGGACAAACTCTATAGAATTTTGCAGAATATTCCAAAAATGCATGAATGCACATTTTTTCACAAACGTGCATTTTTGTTTCGTGTGGACGTGCACTTTTATTGTACAAATGTGCATTTTGGTTTTCCGTAAACACACATTTTTAATGCATGGACGCACACTTTTGGTGCCCAGTTTTCCCTTTGATTCCAGAGATCCCACACGTTTTTATTGTGCAAGCACACATTATTTGAACCCACAGAAGTGTGTCTTTTTTGTGATGCACGTTTTCATGCTCCAAAATTCCTCAAATTGATGCACTTTCATTTAAACACCTCTAATACTATATAAATCCATCCCTAAGCTCGAGAAACACACGCTAGCTGCCTTCCAACATTCTCTACCCTACTCTCATGTTTCTCTTCCATTCTTCCTCGCCTGCATGTTCTAGTATGAGATTTTCATGGTTTTTGTTAGTTTTCTTCCTCCATATCAAGTTTAGGGGTTAGGGCATTGTCAAACATGGTTTTCTCATAACATTCTTTATCCTTGTCATTCCCAATTCAATTCTTAGTAAATTTATCTCCCATTTATGATTTCTGTGTACTCTTTGGAAGTTACTAGTGTAACTCCCTAACATATAACGAAGTACACTCGAGTCATATTTGGTTTTAATGTTAAACGATCACTGCTTGGGACCTTAGCTTAACCTTGAACTTTTTGAAATACTTAGTGGAAAATATGGGCTTTTTTTTTTTTGGTTCCTTTAAAGAGACGTTACTTTCAAAAATAGAAGCCTTCGCGCATAAATAGTATTCGACACTAAACCACATAAATGTAAGTGAACATATAACATAATATTATCATCTAAGCACTAAGATAATCTCAAGCCCATCACATGAAATACCTCGATATATATATTATATAATCTAGCATAAGAGCCTCAATAGCTTACAAGATATCCGAATATTTATATAATTATGCCACAATGCACAACCACCTAAGCTGTCTATTAAAGCCGAGGTTCATAGTAGTAAAAAGCGTAATAGATAACCATGTCAAACGACCACATGGGTCTAGCATACAGTAATCTAAGTCAAAATTATAATCATATGCCAAGAGATATAAGCGGGTAACTATCTAATAATCCTAGCAATGTCTCCAGCGTATCTATCTCTATTTGTCCATGAACTCAAAGATAAGCTGCCAACATGTCCTGCTTGTCTAGAGACATACATGGAAATTTAAAAAGGGGTGAGAATCCTAATGAATCTTAGTAATAGTAAAACTTATATGGTGTCCTCATGGTACGTCTCTAGCCCACTTGGTTTATTATAGAAAAGTTGTTCATGCCATAATGCAATCCAAATTTAGAGCTTTACGTTGTTATCAAGTGGACATTTCATTTTAATATGGTCTTTTTCGTGAATGCATCAAGTTAGGTAATTATATGCACAATAATGGTTTTGCACTAAAATATACTTTTCATGAGGACATGCATGCATGGAAAGAATAAACAAAACATTCAGGCCACATGCATGCATGAAAAGAAACAAATATAATCCTGTACACATACATGCATACATGAAAGAAGCGAACATAAATGGTGAGCAGGAACAAGATCATAACTTTCTTGAAACATAGATCATTATTGTAACATCCCATGTTACTTTATGGATTGACGACTGTCCCCACAAACCAATACAATTCTTCAGCACACTTTGTCCTCACTCACACGCTTCTTGGGAAAACTTCCAGGAGGTCACCCATCCCAAAATTACCCAAGTCAAGCATGCTTAACTGTGGAGTTCTTTCTTGATGGGCTATCGAAAGAAAGATGCATCTTGTGGCATAGATAGTACCAATCAATTCATATAAGCCTTCCTTAACTGTATAGTCTCATACCTGAGAGACTCAGGATCCTCTTATTCGGGTGTGTAATTGGTTCATTCATGTACCCTTCTCTTAGGCAGAAGCCACTCCTTGTCCGTGCCTTCTCACAGGCGATCACTCCTACCTCTTCCCGGGCATTACATGCCTACTAACTTCTGCTTGGTTCGTCCCGGAACCACACGTACCTGGGAGAAGTGAGGCTCTAATACCATTTGTAACATCCCCTATTGCTTTATGGATTGACGATTGTCCCCATAAACCAACACGAGTCTTTCAGCACGTTTTGTCTTCACTCACACGCTTCCTGGAAAACTTTCCAGGAGGTCACCCATCCCAAAATTAACCCAATTCAAGCACACTTAATTGTGCAGTTCTTTCGTGAAGGGCTACCAAAAGAAAGATGCATCTTTATGGCATAGGTAGTACCAATCAATTCATATAAGCCCTAACTTATAGTCTCATGCCTATAGAGACTTAGGATCCCTCTCATTTGGGTGTGTAATTGGTTCATTCATGTACCCCTCTGCTTGGTGGCAGGAGCCACTCCTTGTCCATGCTTTCTCGTGGCGATCACTCTCACCTCCTCCCCGCGTACAGTATCCAGGTAATCCTATATGATACATCATGATCCTATGTGTTAAAATTCCCACTTAATAACCCACTAAACCTAACCCATTATCCCATCATATACTGGACCTAATAACTCAGGTTGTTATATGCCATGTAAGATTATTGGCTTTCATGTAAGATTGGATAATGTGGTTTTTTGTTAGTTAGTTCAATATTTAACAAAGACAGATTAATTATATAGACTAAAATCAAATAGTTCTAAAAAATTTTATTACACCAAAATTGAAAAAAAAAAGAAAAAAATTTAATAACTAAAATCAAAACTTGCTTAATTTTTTAAAAAAAAGGTATATTTAAGTAAAAAAAAAGTATTAGCAAATTATAACATTTTACTAAAATTAATAAGGAGAGCTATTGTCTTGGCCCTCAAAAGATTATATTGATGACAAAAAATCCCTTTAAAAAAACTATATTTGTCTGTGTTTTTCAAAGATCCATCTTATTTGATAAATTTACCCAAACATCAATCGGCCTCCTTTTTATCAGCAAAAGTGAGTGATTGCGTATCACATTTTACACCAAGTTAGTACTAGAACCACCTCTTTCATTAAGTTCCAAAAGATCATATCATCCACAAAATAATCTATTTTATGCCAAGTTGAAATCATAAAACCACCACTTTAAGCCCCAAAAATATCAAACTTTTGATAAAATTGCCCTAAAAGAAGCACTTTTGTTAATGAAAATAGAGGTTAGTTGACGTTTGGATGAATTTGCCAAAAAAGATGAATCTTTGGAAGGCCATGGGCAAATATAGTTTCGTTCATGGACTATTTTGTTAATGACATAATCTTTTGGGACTAAAGTGATGGTTTCCCAATTAATAAAATAAAGTCTAGTGCTAGAAATGGTTATGAGAAGATCCATGACCCTAACAACAAACATGGAAAATCATATTGTTTATTGTAAATTTTGACTCTTTATGTTTTCAACAAATAATCGACAATTTCATTTTGAGTAGGAGGTCAAATTGCTTAAACTATAATCTCATTGACAAACACAGAAGTGTTAGACGTCAAACCTTTGCTTTTCAAGATCTCAATTCAATGAGTGAAAAAATACTCCTCTTTGGGTTCTCAGTCAAATAATTAAAGTCAAAGTGTGTGAATGGAATGTGGAGGAAATGCATAGTGGAGTTTGAGTGAAGTGTGATGAAATGATGATAGATAAAGTATAAAGTGTTGGAGAAATGTTGAAGGTAGTGTACTTGAATTGACAAATGTAACAAAGTACAAACAATATAAAGGCAAATAAATGGAATCTATGCCTGATATAGTAAGGAAATGAGTTGAGAACAATTACTTAAAGGACTTTAAACTCTCTCTTGTTATCAGAGTAACTTGTTAAGAGTGGGTGTGTGAGTGAAAATTTCAACCCTTTACAATATTCAGAACTCCTATTTGTAAAACTCCTAAATCTCTAAAATTATGACATTTGTCCTAAGCTTCTTGGATTTCATCCATGTGTCTTGACCATTCTCTCTTCTTTCCCATATGTGCTTTGAAGAAGGCGATTACCAATTCGTCACATCCATACCATGTTTCTGAATAACTACTAGAAACTGCGATAATTGTTGCTTATCATCATGATCAACATCTGTCTCTTATTGTTCACTATGATGATTGTAACAACCTGAAAATTATTTAAAAATTAATTTGAGTTTTATTAGTCATAATTTCAAAAATCTAAGTTTTAGCAATGATGAGGATGGCCCAACAAATGCGTTATAAAAAAAAATTTTAGGGGTGAATAGTGATCTTGTGAGTCCCATGGGCTCATTCGAGACAATGGAAACCCCAGAATTCGGACTAGGAAATGCCTATGACTAGAAAGAGAGGGTTAAGGTTAGAAATAGTTAGAAATAAAGATTTTATACCTAGAATTAATTTTTGGGCAATATTTGGTTACCCGGATATGGTGTTTTACCTGTTCGGTAAAATTTCAATGTGCAATTTGTAATACCAAAAGATTGTTTAATCATTATAAATGGATAATGTATATCCATTCAAGTCAAGTGTAAGGCCAAAACAACTCCTAGTATGATGTCATGACTTAAAAATGATGTTGTACTTGGGAGGATGTTACAATGATCGCATAAGGTCTTCAAAATTTTGTAAGTTCTGAATGACGAGCTCCAATTACAACCTATCAAACTCTAGCCAAAAACTTTTGTTATTACTAACTTGCAGGTCTTTGAGATTCAACCTTTACACATCTCATCTCTTTCTAAGTCTGAATGACAAATTCTAATTTTGACTTCTCAAATTTTAACTTTGACCTGAATAACAATCTCGCATTTTGACTTGTTGAATATTAGTCTCAAGACTTTGCCAATATTGACTTGCATATGCAAAAGTTGGTACCAACACATATGCTCGATAATTGCATGCTAGAAAGAGATGCATTAATTGCAATGAATTAGTTAACCTTGTGGGGTGGCAACGCAATTTTTCACATCGAGCCCTCAACTTTAATTTTTAGGGAGAAAAAGGCCAAAAGAAAACATTATCCACTCCTTTCTTAGAGGTGGACCAATTGGTGAAGTACATGTGTAAGTGGGGGTCAATAGAAAGTTGTAAACCTATACGTAAATATTGTAAACCTATGTGGATAATAGAAAAATTCCTAAACCTCTTATAGAAGGTGAATAGAAAAAAAGTGTAAACCTTGTCTGAAAAGTTGTAAACCATCGAATAAAATGCTGTAAATGTATGCTTAGAAATTGTAAACCTATGTGGATAATAGAAACATTCGTAAACCTCTTAACTAAGGTGATAACATAAAAAAAAAAAAGTTGTAAACCCTGCATGGAAAGTTGTGAACCATTGAGTAAAATGTTATAAACATGTGCCTAAAAGTTGTAAACCACATATCTTCATCCTACAGATAACTTACTCATCTGCACATGAGCAAGCACCCCATATTTCTTATCCTTTTCGTTCCATTCTGACTAGTGGAATTCATGGAAATTAGTAGTCAATCAGTTATCAAAAGGTGATGCATGTGAAAACAATTTAAAAAATACTTAAAATTTAAAAGTATTTATCATTACTCTTGTAACACCCGAAAAATTATTTAAAAATTAATTTGAGCTTTATTAGTCATAACTTTAAAGATCTAACAGTTTTAGCAATGATCAGTAGGTCCAATGGATGTGTAAAAACAAATATGAATAGTGACTTGCGGGCCCAGGCCGTCATGACAACCGAAATCCTCAAATTAGGGGATACCAAAAACTGAGAAATTATAAGATTAAGGTTAGAAATGGTTAGGAATGAGAATTTTATACCTAAAATTTAATTTCGAGCAATGTTTGATTACACGGGTGCGATATTTTACTCGTTCGGTAAAATTTCAATATGCGATTTCTAATACAGAAAGATAGTTTAATCTTTACAAAAGGATAATGTCTATCTATTTATGTAATTATGGGTATTTTTATGAGCTATAAAAAATATATGTATGTTAAAGCTAACATCCTCAACTAGTTCTAAAAATTTTCTTAATCTTTTATTTTGACTCTTAATACTTTAAAAAAATAAGAACCAAAATGGTACCCATGCTGCCGGATTATTGGAACTAAAGCTATGAAATTGTCTAATTTTTTTAGTAGCAAATGATTGAATTTTCCATTCAAATTTTTACAGTGTGTTGAAAACATCTTAAAGTGTAACTGTGATTTTTATTTTGAATTGATTCAATCATTTGCTAGGGTTAAAAATTATGAATTTCGGGTTCTAAGCTAAGGTTAAGTGGTTCTGAGCACCAAATTTGTCTAATTTTGTTAGCATAGTTTGAGAACTCTTTTTGCTTTAAAATTTTTATAAGAGCTTGGGGACACATTGAGGTGTCATGGGAAATTTTTATAGCTTTTACACTGGTTATTTGGTATGAAAAATAAATTGTGCTACTTGAGTGAAAAATCTGCCAATGTGCTAGAATTATGATAATGCCTTGAATTAATGATATAATGACCTTGATTCAAGTTTGATGTGTATGAATGCATACTATGGACTTTAAAGCTTGTTTTATGAGGAATGAATGAATGATATATATAGGTTTGATGCATTATGAAATCAAAGATTTATGTTAAATATAGAAATGTGATGCATGTATATGTGAGCTTGAGGGTTGCATGTGTTGAGTGAAGAATGAAATCCCCTTTAGTATATTAAGGGCACGAAGAGATCTCCTATAGTATGTTAAGGGCACGAAATGATCCCCTTTGTTATGTCAAGGGAATGGAAAGATAGGAATGATATATATGAGATCCTTTCCAATATACCAAGGGCACGTATAGTTCAGAATGGAATACTATGATGTTGAGTAGTATGACATATGTATATTAAGTGATTGAATAATAAAGAGACCCACTTCGAAAAATTGGTATTTTTGAAGTTTAAAATGAACCTTTGATATATGTTGCATGCTCACATTTCTAAATAAACCGAAGTGGCTAGAACGATGACGATGACATTACAAATTGTGTATTTGAGGAAATGCCCTACTGAGAATTGTATAATTCTCACCCTTATGTGTTTGTGTTTAGTGTTTCTCCAGGTTAAGCCAAGGACTATGATATTGCTATGCAAAAGAACTCAGAATTGCAATAGTGTTGTAGTTAATGCTTTTATTATGTTATATTTAGTGGAATAGATACATATGTAACTATATTAGAGAAGAGATGTATTCAAGCTCATAGAAGAGCTTCCTTTTGTACTTAACTATGTATTCAATAAATATTGTGCTTCTTTGTTATATATATTTCAATAGAATTAAGCTTAGTTGTTACACGCGTTAATCAACCTTGCTATAGATAGTAAAGAAAGGTTCGTAAATTTATAAATAACAACTCCTAAGTGTAATATCATGATTTAAGGATAATATTGTATTTAGGAAGATGTTACATTATGGTATAGAGGTTCATCCTTGTAGGACCTTGAGGAATGGACTCGCTATGCTTCCTTAGTAGATGTCATGTATTATAATTTTATATATGTGTATGACTGCTGATTTAGAATGTTGTGGGTTGCTGCTACACTTAGCTTAGTATTGAGTCTGATCAACTCAATATTTCTTCTTTGGTGTGATAGGAATCAATGACTTCAAATTGGTGTCCTGGGAATAATCCTGGAGATAAGGCTAGTATAATGGACACCTTCTGAGATGGCGACGCTTTGAGGGAACAAGCTAGCAGCGCCAGAGGATGATGGAAAGGTTGGATCGACATGTTGAAGGAAATCCAATTAGGAATCCTTGAGGAGTAGAAGTGGACATGAAATACCAACGGTCAGAGTTCAAGAAAGAACCCTCCCCCCTCCTTGCCTTTTTGAAGAGCCTTTAATCCAAGTAAAGTAGAAGAATGGATTAAGGCCATGGAGAAAATTTTCTCAGTTCTTCCTTGCACTGAGATCCAAAAAGTGGCTTTTCCTATGCTAAATTCTGGTGGGTTAGCACCAAGGGATTATTCGAAGCTTCTCAAACTAAAGTCACCTGGGATATCTTCAAGGAAGCTTTCTACCACAAGTACTTCCCCGCTTTGGCAAAAATGCAAAGGAGTTGGAGTTCATGACACTCAAGCAAGGGTCTATGAGTATAGTAGAGTACACCACCAAGTTTGAGGAACTCTGCAAATTTTCCACTATCTACCAGCATAATCCTGATGAAGCTTGGAAATACATGAAGTATGAAGGAGGGTTACATGAGGATATTGAAGTATGCGACTCTTAGAGATAAGAGATTATGCATCCTTGGTAAACAAGTACCGCCATGCCAAGGACTCCAACAAGAAATTAGCAATAGTCCAATCTGCTAAGGAAACTTCTAATAAGATATTGGCTCCTGAAGACCAAGATCCCCAAAAGAAGCAGTTTCAGCCCAATCTTCATGAAGGTAAACAACAACGGTCAACCAGAGACAAGATTGTCCAAAATGTGGGAAAAAACATAGGGTAGACCTTGCTTGGTTGGGCAGAATGTATGCTATCGATGTGGGAAGCCAGGACATATAATGAGGAGTGTCCAAAGAGATATTCAAATCATGTTAGAAAGCCACCACATCAGATTGCTAATAGAAAGGAACATCACCACTTGACCCTCCAATCGAGGTAGAACGTTGGAATTTGATTGAATAGTTTGAACTGTGTGTGAATTCCTTGTTTGATTTATGAAATTTGTGTTTTGAAATCATTTTCAAATAAATTTTGAGGGCAAAATTCTTTTTAAGGTGGGTGGTAATGTAACACCAAAAAATTATTTAAAAATTAATGAGCTTTATTAGTCATAATTTTAAAAATTTGACAATTTTAGCAATGATGAGTACGGTCCAATGGATGTGTAAAAAAAAATGAATAGTGACTTGCGGGCCCGCAGGCTGTCAAGGTAGCCGAAATCCTCAAATTGGGCCCGAGAACCCAAAACTGAGAAATTATAAGATTAAGATTTGAAATGGTTAGGAATGAGAATTTTATACTTGAAATTTAATTTTGAATAATGTTTGATTACATGGGTACGATATTTTACCCATTCGGTAAATTTTTGTGCGATTTCTAACATTGAAATATAGTTTAATCTTTACAAAAGGATAATGTCTATCCATTTAAATCAAATGAATTGCTAAGATTCAATCTTGAATAACAAGATCAAATCCTAGTCATCCATCTTATTTTATTTAGAAAGAAACTATACTTTTTACCTAAATACTACATTATGACAAGATAACTACAAAAAGTCACAAAACATACCTTTGAAGCTTCATTCTTGGCCATGAAAGGAAGAATACAGCAACCTCCATTTTTGTTTCTCAAGTGCTCAAGTGTTGATTTCAAACCTCCATAATCCTTGCCCAACGTTGCCAACACCATAAATGTCATTCACCAAACTCGTTCTACTTATCATAAACTACAAATCTAACTGATTGAAATCTTAATTCTTCATCAATCGTAACCTTGATACCTCACTTCCTCACTGATTTAGGAAGGGTTTGGGTTTAATTTGGCAGCTTTGGAGTGAAGGAAATCCATGTTGGAGCATTTTAGAGCTAAGGATACACTAGTTTCCAAGAGTAGGGCTCTTAAACCTTTTTTATTTTCAAATCTATTTTTTGAAGTTTGGTTACTAATTTACTTCTTATTTTTGGTTTTATTGATTGGTGATATATAGATATTGATTTATTAATTTTGGTGGAGTGTTTGGATGATGTTAGAAATCATTTTTGTCAAAAGGAATTTTGAACTATGCTGCTGGATTTTTCGATTTCTCTGGAGGGAATGTTCATGAATTTTCTAATGTAATTGTTGATGTTTTTATGAGCTATAAAAAATATATGTTGAAGCTAACATCCTAAACTAGTTCCAAAAATTTTCTTGAGCTTTGATTTTGAATCCTAGTGCTTTAAAAAAATCAAGAACCGAAATGGTACCCATGCTGTCTAGATTATTGGAACTGAAGCTATGAAATTGTCTAATTTTTTTACCATAGCAAATGATTGAATTTTGTAACATCCTCCCAAGTATAACATCATTCTTAAATCATGACATCGTACTAGAGGAGTAGTTACTTATAAATTAACAGACCTTTCTTAAATATCTAAAGCAAGCTCGAATTACTGTAATAACTAAACATAATTCTACTAAAATGTATAACAAAGAAACATAACATTTATTGAATACATAGCTAAGTACAAAAGGAAGCTCTTCTAAGAGCTTTAATACAATGTGTTCTCTATTACATTTACATACATATATCTCCAGTTATGTACAATAAAGTAAAAACATCAGCCACTAAACTCCTGGATCCGCGTTCTTTCACGTAGCAACCACATTGTTCCTGGATCAACCTGGAGGCGACACGGGAACACAAAAACACATAGGGGTGAGAATTATCCAATTCTCAGTAGGGCAACTCCCCAATTTCACAATCATAATGTCATCATCATCACCCCAGCCACTTCGATTTCTTAAAGGTAGGAACCCCTTAACCTCAGCTTAGAACCCGAAATGCATAATTTTTAGCCTTAGCAAATGATTGAATTAACTCAAAATAAAATTTAGGGTTGAACTTCAAGATGTTATCAACCTCTGTAAAAATTTCAAAGGAAAAGTCAATCATTTGCTATGTTAAAAAAAATAGCAAAACTCACAGCTTCAAGACAGAAATTCGACAGCACATATATAGTCTCGGTTCATGATTTTTTTCAAGCAGTTAAAGTCTTTATCCTGCTCCACAAAAATTCTCAGAGTTGCCTTCAATGTTACCTTCAACATATATTTTTAATAGCTCATTAAAATACACACAATTCCCTCAGAAAATTCGTGGTCATTGGCTGCCTGTGTAAAATGGAAAATCCAGGTAAGGTTCAAAATCTCTTTTCACAAAAATGACTTATAACCTCATCCAAACACTCCAAAAAAATTAACACATCAATATCAATGTATTATCAACCAAAACAATTAAAAATACTTAGCCAAATCAGTAAGCAAATCAGAAAAACAAATTTGAAGTAAAAGAGGTTTAAAATGCCTTACTTTTGGTGTTTAAAGGATTCTTGGCTCTAAGTTGCTCCAAGATTGATCCCTTCCACTTAAAACTCCCAAATCACACCCAAACCCTTATGAAATCAGTGAGGAAGCAAGGTATCAAGGTGAGGATTGATGGAGATTTGAGATTTTAATCGGTTAGATTTGTAGATATTGAGGTGTAGAACAAGTTTAGTGAAAGGATCTTGGTGTTTTGGTGATTTTGAGCTAGGGTTTTGTAAGCTTTGAAGCTTGTCAATGGAGGGTTGGATGAAAGAAACATGGAGGCTATTTTTGAGAGGTCTTGGCCGAAATGATGGAGTGGTGGTGATAAGGTTTGGTGGTTTTACTTTATTTGGTATTAAATGTAGTCAAAATGGGTATTTCTTCCTTTTTCAAAAAGAATTAATGAAATGGATGGATAAGATTTGGTTTGTTGGTCAAAGAATGGATCTTGGCCATCCACTTGCCTCAAGATGAGTGGTTGACTTTAACTTGGGAGCAAGTAGCTTTTTTGTTAAAATCGCACACCAAAATTCCAGAAAAGACGAGATATTGGCTTCCGAGTAAAAAAATACATAATAAATGAAAGCTCAAGATTAAAACTTGATTTTTAAGTTTTAATCCTTGCCATCCAATTGGCATAAAGTGGTTGGTAAAGGTTACTTGGCCACCAAGTAACTTGTACGTGTTAAAAATCGCACATCAAAACTCTACCAAACGGGTAAAACACCGTACCGGTAGTCAAACATTACCCCAAAAATTAATTTTAGGTATAACTTCTCATTCCTTATCATTTCTAACCTTAACCCTCTCTTTTCTTAGTCCCTGGCATTTCCTGGTCAGGATCTAAGGTTTCAGTTGTACAATGGGGCCTGAAGGTTACTATTTACCTCGGCCTAAAATTTTTTTTTAAATGTCTGGAGCATCCTCATCATGCTAAATCATTATATTTTTTAAATTATGACTAATAAAAATTAAATTAATTTTTAACTAATTTTTAGGGTGTTACATTACCACCCACCTTAAAAAGAATTTTGCCCTCAAAATTCATTTGAAAATAATTTTCAAGAGAAAAATTTCATAAATTAAACAAGGAATTCACACACGGTTCAAACAATTCAATTAAATCCTAAACGTTTCTACCTTAGGTCGAATTCTTGGGTGGTGACGTCACTTCAGCACTTATGGTGAAGACCCTACTTTGTTGTTGTGGCTTTGTAGTTGGTTTTGAATTTCTATTTGGACACTCTCATTATATGTCCTGGCTTTCACGATAGCATACGTTCTCCCAGCCAAGCAAGGTCTACCCCCATGGTTCTTCCCATATTTTGCATAATCTTGGCTCGTGGTTGACCATTGTTGTTTATCGTTATGTAGTCTTGATTGAACTGCCTCTTCAAGGGCGGGTCATCCTCATAGTCTTGGTCTTCAAGGGCCAATCTTTTATTAGAAGTTTCTTTAGCAAATTGAGCAGTTGCTAACTTCTTATTGGAGTCCTCTGCATGATGGCACTTGTTTACCAATGTTACATAATCTCGGATCTCTAAGAGTCCCACAATAGCTTCAATGTCTTCACGTAATCCTCCATCATACTTCATGCACTTCCAAGCTTCATCAGGATTACGTTGATAGATAGTGGAAAATTTGCAGAGCTCTCGAATTTGGTGTGTACTCTGCTACACTCATGGACCCTTACTTGAGTGTCATGAACTCCAACTCCTTTGCATTCCTCACAAGAAGGAAAATACTTGTGATAAAAAGCCTCCTTAAACACTTCCAAGGTGACTTCAGTCTAGAAGCTTCGAATAACCCCTTGTGCCAACCCACTAAAATCTGCATCCATTTCTAGCATGTAAGTAGCAAAGGCCACTTTTTGGGTCTTCATAGGAAGAACTGACAAAATCTTCTCCATAGCTTTGATCCATTCTTCTGCTTTGTTTAGATCAAAAGCTCCTCGAACTGGGGAAGGTTTGCCTTCTTGAAATCTGTGAACTTTTGGTATTCTATGTCCACTTCTCTCCTCTAGGGTTTCCAACTGGATTTCCTTCAAATATCGATCCAACCTTTCCATCATCCTATTGGCGCTGTAGCTTGTTCTCTCATGGCAGCCGTCATCTACGGAAAGTATCCATCATACGTGCTTCGTTTCCAACACGTTCCTAGTACGCCGATTTGAAGTCATCGGTTCCTGTCACACCAAACAAGAATTATTGAGTTGATTAGGCTCAAATCAAGATAACTATGGCAACAACCCACAACATTCCCAACAGAGTCATACACATATATAGAATTATAATGCATGACATTAACTACGAAAGCATAACCAGTCCATTCCTCAAGGTCCTACAAGGATGAATCTGATACCATACTGTAACATCCTCCCAAGTATTAACATCATTCTTAAGTCATGACATCGTACTCGAGAGTAGTTACTTATAAATTAACAGACTTTCTTAAATATCTATAGCAAGCTCGATTACTGTAATAACTAAACATAATTCTACTAAAATGTATAACAAAGAAACATAACATTTATTGAATACATAGCTAAGTACAAAAGGAAGCTCTACTAAGAGCTTTAATACAATACATTCTCCATTCCATTTACATACATATATCTCCAGTTATGTACAGTAAAGTAAAAACATCAGCATTAAACTACTAATCCGCGTTCTTTCACGTGCAACCGCATCGTTCCTAGATCAACCTGAGGCGACACGGAAACACAAAAACACATAGGGGTGAGAATTATCCAATTCTAGTAGGGCAACTCCCAAATTTCACAATCATAATGTCATCGTCATCATCCCAACCACTTCGGTTTATTAAGAAAGTATGACCATGCAATATATATATCAAAAGTTCATTTTAAAGTTCAAAAATCATCCTTCGAAGTGGGTTTATTTTATTATTCAATCACTTAATATACACACGTAATACTACTCCATATCATAGTAGTGCATTCTGAAATGTGCGTGCCCTCAATACATCAAGGGACTTTTCCATGCCCATTAAAGGGGACTTTCTCATGCCTATTAAAGGGGACTTTGCCGTGCCTTTTACACATAAAAGGGGACTTTTTATCTACTTAACATATACGTCATTGTCAAACTTATATAAGTATCCGTTCACAATATAATTTTCAATTAGGTCTCATAAACTAATTGTTTAGATTGCTAGCATGCATTCACATACATCATACTTGAACCAAAAATGCCATTATTTCATCAATTCAAAGCATTATTACATTTCCAACATAATGGCAGATTTTACATGTTCATAGTACAATTTATTTGCACATCAAACAATCAATTCAGGGGCTATAAAAATTCTCAAGGACACTTCAATGTGTCCAAAAGGTCCCATGAAATTTTCAGAGCAAAAAGAGTTTTCTAACTATGTTAAAAAAATTAGACAAATTCAGTGGTTAGGAACCCCTTAACCTCAAAGGAAAAGTCAATCATTTTCTATGTTAAAAAGATTAGTAAAACTCATAACTTCAAGACCAGAAATTCAAGACAACACATATATAGTCTCGGTTCATGATTTTTTTTGGCAGTTAGAGTTTGTATCCTGCTCCACAAAAATTCTCATAGTTGCCTTGGGATGTTACCTTCAACATATATTTTTAATAGCTCATAAATACCCACAATTTCCTCAGAAAATTCATGGTCATTGGCTACCTATGTAAAAACCAAAAATCTAGCAACAAGGTTCAAAATCTCTTTTCACAAAAATGACTTCTAACCTCATCCAAACACTCCAACGAAATTAACACATCAATATCAATGTATTATCAACCAACACAATAAAAAATACTCAGCCAAATGAGTAAGCAAATCAGAAAAACAATTTTGAAGTAAAAGAGGTTTAAAATGCCCTACTTTTGGTGTTTAAAGGATTCTTGGCTCCAAGTTGCTCCAAGATTGATCCCTTCCACTTCAAAGCTCCCAAATTACACCCAACCCCTTATGAAATTAGTGAGGAAGCAAGGTATCAAGGTGAGGATTGATGAAGATTTGAGATTTTAATCGGTTAGATTTGTAGATATTGAGGTGTAGAACAAGTTTAGTGAAAGGATCTTGGTGTTTTGGTAATTTTGAGCTAGGGTTTTGCAAGCTTTGAAGCTTGTCAATGGAGGGTTGTATGAAAGAAACATGGAGGCTGTTTTTGAGAGGTCTTGGCCGAAATGATGGAGTGGTGGTGATAAGGTTTGGTGGTTTTACTTTATTTGGTATTAAATGTAGTCAAAATGGGTATTTCTTCCTTTTCAAAAAGAATTAATGAAATGGATGGCTAAGATTTGGTTTGTTGGTCAAAGAATGGATCTTGGTCATCCACTTGCCTCAAGATGAGTGGCTCACTTTAACTTGGGGAGCAAGTAGCTTTTTCGTGTTAAAATCGCACACGGAAATTCCACTGAAAAGACGAGATATTGGCTTCGGAGTAAAAAAAATATAATAAATGAAAGGTCAAGATTAAAACTTGATTTTTAAGTTTTAATCATTGTCATCCACTTGGCATAAATTGGTTGGTAAAGGTTACTTAGCCACCAAGTAACTTGTACGGTGTTAAAAATCGCACATCAAAACTCTCAAACGGGTAAAACCGTACCGGGTAGTCAAACATTACCCAAAAATTGATTCTAGATATAACTTCTCATTCATTATCATTTCTAATCTTAACCCTCTCTTTTCTCACTCCTGGCCATTTCCCGTCCTAGATCTAGGGTTTCGGTTGTCCACGGGCAGTGGGCCCGCAAGGTTACTATTCATCCCGGCCCAAAAATTTTTTTTTTAAAATGTCCGTTGGACCATCCTCATCACTGCTAAATCGTTAGATTTTTGAAATTATGACTAATAAACCTCAAATTAATTTTTAACTAATTTTTAGGGTGTTACAAATTTTCCTTTGAAATTTTTACGTGTTGAAAACATCTTGAAGTGTAATTGTGATTTTTCTTTTGAATTGATTCAATTATTTGCTAGGATTAAAAATTATGAATTTCGGGTTCTAAGCTGAGGTTAAGTGGTTTCTAGACACTGAATTTGTCTAATATTGTTAGCATAGTTCGACAACTCTTTTTGCTTTGAAATTTTTATAGGAGCTTGGGGACACATTGAGGTGTCATGGTAAATTTTTATAGCTTTTGGATTGGTTATTTGGTATGAAAAATAAATTGTGCTACTTGAGTGAAAAATCTACCAATGTGCTGGAATTATGATAATGCCTTTGGATTAATGATATAATAACCTTGATTCAAATTTGATATGTATGAATGCATGCTATGGACTTTAAAGCTTGTTTTATGAGGAATGAATGAATGATATATATAGGTGTGAAGTACTATGAAATCAGAAATTTATGTTAAATATAGAAATGTGATGCATGTATATGTGAGCTTGAGAGTTGTATGTGTTGAGTGAAGAATGAGATCCCCTATAGTATGTTAAGGGCACGGAATGATCCTCTTTTTATGTCAAGGGAACGAAAAAATAGGAATGATATATACAAGATCTTTTCGATATATCGAGGGCACGTATAGTTGAGAATAGAATACTATAATGTTGAGTAGTATGATATGTGTATATTAAGTGATTGAATAATAAAAAAGACCCACTTCGAAAATTGGTTTTTTTGAAGTTTAAAATTAACCTTTGATTGATGTTGCATGCTCACATTTTCTAAATAAACCGAAGTGGCTAGAATGATGACGATGACATTACGAATTGTGTATTCGGGGAACGCCTGAGAATTGTATAATTCTCCCCTATGTGTTTGTGTTTCCGTGTCGTCTCCAGGTTAAGCCAAAGGACTATGATTCTGCTATGCAAAAGAACTGGAATTGCAATAGTGTAGTAGTTAATGCTTTTATTATGTTGTGTTTAGTGGAATGGATACCTATGTAACTATATTAGAGACGAGAGATGTATTCAAGCTCATAAAAGACCTTCCTTTTGTACTTAACTATGTATTCAAAAAATGTTGTGCTTCTTTGTTATATATATTTCAATAGAATTACGATTAGTTATTACACGCATTAATGAGCTTGCTATAGATAGTAAAGAAAGGTCTGTAAATTTATAAGTAACAACTCCTAAGTGTACTATCATGACTTAAAGATGATGTTGTACTTGAGAGGATGTTACAACTCTTATGTCTAGTCAAGGTATTTTTTGGAATTATTTGTGTGATTTTTATTAAATTAAAAAATAATGAGTAGAGAATTTGAATCCATGTTTAACTCGCATGGCATGTTGGCCTACTTCTTCTTTTAGAGAATAATAAAAAATTCAATATTTATCGTTATAAGGTTGAATCTAAGTTTTATCTACTAATAATATAAAACAATTTTACATTATATATCAACCAATAAAATTTTAAAAAAGGTCAAATCATACTAGATAATTACCATCTATGATAATCACTCGTCATGATTTGACATTTATTTAAATTTCTATCATTTAACTATATAAAATTGTTTTACTCTTTAGTGTGTAGTAATCAAACTCTATTAAATTTTAGTGTTATATAAGAAATGTTTGGTGAGATGTAAGTGTAGTTCAAAGATTAACTTCCAAATAAGGACAAAGGAAAATGTAAGTAAAGTTTCAAATCATCCTTAA
Organism: Dalbergia oliveri; assembly: GCA_030441495.1. Taxonomy (NCBI): domain Eukaryota; kingdom Viridiplantae; phylum Streptophyta; class Magnoliopsida; order Fabales; family Fabaceae; genus Dalbergia; species Dalbergia oliveri. Next base: position 32,855,141 of record JAMLFY010000004.1, on the reverse strand, counting down.
TATTCATTAGTATGCTTTACTTGTTTGTTTTTTCTTTTTCTTTTTTTGCCTGGTTGATATTGAATAAATTTCCCTTTAACAGTTACAAAAATTAAAAGAGTAAAGATTCATTGTTGTCCCTAAAATTGCAGGCGTGCTTTATTTTAGTGCCAAAATTATTAACTTTTAGTCTTTGAAACTGTATTCGTAAATTACTTTAATTCCTAGTCAAACGGATATTAGTCAATTGTTATTATTTTACCAACATGATATGTTAAGTAACATATGGTATACTATGTTTTGCTTACGTGTCACGCTAAGTACACGTGGCAATGCCATGTGGCCATCTAACATGGCACCAATCTTACATAGGTTCAAGTTAGTCCATGAGATTCTTAAATACGTCAAAATAATCCTTAAAATCTTCTTAAATGTGCCAAAAACTTCATTAATTTTCAAATTCTTCCTTCATAAAATTTAAAAATGTTCAATTTTCCTTAATCCTAATAATTTCTTTCCCCTTACATACCCTACCTAGACCAGATCTTCTTCGTATAGATCAATGGATAGAGATATAGAAATGAGAAAATAAGATACAATAAATAATTTTAATGTAGCTCATATATTTGAGAATACATAAGTCAGTTTTCAATCAAAGGACATAACATAACGCTACTTCTCAATAGTAATGTGAGAGAACGGTATTAATATATATTAATGTTTAGTTACAAAGTGTCTTTAAGAGCATTCTTGAACTAATTGATTATTAGTATATTCTCACCAAAACAAAGACCATAACACCTTACATAAAAAAGGGATCATATCGCCCCTTTCCCCTTCTTTTTTATTTACAAAACTAAATAGTTTTAGGATACAGATCTTCTATCCCAATTAATTAACATTGTCATCTCTACCATGTAAAATCATACAAGTACCTCATAAGTTTATAGCTAATGTCAATATTACTTAATCACTTCGTTTTTCTTAACCATAACTACAACATCACTTTTACCATTCTCCTTTTTTATTTCCCTTGTTTGCCACTTCTTTTA
>JAMLFY010000004.1:32774610-32853610 GCA_030441495.1 Dalbergia oliveri | reverse complement strand
GACAAAGCATGCTGAAAAAACCTATGTTGGTTTGTGGTGAAGTGCAATCCATAAAGTAATAAGGGATGTTACACCTCACCCTCTACTATCCACGTTGGAGCTACTTGCACCTTCCTGCAACTTCTAGGTAAGAACATTGGCACCCACTGTAAGGCCGATAAACAAGCCTGCCCTACCAAGGTCTGAAGAATGAGCAAGGCCGCAAAACAATCACCACAACGGGGAACAAGTTCCTATTAGGAGCATCTCTCCGTAAAATAAATTAATTTTTGGGTGATATCTTACCATAATTCTACAAATCCTTATCAAGAACTTTCTCCATTATCAACTGAACCAAATTCCCAGGTTACATCTTTTCATTATTTTGATATGAATTGCATGAGAATATATTCTACAAATAAGCTTGATGCAATGATGCTGCAATTTAAAATCTTTGTTTTGTATTCACATGATAGCAAATTGGGCAACACACTACCTGCCAATGATAATTTCCAGCAAATCAATTTTTGTATTCACATGATTCAAGTTGCAGTTTCTTTTATTAACACCATGCTACCATAATCAAAAAACAGAAAATGTATTAAATCGTGGCCTGTTCCTTGATTGGTCTTATCAAACATATATCATATGAACATCATATATTTTACAGCTTATGTTCATCACAAACAAACATCACAAGTTGCGTATTACTTGAAGCTCCCTATATCAGGAAATAGGCATAAACATCATCACTTACTCGCATCCATGCACTGCGAGCATTGAAAACAACCCCTCATGCCTGGTAGCCTAGATTCATGACAAACTACAGGAGAACCACAAACAATGGTGGCTCTGATGAGAAAGTCTTCTTCATCGGTGGTGAGAGCACACCACTCTTTTCCTTTTTGCAACTTCAGGCCACAACCCACAATATCCGTCACTCCTGCGAGCCCATACACACTTGACATTGCGGCTCTCACAACCACCAACCATGTAAAGCACCACCAGATGATAAAATCCCAGGAAGCTCAACAAAGCCTTGTTGGGATAGCAAAGTGCATAGCCTCGTCGCCGCCCACCCAGAAGATGAGACCTCGCTCCCTGGCTTGACCACGATGCACTACACTTGTCCCTCGAACGCAGCGGTGAGAGGACGGGCTGAAGCTGCCTCCTCCTCTCTCCTCGTAACTAGTTAGCTACCACTTCTTTCCTCTTGTCAGGCAACATCACGCAAGATAGGAGAATGAACTAGGTCTCCAAAACTCTTGGGCTTTTGGCCCAGTATCAAACCCTAAAAAAGGATAAGCAAATTGGAAAAAAGCATGAGCTAGGACTCGAACCAAGACCCTCAGACTCAACGGGCAGTGTATACAACCACCACACAAAAAGCCTAACCAAGCTCCATCATTGTTTCTGCTAAGCACCAACGCCACCCCATGGCTAGATTATATCATCACCTCCTGCTCAAAATCTAACAACTTTGATGGCCAAGCTCCATTTCCATGTACAATCGAGACCCCTCCTGGTAAAGCTCTGTTTCCTCTCGGACGAGCTCCATTTTCTCCAGCTCCTCTCCACCTTCGCTAAGCTTAGTCACCTTTCAGCCAAGCTCGCCCTCCTCTTGGTCGATCTTTATTGCAATATCTGGTATACCTCATTACCTCATGGCCAAGCTTCATTGCCGTCTCTGATTAACCTCCATCATATGCTTGTTAGTCTTCACCACCTACTAGGACTCCTCCTCCTCATCGCCAAGCTCTATTTCCTCTTGGATGAGCTCCACCTTCATCCAGATGAGATCTTTTTTCATCTCTCCCGCCCCAGATGAGCTTTGACATATGCGATCGACCTCTCTCCTCAGGACAAGCTCTATTTCCTCTTAGTTGACATGTAGCTCCTCCCAGCTAAGCTCCTTTGCCATCTTTACTACCCTGGCCAACCCTTAACATGGGCCGGCTACTCTGCTACCTCTTGGCCAATCTTACCACCTGTTATCCTGTACTATCATCACCTCTTGGCTAGGCATTTCATATAAACAAAGACTGCACAACCACGATATCACAAGTCTGCATTACCCTTGATAGGCCGACCTCTATTATTGCATCAGCTAAGTTCACACATTCTCTGGTCGAATTATATTGTCTTCAAAAAGAAATCTAACAATGTCTTTATTGTTCTCAAATTATTTATTATATCTTTATCTCAAAGTCAAATAATTTTAATTTGCATACCAAATACACCCCTATCTCGGAATTAAAGTAATTCGCAAATCTCTTGGATGCGAGAATACAACTACTTTCTTGGAATGAATTTATCTGAGGATTTTTTGGAAGCTAAACTTATTACTATTGTCATACCCTAAAGGTCACAGATCACAAGTTGATTCTCAGGACAAACCCTGGTCGGCATCTCCACCAAGCACTCTGCCTCTAGGAGTTTCAGGAAAGCCTTGGTCCCACCAGGCACTCCGCCTTTTTAGTCGAGTTTCCAGACAAGCCTTGGTCGCCATCCCCACTAGGACTCCGCCTTTTCAAGTTGAGCTATGTTATCGTCCACCCAAATATGTTTCTACTACTCTCCAAATCATCTTATTTATAATATGAAGATTATTTACATGCAGGACATATCCTCTTACATCTCATAAAGATTCCTTTTATGCAAGACATATCCTTTTATCACAGATATAAACTCATTTGTGATTTAACTATTTATATGCTAGACATATTTGTATTATTTTTTATGTGCCAGGTATGGCCTTTGAGCACTCACTACTACAATAAGATGTCCAACTTCCAACGTGTAAGTCAGGATAGCCTCGGCCTCGGAGCGGCTTGAACCACTAGCGAAGTCAAACTTCCAACGTGTAAGTAGGACAGCCTCGGCACCAGTTCAGCGCTCTAGACCACTAGCAAAGTTCAACTTCCTACCTCTAATCCACTCGTGAAGTCCAACTTCCAACATGTAAGTAGGATAGCCTCGGTACCAGCGGAGGCTTGAACCACTAGCAAAGTCTAACTTCCAACGTGCAAATAGGACGGCCTCGGCACTAGCCAAGCAAAACGTCTGAACCACTAGTGAAGTCCAACTTCCAACGTGTAAGTGACAGCCTCGGCACCAGCTAAGCGGCTCTAGACCACTAGCAAAGTCCAACTTCCTAGATCTAAACCACTCATGAAGTCCAACTTCCAACGTGTAAATGGGACGGCCTGGCGCCGCCGGGAGCTCTGAACCACAAGCAAAGTCCAACTTCCTAGCTCTGAACCACTCGCGAAGTCCAACTTCTAACGTATATGTTGGACAGCCTCGACACCAGCTAAGCGTTCTAAACCACTAGGGAAGTCTAACTTCCAATGTGCAAGTAGAATAACCTCGGCACTAGCCAAGTAGCTCTGAACCAATAGCAAAGTCCAACTTCCAACGTGCAAGTAGGACAACCCCGCCTCTCTCGACCAGTCTCCAAAGCATAACAACCTTGGAGCAAATACAAAATCATTACAAGCATAATAGCAAAACTTTACTTGAGAAAAATCAAAGACAAAAAGAAAGCATCTAAGTCTTCCTTAGCATTCGCTCCTGCTAAGAGCATGCTTTCAGTGCACCTAGCATACCTATTCTCAAAATGTCCTCAGACTCGCACTAAACACGTTCCAGCCAGTGCAATAACAAGGATTCCTCACACTCCAGAGCACCTCGTATGATGACAGGATGTCTTCGCATCCTAGAGCACCTCAGTTCAATGACAAAACATCCTTAGACTTGCTTCGAACGCATTCTAGACCATGGACACATGGACAAAGATAATCAAAATACAAGAAACAAAGAGTTCAAAAACTACCCAGGGCACAATTAAGAAGTCTTTGGCATTCCAAAAGTAAAGTAGACAAATCGATCTCTCATAATGACTTCAGTTTGATCACATGCATCCAAATTCACACTATGACTTTGGTGCACCCTTGTACCACTAAGTTAAAGTGTAACACCTCCAAAGACACCAATTCCCTCGCTAGTGGGTCTCGTGGAAAAGAAGGTGCAACACAATATGCCGCAATGCGATCAAGACGAGCTCAAACCGATCAAGACCCTAATTCTTTCACAATTAGGCCTCAAAGAAGTCAGCTAAAAACATGGGTAGAAAGAATATACATCTTAGGCTGGCAACCAGCCTAACATCCTTAGTTAACGACTACTCGAACTAAATAGACTTATTCCAAGAATTACTCGCACCAAAGTGACCGAACTGAGACAAAACCCCGTTCTAGGCCAGCATCAAAGCAGATTGAATACAAAATGTCTCGGATCAAGTCCTAAGTCGACAACAGTTCACCTAAGGACTACGTGGACAATCAACTTAAGCACTAAAATTGCATTATTGTTGAATATGACAACAAGATTTCCTTCCTAAAAGAATCGACCACTCCACTCCTGGCTTGATCAAAAGATGGGTAGGCGTAAAAGTAACCTTTCTCCTCCCATGGCATAATCCCATGTACCTACACAAAGAAACAATCTAGTAAACTTTCAAGCTTGCATTCTAACAAAAAGCTAACAAACTCAAGCGCAAAGGACTCAGACATGACTAGGCGCTCAACCATTAAGCTGATTTCCAGATAGGCCTTGTATTGGCAACCTGATCAGGCACTTTGACGTTTCCGGTAAAGTTTCAACATAAGCCCTAGTTGATGCCTCGGCCAGGCACTCCGCCATTCCCAACTGAACTTTAATGAAGCAAAGTCAACATCCTGACTAGACAACTCATCACCCCTAACTAAACTCAACGATATGGGCTTAATTTCATACAAAAATGGGTAGATCTTGTCCCCTGACAAAATCTCCAAACTCATAAGCAAAGACAAAAGGACAGGAGATGTTTCCAACCTACACATTACCAAAACGAGACCTTGGGATAATAAATAAACTAGGGGCTTCAATTGCCCATTGACATAGGCAAAAATGTGTCACACATATCATATGAACATTTGTAACACCCTCCCAAGTATAACATCATTCTTAAGTCATGACATCGTACTCGAGGAGTAGTTATTTATAAATTAACAGACCTTTCTTAAATATCTATAGCAAGCTCGATTACTATAATAACTAAGCATAATTCTATTAAAATGTATAACAAAGAAACATAACATTTATTGAATACATAGCTAAGTACAAAAGGAAGCTCTTCTAAGAGCTTTAACACAATATGTTCTCTATTACATTTACATACATATATCTCCAATTATGTATAGTAAAGTAAAAATATCAGCTACTAAACTCCTACGATCCGCGTTCTTTCACGTCAGCCGCATCGTTCCTGGATCAACCTGGAGGCGACACGGGAACACAAAAACACATATGGGCAAGAATTATCCAATTCTCAGTAGGGCAACTCCCCAATTTCACAATCATAATGTCATCGTCATCATCCAGGCACTTTTATTATTGAGCATACAATATATATATATATATATATATATATATATATATATATATATATATATATATATATCAAAGGTTCATTTTAAAGTTCAAAAATCATCTTTCCGAAGTGGATTTATTTTATTATTCAATCACTTAATATATACACATAATACTACTCCATATCATAGTATTGCATTCTGAAATATACGTGCCCTCAATACATCAAGGGTACTTTTCCGTGCCCATTAAAGAGGACTTTTTCGTGCCCATTAAAGGGGACTTTGTCGTGCCCACTAAAGAGGACTTTGTTGTGCCCTTTACACATAAAAAGGGACTTTTTATCAACTTAACATATACATCATCATCGAACTTATATAAGTATCCGTTCACAATATAATTTTCAATTAGGTCTCATAAACTAATCGTTTAGGCTGCTAGCATGCATTCACATACATCATACTTGGACCAAAAATGCCATTATTTCATCAATTCAAAGCATTGGTGCATTTCCAGCATAATGGCAGATTTCACATGTTCATAGCATAATTTATTTGCACATCAAACAATCAATTCAGAGGCTATAAAAATTGTCAAGGACACTTCAATGTGTCTACAAGGTCCCATAAAAATTTCAGAGTAAAAAGAGTTCTCTAACTATGTTAAAAAAATTAGACAAATTCGGTGGTCAGAGACCACTTAACCTAAGCTAGAACCCAAAATTTATAATTTTTAACCCTAGCAAATGATTGAATCAATTCAAAATAAAAATCACGGTTATACTTCAAGATGTTATCAAAACTCATTACAAATTTCAATGGAGAATTCAATCATTTGCTATGGTACAAAAATTAGACAAATTTGTAGCTACAAGACAGAAATTCAGGCAACACCTATATAGTCTCGGTTCATGATTTTTTTTCAAGCAATAGGAGTCCAAAACAAGGCACAAGAAAATTCATGGAACTAGCCTAGGATTCTACTTAAACATATATTTTTTCCTAGCTCATGAAAATACCCACAATTGCCTCAGAAAATTCGTGAACAAATACTGCCTGTACAAAAATCAAAATTTCAGCAAGCATGTTTCAATTTCTCTTTAGCAAAAATGATTTTTCCACAACACTAAACTACTCCACCAAAGCAAATACATCCATATATATGAGTAATCACACCATAGAACTAGAAAATATCAATTCCAATAAGCCAAAACTAAGCCAAATAGAAAATGAACAACAAGGTAACAAGAACCCTACTTTTGGTGTCTAATGGCTCCTTAGCTCCAAGTTGCTCCAAGATTGATCCCTTCCACTTCAAAGCTTCCAAATCAATCTCAAATCCTTCTTAAATCAGTGAGGAAGTAAGGTATCAAGGTGAGGATTGATGGAGATTTGAGATTTTAATTGGTTAGATTTGTAGGTATTGAAGTGTAGAACAAGTTTTGTGAAGGGAGTTTGTGGTTTTAGCAATTTTGGACAAGTGTTTTGGTGAATTGAAATTAAAACTTGAGCTCTTGGAGAAGACAACAATGGTGGCTGCCCTCTTAGCATGATGCACGAAATTGTGATGATGATAAAGTTAGGTTGGTTGCTTTTTATTTATCCTAACTTAGCTTTAGCATTTATGTTACATAAATGCATATCTTTTTCAAAAGAAAGAAAATAGATTGGATGGATAGGATTTAATCTTGTAATTCAAGATTAAATCTTAGCCTTCCACTTGTCTTGAATGGATATACATCATCCATTTGTAGTGATTAAATCATCTTTGTGTTAGAATCCATACACTGAAATTTTACCGAATGGAGAGATATTGGCTCCGAGTAAAATATAATAAATGGAAGACCATGATTGAAACTTACTTTCACAATTTCAATCCTTGCCAAGTGGATGGTGAAAGTTACTTGGTCACCAAGTAACTTGTACGTGTTAAAACTCACATCAAAACTCTACCGAATAGGTAAAACACCGTACCGGTAATCAAACATTACCCAAAAAATAATTCTAGGTATAACTTCTTATTCCTTATCATTTCTAATCGTAACCCTCTTTTTTCAGTCCGGGCATTTCCCGATCCTAGATCTAGGGTTTCGCTTTAGGGACGAGCCGTAGGGCTCACAAGGTCACTATTCACCCCGCCTGAATTTTTTTTTTTAACACGTCCGTTGGGCTATCTCATCATTGCTAAAACTATCATATTTTGAAATTATGACTAATAAAGCTCAAATTAATTTTTAACCAATTTTTAAGGTGTTACATTACCACCCACCTTAAAAAGAATTTTGCCCTCAAAATTTATTTGAAAATAATTTCAAAAGACAAATTTCATAAATCAAACAAGGAATTCACACACGGTTCAAACAATTCAATCAAATCCTAAACGTTCCTACCTTAGGTCGAATTCTTAGGTGGTGACGTCCTTCAACACTTATGATGAAGACCCTACTCTGTTGTTGTGGCTTTGTAGTTGGTTTTGAATTTCTATTTGGACACTCTCTCATTATGTGTCCTGGCTTTCATAGCGATAGCATACGTTCTGTCCAGCCAAGCAAGGTCTATGCCCATGGTTCTTCCCACATTTTGCACAATCTTGGCTCGTGGTTAACTATTGTTGTTTATTGTTATGTGGTCTTGATTGAAATTGTCTCTTCAAGGGCGGGTCATCCTCATAGTCTTGATTTTCAAGGGCCAGTCTTTTATTAGAAGTTTTTTTAGTAGATTGAGCGATTGCTAACTTCTTATTGGAGTCCTCTCAGGAGGGCACTTGTTTACCAATGTTGCATAATCTCAAATCTCTAAGAGTCCCACAGCAACTTTAATGTCTTCACATAATCCTCCTTCATACTTCACGCACTTCCAAGCATCATCAGGATTATGCTGATAGATAGTGGAAAATTTGCAGAGCTCTTCAAACATTGTTGTATACTCTGCTACACTCATGGACCTTTGCTTGAGTGCCATGAACTCCAACTTCTTTGCATTCCTCAGAAGCAAGAAAATACTTGTGATAAAAAGCCTCCTTAAACACTTTCCAAGTGACTTCAGTCTGAGAAGGTTCGAATAACCCCTTGGTGCCAACCCACTAGAATTCTACATCCGCTTCTAGCATGTAAGTAGCAAAGGCCACTTTTTGGGTCTTGTCTTCGTCCAGGGAAGAACTGAGAAATCTTCTTTATATCTTTGATCCATTCTTCTGCTTTGTTTAGATCAAAAGCTCCTCAGCAGGGGAGGGTTTGCTTTCCTGAACTCTGAACTTCTAGTATTCTATGTCCACTTCTCTCCTCAGGTTTCCCAACTAGATTTCCTTCGGCATATTGATCCAACTTTTCCATCATCCTGTTGGCTGCTATAGCTTATTCTCTCATGGCAACCACCATCTTATGAAAGTATCCATTATACGCGCTTCGTTTTGCACCGTTCCTAGTACGTCGATTTGAAGCCATCGTTCCTGTCACACCAAACAAGAATTATTGAGTTGATCAAGCTCAATATCAAGCTAAGTATGGCAACAACCCACAACATTCCTAACCAAGGTCATACGCATATATAGAATTATAATGCATGGCATTAACTAAGGAAGCATAGCCAGTCCATTCCTCAAGGTCCTACAAGGATGAACCTCTGATACCATAATATAACATCCTCCCAAGTACAACATCATTCTTAAGTCATGACATCATACTTAAAGTAGTTACTTATAAATTAACAGACCTTTCTTAAATATCTATAGCAAGCTCGATTATTGTAATAACTAACCATAATTATATTAAAATGTATAACAAAGAAACATAATATTTATTGAATACATAGCTAAGTACAAAAGGAAGCTCTTCTAAGAGCTTTAATACAATACGTTCTCTATTACATTTACATACATATATCTCCAATCATGTACAGTAAAGTAAAAACATTAGCTGCTAAACTATTGCAATCCTACGTTCTTTCATATAGCAGCCGCATCGTTCCTGGATCAACCTGGAGGCAACACGGGAACACAAAAACACATAGGGGTGAGAATTATCTAATTCTCATAGGCAACTCCCCAATTTCACAATCATAATGTCATCGTCATCACCCAGTCACTTCAGTTTATTAAGAAAGTGTGAGCATGCAATATATATATTAAAGGTTCATTTTAAAGTTCAAAAATCATCCTTCCAAGTGGGTTTAGTTTATTATTCAATCACTTAATATACACACGTAATACTACTCCATATCATAGTATTGCATTCTGAAATATATGTGCCCTCAATACATCAAGGGGAACTTTCGTACCCATTAAAAGGGACTTTTTTGTGCCTATAAAAGGGGATTTTCTTGTGCCCATTAAAGCGGACTTTCTCGTGTCCATTAAAGGGGACTTTGCCATGCCCTTTACACATAAAAGGGGACATTTTATCTACTTAACATATACATCATCATCGAACTTATATAAGTATCCGTTCACAATATAATTTTCAATTAGGTCTCATAAACTAATCGTTTAGGTTGCTAGCATGCATTCACATACATCATACTTGAACCAAAAATGCCATTATTTCATCAATTCAAAGTATTGTTGCATTTTCAGCATAATAGCATATTTCACATATTCATAGCACAATTTATTTGCATATCAAACAATCAATTCAGAGGCTATAAAAATTCTCAAGGACACTTCAATGTGTCCACAAGGTCCCATAAAAATTTAAAGGAAAAAGAATTCTCTAACTATGTTAAAAGAATTAGACAAATTTGGTTGTCAGAGACCACTTAACCTTACTTAGAACCAAAAATTCATAATTGTTAACCCTAGCAAATGATTGAATCAATTCAAAATAAAAATCACGATTATACTTCTAGATATTATCAACATTCAGTACAAATTTCAAAGGAGAATTGAATCATTTGCTATGGTCGAAAAATTAGACAAATTCGAGCTTCAAGACCAGAAATTCAGGCAACACCTATGTAGTCTGGTTCATGATTTTTTTTCAAGCAATAGGAGTCTAAAAGAAGGCTCAAGAAAATTCATGGAACTAGTATGATGTTATCTTAAACATATATTTTTTCTAGCTCATGGAAATACCCACAATTCCCTCAGAAAATTCGTGAACAAATACTGCTTGTACAAAAATTGAAATTTCAGCAAGCATGTTTCAACTTCTCTTTAGCAAAAATGATTTTTCCACAACACTAAACTACTCCACCAAAGCAAATACATACATACATACATACATACATATATATATATATATATATATATATATATATATCACACCATGGAACTAGAAAATATCAATTTCCAACAAGTCAAAACCAAGACAACAGAAAATGAACAACAAGGCAACAAGAACCCTACTTTTGGTGTCTAATGGCTCCTTGGCTCCAAGATTGATCCCTTCCACTTTAAAGATTCCAAATCAACCTCAAATCCTTCCTAAATCAGTGAGGAAGTAAGGTATCAAGGTGAGGATTGATGGAGATTTGAGATTTAATCGGTTAGATTTGTAGGTATTGAGGTGTAGAATAGGTTTTGTGAGGGAGTTTATGGTTTTAGCAATTTTAGGCAAGTGTTTTGGTGAATTGAAATTGAAACTTGAGCTTTTGGAGAAGACAACAATGGTGGCTGCCCTCTTAGCATGATGCACGAAATTGTGATTATGATAAAATTAAGTTGGTTGCTTTTATTTATCCTAACTTAGCTTTACCATTTATATTACATAAATGCATATCTTTTTCAAGAGAAATAGATTGGATGATTAGGATTTAATCTTGTAATTCAAGATTAAATCTTAGCCTTCCACTTGTCTTGAATGGATATACATCATCAATTTGTAGTGATTAAATCATTTTTCTGTTAAATCAACAGAAATTTCCGAAAGGAGATATTGGCTCCGAGTAAAATATAATAAATGAAAGGCCATGATTGAAACTTACTTTTCAAGTTTCAATCCTTGCCATCCACTTGGCATCAAGTGGATGGTGAAGGTTACTTGGCCTGTAATGTCAGATTTGCTATTTGAGTACAAATGACCAAAATGCCCCTGAGGCCATTTTTACAGAATTAAAGGACAGTTGCCTGCAGCCTCGAATAGGTCAACTCAATGTTTGAAGGGGATTATAACTGTTATGTTTGATATCCGAGGTGAAAATCTCGTTTTCTAAACTTTCGGCTCAAAATGACCAAAATACCCTCCTGTGTTCTACACGAGTAAAGGTGCCGTTTGAGCCGGAACTTTTCGGAAGTTTGGAATGATGTTTATGAGTAATATTTGTTATCTAGTTAGAGCGGTTGGTCCCGGGCAGTTTTAGTGCAAAATTACCATTTTGCCCCTGAACGTGTAAGTGAGCCTAATGACGCAATTAAGCAAACCTAAGCAATATTAGGCTCTAATCAAAGATTAATTTATTTTGATAATTAATCTAGAGTCAAAATAATTTATTAAGGTTAATTAGAACCTAAGATTGCTTAGTTAAACTCTAATTGTATTCTTTAATTCAAGATTCCTAGTCATAGAATCTTGAATAGTATTTTCTCTCTCCAATTCCTTAAATTAAAGAATTGTGCCCATACCTCATTTGACCAAAAGAATGATTTTAAATTATTAATCTAGCAAGATCACGCTCCTAATCAAGTCTTGACAACCTTAATTAGCCATTTTCTCACTTAAACACTTTCTTACAAACTCCTAATCAAAACCTTAATCAAAGAAACACCTAAACACATCATTAAACCACAATTACATAAGCAAATTATCCTCCCCCTTGGGCTGTAAATCTGGCCAAAACCTCTCCCTCAAATTCCATCACATGTTGATTTTGTTTCACTCAAAGAACCATGTCTTAGGCCATACCTTGCCCATGCTTTCAACCATGCTTGCCATGCCTAAACCCATACCTTTGTAAGAGATATTTCCTCCATCTTCCTCCTCCAAAAAGGGCACTGATTTCCCTCCCAAATCAGCCTCCACATTGTAAATTTTCTATAAATACCAAGCATTGGAAGACTTGGTTGCTCTTTGGATCATTTGCCAAGTTCAAGCATTCTTGCATTTTCTCTCATTTCCTCTCAAATTCCCTCAACTTAGCCGATTTCTTCCTTCAAGTTTCAAGAGGATTTTCCTTCACCATTTCATCAAGAACTCAAGCTTTCCTTCATCCTTTTTAAAGACTTCATTAGGCAAGAGTTTTGTCTTAAGGTTTTTACTTGTTTTCTTCAAGAAATGTTCTAGTTTTCTCTTGGTTTTCTAAGCTTTCCTTTCCTTTTCTTCTTTTCAGCCATGAGGCCTTTTCATGAAGGAAACTTTAGCTTGATGATGAGGTTTCAAGATAATGACTTGTTGTTGTCATGTGAGAAACCTCTAAAGCTTGAAACAACTTGGTCTTGGACCATACATGCTTGTGTTTTTCTTTCTTTTCCTTGCTTATGCTTCGATTTTCCTTTCTTTCCTTCCTCTAAGATTTTGGTTTATTTTCCTTTTTCCCTTAATGTTTTCGGTTTCTTTTCCTTTTTCCTTAATGTTTTCGGTTTCTTCTTCCTTGGTTTGAACAAAGTTTGCTAAAAATGTTGAGTAGATCACAAAAGTTTTGTTAAGAAAATTAATCACATGTTTTCAAAGAGCTCTAAACTTACCCTTGCCAACCTTAAAGTTGGTCGGCCGTTCTAAGAGTTTTACTCTAGATTGAAGCCCATGAGCAATAAAATAAAGAATATGACTTAGTTCTTTGTATTTTGTTTAGACAAAGTGTTGAGCTTTGTGTCTATTTTCTTGAGCTTGATGATGAAGTTCAAACCAAAGGCTTCTTTGAAGACTTGGTGTTAAGAACTCTAAAGCTCACTTTATGTTTGTTAAGATACATATTTGGGTTAAGGTTATAATGTTCCTCTAAAGTCTTGTAAGAGCTCTAGCTAAGATAAAATGAGGTTGCATACATGTTTATGTTTATGCCTTGCATAACATGTTTATTTTGATGTCATCACTAAACTCTCAAGAATAACTAAATGACTTGCATTATCATGTTTAAATTCCAAGCTTGCATTTCATGTTTATATTTCAAGTCATCACTTAATCTTTAAAGATAATAATGAAGTTGCATCTTATATTTATTTTATGCTCTCACTTTATCTTCTAATGAAGAATAAAATAAGTGCATATCATGTTTAAGTTTATACCATCACTTAAATATCCTAGAGCTCAAAGACTTGCCCAAGTATTTAGCATAAAGTTTTAGAAAATGGAGGCATTTCAAGAATGCCATTTTGGCCTTATGATGATGATGATGGACTTGGATGAGTTTCTCTAATCATAAGTGTCCATAGTCTAAGTCTTGGAATTTTTCTAAGCTTAGGTGTATTTAAAGAACTTTATGAACAAAATTTTACATTTTAAATCCATTCCTTGCACTAAATAATGTAGCTATTGACCTTACCCATTTTGGTCTGATTTTAATGAGATTATTTGGTTTCTAAATGAGTTTTGAGTTCCTAAAAGAATTCCAAGAGAAACTAGCAACTTATATGCTTTTAAATCATGAAATCATGTGATTGTATGATGCTTATGTTTTTGGTTCTGCATGATGTAATTGGCCACTGTATAAATTCTCTTCTATGGTGTTAAGATGTGTAAAATTATTTTTGAGTGAAGCAAGGAATGGCTTAGGGAAGTTAGGAAAGAACAAGTAACTAAAAAGGGTTTAAAATGAGAATTCTAGAACACTTAGATGCACAAACTTGTAAATATGTTCTAGCATAATTGGACTTAAGAAAAATGGTTCATAATTAGTGGATATGTATAGGAATCCCTCATAATTGGTTTAGGAGTTAATTATAGAGCCTTAGGCGAAAGACAGAACTTAGAAAGGGTTAAAAATGGAGATTCTAGGACCCCGTAAGCGTATGATAATCTTCTGTCTAAGTGGTGCAATGCTATTTGGATATATTAGAGAACGTAAATCGTAGTGAGAATTGTAAGTAATGATCCCTTAGGTGTTATAAAGATCCATAAATGAAAGTTAGGATAATTAGAATATAAGTTTAAGACCCGTAAGGGCCAAAGCATAAGACACTATGAGATAGAAGGTGTGATGATGTGAGAATGAGGCCGAGTGGGTATACTCATAATGATGTGAATATGTTAATATCATGAACTTGAGGCTATATGTGTATTTGTGGCATGTTGTTATGATGATGTGGTATGTGATGTTTACAATGCATGAGAATATATGATATGTCATATGAGGTTCTATGGTTGTATGCTCATGTTGCATTCATACAAGATATGATAAAGAGGAAATGATCCCATTATGACTTCCTGAGTTAAGGGTTGTACGGGGTGATCCAAGTAAAGAGATATGTTTCCCCCTCTTTTACCCCGTATGAATCTAGCGACGGCTAGTTAGGATGAGCTCATTCCTAGGCGATGGGTGATTAGGAGTTTTGATGACCATATTAAAATCGCGGGCCAGCATATTGGGTGGATTTTGGTGACCATGATGAGGGTGGAAAAAGTTACGAAAGGAACTCACGGAGTTCAAGTATGAAAAAGTAAAAGACGGACATGCACATGTTTCATTGATGCTTTGATTAAGTGATATGTGTTATCTATGTATACTGTCATGATCAAGTATTGCCATGCATACATAAAATATCTGTTGCATTCATATCATGAAGACTCATGCTAAAAGGAACCCCCTTCGGATAATAGGATTTGAGAAAATAAAAATTGAACCTATGCATGTATACCTCTTTCATAATGAAACCCGAAGTGGCTGGGGTGACAACGATGACACTTGTGTTAAAGTTGAGGAGCCTCCTAGAATCGTGTATAAGTATTCTCACCCCTTTTGTCTTTCCCTCCTGTGTCGTCTCCAGACGGATTGATGCGGATGTTCGTGATTTTCCTTGAAGCGTGAGCGTAGGAGTACGCACATCGGATCAGGGGCGCAATGGAAGCTTGAAGACTAGTCTAGCCTATTTAAAAATTATGTTTAGTGTTAGTTAACCTTGCTTGATGTATCTAGTATCTTGAGGTGTCCTTATATTTATAAGGGCATCGTTGTTTTGTTATGATTATAATATAATACTACAAGTTATGTTGTGTTTATTCTATGGTTTATTTATGATTGTTATGGTGATATATACCTGGTTGTTATGTTTCTTGTTTAGAAGTCGATCCCTATGCGCATGCGCGGCTCGCATTTTAAGTCTTAAGTTCAAAAAGAAAAATTTAGCCGTATTTTTAGTACTTGTATTTTAAAGAAAGCCAAGTCAAGTTCTGAAAATGAAGACGTAACCACTAATAACTAGCCGATGCGACTCGAGCATATTAGGTGAAAGTTAGGATGTTACATGGCCACCAAGTAACTTGTACGGTGTTAAAAATTGCACATCAAAACTCTACCAAACGGGTAAAACCCATACCCGGGTGATCAAACATTACCCGAAAATTAATTCTAGGTATAACTTCTCATTCCTTATCATTTCTAATCTTAACCCTTTCTTTTCTAGTTCCGGGCATTTCCAGTCCAGATCTAGGATTTCGGCTATTACGGCCAGGAGGACCTGAGGTCACTATTCACCCTGACCCGTAATTTTTTTAACACGTCTGTGGGTCATCCTCATCGTTGCTAAAACTAGATGTTTTAAATTATGACTAATCAAGCTCAAATTAATTTTTAACTAATTTTTAGGGTGTTACAATATTCATGGCAGGACCACTCCATTGTTGAAGGTACACACTCAAGAGGACTTCTATGGACTTAACACGGTTACAAAACTTGAAGATCTGCACAAATCAGATTGAATCTATCGGCTAACGCTCACCCCAATTAGTACAAGCTTAAGCCTTGACCTACTCAAGTCACCCTTAAACAACTACAACACCATTCAAAATGGACCGAGAAAACGCTTCTGGCAAAGAGAGCAACATAAACACTATTGCAAAATAGACAACCTACCAAACCAATGGTTGGGGGCTCATCACTTTGATCTAATGGCTCATAGCAGCCAAGAAAATGCACCATAACTGTTCTTGCATAATCAGGCAATTTAAGCTCGCCCAAAATCCTCACCATCATCACCGACCTATCACCAAAACTAAGAGAACTGAATTGCCCATCTCATTAAACTGCTAGGGCTGGTCACTTTAAATTTAACAGTTGTCACTAGGCAGCTGAAAAGCGCGCAATCTCTGAAAACAGTCGACTCATTCGAGTCTCGGCATGTAGTCCTCAATAGACACACCTCGATCATGACACCTCAACACCACACCTACGACCAAGCTCGAGGGCTATGTACTGGAATAGAAACATGGGCCGGATAGCTCAACCCCAACCATGACAGCTTGGAGATGGGTCTCAGAGATCGACAACGTGCACCCAGGGTCTCAGTTACCCAAGTTTTAGTTGATGATATCTCCTAAATCCTATACGAGATCCCCTATTAGCTCATGGAATCTCCTATTATTATTCTATCATATCCTATATATTACACCATATTTCCTACAAATCAGAACATATCTAATATCTACTAAATCCCAAGAATATCTCCCCCATTCAAGGTAGATTATCTCCTAATTTACCACAGGGTCACCTTACACTATATAAGAGGCTTAACGCCCAGGTCTCACAAGCTTATTACATACTATTCTTTTACCACTCTATGCTTCATTCATTCATTGACTTGAATGTTGGAGTGTCTTTATAGAAACTCCACCCTCCGCTCATACGGACATTGTACCCTTACTGCCACTTCTAGGTAAGAACAATTTCAATATCGAATAACTGAATTTCTAAAATCGTATTTTGAGATAACTTGCTTTCATAAACATAGAAACTTATAAATCATAATTTCAAATCTATTAATGAAGATAAATCATATTCAACTCAATATTTTTAATGAAACATAGTTGGGTTTCTATAAGCATAATCACATATTCCAAAATCTTAAAAACGAGTAATTTTATCATTCTATACTTTTTGTCTAATGATTTTGGTAAACTTGCTAAATCACATATTTTTCAATAAATCTTTTCATGAACATATAAAATATTTTTATGACATACAAGAAGTTTATTTTATTACCTCTGCCCACTATTAAGTGTCTTTTTGAGACTCAAAGTGAATTTAGTATATTAAAAATCAATGTATTTGAATACAAAATATATCCAAATATTTTAATTTTTCAATATATCAAATTTTATATTTAAATATATTAACTTTTTAATATATCAAATTCATATTAATTCTCTAGAAGACATTTATTGAGGCTTTTTTAACAAAGAAAAACAAAAAAAAAAAATCATTATTTACAGATATGCATGAATGCTCACATTATTGACGAATATACACTCATTTTGGAATAAAAGCGATACGTGATACAGTGTCACATATTTAATGATGGTCTCATACACAAATACGTGATAGATTTACATAAAAACAAAATGTGATACTGTGTCATGTATTATTAGTGTGAACGAAACACATAATACGTGGGAGTGTCCGTATTATGCTTATAATATGTTAGACTCTTTCACGTATTGTTGCTTTTGTTACATACATACCCCAACAAATTCCTTTTGATCTATTCTGGCTACAGAAACCGAATTGTCAAGCTTGTAGGTGTGCAGAAACTATCCGGGCAAATTAAGGAAGTATATTTCCTAAGGTGATTGAGAACAAATAAATTCTCCTATAGATTTCCCTTTTTATGTGAATATTTCCTAAGGTTTAATTAAGGAAGTATATTTGCATTTCTTATATCCATTTTCATGTCATAGATATGGCCACTGATTACTTGTCTACTAAAATTAATATATAAATCTATAAAATATTATGGATCATGCATCTTATTATAATAGTTGTTTTATTACTTATTTTATCCACATTATCATTGAATAATATATTATCATGCTATTATAAATGTACTCTTTTTTTCATGATCATTATAATAATCAAGCTACTTTAATAATGGAATGATAATGTGAAATACTACAATATCAAAATCAAATTCATCCACATGTAAGGGCTAAAACTAGGAGGAAAGTGTAGTGAAAATTTGACAATGGGTGTGAATTTAATTTTTATGAATTGTCAATGTAAATTTTTTTGGACAAATATTTAATTTTGCACAAATATTTAATAAACACACCCATAGAGATAAGTTTTGTATAATAAATAGATTTAAACTTTGTATAAATGATGCTACTCAATATAAATGGGCTTCTCTAACTTAAAAAGTCTATTAAGACATTTTTGAATTAAAAAATAAAAATAAAAAATCATATCACAATTCAACCTCATTTTAGAGATAAATATTTTTTTATTACAATAGATAAGAAATTATAAGATTTTAATAGCAATAAATTTAATAATTAAATAATAAATTTATTTACACTAAACTCTATTTTGATGACTAATAATTATTAGAAAAAATTTAACACAATTTGGCGTATGTTTGAAATGCCAAAAAATTCCCCAATTTAAGCTATTTTAACATAATTTCATGTGTTTCTGGAGAAAGTTTGAATAGTTTAGATGTGAAAAATTAGAATTTTAAGTGTAAAACTCACTTATAATTTAAATGAGTGCTTTTTTTTAAACTCTTAATTATAGATAAAAGTTAATTATTTTAGAATTATAATATTTTTTTGTCAAAATACAAATAAATTATTTAATATAATTTTTTAATAATTCATCACACAAAATCAGTTATTTTCATATAATCTATGTATAACACAATGTTCTTTTAACTTAATGTCTCAAAACATAAAATTAATTTTTAAGTAATCAATTATTAAAAATCAATTGTACTTACTATCAATTATTAAAAAAATTTGGATTGAGCTCCTCTAATCCAAGTGTGTATTAACATTTGTCGTCAGTTATTTACTTTAAAATGTATATAATATGTAATTAATATTAATTCAATTATCATCATCTAATTTACATATCAAAGTTGTTGGCTCAATGGCCCCCAAAAATTTTTGTTAAAGCTCCACCACTACCTATAACTCTTATAATAAATCACTCCTCTCATAAAAGTCATTTCATAAGATATTATTTCAACTTGAGTATAAAGTACCTTCTACAAAGACAGATGACTATGATGAAAAGCATAAAATGATGCAAATCATATCATGATTTGCAATGAGATTTGTATAGATAATTTTGAATATATATATTAGCCAAAATATATATCATTAATCCAAACTGTATTTATTTTATATATATAAATGTAGTGCTCAATTTCATGGGGCTGATTAACTAAGAATTGGTTGCTTATGCATAAGGGGAAAAATAAAAACCGAAGCCCAGTACTTTGAATTTGAAACCATACTACATCTCCTGATTAGGACGTGCTCGGATAATTTCTGCACACAATAGATCAAAAGGAATTTGTTGAGGTATGTAAAACAAACGCCACAAAAGCAACAATACGTGAAAGAGTTAAACGTGTTATAAGCATAACACATCAGATACACCCACGTATTATGTGTGCCACTTTTGCTAATAATACCTGATACAGTATCACATTTTATTTTTATGTGAATTGTGTCACATATTTTATGTATGAGATTATCATTAAATATGTGATATTATATCACGTATTATTTTTATTTTAAATGAGTATATATTTATCAATAATATAAACAGTGATACATATTTGTAAATAATGATTTTTTTTTCTTTAGTGAAAAAGCCCATTTACTGATAGACGGAGGCAATATTTTCTTAATCATTACGCTTAAAACAAAATCTATACATTATTGCAGGCATACGACTATCGTGTCCACGGCAAGAAAGCAAATTGGTTCGTTAACCATTGGGTGTGGCCATGTGGGGACAGGTCTTATATATATATATATATCATCCTCGATTTCCGTGCTTATACACAAGGAGAAAGATACCCGCACAATAGAATATTCACATCTTATTTATAAGAATTATTATTTATATGTAAATTAGCCGTAAATAATCTGTCAAGTTAAAATACTTTGGCACATACTTTTTTTCAAAAATAAAATAAATAGCATTTAATGAAATTATCACCTGGTAAGTTGACTGTGTTAAGGTTAAATTAATTAAAATTCAGCGGATCCGAAATACCTATAATTCAGGCAAAATAAAAACTAGTAACTAATAATAATCAAATATTTAAACTTTCTGAGGTGAATTTTTATTTAGAGGATAAAGGAAGCATAAATATCACAGTATGCTGCGTCTGTCCAACGTAAATCACGCACGGAAATATTATATATTATTCACACGGATCACACTTCACAATTCTAAGGAGCTATTATAGTAATTCTGACACTACTTTGGATATTTGGGTACGGATATATATATATATATATTTATAAATGAGAGTTTTAATTGCAATTTTGTGAATTAACATAGAACAAGATAATTAATAATAAATTTAAAATATGATTTTTACTGGATTCATTAATTATAAAGTAATTAAAATATAAAGTCACTGGAATTGGGTTATTAATGAAGAATTTGGATAGTTTATCATAATGTCATAGTTTTAAATTTCATTTCCAACGTGTTAAAAAAATAACAATATCTAAATGTTCATAAATAGTTTATTATATTTTTATGTAAATAAATTTACTAATAACGCCATGAAATTATAACTTATTTATATAGATCCCCCGAGGATGGTGATCTCCTAAATAACTCTCACAGGGAGGTTCAACAACGGTCCATTACCACTAGATATTATTATATATACGACCAAAAAGCAAGTCCATTTTGCATCCTCTTGTAATTTGTGGAGTAGAGCAATGGGTTGTTTCAGAGTTCAGCTAGTGGCCATAGTCTCATTCGTGCTGTTGTTTCCAAATACCCAAGGTTGGGGAGACGATGGGCATGCCACTGTTTGTAAGATTGCTCAGGTGTTTAGCTACTTCTTTCTCTTCCTTTCTCTCTGTTCAGTCTTTGGGTTGTTTTACATGTACAATACAAGTGTCACATAAATCCTAATAAAAAAAAACTAATCAAAAAATTGTCACATAAATCTCTCTTTACTTTGGCTTCTAAATAGGCTCGCCTCAGTGGAACAGCTGCTGCGGCTGTGAAAAAGCTGCTGCCAAAGTCTGCAGAAAATGACTTGTCGAGCAAGTGTTCATGGGCAGATCATGTCAGGGGTGTGTACCCCTGGTCATCTGCTTTGCACTTTGCTGATACTCCCGAGTCTGTTTGCAGTTACAGCAACACCAGTAAGTTCCTTTCTCATGCTATGCCTATGTTCCTTGATACTCAGATATTTTGTTACAGTAGCTTGGGAAGAGAGTGCCTGAAATTAAGAATTAACTATTGGTATTTGAATTCAAGGATCCAGAAAATTAAGATAATAAAAGTAGAAATACACATGAACTTAATAAAAAATTTCATATAATTTTAATTTTAATATGAGATTAATTTAGTATAATAATAGAAGCAAAATATATATGCATCTAGATACTTTTAAAAATTATTTTAAATCTTCCCCTAACAATTTATATATAGATCCGCCCGGGTGTTTGATATTGATACTTATGTATCAGAAATGCAGGGAACTTAAAAGGAAACTGATGTGAATAGCATGTTGTCATATAGTACTGGGTGCTGACCTTTTGTCTGAACATACAGGGGATTGTGTGGATCGAAAAACTGCAATTAAGGGGCGATGTATTGTGGCAGCGATTACAAATTATACCAACCAGCTCCTCGACTTTGGCAGTGACACGAAATCTAAATGTGAATCCTTGTTTCCAGACTAGTGATCTGATTGGTACCCTATGGTTTTTCAATATATCTTCTCTGCAAACTAACTAATTATTGTTTGGATATGGTGACATCGCATTATCAGATAACCTCACACAAGCTCTTCTATTCCTATCTCATTTTATGGGAGACATCCATCAGGTATGCATCATACACAGGCTCGAAATCGCCCATATGCCAAGTTAACATGTTTCCGTCTGAATTTGCGGTGTGATTGATTATCATAATGGTTTTCTGCACACGCTAAATCTGCAGCCTCTACATTGGCTTTGTCTCGGACCAGGGAGGCAACACAATTAATGTTCACTGGTACACAAGGAAGCAGAATCTTCACCATGTGAGTCTAATTCCAACTTCATCAACCACAGAAGTGTATGATCTATTCTATTTCACTATCTGTGATCTTACAGTATACCATATACAGGTTTGGGACGATAGCATAATTGAGACAGAAGTTGAAAGATTTTATGATTCTAATATGACTGACTTCGTCAATGCAATTCAAACGAACATCACGGTACTCTATGCAGCTTTGTTTTCATCAATCTAATTAATTGCCTATCGAAGTCTGATATTTATTTTATTATTTTTTTCCTGGACAAACAGAAAGCATGGGGCGATCAAGTGGAAGAATGGGAGAACTGCAGTTCTAAAGACGTCCCATGCCCAAATATGTATGTTCCAGTAGCACCTATTAGTAATTAGTAATAGAAGGACATTTATCGAAGCTTTAATTTTGTGACTTCATACCAAAGAAGTGATAAAATGATGATAAAATAAATGGAGACCACTTTTGGATGATATATCCTCTTATTTTACAAATCTTTCTAAATAAAAAAAGAAAATAAGTTTTGAATAATTTATCGGTATAGATTGCATCTAAATTTTTACTCAACTTAATTTGTAAAAATATTTGTAAGAAAATTTGTTAGATGCTATATACTGCTACTAAAAATTATTCCTGCGTTGCGGAGGATAGTGTCTTCCAACTCACCTCCTTAGTCCTTATTGAGGACTTAACTGGACTCCAATACCCAAATCCTGTAGCTAGAAAAATTGTGAAACCTTTTTAATACTATTGAAGTTATACGTACTTGGGCCAACATTTTATTTATTTATTTATTTTTCAGATATGCATCTGAAAGTGCTGAAGATGCCTGTAAATGGGCATACAAAGATGCCGACGAAGGTTCAACACTAGAAGGTAAGCTAAGAGATCTGGTAGGTGAAATTGTTATCTTTAACCGTTTTCTTACGCTATGATGAAAATGAACTCCACAGATGATTACTTCCTTTCACGCTTCCCAATAGTAAATGTGCGATTAGCTCAAGGAGGAGTGCGATTGGCTGCAACTCTCAATCAAATTTTTGACAGAGACTTGGCGATTTCGATGTAATTTATTGACGGATGAGTGTCAACCACGAGCCACTTGGTAGCTTAGATAGCACTACTCCAGAATTGATGCCAGAGGCTCATTTTACAAGTAAAGTCACTTTTATCCTGGCAGTTTCTAATAAAGAAAAGGAGAGAATAAAGGTAAATAATAACAAAACAAAAAAGAGAGAGAGAGAATAAAGTTAAGCCAATGTGAGAGGCTAGTAAGATGTGGTTTCAATAGTTATAGTTGGCAAAACTCCACGCTTTCGATGTATGAAGATTGCGTTTAGACTGACTTAACAAACTCTTTTTTAGTGTTTTTATATATTTTTTAAGAAGTCAGGGGAAATTAATTTTCATATGACATTTGGAGGATAATAGCATTCCAATGTAGGTCATAGGAGTCAATTACAATGATACGGTTTACAGAACTCAGTTTGTCCTAGTTAAGAAAAAACAAAGGCGAGTTCTATAATGGGAGAGATGAGTTTGGGACCACTTGGTACCTTAATCTCAACCATTTAAATTAAAATCTAACCGTCCAAATTGATTGGATTAAAATATATATTTATATTTTAATATTTATAAAAATTTAAAATATTAATGATTTTCCCGTTTGTCGCTATTTCACAAAAGACGTGCACCATCATCTCAACACCATCCCTCTGATCTTCCAGAACCTTTGCCGCCGCACCACTGACACCTTCGCTATGGCCTCCAGCTCCTCGTTTAGGGCCGGGTCCGCGTCGGCAACACTAAGGAGTAGGACCACATGGAGATCCGTGTCAACAAGAGCTATCTATTCTGCTGCTGCCATTCGAAGTTGGAAGGGCCTTGACGAACTCATAGGTCTCCCTGAGATTGATGCTGCAAAGTGGATCCCCAACTGCAACTGCAATTGCAAATGGTTGTTGCCTTCGCTTTTGCCATACAAGTTCATGCTGCTGTTGCTCTCATTCTCAATTGCTGACCCCTGAATCTCAAAAGAAAAGAAGGTGCATTCAATCAAGGTGTGGATTCTATGTTAAATTTTTTCTAAAAGGAGGAATGGTTGCTCAAAATAGTTGTGTTATGGATTTCTCAAGATTTCCATCTAAAATAAACCCCTCAAGGTTTGGGTTCCTCTATCAGCAACCATGCTCAAAGCATACGGTGGTGAGGAGGTTGCAGGTGGAGCAGGTGTGGCGCGGATAGGGGTGGAAGAGAAAAGGAAAAACTAAAATTAGAATGGGGGATAAAAGGGACATTTTATCAATTTTTTGGGATTAAATAATATAAGGGATCGGGTGGTCCCAAACTGGTTCCTCCCCATTATAGAACTCGCCAAAAACAAAACTATCCCTGCAAAAAGTTGTGCAGCTGTGCTGTCCCTTATAGAACTCAAAACTCGGATAGTCCGAGTTCTTCTTGTGGGACAACTGAAAAACTGAGCGGGCAGCGACGCAGACTGGCTGGCAGCGGGGATGCACTATAGGGGCAAAACTCAAAGGAATCCAGACCTACCGATTTCCATAGATTGAATTGCCTTTTGTTTATTATATTACAATACTTAATATAACATATTATATAATATAATAATAATATTATAGTACATTATATTATGTAATATATTATATAAGTTAATATTTATTTAGTTTATGATTTTATATTTATGAGTTAATTTAGTTCTTTAATTTTTAAAGTGATTTAAATTAATTTTTTACATTGTAAAATGTGAATTAATTTAGTCCTTCAACCCGTTTTTATTTAACATTTTCTCATTTAAATAATGATATGTAACATTAAGTGACACTATAACATATAATGTGTCATTAAACGTGTAACAGAAATTTAAATGGTTTATTTTGACGTCTAAAATTATACAAAATAAGTCTTTTATAACTTAAAATTAATATTTAAATTACTCATATTATATAATTCTAAATATTAAAATAAGTCATTTTAAATTTTATTATACTTTAAAGGACATATATATATATATATATATATATATATATATATATATATATATATGTGTGTATATGTATTCTTCGCTGCACATAGCATTTATTATATTAGCATTAATATATTACATAATATTAATATGACTATTTTACATAGGAAATATAAAATGATTTTATTGCATTAACATTGAAATTATAATCTCCAATTTTAACAAGTCATGTGACCACCAAACCCCTAAATGCTCAGCTACTCCCAACCACCTCGCATTCCTAAAACACATACGTTAATACTCACAATAGAAGCGAAAAAATAAAAGCCAAGTGAATACTTACGCTAAAGCTAAGTCTAGGCCCTCATTTTTTAAGATAAATGTATTGTAATGTAATTAATTAATTTATACTACTTTTCTCAAATTATATTAATCATTATAAATTAATTCAAATAACATACATACACAAACAGCGGTTGTTTTTAATAAATTTTCTTTCCAATATTTTTGGATTTTTTATATTGAACTTAATTGATAATTTATGATCATTTTTAAAATATGAAATAATATATTAACAGCTATTTGTTTAGTAACAATGTACATATTATTTCTAACATGATATTAGTATGACTTATTGTTAAACTAATATGAAACCATATTAATAGATTAATTAATATTATATTACTATTGATTAATAATAATTATATTATTGTATATAATAAATAGAGGAACATTCTATTAGTTGCAAATATAAAAAAAAAAGAATTATTATTTGAATTTGTATTATTGATGAGCCATAGAAGATAGATATTGATAGAGTGACTAAGTGATTGAAAGAAATATAAATTATTATGATATTGTTATTATTACAATTATAGATAGATTGTAAAATAATATGCATTAAATTAAAGAAGATTTAAATTTTATATCAAAATATGTCTTTAAGTATAATTCTACTTTTAGCAAGAGAATTTTTTTAAAAAATTTAAAATTACTAAAAAATAATACCTGACATGACAATTATTGTTTAATATTCCTTAATATTATATTTATATAGCTAGTTTAACATTTTAAAAAATATTTTAGGTGACAATTTGCTTATGAAATTATACGATGCATCATTTGGATAAATATTAAAATTTTAATTATAATTAATTAAAATTTTGAATTAGTGACATTTTCTATTCAATTTCAATAACACACCCTAAAGAACATCATAACAACAAATCCAAATAAAACAATCAAAATACATCTAACAAATCCAAACAAAACAATCAAAATACATCCATATCTAATCCAATGCAAATTGATAAAAATATATATTATATACAAAAAGGTGATAGAAAAATATTGTTTTGCTGTTATACATCATAAGACATATATGCCAAACATATTAAATTTTAGAAGAGCAAATAAATTAAAAGTGAAAAATAGAAGAGTAAAGTAAATAAGAAGGAATATAATTAGGTCAACTTACTCCTTGTTCTTATGCATAGAAAGAGTTGAAATATAAAATATTTTAAAAAGATATCAATCTTAAAAATTCAAACAATATTGCTTGTTTGCCACAATTGATATCTATAATACTAATATTTCAGGCTCCTATGAAACTTTTAAATGTCACTTTAGAGCAATTTAGAGCCCATAATTTGTATTGAAAATTTGAATTCTCAATCTATATTTATTAAACTAAATTGATAAATATCAATCACATCAATCATAATTAATTATTAATAATGAGATATCAATTATAAATCATAATCTCACTCCCACTTCACAACTCAATTTCAAAACTCATTATCAGATATGCAATCACTTTGTACATTTTTATTCTATATTTTAAATTTTTGAAATAGTATTTTTTTCGTTCTAATATGTTTCAATTTTTTTATGATTATATTATTCAGCTTATTTATCAAAAAATTATTTGGCTTAATATATAGTCATTATTTCTTTCAAATGTATTCTAATTTTATGCAAAACACGTGATTTATATATTATCAACGAATGCATAATTTAAAATTAACTTATATAATAGTTTTGAATTAATATGTAATTATCAATTTGTAATTAATGTAATCTATCACAATGATGTCAATCAAAATAATAGATGGATATTTTAAAATTATATATTTTATTTGAAAACATGCTTATCAAAATAAATAAATTAAAATCTTCTGGAATTAATTCAATACTGATTTAAACAATTTAGTTTACCTTTTAAAATATATTTGTAATTTTAAAAATATAAAATATTTATTGTGATATATTTATTTTGACTTAAATTCAGAGAAATTTTTTTATTTAATGCTTGAGTATTTTTTTAAACTCATATATACTCTATTATCATTTAATTTTAATATGAAATTTTTAAGTATGTAAGTTATTCACTTATTTTAAATGGGATATGTGAGGTTTTTTAGGTTTTCAATGTAGTTTAAATATGATATTTTTTTTGTTTTGTTATATTCAAATTATATTTAAATATGGTAATTAACATTAAAATGATAATACTAATATTTCATACTCCTATGAGGAAAAATTTTACATGTTGCTTAAGCGATTTACCCACAATTTTTATTGAAAATTTGAATTCTTAATCTATATTCTTTACATAAATTGATAAATATCAATCACATCAATCATAATTAATAAATCAGATACTTTGTAATATCACTCTCACTTCACAACTCAATTTCAAAACCCATTATCAATACTAAATATCACTTTGTAAATTTTTATTCTATATTTTAAATTTATGAAACAATATTTTTTTTCGTTCTAATATATTTCAATTTTTTTATGATTATATTATTTGGCTTATTTATCAAAAAATTATTTGGCCAATATATAGTCATTGTTTCTTTCAAATGTATTATAGTTCTATCTAAACACATGATTTATATATGATAATGAATGTATAATTTGAAATTAACTTATATAATAGTTTTTAATTAATATGTAATTATCAATTTGTAATTAATGTAATCTATCACAATGATGTCAAATATACATAATAGATGGATATTTTAAAATTATATATTTTATTTGAAAACATGCTTATCAAAATAAATAACTTAAATCTTCTGGAATTAATTCAATACTGATTTAAATAATTTATTTTACCTTTTAAAATATATTTTTACTTTTAAAAATAAAATATTTATTGTGATATATTTATTTTTACTTAATTCAGAGAATTTTATTTATTTAATACTTGAGTATTTTTTATAAAACTCTATTATCATTTAATTTTAATATGAAATTTTCAAGTATGAAAGTTATTCACTTATTTTAAATGAGATATGTGATATTTTTTAGGATTTTCAATGTAGTTTAAATATGATATTCTTTTTGTTTTGTTATATTCAAATTACATTTAAATATGGTAATTAACAATTAAATACTTTAATTGAATATCTGTGTAAAATATCTTTTTACATTAACAATGCACTAAAATTAAATAATTGCCACATTATACTGTAATGATATTGATAATAAAATATAATAATACACGCTATATTATATTAGTTTTTATATTTTAATAAAACTTAATAACATAGTTAACGTATTTTTGAAGGATTTAATATAATCTATAATCTATTTATAAAATTAATAATTAAGATTCATTACATGGAAGTTTTCATGTATCATTCATAGAAAATTATGCCCCACTATTTTCATAATCTTAATATTTAAAGTAAGTTTTTAAATTTAATTTATCTTCTAATTATTCATTATTTTTTCCAATCATATATACATTCATATATCTCTTTATTAAAATTATTTAACAAATAACAAATAATATAAACAAAATGATAATTGAATGTATTATACCATTAGAATTTTATATATATAATTACAGTATTAAAGATAGCAAATCTATTATAATTTCATTATCAAAAAAGATATTATAATTAATGATAACAAGAAAATCTTAGCACACATTTACTTTTTAATTATCTTTATTAGAATTAATTTGCATCATGTATTTATTTTTATTTTTAATTTGAATTATGTTCCATTAGTGGTATATGTTATTATGGATATTTGTGTTTCAATAAGCATTTTGAAATTTTTTCGCTTTTGAAATTTTTTTAATAAACCCTCTAATGTGGATTCAAATTTTTAAGGGGAATGAGGAATGAAGACCTGACAAGAATAAGAATTGAAATGAAGGCGAAATTCTAAATGAGGATTAGAGTTTGAGAAAGGTTTCTAACTTAAATGTAGAGCTTTTAAATGATAAAAAAAAATCTACCCGTCTTAATATACCATATTTAATTTTTTACAATCAAATTTCCAATTTATCAATTCCACAATTGTTTCATATTAATTTTTTTAAAAAAACAAGACTTCAATTTTTTAACATTACAATATTTTTAAAAAAAATAATCTCACAATTCATAATGATACTAATTATTTATTAATTACTTTAAAAAATTAAATAATTATATTTCTTTTTATTGAAAATAATTGTGTAATTGATATACTACTCCAA
Source organism: Dalbergia oliveri (assembly GCA_030441495.1). Taxonomy (NCBI): domain Eukaryota; kingdom Viridiplantae; phylum Streptophyta; class Magnoliopsida; order Fabales; family Fabaceae; genus Dalbergia; species Dalbergia oliveri. The sequence goes on along the minus strand of JAMLFY010000004.1, from coordinate 32,823,656 downwards.
TAATTGAGATTACATAAATTAGGATTATATGTGATTTTTTTACTAATTATAACATATTTTAAAATTAATATTTTAATTTACTGATAGTATATATAAGGAAATGGTGTGTAAATGAAATCATATAAATTAAATTTATTAATTATTTTTCATTGATTAGGATATACATTTTTTTATTTTTATAAATCAAATATTTTAACTTATTAAAAAGATGTAAAATGTTAGGGATGACAAAAAAATGCTTAAGTGAGTACATGTGTGACGAGATTATCACATAAGATGGAATAGGGATAGATTTTGTCTTTATGGTGTGAGTCCTCGTTGTTAAAGGGAGAGACTAATATCACATTTTATTTTTTCAATTATATATATTAGATTTGCATTATGTATGCATTTGTTATTTTTTAATTTGAATTATGTTGCATTACTAATATTTATTATAATAGATATTTATGTTTTCCATTTTAAAATGTTTTAAAATTTTATTTCTTTTCAAAATTCTTTTAATAAATTCTAATATGCGTAGGATTTAAATCCCCAAAGGAAATCAAGAATGAGAACTTGTGAAGGTGTTGAAGGGGATGAAAGGCAAAATTCTAAATGGGGATGGGGCATAGGACATGTCTCTCTCTTCATGACTCAATTGTCATCCCTATAAATGACTCATAATATAATAAAATTATCCAGTTATTTTCTTTTATTATTCAACAATTTCAACTTTCGAAATGTGTAAAATTTTCATAAAATAAAATATTTATTGTCATAGGTCATCTATCGAGATTTTTTCAACTTTATAAACATAATATTCAAAACAAGATATAAAATAGAATGACACATTTATATTTTGTCAATTTATTTAATTATTTAACTATTAACTTATTTTCAAAATAAAATTATATACTCAATTTTCTATAAGATAAATTATTTATTTTATAATGGTCAACAAACTATTTTTATTATCACCCCTGCATAAAGTAAAACGACTAGTAGCAATATATACTAAAATAAAAGAATAAAAATTTACAATGAAAATCATGGGAGAATGAATATATTAGAATAGTGAAAGAGTAGGAAAGAAAAGTAAATTTGGAGAAATGAAGGAAACTCATCTAACCTGAAAAAATATACGAAATGAATAAACTCGTCTTTGAACATGAGGTAATATTTAATTGCATTGAAGCTAACATTAACAACTGCATAAATTCCACAATGTTAGTAAGAGAAAGAAGTGAGAAAGAGAGAATGAAAGAGATTTTATAAGAATGAATACAAGAGTTGTAGAATAATGATAAGTAAATCACAAAATGAAATCAACAATACTACTCATTAATAGTAAAATAAGATAAAAACAAATTAAGACAATAATTGAGAGTGATGAAAAGCAAATAATCATAGAGTTGTTCACATAGAAAATTTTAGAAACTGATGTATCAAGACAAAAAATAGAATAACATAACAAAATAAAACAATATTGAGAGGCGCTTGTTATAGCAAAAAATGACCTTGATAAAAATTTATATTGGAAAATGTGAAACTTAGTATTTATTATTGTAGATATAAAAATACTATACATTGATTTAAAGTTGATATTGAATTTGAAATTTAAATTTTATATTTTTTAATTGATTAATTATATGAATTTTGAAATATACTTTCTATTTTTTCAAGTAAATAAAGTTTAAAAAAATTATGAAAAAAATAACACAAGGTATCTAAATGTGGAAAAATAAATTTTATAGAATATAGATTTGAATTTTTTAAAAATTCAACAGGGATGTAAAAATGCAGCTAACTCATAGTATAATAGTTATCTCATATTCAATAGATTTATATTTATTTCAAATTTGATTTTTTTAGAAGTTTTAGAAATATTTCCTTATTTAAATATGATTTTGAATTTTGTAATTGATATTTATTGTTCATGTGAAAATATATGTATTAATTGAATATGATTTTCAATTCAAAATTCAAATTTTTGTAATTAATTGTATTCATATTATATGAAATGTTAAATATACCTTTTATTTTGCATAAAAGAGTACCCTTTATTTAAGAAGTAAAAATAATTTTTTAAACAATATAAATTATGAGAAAATGGCACATGGTGAAACAATTTCAAAAAATCTATTATAATAACTTTTTTATAATAGTTGTTTCATTTAACTAATTATTTGTTATTATTAATTATTAATATTATAATTATAGTATTTAATACTATAATAATATATTTGATTGTTATTTCCTTTATCTTCTTTTTTTTTATCATTTTAAAGTTCAATTTTTTCAATTATAATATTTTGTTTAGCCTTATTTCAATTGCCATTTGCAATAAATGTCATAATATTTCATATAGGATATTTAGGTTGCATTGATAATAGAGAGATATGAAAGTGATTTTTTTAAAAATAATTAATAATTAAGATTACTTTTCAGCTCTTAGTTTTTCTCTCTTCTATATTAGTGTCTTGATATTTTGTTTGTTTTGAGGTCTTCATGTTGGCATGTGCTAGTCTCATTTATTTTTTAATAATTTTATATACATAATAAATCAATTCAAGATATAATACATTAAGTTGATAAAATACAGTTTAAGAATATGCAAACAAAATATGATAATATTTTTTCAAGTATCTATCTTTAATAATAAAAAAGGATTATAAAAAATAATAAAAAAAGGAAGGGTTTGGTGATATTCAAAATAAATAGATCATCATATGTATTATTTAAATGATAAAAGAGATATTTCATTACATGTTGATAATCTTTAATGATATTTTAATGATATATAATAATTATGATTGTGATTTTTTTAAAAAAATAATTATATGTTAAAGTTATGAAAATTGTGGGCCCTAAATTATCCTAAGAATGACACCTAAAACTTTTCTTGATATAAGTTTGGAATATTAGTATTATAGATATAATTTTCTATTATTGAGAATATAATAATTATGGAAAAACTTTATTTTATTTTTTTATATTTACTTATTTCTTTTGGTAAAATAGACTTCATTATGCAATTAATATGCGAAAACTAAACCTTTGTTTTTACATTGCATATTTTGTATAATGAATTAATACGTAACTTAAAAAATTCTTTTTATTACATTCATATTTTGTAGAATGAATTAGATTGATGCATTTAAAGCATGTAATTTTTGCAATTAATTATTACGGAATGCTTGCACTATTCCTTCATTTTTACATTGCATAGTTTATAGAATGAATAAGATTAATTCATTTAAAGCCTATGATTTCAGCAATTAATTATTAGTATTTTATTATGAACATTATTAGTGAATGTTTGCATTAAACGTTTCTAGCTTTTTACGTTTATTCACCGCAAGTAGCATTTATTGCTATATGTAAATTATGAAATTACAATTACAATCAATTACAATAAAATGTATTATTCTATTTTTACATTTATACTACATTATTTGAATGTCATCTATTGCATACGGGAACACAATGGGCAACCATTTTCCTTTGAAAAATCAAACATAAAATTGCCGTGATGGTTTTTGTTGGGACTAAAATCTAACTAAAAAGTACTAAAATTTGTTGAATAACCGTGATGTTTTGTGCCCATAGACATATATTTGACTTTTTACTTTCTCTTTTATATTGATTGAGGTTGAATTGTTACTTTAATTAATCTCCATTTTCTTTCCTATTTAATTGATTATTATTATTATTAGTAAGATATTGTGTCTCACTACTTTTGCAATCTAATACACACTAATATGGCATTTACTCTTGCTTTTCATTTTTCCACGTGCATAATACTAAACATCAAATAGGTTGTATAACATCTTGCTTTCAATTTGAATGAGTGATTTCATTTTTATATTCTCTATCACTTCATCTCTTTTGCAGAGAATTACTCTCTCTTTTTTTGAAAAAAAAATTCATGTTTGCTTCTTTTGTTATTTTTCTTTTTTGAAGGTGCATATTGTTCTATAGAGATTTGAACCGCATTCTTTTTTATCCTTATTTTTAGTTCCATTTTGACTTTTTAATTGTCATTCTTTATTTTGTTGTAATGCAATTTCATATCTTCAGTTAAGCTCTTGACTATATTTCTTTTTTTTTTGTAATTTTTGTAATTATTTTATGTTTATGCAAGAGTTAGTTTTCGAATCTGTGACATTTGGCAAATGCAACACTGCCTTAAGTTTCAAAAGGTCTGCTGGGAGGGAGTGATAAGCAAGCAGGCACTCTATTTGGAAGGACATTCTATGTGGATCCATGATTAAAGTCTTAAAAATCTGAAAAAATATTAAATCTCAAAACTAGTTACATGGCAATTATTATATTTTATATGAGTAACTACAGGAGCATTGGAGTATGTTGATCTCAAATAATTGATATCCTAGGTGTGAAGCCTGAATATTTTGGTTCTTTTTGTTATGATGGTTTTAGTTTGTTTTTGTATGTTTTCCTCTTCAGTAAATTTTTTTCATTCTATTGCAAGTTCTCTTTTGTCATCCTCAACCACATTTCAATTCCTCACTTTTCTTTTTATTGGCTTGAATTCATATTCATTTCAATGCTATAGACTTATTATTTTTTCTATGCGATTGTGATATGGAGTTTTTTTTTTTTCAATTTGATAAACCATGGGTGTTTTAATTCCTTTTGTGTTGGTTTTTTTTTTTCTCTTAATTTGCTAAGCTCAAATGCAATTCATTTTATCTGCCAAGTGTTATTAATTTTCCTGAAAAAAAGGTGTTATTCATTTTGTCTCTCTACTTCTATTAAAATTCTTATCATCATACCATTTTAAATAGAATACGGTTAAATTTAATTCTACTCACCTTGATTGTTGTCATTTTGGAAGCCATTATACATTAATATTTTTTATTTTGTTCTATATACAATGGTTTATGAAAGATTAATAAAAAATTATTGAATTCTACCATTAAAAGCTATATTTTAGATCAAAATAGTTTTTGGTATTGTGATATATATAAAGATTCAACTGATGATAAAGCATTAAATATTGGCTACCAATGTAATACTAAAAAGAGAATGTCTGAGCTTTCAATTTTAAACCAATACCACTTCAAAAACTGGCCCATTATGAATTAAACACATATTTAATCGCATGAAAGGAGTTGAGGGGATTATGTAAAGTTGCCATTATATAATTATTAGCAAAGTTTAGACCACAAATATCTCAATTTTAATTTAATATTATTTTTAATTTTTTGGTACAATATTCTTTTTAAAATATACATGTATAACTTAATGTCCTATTTTCAAATTCTAAATATATTATTTATATTTGATTTGGCACAGTTAATTCTAACAAAACATTAATAAAACCCATGCATTGTACAGATATAATATCTAGTTTAAATGATAGAACACTATGATGTCATCTGACCTATGTAGTTGACCCCACCTAGTGGGTTAAGGCTTAACTTGTAATATCAATGTAAGTATTTAATTCCAATAAATTTACTATTTGACAAGAAATCTTATGTTAGGGACCAAGTCCCTGAGGGTATCAAAGTGTACAAACAAAAAATATAGGGGCATTAGGGGTAATGCAAATGAGCTAACAAACTAAGGCTGAGGTGGAATAGATGAGTGTGTGTATGCTGTGACAGAAGGTGGGTGCGTGTGTTTGTGAGATACGTTTAGGAAAAGGGGTTATTTGGAGGTATGGGGGCTAGGGGGAGTTTAGGCTGTTATTTTGGAAATTAGGCTGGGAGAGGAGACTGCTTTAGTGTCTTAGACATTTCTCTCTATTCTCTACATCATACTTGTTATTCCTTCATTTCCCTTAGCTGATTTGGTGTTGATATCAGTTAAGGAATTAATATACCATTCAGTGCATCTTCTGTGTTTTTCCATTTTAGTAGCTTCTATCATCTTACTAGAATGTAGTTTGTAGTAATTTATTACCAATCAATTATTTTCTGAAGAAAAGTAAAATGCTGATAAGGAAAAACAATAGAGACAATAGAAATTCTTATGGTCATGACAGGTTGAATATAGCTTCTTGAAATCTCCCAATACTCGAGTTAATTTTTTTTAAGGCAACAAGTCGATATGTAGAAGAGAATTTTTCAAGGAAGAGCCTCTTAATGTTAATCTATCCAGTCATACACTACGGGCAAGATAATAAAACCAATCTTTGGCTACTTCTACTAGGCATAAATGGAAGCCTCACACCTTGACATGATCCTCATGTATTCCCTTTGACTTATTGTTTGACTATAACACATGAAATTCCTTTAGATGCTTATGAAGATCCTAACCTGAAAGACCATGAGATTCAATGAGCTAGAGAATTGATCTGGATTTAAGTTCAAATTCATTATCAAGATTAGAATATTGATACACTATGGTTGGCATGTAACATCAGCTGACTCACTAACTCCTCCAATGTCCCAACATTCACATTCTTATTCATATCACCAAAATTATAAACAGAAGTAGAAGAATTAACATTAGTATCAACAAATTAGAAGAATAAACAAAATTGTATAAAAACCATAATAGGATGAAACAACTTCCTCGTTGTCTTTGCAAGCATGTCCCTCTAAGTGCCTGCTGTATTGTGTTGTTTTTTCTCTATTTTCAATACAAATTTCTTCCTGTGAACCAAAATCTATCAAATGCTTATCTATACATCAGAAGTTTATCTCCCACCATATTATAAGCTTCTTCTTGCATATCGCTGAGATTTCAAGAGATTTCAAGTTGTTTCCGGATGCCAGTCCTTGATGGAACCCACTATGAGGCTCATGGGATTCAATATTCCAATCCAGAAGAATTTCTAGCTTAGAGATACTAGTGTTAAATAAAACTACTTGGTGTCTGTCAAGTTTGGAAATGCTAAGGTTCAAAAGAACAACTTAGCATCTAACTTGATGAGGTTAGAGTCCATGATAATTACTTATACAAACTTGAAGAGGTTAAACAATTGAAGAACACTTGGATTTGATAGCTAAAGATCTAACGTTAAGTGGGGTTGAACATAGACTTCACATTGAAGATCGAACTAGTTAAAAATTTCCAGATCAAGCTTCTCTAACTCTCATCTTCTACAATTTTTGTTGTTGCATTGATTTTGTAGTGTTTGAATTTGTATTGTTACACACCAGCTTTAAGTTCACATAAACAAACTCATTTGTGCCGCTATTGTGTAAGTTTGTTTTTACAAAAGCTTTCATTTCAACTGACAACTTCAATTTTAAGGTTATCATTTTGGTAAGGGCTTTAACTAATTAACCACCTTTGCCATGAGGATACCAAGGGAGGAAAAAAACTATGACAAATCCAAAAAGGACCAAAGGATTCATAATAAAAAGTAAAATAGAAAAGAAAATTTATTTCATGTTCTCTTCAAAAACGTCAAGAACACAAATAGTTTAACAGTCATATAGTAGTATTTAAAAACAAGGATGATGGAAACTAATTGGATTCTGTCCATATAGGAACCTGTATCCTCGTGCACACCACAAGCAAAATTGAATACAAGTACAGAAACAATTACCTTTCATAATATTCCATTAACCACAAAGCAGCATACATCTGGAAACTGAATTAAGAGCCCTCATTTTGAATAAATTTCACAAATTTAGACTTCATCTCTGCTGGAATTCGAACAGGACGATAGTTTTTGTCAAGCCACACCGCTGTGGCCTTGGCCTCCAAAATAGGCTGCCATAAAATAAATCAAGTATCAATAAAAGTTCTCTCACAATGTGGAAAAGGGGTAAACTGTAAGTGAAGATAAACCTCTTGCTTTGGCAGCTTAAAGATGAAGTGATCAAAGTATAAACGAGCAGCTGAAGATCCAGAAATCCTAACCTTTACGACAAATTTGTCCCCACTCTGTTTCCATGTTCTTAAAATGAGTAAAAATATTGGTGAACAAACTATCTATATAAGACATTTATCATATCCTTTTAGTATGCTAAAATATATCAAGAGGTTGTTTACACTATATCCTAACAAAAGAGAAATGAACAAAAAAAACTGCAGAGACTCACTCTCAGAGGTGCAAGGAATTTGAATGATAATTCTGATAATGCCAATGCATCACCACTGCGAGCCACAGTATCACAATTAATACCAATGCTTTCCAAGAGTTCATGACGGCCTTATGAAGATATTGATAGACAAGTGATCAGTTTATGCATGTCAAACCCAAAATGTCACTTATAATTTCTGCAAAATGTACAAGGGTAATTTGAAAAATTCTACAGATCATTGAACTCAATACATTTCAACCCAGTATACTGCCAAGTGTCAACCCCCTGATTACAAAAATTAAACAGTCTAAAAAATACCAGCACAGAGATCAAGAAAAAGGGGAAACATTTCCAACCATAATGAAAGTAATTGAAATACTATGCATACAAGTTACAACACTAAGAGAAACCAAAATAAACTACCAGTGTGAAGAACAATTAGATTGCATCTAGATTTAAATAGAGAAGTTTTGATGTGACCGTTTGGAAACCCACAGGTATTTTTGTGCATGCATTGGGTGCAGAAAGGGGTGAGTTTTTGTAACAAAAAAGGATTGCTTGTGTAGACACCACTCACAATCCCACAGCATAAATAGCCTTTGGTAAGCAACAACTACCTTGAATCAAGTTTCATTGGTTATTTCTTACCAATTTATGAATTAAATGCTAGAATCTAATGGTTTCCTAAGGCACAAGTTCCACCGATATGCACATTGGCAAGTTCCAGTAAATTTCTCCATTCTATTGAATGTGCAGAGCTACAGAATATGTATATTTTCATCCATGTATGCTTGTGAGTGTCACTTTGATACAGATAGACAGAAAGGCAATCACACAAATCCACTTTCAATATGTGCTTAAAATCAGAAAATACAACAGAACCACTTCCTCAACTTTAGTGTTCATTTGGAATTACAAGCACTTCAAAATTAACATTTATTTTCATATATTAATTACAAGAAATACACACAAATATGTATATATTGTAAATGTATATTGAATAGTTTTCAACAACATCTGGAAAAAGTTAACTCAAGAAAACATTGCAGCAACAGCAACAGTTCAAACTACTGAAAATTTACATGTATCAACTTTTGAGATCTCACCGTGTTGGCAATAACTTGCATAGATTGCATTGTTGACCACACCAAACTGATCCAACTCATAATCACGGACTTTTAATTCACATCAAAGAACCCACTCATTCTGTTAAATGACACAGCAAAATGAGTATAAATATTAAGTAGCCTGTTTTATATCTCACAGAAGGGTGAGCTTGTATGAATATTATATATGTGATAGGTTGAACAAATTTTGATTAACATTTGTCCATTTCAATCAAGGCACCAATAAACATAAAGCACTACAAAGAACCCAAAACTGCAAAAGGAAACCTGTTATACAGAAGCAATTTCTTTATTCAAAAAAGAAAAAAGAGGAAATAGTCAATGTAAAATAATGACAAAAAATTCATTTTGGTCCTTGAACAAAACATCAGGGGACAAATAAGTTTACCAGACTTGAAAGTCAACCCAAGGTTCCTTGTCATTCAAAATGTGAGACTCTTTGCTTCCTAAACATGCGAAACAAATAGCAGTGGAGGGTAAGCAAAGGGATGAAACTTGAAAGTATCCTACATTTTGAATGATGAGGGAACTTGGCCAGAATTTTAAGTGTGCAAGGATTAATTTGTCCTAATATTTGGCCTACCAAAATAGGGTTTTGTCTAAATATTTTGGGACAAATTGGAATGATGAGTTAATAAAGGGATTAATGTGTCCCTTTAAAGAGTGAGAGCATAAAGACTTTCAAATCCTAAAGAGACCAATTTGTCCCCCGAAATATTTGTCAACAAACTTGGATATTTAGTTCATATTGCATCTAAAGTTGCTTGTTCAATTTACAAAGATAATATTGCACAAACAATCACTTTCTCATTTGAATTCTTCAAGCAAAAAAAAAAAGGGTCCTATCCAATTAAACACCTACTTCACTTAAAATAACAATTAAAAATCTATCGGAAAATCAAAAATTAATAATAGCGATAACAAAGTAGAGCGAAAGCTCGAATGGAAGTTGCATATGTCAGGGAATGCCAACAAGATTAAGAAAATTTGCTTGCAACCCATCAATTTGATATATTGCAGGCCAAACTAAGAGTTTATTTGTTTTAGTTTCAGTTTCATTTAAGTTTTCTATTTCTGTGAAGGTAATGCTGAAAGCTAAACGATTACAAAATTAAGTTTCATTTTAGATTTCAACATGTCTTTCACAAAATTTGAAAATGAAAACTTAAAATAAAATCTAAAAACTAAAAATCGAAAGCAAATCCCTAAAGATCCAACACTTATCATCCCAATGAAAAATAATAACAATTAAAATTGAAGCATTAAAGAAGGGATGTGTGGGGAAAATGAAAAGTACCCTTTGCCACCTCCGAGGTCGAAGAGCGGTGCAGAGACGCTGCTAGCACATGCCGGAAGAACTGACTGGAGTGCCGGCAGATTGAACGACTGGCGGGAAAACGGGAAAGACGGAGAGTATCGGGTGAGATGAAACAACGTAGTGTTGAGGAATAATGGGGAAGGCATGGGCATGGGCATGTGGTTACAGCAAGGAAATGAAGATGGGTGCAACATTTTCTTTGGAATACAGGATTATGATTGTGGGCGTTACAACTTACAACTCATACGACATTTTCTAAATTGCTCCGCTCCTGGTTACTCAACCACTTTTGTTTGCTGCCTTGATATTATCGACTCATTTCAAAGCTATCAATCGACGTGTTTTAGTTTTGGTAATTTCTTTTATTTTTTATTTTTTATTGTTTTTAAACTCCACTAACTTCTTGTTACGTACCGCAACCAGGAGGTAGGTTTTGGGTGGTGGGCTGGGTTGATTTTCCTCCTTTTTCACGGAGCTTCTACGGTGGGGTAAGACCTACAAAGGGACTCTCGATATCCAAGGAAGAAGGGATAAGAAAAGGGAATAGTAACTTGGAAGAAATTAGGCTTATTACTATTACACTTTCCATCCTTCATTTATACTTGTAGATATGTCCACAATTGGTAGTTTTAGGGTTGAACTGTATAGGAAGGAATGCAAATCGATACAAGGATTCTTCTAGAAGGTGTGTTAGAACCCGCATCGTCATGCACTTTGCCCGAGGTTATATCCGACGTCGACACGGTTTCTATGAAGACCTTGGGTTATTGCGGCTAATATCTATCCGAGGTCCCCTTATTCCCTTCTCTGAACATATTCCATTCTTGGAAGGGAGGCGGAGGACCTCAGCTCGTTGCATGGTGTTTGAGGTCTCAAGGTCGCTGGATTCCCTCTCCAGGTCCTGGGTGCCTGAATAAGACAGTTGCCCCAACTTAGTTTCCAGGTATCCATGTCGACCGTCGAGTTCATAAGTTATGGCTTCCTCGGTTCTCTTTCTTGCTCCATATGGCTATCCACTCCTCCTGCAGGAGCCTTTTCGTATATTAGAAAATCGGCCTTTGACGTCCTGTGTTTCCATCTACGTGGGAAGATTTAATGGTTCACCGTCCATTCTCGCTTCGGGAGGAGATCATATGGCCTGACGAAAGATGCCCCGAGGTGTATCCGCATTTCTCCAGTGTCGTTTTGTGTTCTTATCCATTTTGTGAATCGTGTTTTTCCACATGATGTGACGCTCCCTTCATCCAATGAGCGTGTGCCACGTGGGGGGTTAATGCGATTCCTGAGGCATCGTGGGGTGTCCACTTCTCTTCAGACCATTTTGCCCTACCGGTCCCCTATAAATTGTAGATTCCTTTTCATTCTTTTCACATCTTGTCCTTTTAGGCTATTCTCCTTCTTCTCTCTTTTGATCGCCGTCATAGCACCCTCCCCACTCTTCTCCTCCGTCATGCTCCACCGCATCTTCTGAGGTCATTGACCATTTTGATCAAGTAAGCTTTGCGTTTTCCCTTTACTTATTCGATAGTTTTTGCTCCAATTTCTTGCTTGTCATCTTTCAGGGTTTTGGGTTTTTGGGGGGCGCCATGGCTATTTCTGACATATGCGGCCCTTACGGGCGCCACCTTTGGCAGATAGGGAGGGGGGAACCACCCTTAGGCTTAGTTTTTATCTTCCCACATAAATTTCAAGATTTTGCCCCCAATTTTTTTAGGTGTTTTCCATGGTGGTTCCCTTGTAGGATACACAGCACAAGATTATGATACCGACTCCCTAGATCGTGGTCTAATGGAGCATTTCTCCTCCGAGATAGTGGGATCCGAAGCATCATGAATGGGAGGATGCTTGAAAGGTATAAGGAGTTTTTCTATGTTTCTAGATGCCGAGCTAGCGCGTCACCACGAGGTTGAGCTTCCAGGGTTGGAGGAGAAGATATGTGGAAAGCCCAAGGAAGGTGAGGAGGATTTTCTATGGATGCATGATTCGGTTACGTGCCTAAAAGTCACCCTTCTGTTCTATGAGTTCAAAGTGGCCTTGTTCAATAGGATAAAAGTGGCCCTTCCGCTTTATCCGAAATCCTGGGCCTCGCAACGAGTATTCTTTTCCTTTTCATTCTTATGACTTCTCAAGGTAAAGACAAGAAACCTGCTATGGTGTCTCTTCGAGTCGTGGTTAATAAGAAATGCTTTGAAATATATGAAGAGTCCTACCATGGTTTTAAGCCTCGCTACTTTAAGATCCAAGCTAAACCAGGCTACTCCATTTTCTTCATTTCCATTGAAGGCCCCGTTGTTCCCACTCTATTGGCAAACATCTTATTCTTCCCCGACCTACCGTGCTTGGAATCTTATGTCTGAGGAGGTAGCCGTTGTAAAATTTTTTACTCATATATGGGCAGGCACTTACCACTTGAATCTAAAGAGAGTTATTGATGTGTCCACTTGGGATGCAAAGTCATATATAGGTTTCACTTAGGATTTTCTTTCATGTCCTTTATGTATGTGTTGTTTTGTTGTGATTTTTCCTTTAGTGATTTGTGCTTTTCATACTTTGCAGAAATGTCTTCGAGAAAACATCACCCTTCTCCGATCTTTGACTAAGCCCACCTCCTTTTTGACTGAGAGGATACGAGCTCCAATTGGGCCTCTCTAGCTCGTCCTCTCATATGGCCTGGAAGAAATGGAAAGCCTCCGAGGAGCCTGAGACTGTTCTCATCAACTCAACCTGACCAACCAGATGTTCCTGGTCATGATGCTGTTGTTACTCGTTCCTGGGAGGGCTTCCTATCTCTCCCCTCTTGGCCCCCAACTTTCTCTTTAAGGAATTTATGTCTGGTATTTGCAATGTGGCCTTTCATCGTCACATTCATCAACGGGACCCATCCAAGTACCTTTTCATACCTCAGGAAGTTTTGGTTAAGCTTGGGTTTCCTCCATTGTTATGAGGAAGTTATAGCTGAAGCCCTCGTTCTCCATGGTCATGTCAAGGCGCTAGAGGTTAAGAAAGTTGACCTGGAGAGAGGCTGGAAAATAGGAAAGAGTTGGGAAAGGAGATCTCAGACCTCAAGGATAAACTGAGAGCCTTGGAGGACAAAGGGAAGACTTGGGAGGAGGAGAAGGGTGAGTTTACTTATGCCAAGGAAAAAGTAGAAAGTCTGTTGGTTGAGTCTGAGGCTCAGCGAGCTAATGTGGTTAAGGCCTGGTCAGCCAGCCTACCGATATCTTTGAAAATGTGATTGCTCAGGTTTGGGTTCTTGTCAACCCCGATGTAGATTTGTCCAAGGTGGGTATCTTCCACCATATTATTGATGGCTGGATGAGGATATCCCTGAGGAGAAGGATGAGTAGTTTTTTTTTTTTTTTTTTGCTTTTTGTTTTGTCCATCTATCTTGGTTGGCTTTTGTAAGTCCCCTTGGGGCCCTTATGTACCTGTTTTCTTATATTAATGAAAACTTTCATTAATTTCTTGATTTTTCTTTATTCTTCTTTCCTTGCATTTGTGCTTGCCACTTCTCTTTGCCTCAGATTATGCTTGCTTTTTACATTGTTTGCTTCTCTTCCCTTTCATGCCCTTGAGACGGGTAAGGGTATCGAGAACCGGTAGTCATATCCGTCTTTACTTCATGCTATTTCTCTTCTTTTTTTTTTCTTTTTTTTGGAAGGTTCGGAACAGTTAGCTTTATGAATAGTTTGCTTATGGCCATGACTATGGCATGTTGGCTGATGGATATTGGGATAATGCGATGTTTGTTATTGACCTTCCCGTTCGTGTTGTGAGTTCGAGGATCGGGTATGCTCCCTATTAATGTAAGGATCAAGTGCGGCGTAAGTATGGGTTCGGGAGATCGGGTGATGCTCCCTATTAACGTGAGGTCAAGTACGACATTTGACATGGGTTCGGAGATCGAGTGATGCTCCTTATTAACACGAGGCTTGAGTGCGGCGCTCGATGTGGGTTCAAGTGTGACCCATATTGGCTATTATGAAAATAATGAACAATTTTTTTTTAGATGATATTTCATTAAATGAGAAACCAGTGGCTTTTTGTCCATTCTAGCCTACGGGGTTTTGGGCCTCATTAAAACCTTTTTCGAGAAAACCAGTAGGACAAAACTCAAAGAAGGAAAAAGAGTACTTCAACAAACCGCAGTTTTAATTACATAGCTCAAAGTTTATACATAAAATTTTCTAGATTTATTGCGTTTCGGGCTCATGGGACCTCTTTCCTTTCCAACGTGGCTAACTTGTATGCTCTTTTTCCTAGGATCTCAGTCACCTTATAAGGTCCTTCCCATTAGCGGCCGGGTTTTGGGGTTTCGATATCTGCTCTTTAAGTACCAAATTCCCCAGTCAAAGGATCTTGGAGCACTCCACCATCGTATTGTCAGGCTATCCTTTTCTTTAGCTCAAGTTCTTGGATATGTCCTTGTTCTCGGGCTTCGGGAGAAGATCTAGTTTTTCTCTTCTAGAGCTAAGTTGCCTTCTTCGAACACGTGGTGGTTTGGAGGTTGGCTCCCTGAATCTCAACTGGAATTACAGCTTCAGATTCGTAGATGAGTCGGAAAGGCGTTTCGCTAATGGAGAGTAGAAGTTGTCTGAGATGCCTAGAGCACGCTACCTAGTTCATCGGCCTACAATCCCTTTGCTTAATCCAACCTCCTTTTAGCCCTTGTAGTATAACTTTGTTGGCAGCTTCTACTTGTCCATTCGCCTGGGTGCTATATTGAGGTGCAGGAATGGGTTACTTCCAAGTTCTCCAACAACTATTTGAACTTCTAGTTGGTGAATTACATTCCATTGTCAATAATGATTTTTCTCAGAATTATGAAGCGGGTGAAGATGTTCTTCCAAACAAACTTTCTGCATTGGGCTGAGGTGATGGAGGTGAGGGGTTAGCCTCTATCCATTTTGTGAAATAGTCAATTCCCACGATTAAGAATTTGATCTGAGGGTGGTAGGGAAAGGTCCGAGAAGGTCAAGTCCTCATTGGTCAAAGGGCTATCGTGCGGCGATGACTGCCATCCTTCAGCAGGAGCAATATGAAACTTCATGTTCTTCTAACCTTTGTTGCATGTTTTAGCAAATTCTATAGTGTCCTTTTTCATAGTGGGCCAATAATACCCTACTTGGAGGGCCTTTAAACCTAGAGTCTACCCCTAGGTGGCTTGCCACCCCTTCATGGATCTCTTCTAAAACATACTTGCTTGATCCTACCCTAGGCACTTCAGATATTGGTTGAGAGAACTCCTTTGGTAGAGGATCCCGTTCATGATGGTAAAATGCGGGGCTTCCTTCTGATCTTTTTTGGTCTCTCCAGTTCCTCAGGGCGCTTCTGTGTTCTAGAAAACATTTGAACTTAGAAGTCCAGTCCGACCCATTTTCAATTGTCATTATTTGTCTTCCTTCAATGATGGTAGTGTGGCTTAGTGTTGCCGTGATCAGGCTTCAGTTGTTGCCCCCAGGCTTTGTACTTGCCAGCTTAGATAGGACATTAGCTCGGGAATTCTTTTCTCGGGGTATATGTTGTACCTTTACTTTGCCAACTCTGCCATCCGATTTCTGAGACTCCAAGTCCTGCTTAAGATCAGCTCTTTGGCTATGTATTCTCCTGATACATGGGATACCACGACTTGAGAGTTAGTTAAGACCTCCAGCATTGTAATGTTTAGTTCCTTTGCCAAGTTCAAACTAGCGATAAAAGTGTCATATTTTGCTCGTTGTTGGAGGTCGAAAATTCGAAGCTAATGGACATTTCTATCATAGTCTCCCCATTCTTTTCTAACATAATCCCTGCCCACCACCTTTTGGATTAGAGGATCCATCTACATAGAGCTTCCACTTTCCGTCTTCTTGAGGTTCCTCATTGTGTCCATTCTTGTATGAAGTCTGCTAACACTTGGGCTTTTCCTGTCATTCGGGGTTCATAGTGGATATCAAATTCGACAACTTCCAGACCTAGATAACATTATTCTGGCTAGATTTAGCTTCTGGAGATCTGCCAATTGGCAATTCCGTTCTCACCTGAACGGGTGCTTGAAAATATTGTCATAGTCTTCTTACGATGAGGATCAATGCGAACACCGCTTTCTAACCTCTGATACGGAGCTAGGAGTGGAGTGCTTTGCCGTGAAGTATCCTGGCTTCTGGTCTCTTTCCTTTCTTGGATTAGTGCTGCTCCCATGGCTCCGCTTCCAGATAGGTACAAGTCAATTCTTCCCCTTTGGCTAGCTTGGTAAGAGTTGGTAGGGAGGCTAAATACCTTTTGAAGTGCTGGAAGGCTTCTTCACATTGCTCAGTCCATGTGAACTCCTTGTCGTTTAGGCTCGAAAAGTAGTAGGGATTTTCTTACCGATTGAGATAAGAACCTTGATAGTGCCGCTAGGCACCTCATTAGCCGTTGGACTTCCCTCTTGTTCTCTAGACTTCTTGTGTCTAATCCGCATGACACTTGTCAAGACTGGCCTCTATGCCTAGGTATGTTAGCATGAACCCAAGGAACTTTCTTGCGACAGTGAAGGCACATTTTGTGGGTTGAGGCGCATCCTATGCTTCCTGAGACATTTGAAGGTGGTTTTGAGATCGATTAGGAGGTGCTTAGGGTTGGCTGTCTTGACCAACATATCATTGATGTATACCTCCAAAACCTTCCCGAGATGGTCACCAAAGACTTTGTTCATGAGATGCTGATATGTAGACCCAGTATTTTTAGTCCAACTGGATTACCTAGTAGGAATTTGCTCAGAGGGTTATGAATGATGTTTTTCTTCATCCTCCAGATCCATTAGGATTTGGTTGTATCGAAGTAGGCATCCATGAAGGATAGGAACTTAAACCCTGAGGCCAAGTCTACCAATCCGTCAATGCTGGGGACGGTGTAGGGGTCTTTTGGGCACGCCTTGTTGAGATTAGTATAATCGACGCACATTTGCAGCTTCCATTTGCTTTCGGGACCATCACGACATTGGAGAGCCAGGTTGAGTATTGCACTTCTCGATAAAGCTAGCTTCCGTCTATTTAACCACTTCTTGCTCCTTGGGGCACCATTCTTCTTTTCTTCTAGGCGACCAGCTTAAACCGAGGTAAATGGAGAGTTGATGACACATGGTCTCAAGATTTACCTCGAACATGTCTAAGGCGCCCATGCGAAGATATCCATGTTCTCTCGTAGGAACTTTACTAGCTTTTCCTTGATCATCTCAGGCAACTCTTTGTTTATCATGGTTGTCTAACCCAACTCCTTTCCGACCTGGACTTCCTCAAGTTCTCCCTCAGGTTAAGGTCGCTTTGATTCTCTACTGAACTTCAAGATCCACCACAGCTACTTTTCATATTTTTTCTAATATTTCCATTCTCCCAACATCAAGGCTTGCATTGTAACATCATCTTGCTACTTCTTGGCTTCCTCTTATAGTGACGACTTGGCCCAACTCTGTGTTGAACTTCATAACCAAGTGGACTTTTGAAATGATTGCTCCAAGCTTGTTGATCATTAGTCTTCCCATGATCACGTTGTGTGCTGATGGCCTCCTAGGACCAGGAAATCTACGCAATGGTTCTTGCTAGTAGGGGAACTCTCACGGTTGCGTGTAACATGACGTAGCTATATGGCCTTACCCTTTCCTTGGTAAAGCCTACGAGGTCTTATGGATATGCCTTCAAATTTGCATCTTTTAGTCCCAATTTATCGAAGATGTCTTGAAAGAGGATATCGGTGGGGCTTCCTTGGTCGACTAGTATTCACCTAACTTCCGTGTTCAACGTCATTATGGATATGACCATGGGGTCGTCATGCCCTGGTATGATGCTAGAGTTGTCTTATTCTAAAAAAGCTATGGGTGGCAAACATGGAGCTTTTGCTTTGCTTCTTTTGCCATTGATTTGCATTACATCCTTTAGGGTCCTCTTTCGAGACCTCCTCCCGCTGAACCCTTCTGAGATGATGTGGATTGTTCATGCCACTTGACCCTTGGTTGGGTCCTATTTGGCCTCAATCCTCCTCTCATCGGTTATTGCACGGTCGATTTCTTCTTCTTCCCGTCCCCTTATTTCTGGGGATGGCTTCCTTTTCCTTGGGTTCCTTTGGAGGCCACAAATCTGGCCAAACATGTTCTTATCAGCTCCTCAACTGCATCTGAGATCTCAGGAGTCTTCCTTCGATGCCCGTGACTCTGGTGGTATTCATAGAACACCGTCTTGTCTGTGTAGGGAGTGTTTTTCAAAGGTGTAGGTTTGGGCAGCACTGTGCTATGTATCTCTTGGAAGCTAGGTCAGGGATACTAAAAGTGGGGTATACTAGACAAACCACCCTCCTTTGAGGTCGGTTCTTTTTCACACTTTCCCCTATAGGACTCAGCTTCTTTGATTATTTCGTTATGCTAAGTTCAGTGCTTCTTCTAGGTTGATATATTTTTTGGCTTTGCTTTGTAGTTCTTCAATCTTCTTTGGTTCCTTCTTGGCCAAAGATCTCTAGAAATCTCCCCTGAGTCCTCCAACAAGGGTGATTAATGTCGTCTGGGTGTAGATCTCATGATTTGGAGCGCTTCTTGGTTGAACCTATCTAAATATTCCCTCAAAGTTTCATTCGAGAAACTAGAATTTGAGGAGCTTGGTTCCTGATCTAACCTTGGTCCAACTCGTCGTGAATCAGGCCAAGAAGTGGGAACTAGGTCAGAGAAGCGGTGGATAGACTGATGGGTAGCTGATTAAACCATGTTAAGGCCGACTTTTGTAAGTGAGTGGGAATGCCTTGCATCTGAGGGGGTCTGTCATTCCCTCTAGGAGCATGCAAGTTCGAAAGATGTCGAGGTGCTCTTAGGGTTAGAGGTTCCATCATACTGCTTCATATTTGTTAGCAGTTTGAAGCTAAAGGGAATAGGATACCTCATAATTGCCTCGTCGAAAGGAGTTTCCATGTCGTCATCTGGGCTCATCAGCAATGGTGAATCTGGATGCCTCAGGTTCTCGGTTAAAGTGACCTTCAGCCCGACTTGAGTGGGATATCGGATGGGAGGTTAGCCATCGAGATGAATGGGCTGGCGAGTTGGGTCTTGGTGGACCCTTGGGTGGTACGAGCCCTCCGCGGGGTCCGTCTACCCATTGTCTCCTTAATGAGACTCTTTACGAGGTTCCCAAGCTTGGGTGTCCTCAACGGCTTTAGCGTTTCCTCTAATTCACAGATTCTTTTATCCTTTCTTCTCAACTTTCTTTCCTTCCTCAACTATCATGCTGTTTATGCGATGCCTCTCCTCGTGGTACCTCCTTCTTTTTATCTCACCCTCTAGGCTCGCCATTCTTGCATTTTGGTCACGCATCAGGCACAATATTTCTTCATAGAGGAGGATAGCTCCTTCTGGGATTTCCACCACTGGGTTACCTTCAGCTCTGGCCTTGGTTCGTCTATCATGGACGTCGTTGATGCCTTGAGCTTATCGGCGGATAAGAATGTAAGGGTTTCGAAGGTCCTGAGAGTGCAGCGTGACGCCACCCCCTTCTAAGATAGGTTTTCCTATGGTTTTAATCCTGGCCATATGAAATCTAGTAAGGGTAAGTGGAGTGTGGGGGTTTTGGGCATTGTAGCTTGGTAGGGGCTTTGGTGTGCGATGGTGTTAGGTTTGTGTTTAGGATGGTGTGCCATCGAGGAGTAACTTGTGAGGTAGTGGCAATATTCATGTCGCTGTGATTCATTCCTTGTCAATGGCGCCAATGTTACATTCGGTAACCAGGATGTAGGTTTCAAGTAGTGGACTAGGCTAGTTTTCCTCCTTTTCTTATGGTGGCTTCCACGGCGAGGTGGGTACCTACAAAAGGACTCCGACGCTCAAGTAAGAAGGAGTAAGAAAAAGCGAATAGAAACTAGGAAGGAATCAGGCTTACCGCTATAACACTTTCCATCATTCATTTATACTCATAGACATGTCCATAATTGGTAGTTTTAGGGCTAAGCTGTAGTACGGAAATTATGCAAATCAATACAAAGGTTCTTCTAGAAGGTGTATCAAGCCTGTGTTTGTCACGCACTTAGCCCGAGGTTATCCTGACATCGACATGGTTCCTAGAAGAGACTTTGGGTCATCGTGGCCAATAACTATCTTAGGTCCCCCTTATTCCTTTCTCTGAACATCTTCCATTCTTGGAAGGGAGGCCGGAGGACCTTAGCCCGTTCGCGTGTGGTGTTGAGGTCTCATGGTCGACTGGGGATTCCTAGCTCCTATGTCTCAGGGCGCTGATGATAACACTTCCCAATTCCCATGCATCAAGGATATTTTATGAAATAGAAAATTTAGACATCAAAGATAGTTAAAAGGACTATTATCTACAAATGGAAGTAACAATCCTAAACGGTTATTATCACTTTCACTAGTATTAATTGTTATTTAGTTTCACTAAATTACCCTTAGTCTATTTTAATAAAATAAAACTAATATATGCAATGATTATAATATAATGTCTAGTTCTGAATATTATTACTATGACATGACAAACATATTTACATCATTTAATAAGAGTGCAACCCTCTATCTAATTTGGTTTTTTCTCCCCTCACATTACCCAAAAATGATAATCAAATAAAACTAATACATAATTGATATTTATTGATTATTAGTCATTATAATGATATCAAAATTTTATTACTGTTAATTTAATTAAAAATAATTGAATTATTAAAATATTTAATATTATTTTCATTAGTTTAGTTACAAGTATTTTACATTAACTTATTTGATGTAATAATTAGTATTTTCTATATTGAATTATTTCCTGTAAAACTTTCCTAAGGTAATAATTACCTAAATATTTTAGAAAAAAGAAAAATAATCAATAATGAGTAATTAAAAAAGATAAATACTGAATCAAACTCTACAACGCACATGCTATTATTTAATTGTAACGTCCAATGTTTATATAATTTGAAAAATATTAAATAAAATTATTATATTAATAATTTTTTTACAATCACTTACTTTTAATGGCCTAAAGACACATATATGCTTGTCCTTCTCCAGTTTTTTAATTTTTGTTTTGAAATTTACTTTAACAAAGTAAATTATTTATATGTTATCTAATAGAAAATAAATAATATACGCTTTATAATATACTCTTTTAAACTCTTTTTTATGCAAATAAGTTATAATCTAGCTTATGAAATTACCTCAATTTTTAATAATATGAATAAATAAGAACTATAATAAAAATTAATTGCCAATCCAATAGAAATAAACTGGTATCATTTTGTTTATTTACTAATTTTTTATTTATATAAATGCTTAATGTTACAAAATATGTAAGTAATTATATATCACAATTTATTGTCATGTCTTTTTTATTACTCATTTTTATTTATTATTTTCTTAAAAATATTCAACATTATATTATTTAGATATTTTTGTATACAAAATTTAAAGCAATTTAATATTTGAATTAAATCATTATAAATAAATTATTAACACTTATAATATCTTGTTACTACGTGAATATTAAAAATAAGATAAATAATAAATATTTTTATGTAGTTAAACTAACTTTTAATTAAATTTATAATAATAAATTTTATAGTATTATTAATTATTTTATGTTAGGTATGTTCTTAGTTAAAATAGATGAGGAATAATTTAGTAAAACTAAAGAACAATTAATACAAATGAAAATGACAATAGCCATATAGGAGTGGCAATATATATATATATATTATAAATGGAATTCACCTTGAGGTAGTTACTTTTGGTGTCCAATTTTAGTTTCCAATTTTGTCCTTCAAAATGTTTGTTCTTCCCTAATCACTCATTATCTCTCAACTACCTATTTTTCATTTCTTGAAAAACAAAACTGCTCCAAAGAAATAACATATCTCTGTCCAACATAATCAACACTATTTCTTTAGAAAAAATGTTCCCACGGCACTCTTCATCTCTGTCATTCTCATGTAAAGACAAACTATTCTTACAGCTCCACGTCTCTTTCTCAAACACCAAATCCTTTCACTTTTAATCTCATGTCATGTTCACTTTTTAGACTACAATATATCATTTCATTATTTTCACACCAAATAGTTTTGTATGCAGAGAATATAACCAACCTTGCATCAATCAAAGGTAAATAAAATTAGAAATCATTTCGTATAAGTTGTATCCATATATAGTGATTGATTTTTTTCCTTTTTTAAAATCATTGTCCATACACAAAAAGATATATTGTTGCGACTATATATATATATATTGCAATCCAAAATTCAAATCAAAATTAAAGAGGAAGGGATTATTTTATATTTACTTATCGTTTAAGAGGGTGGGCATGCCATTAAAAAGAATATGTCCTGCAGGCTTCTATTGTAAAATTAATACCATTAGATATATCTTTTACAACGAAACATATATTGGGTTTGTTTTAATTATAAACATATATATTAGGTTTTCATTTTTTGTTGATATATTTACCTTGGTTGTGAATTGCATAATCATGTGTTAATATGCCACTCTTTTTTCATTTTCTTCTATCATTTTGTCATTCTTAAACAAGTCATTTCAATTCCCACAATTTATTTTACTTTCTCCCCATGCCAGGAATGAAGAACATTCAAAACATATAACACATGCACATGCAAGGGATAGTGAAGCAAAAGAATAATCATGATCTCATGGACATGGGTGAATCACCGTCACAACCCAACTTAGGAATGTGATCGGATAAGGAATTCTCATCTCTTCGTAAGCCTTTTGGATAACATGTCTCTGTAAATGCATACTTTATCATAAAATTCATTTTGAAAACATAACCTCATCTAAATCTCTATTCAAAATTTGATATTAAATCATAAATGAAATACTTTAATGCACAAAGCTCAAAAATATTTTAATCATACTAAAAATCAACTTGACGCTTGAAAGCTAAATCATTAGTATATCTCTAGCTTGTTACATAATATCCTAGTTACAACCTTGTAATATCCTGAAAATAGGTGTCTTTAGGAAGGTAAAGTCTAAGCTATTGGAGTGAAATTCAATTATTATTTGAATTTGATATTTATTCTTTTATGAAATCTAATATTTAGTTTGTGATATCATGTTTATTTTTTTTTAATTTTGAAAATATTATTAAATCTATTAGATCTAATATGTTTATGAGTACCGTTGATATTAATATTTGTATCATCATTATAATGATACTTAAAGATATTAGATATTATTTATATTTAACATGTATTATAAAAATAGTTTATTAGATATTATTTTTATAGAGAATTATTAGATATTTTAAAGAAGTTATTGATGTTACAATTAAGTGTAAAATTTGTTCATCATGTAAATTATCATTATTATTATTATTACTACTTAAAAACTAACTATATAAGTAACGTGTACAACCAGATTTCTTCCGTGTACAAATGACTAAAATGCTAGGAGGTCATTTACCAGGAAAATGAGGGTCACCCCGCCATCCTCAAGGGGACGTTTTGATGATGATGGGGGATCATATGTGTTATGTGTGTTAATAGAGTAGAAAAATCTCATTTTTGAGTTTCGATGCATGAAATTACCAAACGCCCTATGGCAATTAACATTGAATGAAGTGCCGATTGAACTCGACTTCACCCAAAGGTTTTAAATGATATTTTTAAGTAATGTTTTGCACAGGTTAAGCTCGAGTAGCCTCGGGAGGTTTTTGCATAAAATTACCATTTTGCCCTCGGTTAAGTGCATTTTGGGTCAAATGACACGATTAACAAAACTTAAGTAATATTAGGCTCTAATTGAAGATTAGTAAATTTTAATTGCTAATCTAGAGTTAAAATAATTAATTGAGGTTAATTAGAACCTAAGATTGCTTAGAGAAACTCAAAATCTTTTTCTTGATCTCAGACTTTATGTCACATTTTCATGAATAGTAAGATTCCAATCAACTTCCTTAAATCATGGAAGTTGTCTCATGATGAGATTCCTCCCTAATAAAGTTGGATTTGTATTAATCAAGGAAGACCACTCTTTAATCTTGTCTTAAACCACATTAATTACCCATTATCTCACCTAAAACACAAATTACAACTCCTAATTCATAGCCTAACCAAATCAACTCCTAAACACACTTATAAACCAACATTAAAATGAGATTTTCTTTCCCTCCAAAGCCTCCTAGAGGAACCAGCCACTCCCTCCCTAATTCACCACATGTTGATTAATTTACACACAAAAGAACCATGCTCTAAGTCATACCTTGGACTATGCTTCAACCCATACCTAGTCATACCTCAAACCCATACCTATCAAAGAGATATTTTTCTCCCTTATCCTCCCCAAGAACCATCGGCCTTCCTCCCCCTTTTGCACCAGCATTATGTTTCATTCTTCTATAAATATGCATCCAAGAAAGCTTGCAAACATTTGCTCACTTGTGCAAAGCTTCAAAGTATCCTTTCTTTGAGTTCTTCTTCTACTCTTTCTTCATCTTTTCAAAAGAGTTATTATTCCTTACCATTTCCTAAACACAAACACCATAAGCGTAACACATAGCCATTCCCTTGCAAGATCAAAGCTTTCTCTCTTCAAGCAAGGGACATAACTTGGTAGGGAGTTGTTTTGAGTTCTCTTCTCTATTCTTCCTCTTATGTTTTTGGATTTAATGATGCATGAAATGGATGAGTTTTTAGTTGATGATGTGGTTGAGTTGCTCCTTCTTGTTCTTCTCCTTTTTCATTTTGATCTTTCCTTTTCTTTCTCCCTTTTTGGTTTATTGTTGTTGGATGATTGAAAAACCATTGCTTGATGATGAGAGATCTTTGTGTTGGCTATAAAGACCACTATGTGTAGACCTCTAGAGCTCAAGGTTGGCTTCATCTTTGGTTTTAAAAGAATGATGGAAATAAAAAGGTTTTTGGTTGTCTTTGTTGGTTTTTCCTTGAGTTTGATGATGAGTCTAGACAAATGAGGTCCATAGAACCAGGTTGTCAAGAGGCTCTAAAACTCATTTCCATTTGGTTAAGATTGATTGGGGTTGAAAGTTTATCCTTTAAAGTCTTGAAATGAGCTCTAGCAAGATAAAGAAATGAACTTGCATCATGTTTTTATTTCAAGTTCTTGCATTGCATGTTTATATTTAAGTTTTGCATTTTATGTTTACACTCATGTTATCACCTAAGTAATTAACTCAAAGCCCGCCTATTTCAACCTGAAAGTTGAGATGTGATTTAGAGTAAATACTCTAAGGAGCCTAGAGCACTAAAATAAAAAATTGAACTTGCATTCATATTTACATTTCCTGTCTAGCATATTTAAATTTCAAGTCATCACCTAATAATGGTAAAGATCTAAAATGAAGCTTGCATAACATGTCTATCTTTATGTCATCACTTAAACTCCTAGAGCTCAAAAGACTTGCCCTAGTATTCCCAAATGGAAATTTTAACCATGACTAGTGGATATGTCTTAGTCATGATACAATGTTGGTCTTGATTTGTAAAAATGTGAAGATGTTTTCAAAGGAATGTTAGAAAGATGTTTTAAGTGGTCTCAAGGTGTTAAAGTAGCTTAGAATGTGTTGAAAAGAACCATGATTTCTCAAATTCCTAGGTTCTAATCGATTACGGCTTATGTAATCGATTACTAGAATGGTTATTTGAAGGATTTTAGGCTCTAGTAATCGATTACCAATAATGTAATCGATTACCAAGGTTGTTCCTTATGCCCAGAACCAGTTTTAACTCATGTAATCGATTACCAATTCATGTAATCGATTACAATGATGTTCTTATTTTCGGAAATAGTTTTTAGCCTTAGTAATCGATTACCATTCCATGTAATCAATTACCTAGATGTTCCTCATACCCAGGATAAAATTTAGGTTCTGGTAATCGATTACCAGGCCCAAGTAATCGATTACCAGCCATCTTTTTAATCGGAATAAGTTTTTGATTCTGGTAATCGATTACCATCATATGTAATCGATTACCATAATCCCAAATGTGCAAAAATATGTGCTTTAAGTATGATAGAATGACTTTATGTGTTGATGATTTGAGATGATGAATTCATGTGATATTTGATGCTATGTGAGTACTTAATCTCTAAAGATAGAATCCATCATTTGCATGTTATAGTTTCTTTTGGAAACACTTATGCTAGAAGTATATGGAGAGCTATGATCTTTATGTGTTATGCATTGCATCTTGATATAACATGCTAAGACTTAAGGTGACTTAAAACATGAGAAAATGATCCTTTGGACTCATCAAACTATAGGTGATGAAAATGTGATTTTTGCCCCCTAACCCGTACCTATTAAGTCGGGACTTTAACTTATGAAAAGGGATAAGTATATGCTAGTGACGACTAGTGAGGTATGAGCTCATAACCTAGAACTCTCAAAAGGGAGAGTATTAGGGTGGCCCCGAGGGAAAAAAAAAGAAAATGAGAAGATTAAGTCACCTAAAATAAGTTATGTTGAGATGTGTTGCTATGATTATGTGTTCTAACTTATTTATTGATTATAGCATGAACATGCATTTCATGATGAAGTATGCTGCATTCATGACCAAGATGCATATTAAAAAGGAATGAGCCTCGTAAATATTACACTTTAGAACTTTAGAATTGAACCTTATGCATGTTCACTTTCTTTAGAAAACTCGAGGTTCTTGAGGACGTAGACGATGAAACTAGGATAGGAGGTGTCCTACTAAGTTTCTTTATTAAGATTCTCACTCCCTATATCTTTCTTTCTTTCCGTCACGTCTTCAGAGGACCATGGCCACGTTCATGATCTTTATTGATACACCAGTTTGGAAGGTACACTACGATCTGGACCACTACTACTACCACTTCATGGGTCATTATGCGATACACATTTTTGCATACATGGGATGCCCCTTCGCTTTCCAGTTTCCAGCTTCCGGTTTAGCTACTTCCTCTTATGGTGATGATTTGATTTTGAGCATACTCGACCATGGGCGGAGCTCGTCGTGCTCGCCCTTCAACTTCGCGGTGAGTGACTACCCGAGTATTTCCCATTGAGGCGTTCGAAGACGACCCGGAGGACTCCCCCACTCATATCTACTCGGAAGATCTCCCTATGAGTGGGGGAGTCCTCGATGGGTGGTCTTCGAACGCCTGAACGGGAACATACTCGAGGTAGTCACTCACCGCCGAAGTTGAAGGGCGAGACGACTCTCATTGGGTCGAGTACGCTCGAAAATCAAATCATCACCATAAATCTACTGGAAGGATCTCCCAGCAGCCCCTATGGACAGGAGGGCAGTGGAGCACGGTGATACAGCGGAGGCTAGCACGACATCCGGAGATGTGTCCGCGCAGGAGGTCACGTTCATCTACCTTTCCGCCTGCATATGCCGAGGAGCTCGCCCAGTCATTAGGTATATACCACCAGAAGAGGACCAGCCCCATCGATAGATTGGGATGGAAGAACCCCTGAGTGTCGAGTTGTCACGAGATTCCTTTTGCTGCATCTTTTGATGGGGATGACTTTTCGTAAAGCACTCTTAGGCTGAGGGAGGGGGAACGGTAGTGGTATCTAGTATTTTGAGATTCCATGTATTGTTTTTGATGTATTTCTTTCCATTGGTTATGTATCAAAGCTCAACCCACTATGGGTGTGACTCCGTCCATTTAATTTTTGTGTGTTAAGAACTATGTTATTTCATGCTACGTAATATAAAGCTTGTTATATGATCATGAATGTTGTGTACGTGCATGTTTCTCTGTTACTTTGATAGTTCTTAACATTCGGTTTAGGTAGCACGTGCATGTATGGCTTACGTTTTGTTTTTGTTTCAAAAAGAAAAATTTTACCCATATTTTCGCTAAGTATTTTGACAAAGTGAATTTAAAAGAATGGATCAAAAGAGTAATAACTAATAATCAATCAATACGTCCTAGGCGTGTTGAGTTAAATATTAGGGTGTTACATAACGAACCCATTATTATTATTGTTATTATTATTATTATTATTATTATTATTATTATTATTATTATTATTATTTCTTCTAAACTTAATTTGTAAATTACGTCAC
Organism: Dalbergia oliveri; assembly: GCA_030441495.1. Classification (NCBI taxonomy): domain Eukaryota; kingdom Viridiplantae; phylum Streptophyta; class Magnoliopsida; order Fabales; family Fabaceae; genus Dalbergia; species Dalbergia oliveri. Next base: position 32,795,208 of record JAMLFY010000004.1, on the reverse strand, counting down.
GTAGCTTTGTTAAGAATGAATATATATATATATAAAAGAAAGCTTTGAGACAAAACCATTAAAAGCACATACTATTGTTGTGCGCGTATGTGGGACGTGAACTACGTCACTTTGGGGTTTATCTTTTATCTTTCTAGTATATATTTGACACATCATATACTCTTAAATAGTTTTCTAAGAACCCTAGCCGCTTAAGGATTTTTCCTAGAGAAAAAGCGTGATTTCTCTCAATTTTCTCTAATTAAACTCTTCCAATAAGTGCTCTCATCCATATTCTTATACGAGTTATGAGTTTGGCAAATCTTTAGGCAATTATGGTATATTTTTCTCTTATTCAATTCTTAATCATTCCTGATTCTTGTCTATAATTTCATGGCAGTTGAGAATCCATTAGGTTCCTAGTATCATGTTGGCAGTGGTTAGGCATAGGGCAATGAACGGTGAGTGGGTAGTTGCTCATGGCTATATTTTAGCGATTAAAAGTATTTTATAAATTTATTATTATTGATATTATCATGAAAATTATATTTTGGAAAACTCATGGGACCATTGATTGTTGCATAATTGTCAGAAGGTATTAGTTCAAGTTATATTATATTTCAAGAATGTATATGATTTTATATGGCATGATATGAATCTTCTCATTAGAAATCGGTTGACATTATCATGATTTCACAATTAAAATTATTATTTAATTGTTAAATATGAATAGTAGGCAAGACATCATAAAACAATTTATACGAATATTAGAAAATATTATTACTATCTATTTAGCATAATATGACTTAGCTAGTTACCATAAAACGTTCATAACTATTTGATAGTTACCATATGAATAACAGTTAAAATAGCAAGAACAGGGATGATGTTATGTAGATTTTAATTATATATATGAAGCTAAACCTAATAATAGAACTCAATTGAACAACCAATACAGTGCCTAATTAAATTAAGAACTAGTAAGGTTTAGCATGATAGGATCTAGCAACTGATGGAGAGTAGTTGATAGCTAAGTTATACAAATAGATTCATATATACTTATTATTTATTATATGAATAAAAGCTAGAATAATAAGAATATCTAAGTAATAGTTAAAATTTTATTTAATAATTATTCATGATATAACTTAGTCAATTACTAGAAATTAATTAATAGCCTTTGCACCCTCTATGATTAAATTTATGAATTAATTTTTAAAGGATAAGAAGTGTTTAATATAGCAAGATTAGCTTAGTTTTATGGATACTAGTTAATTATTATCAGTTTTTATGATTAATTTATTTATGTAGTATAACATAACCTAATATTTTCTTGACAATAAATAATTAGGTGAATGATAATTAATAGGTAAAGAATAATTAAAGGTTCAGGTTAAATGGTCATTATTGTTATTAGTATTGCTATTATTATTGCAAGTGGATCAATAGACGTATGACATGATAAGTTTCGACGACATAATTATTAATATCTAAATTTATATTTAATTAGTAGCAAGCGGAATACAAGGAGTAAGTTGTAATGTTTGAATTTATTGTTGATTCAATTAGTTCCGTATGTTGAGATCAGTATAGTAGAATTATAGCATGTTTTGGAAAAGTCGTTAACTTCCTGCCAAGGATGCGGTACCAAGTGGCTATGGAGATCTTATGAGATGTTAATCTCAGTGTAATAAACCGGCTCAACCCGGCCGATTCGCTGAAACCGTGTGACTGGTCACCAAACCGAGCCGAGTTGCTTATTAGACCGGGCATGTATCAAAGGGTGGGAGGTGAGACTCGGCGGGTTCGGTTAAAGGAATACCAAGGATTTTATGACGGACAAGGGTCATGCTCAATTTTTTTTGGCCCATTTTCCTTTTTTTTTTTCCCCAAAGCCCAAATGCTAAAAGCCTAAAACAATGCTGTAAAAATACCAAAAAGATAACCTAAATTCCTAAAACTAAAGCCAAAATCCTAGCCTCCCTAGTCCGTCCTGGACTCCGCGACCTCCTTCTCCCTAAATCCCTAATCCTGCGGCGCGCGCTGCCTTGTTCCCCTCGTGACCACCGCGTGTTCCTCCTCCCTGCTCCCAATTTCTCGAGTCTCGACCATCGTGCACCTGTCCAGTGCTGTCAGACACCAAGAAGGGCCGCGCTGCCTCCCTGGTTCCGCGTCCTCCTGCCTCTCGCCTTGCCTCGCCTACCGCAGAGCACTCGCAAGGCCTCTGGCCCATGTCTCGCCCTCGTCCCCTCCTCCGTTGTGTCACTTTCCCCTTGCCTCCCTTCGGACTTCGACAGGTAAGCCTTCTTGCACATATTGTTCTGTTTAGTGAAATTTAGTAATTTCTTGTAGTAATTTCTTGCACATATTGTTCTTGTAGTAATTTCTTGCACATATTGAACTATCATCTTGAAGTAATTTCTTGCACATATTGTTCTAACTTCTGAGTTTTGAAATTTAGCCAATTGGTTCCATTTTTTGATTTTGGCTTGTGGTGAGTCCCCAATATATTGAACCACATGCCTTCACCATGATTCTTTTCTTTGACAGATCTGATGTATGAAATTGTGATAGTTAGGCATGCTTGGGTGACTTGGGCAAATTTCCATGAGTTAGTGTTAATAATTTGATTTAAAGTGTTTAAATAACCTCAATCATACGGAAGGATTTGAGTTCTAAATCTTTTTTGTTAGGATAGAGATGTCTTTTGAAACACCTTCATCACAAACACCATCATCCCAAGAAGCGTCCACTCAAGATTCTATTAAAAGATCATATAACCATAGGGAAAAACTGATCCAGCTTGGGGGCATTGTAAGCAAGTAGTTGAGGATGATGGAAAAGTTGTTTTACAATGTATTCATTGTAAAAAGATAATTAGAGGAGGTGGCATCAATAGATTGAAAAATCACTTGGCTGAGAGAAAGAACAAGTTGAAATATGCAAGAAAGTTTCAGAAATTAAAGCTCAAATGTTACAAAATATTAATGAATGTCAATCCAAAAAGAGAAAAGTTCAACAAACTCTTGAAGATATTAATGAAGATGATTATGAGCATATGGAAATAGGTGAGAATGAAGTGCAGGGTATGAATAGGGTTGTATCTTCTCAGAAGGGGAAAAAAACCACTAAAGTAGATTCTTACTTTGTGCCTAGAACAACACCTGGAGCTTAACCAACCTTAAAAAGTGTGTTGCAAAGTAAGGAAGTAATAGAGAAGTGTGACATTGCCATTGGAAAATGGATGATTGATGCTTCTGTGCCTTTTAATGCACTCAATTCACCCTATTATCAACCAATGATTGATGCTATTGCTAGCATGGGTGCGGGTTACAAGGGTCCAAACTTTCATAGAGTTCGTGGTAATTTGTTGAGTAAATTAGTTGAACAAGTGAAAAATATGCTTGAGGGTTATCGTGAAATTTGGAAGCAAACTGGATGCACTATCATGGCTGATGGATGGACTGATTGTTGTAGGCGAACTTTAATTAATTTTTTGGTGTATTGTCCTAAAGGAATTGTTTTCCTAAAGTCAGTTGATGCTTCTTATGCCTCAAAAACTGCTGATTTATTGTATAAGCTTTTTAGAGATGAAGTGTTAGAAGTTGGTCCAGAAAATGTTGTTCATATGGTGACAAATAATGCTGCAATTATGTTGCTGCTGGAAAGTTATTGGAGGCGAGTTTCCTAACTTATATTAGTCTCCATGTGCTGCTCATTGTATTAATTTGATGTTGCAAGATATTGGGAAGTTGGATGAAGTTAGTGAGGCTGTGTCACATGCTTCAAAAATTACCAAATACATATATAATCATTGTCATCCATTGTATTTGATGAGAAAGTATCCAGGTGGAAGAGAAATACTTCATCCAGCTCCTACCGTTTTGCCACCAATTTCATTGCATTGCCAAGTATTTTGGCTCAAAAGGATGCCCTTAGAGCCATGGTAACTTCTAGAGATTGGACAAGCTCAGCTTATTCCAAAGATGGCAAGGCAAAAAGATTTGTGGATCAAGTCTTAGACTCTAACTTTTGGAAGAAGTGTGCTGATATTGTTAAACTCACTGAGCCACTTGTTCGTGTGTTGCGGATTGTTGATAGTGAAGATAAACCTGCCATAGGGTTTCTTTATCAAGCTATATATAAAGCAAGAAAAGAGATGGTTAGGAGATTTCAGAAGAAAGAAGACAGTGGAGCCTTACTTGACAATCTTAGACAAGCGGTGGGATTCACAACTTCGGAAAAATCTTCATGCTTGGTTATTGGTTAAATCCAGCTTGTCGGTTTAATTTTGAAGAATTTGAAAAACATAAAACCACAACATCTGGCCTTGTTGATGTCATTGAGAAGTATTCTCATGGAGATCCTGACTTGCAATCTAAGTTAACAAGTGAGATGAGGATCTATAAAAATGCTGAACAAGACTTTGGAAGGCAATTTGCTATATGTGAATGAAGCATAGTGATGCCAGGTAAATTGAACAATTGTTATTTGTCTTTCATTTCATTCTTTATTTTGCAATCCTTATTATCTTTCATTCTTTTAATCTTTCATTACATGTATTAATCTACATCAATGGTGGGAATTTTATGGATGTGGTGCACCAAATTTGCAAAAAATGGCCATTGTGTTTTAAGCCAAACTTGTAGTGCTTCGAGTTGTGAGCGAAATTGGAGTGTGTTTGAACACATTCATTCAAAGAAGAGAAATAGGTTAGAGCATCAGAAGCTTAATGATCTTGTTTTTGTTCGTTACAACTTGAGGCTACAACGAAGGTATTTTTTCATGTAACTATTAGTTTATATAAATGTCTTAGTTCTCCAAAGTATTTCTTTTATCTTGATGTAAATAAATTGGTAAACATAGGAATGGAATGAAGATTCATGGTGGTTATGATCCAATTTGTTTTGAGGCATTTGAGGACCATTCTGATTGGATATTGGAAGAGTCACCACCACTCTTAAATGTTGATGAGTTAGAGTCTTTACGCAATGATCTTGCAGATATTTCCATCCAATCAACTCCTGATGATATTGGTATTTTTTTAATTGCATTAAACTTTTTGGTTGTCATTGTACAATGATCATGATAGATTATTATTTCATAGTTTGATGTTGATTAAAATGAAATGATTGTAGGTCTATTGAACTTGGAAGATGATGATGATGATGATGATGATGAGGGTGAACGTAACATATCCAATGAAAATGTGGACCAAAATGAAGGCATTGTTGGCCAAACTTCATATTTAGTAGCTAATGAAGAAAGAGACTTTGAATATGACACCCCCTTGCCTTGGCAATGATCATATTGTTATCATATTATGTGTTGTGACTTTGTTGTGACTTATGAGCTTAGGATTTTATGCCTTTATGGCGTGAAACTTTGTTTGTGACTTGTATTGTTATGTTTATGTATGAGTTTACGACTTTATGATGTGAAACTTTGTTTGCATTGTGGATAATATTTAAAAATTTATACTATTTATCTATTTTTTGCTATATTTATATACATATATTTTAATATTTTCTTATAATTTTATATATTTTTTAATAAATCTGGTTCAACAGTTCAACTAGTGACCTCCTGGTTGAACCAAGTGATTATGACCCGGTGCCTTGACTTAAACCGGGTTAGTCTGATAACTATGGTTAATCTTGGTATACCTAGTTGCCAAATAGGCGGTATACAAGCGGACATGGAGGCAATCTCATAAGACTTTAACCTTGGCATACTTGGTTGCCATGGAGGCGGTATGTCAAGCGGCTATGGAGGCAGGCTTTTCAAAGACCAGAAAGTTTTTGGGATCTAGTGAGGTGTGTAACACCATAACTCTTAACCTCATACACTCGAGTTGCATTTCGGTTAATTGTTAGTTGCTACTCCTTGTTTTAGATCTTGACATGGCTTTCTTTAAAATACGAGTACTAAAAAAAAACGACTAAATTTTTCTTTTTGAACTTAAAACTTGAAAATGCGAGCCGCGTACGCATACATAACGATTATCGTACATAACACATAGCAATCAAATATACATCATCATGTCATTCACGAATAAATCATAGGAAAGTCACAGCATATATTATAGTATCATATCATAGACATAACATAGCATCGATGCCCTTAGAACTATAAGGACACCTAGGGTACCAAATACATCAACGACTTGAACTAATGCAAAACGTAACCTAAACAGAGCTAGGCTAATCTTCACGCTTCCCTGCGCCCACTGATCCAACTCGACGACGTGAGTACTACGCCCGTGCCTCAAGGTAGCTCACGATCAATCCGCATCATTCTCGTCTGGAGACGACACGGGAGGAAAACAAAAGGGCTAGAAGACTTATACAAGTTCCTCGTAGCTCCCGACTCTAACACAAGTGTCATCGTTGTTGTCCCCAGCCACTTCGGGTTTCATTATGAAAGAGGTGTACTTGCATAAATTCAATTTTTATTCTCAAATCTTATTATCCGAAGTGGGTTCCTTTTCTCATGGTCTTAATGTTATGAATGCAGCATATTTTATGTATGCATGGCAATACTTCACATATAATCGACATGAGTAAATAACACATATAACCCAAGTAATAATGAAACGTATGCATGTATGTCTTTTACGTTACTCTTGGTGTTCCTTTCATAACTTGTTCCTTTCATAACCTTGTTCCTTTTATAACTTTGTTCCTTTTATAACTTTGTTCCTTTTTATAACTTTGTTCCTTTTCCACCCTCATCATGGTCGCCAAAATCCACCCAACATGCCGGCCAGCGATTTAACATGGTCACCAAAACTCCTAATCACCTATCGCCTAGGAATGAGCTCATCCTAACTAGCCGTCGCTAGATTTACACGGGAAAAAGAGGGAACCATATCTTTTTCTCTTATCATATCATTTCTCTTTTCCTGGATCACCCCGTACAACCCTTAACTCGGGAAGTCATAATGGGATCATTTCCTCTTTATCATATCTTGTATGAATACAACATGAGCATGCAACCATCGAACCTTGTATGACATATCATATATTATTATCTAATGTTCTCATGCATTGTAAACATAGCGTACCACATCATCATAGCAACATGCCACCCATCCATACATTCTCATGCCCAAGGTATTTAAAACATTCACATACATAAAGACAACGCTCACTCGATCTCATTCTCACATCACATCTCCTTATCTTACGATATCTTATGCTTTGCCCCTTGCGGGTCTTAACCTTGAGTTCCAAATATTCTAATGTCCGTATTACATTTTTATCTCAACTAGGGGTTCATTACCTATAATTCTTACTAAGTTTTATGTTTACTAAAAATCCAAACAGCACCTTATACTTAAGGGCAGAAAATATCACATGCTTACGGGGCTCTAAAATCTCCATTTTTGACCCTTTCTAAGATCCGTCTTCGCCTACGGCTTTATAATTAATTCTTAAACCAATTATGAGAGGTTCTTACATATATCCACTAATTATAAACCATTTTCCTTAATTTTAAACTTGCTGGAACAGAATGCATAAATTGTGCATTTAAAGGGTTCTAAAATTCTCATTCTAAGTCCTTTATTGTTACTTATACTTATCCAACTCCTCTAAAACGTTCCTTGCTTCACTCAAACATAATTTTACACATTTTAACACCATAAAACAGATTTAATACAGTGGCCAAACATGAGAGAACCGAAAGTAAAGCCCATAAGTCACACAATTTCATGAATTAAAAAGCATACAAGTTGCTAGTTTTCTCTTGGAATAATTTTAGAACCTCAAAACTCCTTTAGAAACCAATTTATCTCATTAAAATCATGTAAATATACATGAGGGTAGTAGCTAAATTAATTTTCTCATAAAATAGATTTAAAACATATAATCTCATTCATAATGTTCCTTAGGTACTCCTAAGCTTAGAAAAATTACCAAAACATGAGCTATGAACACTTGTGATTAGATGAACTCACACCAAGTCCATCCTCATCACCACAAGGCCGAAAATCTCCTAAGAGAAAAGAAAATCACATTTTCTTAGAAACTTTACATAGGATACTTGGGCAAGTCTTTGAGCTCTAGACCATTTAGGTGGTGACATAAATTTAAACATGTTATGCAACTCATTTTACTCTTCTTTTAGAAAATAAAATGAGAGCATAAAATAAATATGAGGTGCACTCATTTGTTATCTTTAGAGTTTAAGTGATGACATAAAACATAAACATGATAGACAAGAAAGTAAACATGAATGCAAGGTTCAATTCTTTATTTTAGTGCTCTAGGCCTCTTGGGTGTTTACCCCAAATCAACAATCAACTTTAAGGTTGAAATAGGTAGGCTTTGAGATTTATTACGTGATAATGCACATTCTTGTTTTAATCTTTAGATTGCTTAGTGATAGCTTGAAAATAAACATGCTATGCAAAGCATAAAAGTAAACATGAATGCACTTTAATTTAGATCTTAACTAGATCCCTTACAAGACTTTAAAGGAACATAAAAACCTCAACCCATTATGTATCATTAGGTGAGCTTTAGAGTTCTTAGCATCAAGACACCAAGGAAGTCTTATGTTCTTCAAACACCATCATCAAGCTCAAGGAAATGATTTTTCAAGAGACAACCTTTCAAACAAACATAAAAAGGCTACCTTGACATTTTTAACAAACTTTGTTCAAGAGAGGAAAGGAAAAACTAACACCTTAGAGGAATGAAAGCCACAACTTTGAACTAGGAAAAACCAAGGAGGAGCCGAAATCATAAAGGAAAGGAAATGAAAAACCAAAACTTTGAACTTGCAAAGAAAAGGAAAAACCGAGTTTGTATATGGTCCTAGACCAAGATCCAAGCTTTAGAGGTTTCTCTCATGGCAAACACCAAACTATCTCCATGAGACCCCATCATCAAGCTAAAGATTGGTTTATAAAATGGCCTCATGGCCAAAAATACAAGGAGGAAGAAAAGAGTTTGAAACCAAGAGAAAACTAGAAACTTTTCTCAAATAAAGTAAGGAAAACTTGAAAGAAAACCCCTACCAAATGAAACCTTGAAAGAGATGAAAGAAAGCTTGATTCTTTGAAGGAAATGAGAAGACAAAATCTTCTCTTTGTTGGGGATATAGGTTCGGCCAAGAGGAAAAACCAAGGGAAAGGATTTTTCCTTGAGGAAACAAGCTTAGAAATGGAAAGATTGAGTGTTTGAAAGGTGGTTTGAGGTGAGGGGGTGGTGGTTCAAGGTGGTTTATGGTGGTTTGTGGTGGTGGAAAGCTTTCTTTGAGGGAGGAGGAAAAAGAACTTAGAAGGAGAGAAAATGAGAGAAAACAAGAGAAATTGCAAGAATGCACAACTTAGCAAATGATCTAAAAAAAAATGGCCAAGCTTTCCAATGTGTGTTATTTATAAAGAATGAAATGTTGTGGCTAATTTAGGAGGGGAGGGCTGGCCAAAATTCATTGGCCTTAGAGGGAAGGAAAATATCTTCCAAAGCTTGTCTTGGAAGCTTAGTTAAAGTGCTAGCTTAGGTGTAGTCAAATCCTAGCTTTTGCATAGCCTTTTTGGATGAAATTTGAACTCAAAATTTGTGGCTTTTGGGGGGAAATTCTAACTAGATTAACAATTTTAAAATAATTCTTTTGGTCAAAAAGGTGGTAGACAAATTTCCTTGATTTAAGGAAATTGGAGAGAGAAAAATACTATTCATTACTTTTTGATTAGACATCTTGAATTAAAGAATGTAATTAGAACTTGACTAAGCAATTTTAGTTTCTAACCAACCTTGATAAATTATTTTGACTCTAGATTAATTCTCAAAATAAATTAATCTTCGATTAGAGCCTAATATTGCTTAGGTTCAACTAATTACGTCATTAGGCGCACTGTACACTGTTCTAGGGGCAAAATGGTAATTTCACACTAAAACTGCCCGGACCTCCGGCCCAACCAAACATCAAAACCCACTTATAAACATCATTCCAAACTTCCTGGAAAAGTTCGGGCTCAAACGGCACCTTTTACCGCGTAGAACACAGGAGGGGTATTCGGTCATTTAGCGGAAGTTTGGAAAACGAGATTTTCACCTCGATCTCAACCTTACAAACATAATTCCCTTCGAACATTGAGTTAACCCATTCGAGGACCGCTGTTCGGCTTCCCTCAATTTCTGTAAAATGACCTTTGGGCATTTTGGTCATTTTGTACTCAATCAGGAAATTCCTGACGTTACAAGGTGCCCAAAGAACAGAGTTACTTCAGAATGGTATTATCATTCTTATGTGTGTGTCTATATATATATATATATTCATCATGTTTAGAGTACTGTTATTTATGATTCAGATATACCAGGATATGGTCTTTAAAAGGACAAACCTATAAGTAAATGTTTATGATGCAAGTGAATGCGTATTGCATATGAACTCAGTTTAAGTTAATTTCCTTTAAGTTGGATTTTATTTAGTTAAGACGGAATTGAAAAAATGTCTATAAAAATTATTATTACTATTATATAATTATTTGCATGTCCATGTTGTATGTATTATTATTATTATGTAGTTACTTATTGTCCCATGCGAGCTGTGGGTGGCTATTTGATCATTGAGTTTTGATGAAGTCACCCCTCTTTTTTCCTCCCTCTTACAAGTTACAATTGTAGATCTAATTATTATTCACTAACCTTAGTAGCCTTTAGTTGTTCCGGTAGTGTGGTGAAGTTTAGATTAGGATCATGTTAGAATAAAGTGCTCCAGGAGTGTGCAGGCGGGTCCTCGACATCATTTAGCATGCATGGTTATTTCAAGGATATGTTATGTGATTTCTTCAGGAACAAGATTTAAGATTGTCAATTTCAGTTATGAATTTTGGGATGATTTGAAAGAATTAAATATTTCATGGATAAAGTTTGCAAGAAGTGTTGAGGAATTTATTTATATGATTCATTATGAGCATTAATTTAGTGATTTACTATGCACGATTGCATGAAGTTAACTCAGAAGTCTTCCATAAGGGACAATATCCCTTATGTGTCGGTCACGATTTTTAGGTTGTGACAAACCTACAATTTCATCAAATCCATACTTGAAATCTATAAACATACACAGGTGTTTCCAACTCTAAAATTAAATATATAGTCTAAAAATAAATGCATGACTCGGATCTTGCCTGATATCTCCTGGAGCATTCTACTCTAACATAATTTTAATCTAAGCTTTATTGCAAAGTAAAGCTCTGTTTATAGCAGAATTTGACACTTAAATATCAATAATAAATAATTGGCAATTTCCTTATACAAGAGACCAAATTACTCTAAACTAGGTGTTGATCAACAAACTTAAGAATTTGGATGATATCCTTTGCTTTTCAAAATCTCAATTCGAGGAGTGAAAAGCTACTCATCTTGGGTTCCCCACCTAAAAGAATCGAGTGTCAAACTATTTTTAATAGAATGATGATCGAATAAAATGCAATGTGATTTATGTTGTGATTGCGTGAATATAATGTTTGACAGATTAAAGAAGAAGAAATTGGATAAATGTAAAGTAATTGATTGACAAATTTAAATGTAAACAAGTACAAAAAATGTAAAGGAATTAAAGGTAGAAATTAAAGACAGACTAGTCCTAATAAAACAAGGAAATAGGTTAAGAACAATTACTTAGTTAACTCAGGACTCTGGATAGTCATCTGGGTGATGTTTTAGAGTGAGTGTGTGAGTAAAAATTAGAACCCTTTGCAATTATACAAAACTACTATTTATAGACACCCTTGGACTCTAAGATCTTGACATTTTCTTTGGTTACGTCCTTGGATGTCGTCTATGTGTCTTTGACAGTTATTTGGTTTGTCATTTGCTCTTTGTCACCATTTTGCCATATCTCTATTAAGCTTTTGTCAATAATTGCTAAAAACCATCAACAACTGCCAATTGATGAATGCCTATCTTGGAGTCATTATGACAATCTCTTTAGACCTTCAAAATTTTCTAAGTCTTCAAGTGACAAACCCCCACTTTGACTTATCGAGCCTTGAGCATGGGAATTAGTCGTCATTAGCTTCTAGCTGTCTTATTAATCTCCCTTTGATCAAAATTTCTCTAAGTTTCAAATGACAAACTTTAACTTTGACTTGTCAAACGTCGAATGTAAGAACTTTGTCAATGTTGACTTGTCAAACTTGGATACTAAGACTATGATAAATAACCTCCATGAGTTTTGGCATGTTGCTTGACAACAAAAGCTTTCTCAATTTTTACAGTTTGTTTGAGTTAGACATGCCAAACTCTTGACCAATACTTAGATTGTCCAGAGGTCAAAGCCAGATTGACAATATGACATTTAGTTAAAATTTGGTGCCAACATGATGCCCTCACAACTCCTATTTCAAAGAGCAATCGACTCAATGAGAAGGTGGAGAGTTGGGTTTAATTTTAAAAATATCTCTTAAAGATCATTTATGGGCACGTTAACTGGAACCACCATATCAATTGGATCACATCACGCGTCGTGGGTTTGATTTCTTAGGCTTGGCAGTTTCATATAATGGCCCATTGAGAAGGCTATAAGTACCTCTAGAGCCTCACATTTCACACCTACTGCTACTTTCGTCAAGCTTCCGAACTCTTTCATTTTCTTCTTCTTCCTCTGAGTACTAAAACCCTTCATTTCTTCCAAGCTTCTTGTGCTTATGGCTTCCCCATCTAAGTCCACCTCCTCCAAGGTGCTGTTCCCAATGGATCACTCTTTGGTGATCCCAAGAACTCCCAATTGGTGGCTTCAGTTCTAGAGCCTATTGTTGATCAAGACGAGGGTTTTGTCATGGTCTTGATCCGAAGAACTCCCCAAAGCTTATTTCCTAGGTACTTCTCCCTTTCTCCATAGGTCCTAGTACTTACACTTACATAGGTCCGTTTTGACTCATAGGCTAATAAAATAGGAACCCATTATCTTTCTTCTAAGCCTTAGGAAATCCTAGTTAGCTGTTCCAATACATTGTAAATATTTCAGCTCTAACTCTAGGCTATTTAGAAACTAACCCAAAATTTCCAAATCTTTCCTCAATTGGTTAAAGCTACTGCTTGGAAACACATAACCATCTATAATTTTCTCTAGTTGGCTAGGTACTATATTAAATTTAACAATAGTATGTTAGGGTCCATCATCTACTTCTGAAACTTAACCACTAATTCTTTCCAATTACTTTGTGGCATGATTGGTCCCACATTGTTTGAGGTGGCTGCAATCATAGGCCTTCTACCCACTAGGGTCGACATCCTTCTTCATATGGAACCTCTGACCTATCCAAATATGTATTAAACTTGTCTGACATGTCTTATATAGCTTTCGTCGAAATAATAAGGGAAAGGCCCTGCAGCGACAGTGAGCATGTCCCATTCCTTTACTCCTGGTTAAACTCCATCATTTTCGTTCTCGAAGTGTGAAGATGCAGGCAATGTATCTTCCTCTGGCAATGTTACCTCACCAAGGCAACAAGCTTTGCCTTGCCAAACTTTTCTTAGCACACCTCTATGATGAACTTTATTACTTTGTCACTAAAATTGGTAACAAACTCTCTAACCCTGGGGGCCTAATGTGGTTGCTTTAACTCTGGCTAAACGCTATTTTCGAGCCCCAGTTCAGTTATTCACCACTAGCCACAATACATCGAGGTTATGAAGGACCGTGATTCTATTTCTTATCTCAAGTCAAGCCAAAGGATTCCAAACCTTTCAATGAATTTCGGTGCTTCCAACATTTTCATGAAGCTTCTTTCCTGGTACCGACCAAATGAATTTGGCTCCTTTTGCGATGCCTTGGTCCTCTATGGTTTACTCATGGCATCATTAGACACTAGATAGGACAAAGTGACGTTGTACGGTTGAACTTCTTGTGTGCATAAGTCATTCCCTTGGGTTTTCCAGGGTCCAATACTTTAGGTGTTGTCCTCCATGCCCCCAACTTCATAGTGCAACAATTTGGCTTCTCTAAGGCAATCTTAGCACCATTGACATTCGATCCTAAGAACAACTCTGCCATTCTGAAGTATCATCCTTGCAGACCTTGATTACTAACTGAGAACAACGAATTGAGGAGAGATGTTTATTACCTAATAGCTGTAGAACCCAGTTTCTTTCCAAGTGTGTAGTTTGTTAATTGGTGGCGTGACTATTATTGCACCTTTCATGTCGACTTAGATACAATCGAAAATGCATTCTGATTCTTCTAATGCTTTACAACAGAGACAAGAGAACAAAGTTGAATAAGGTAATGATCTTGCACTTGTCATTTAACATACCCTTTTCTTGTATATAATTGACTTTTTCTTTTTAGAAGAGGAAGTAGAAATCTAAGGTCGAAAGCGGATGGCAACTATCTTCAAGCCCAGAAATCCAAAAGCAAAAGATGTGTTGACCAAATCTGGGACATCAACTAAGGAGAAAACAACCCAGGCCCCTAAATCCTTGAGAGTAACGAGATCGGTTCTTCCCTCTAGATCCTCGACTCCCTCACATACACTATCTGCAGAGTAAGTTAGTTGTGTATATATGTACATATGCATTTGATTGATGCATTCTTAACTTTACATTGTCAAACGTTTAGTTTGTCGCTAACCTGAAAGTCTCCTTCAATTAAAGATCGAGCCTATGACTTGGTTGATGTTGATGATGATGAAGAGGGTTACCTATCACAAGGTACCCTTGGTCACCTCGTTGTTAAGATATTAAATGTTGAATTATGTGATATTAATATTCTCTTTCATTTGCCAGCATGCCGTTCTAAGCTATACAACAATTAATCTAACGAAACTGTAGGTGTAACACCCTGAAATTTATTTAAAAATTAATTTAAACTTTAGTAGTCATAATTTTAAAAATCTAACAGTTTAGCAATGACGAGGATGGCCCACGACATACTACAAAAAAAAAAATTTCTAGCCGAGGTGAATAGTAACTTTGCTAGCCCACGGCTTGCCGAGAAACCCTAGATTTGGGCCCGAGGTGCCCGAAATTAGGAAAACATGGGAATAAGGTTATAAATAGGTGGGAATGATAATTTTATACTTAGAATTAAATCTCAGGTATATTTGGTTTATTTGTATGACGTTTATCGTTCGGTAAATTTTGGTGTGCGATTTTTAACATCGAAAGATAGTTTAATCTTTATAAAAGGGTAATGATTATCTCTTAGAACCAAGTGTAAGGCTAAGATTTAATCTTGAATTACAAGATTAAATCCTAGCCATTCATCTCCTTTTTTCATTAGAAAGAAACTATACTTTATTCATATAAAGATTACATTTATATCAACATAGAAATAAGTCAACCAACCTTATCACTCCATGAATGAAATCTCGGCCAAGCCTTCTCGCATTTCAGCCTCCATAGCTTTTCTCTCAAACCACCATAGCCAAGCTTCAAGCTTCCTAAATCCTAGCCAAAACTTGATAAAATCTCAAAAGCTCTTCACAAAACTTGTTCTATACCTCAATACCTACAAATCTAACTGATTAAAATCTTAAAATCTCTATCAATCCTTACCTTGATACCTTACTTCCTCACTGATTTAGGAAGGATTTGAGGTTGATTTTGGAGCTTTGAAGTGGAAGAGATCAATCTTGGAGCCAAGGATCCACTAGTTTCCAAGAGTAGGGTTTTCTTGCCTTTTATTTTTCAAAGTTATCCTGGTGTGATTTGATTGAGCTAGGTCCACATTTCTTGTTATATTGGTTGATATTATATTGATATTGATGTATGAATTTTGGTGGAGTGTTTGGATGATGCTAAAAATCATTTTTGTCAAAAGGAAATTTGGTTATGCCTCTGATTTTCGGTTTTTACATAGGCAGCCATTTATTCTGAATTTTTTGTATATTTGTGGGTATTTTTATGAGCTAGGAAAACATATGTTGAAGCCAACATCCTATGGTAGTTTCAAAAATTTTCTTGAGCTCTGATTGTGATTCCTAATGCTCTAAAAAATCAAGAACCGAAGTGGTTTCTGTGTTGTTTGGATTAATGGAATTGAAGCTTGAATTTGTATAATTTTATTAACATAGCAAATGATTGAATTATCCTTTGAAATTTTTACATGATATTTTCAACATCTCTAAGTATACCCATGATTTTTTTTTGAACTGATTAAATCATTTGCTAGGGTTAAAAATTGTGAGAATCTAGTTTAACGAGTATAAGGGGTCTCTGACCACTAAAATTGTTGAATTTTATTATCATAGTTAGAGAACCCTTTTTACCTTAAATTTTTATGGAGCCTTGTGGACATATTGAAGTATCTCAGGGAATTTTCATAGCCTTTAAATTTATTTTTTTAATTTGTGTAATAAATCATGGTCCGTAAGTCTGAATTCTTCCAAATGCTGTCTTTGTATTGGAAATGAATTAAACTCTTGATTTAAAAGTCAAATCATCTTTGGTTTAAGTATGATGTGCATGAGTGCATGCTAGTGACATTAAAGATTGGTTTATGAGAAATGAATGAGAATTACTTGTGATTGATTGTATATATAAGCTTTAAGCTTGCGAGTAAAAAAAAAAAAAAGAAACATGATAAATGAATGATATATATATTGGAAACATTATGACATTCAGAAACTATGCTAACGCATATAACAATGTGAGCTTGAGGATGATATATGTACTAAGTAAAGAATGAAGTCCCCTTTAGTTCAAAAAGGGCATGCAAAGGTCCCCTTTAGTCTATAAAGGGCAAAAGGTCCCCGAATGTGTAAAAGACAGAAGGTCCCTTTTAGTCCGAAAAGGGTAAGAAAAGGTCCCCTTCGATGTATGAAGGCATGTAAAGTTGAAAATGAATTATTATGATGTTGAGTAGTATGACATATGTATACTAAGTGATTGAGTAATTAAAATAAATCCACTTTGGAAGAATGACTTTTGAACTTTAAAATGAACCTTTGGTACATGTTGCATGCTCATAATTTTACTAATAAACCGAGGTGGCTGGGAGGATAACGATGGCATGAGTTTCATTATATGTTTTGGGGATGTCCTACTAAGAATTTTAGAATTCTCACCCCTATGTGTTTGTTTCCGTGTCGTCTCCAGGTTAATTCCAGAGAATAGTGAAGCCCTACAAGAAAGACTGAATTGGAAGTTCTGGAACTTAGTAGTGGAGACTCGTATCTATTGTACTTAGATATGTACATATATCTGTAAATATAGTAAAGAACACAGATATGTACTAAAGCTCATATAAGAGCTTCCTTTTGTACTTGACTTGTACTAAATAAATACTTTGTTTCCTTGCTATATATTTTGATAGAACCACGAGTTAGTTACTACATGATTCAATTGATTCTTGCTATAGATAATTAAGAAAGGTCCACTAATTAATCAGGTACAACTCTCGAGTACAACGTCATAACTTAAGGATGGGGTTGTACTTGGGAGGACAGGAGGCAATGCTATGATAAACAAAGGGATTTTTCAGTTGAAGACTATGCGTTGACGATATCACAAATCCTCTTGTCGAGCATCAAGTCAGTCGTGATTTAACACCAACTTTTGTTCCTGTTAATACTCCATTCAAGCAACCACTATCTAAACTTTCGTGCCCATTTCAATCATTCTCCCTTCCCAAATCAAAGAAAAGGATAAAGAAGATGAAGATGATGATAATGAGTTTGACATTGGTTTCTTAAACACTTTAAATCAGGCTTGTCAGACCCGTCATTGTTAAAGATACACTTTCCGTCTCCAAAGCATGGAGCATCAAGAACACCACTCCAACTGTTGAGATGTTGAAAAGTCCTAACTTCTACCTCGACCATGCCTCCTGTGATCTATTTCTGATCAACCATCTCTCTACCATCTTGAGTCTTCTAAACCACTCTTTTGAATCATTGGTCACTCAATGGGACTTAAAACAGAAGTTGGTCTAAGCCATTTCTTCCTTTTCTCAAATCACTCTACCTAATCTTTTGATTCTATCCCCATGATACAGAAATGTTTCTAAACAAAAACAAAAAAGCTTAGAAGCCATCGACTTGGTTCGTAAGAGGATTGAGAAGACCACTAACCAAAAGGCTAGAATTGTCACCAGTTAAGCCAAGGTGAAGTTCGTGAAAATTCTCTTATCGAGGAGATTTAGTGTCTTGAAACTTGAATCCAAGAGTTAACACCAAGAAAGAGAACCTCACCAAGATTCTGGTAGAAGGGAAACAATATTTAGGTAAGTTTGACAAAAAAACTTGAGAAGATTTCGAGTAAGAAAAGGCTATAAATCAAGCACTAATGGGGGCCAACTTAGCTTTAGGGAAAGCAAAGTTGAGCAAGGAGACAGCCCTGAGATTTCAACAAGACCTAAAGTTGAAACTTTGAGTTGCTCCTAGTTTGATTTTTATCATGTTTGCTCATTACATCGAGCTTTTCTTTTGTTTGTAACTTTGACAAATGCTCACTCGTTCGAGTTTTTTCTTTTTTTTACTTGCCTTTAATATTTTGACAAATGCTTGCTCTGGCCAGCTCTTAAGATCTTGCTTTATCTTGTCCTTTTGACTAATCCAATGTTTGTTAAATTACATGTGCATTGTCAATTATTTATCTTCACTTAGTACATAGCTGGTTTATATGCTTTTTGTAACACTCTAATATTTAACCTAACATGCCTATGACGCGTTCAAGTTAATTATTAGTTAACACTCTCTTGTTTCAGTTCATATCTTTTAACTTAGAGATACTTTAGTAAAAATACGAGTAAATTTTTTTTTTAACTTTTTAAAAACAAAATGTGAGTCGCGCGTATAAGTGAGACCCGTCACTCACCTATCATAACATAAAAGGAAAATAGAACTCTTCACGGGCATATACAAAATATAAACACGACGGCCTTATGAACATAATCACACCATCATATATATACATATAGGTAGCTCAAGCATTAACCGTTCCATGACTCGCACCAAAACAAACTACTAAGATAGTATTATGCCCATCAATGTCTGGACAAGTTACCACAGCCATCACAAGAACCATAAATAGTATATAAATAGAAACTAGTATCACCCTACTCACGACGCTCTCGAGAGGGGGAAGGTAGACAGGCATGAGAGGGTTGAAGGGGCTAGCGAGTTGACCCATGGGATGAACATGAGCTCCTGATGGACTAGTGGCTCCTCACCAGCATGCTTGACTCCCCTCATAAGTTGCATCGCTGTGGCCTCTCTACTCCCACTTCCCACATCCTTGGGAATGGTAGGAGAGGAACGCCTGAAGAGTGCCTGGAAGGAGACTTTCCTGATGGATTTGACCATGGCCCAGGAGGTCGAGGGTTATCGGGTGTGTAAACCTGGAAGTCATGGATGGCAAATGCGCAAGGATAGCCACGAGGAGGCTACTTGGTATGCGGACGGGTGAGCTCGAAAATAAAATCATCAATGAAAGGGGTACGATGGTAGAACCAGAAGCTTGGTACGGGTATACAAAATGGAGTATAGAAAACGAGAGGTGGACATCATATCAACCCATGAAATGATAAGACGGTTAGTAGGATCGAAATGCATTTCCCAGGTGGGAGCATCAATGTAAATCACGAATGTGGCCATCGCCCTCTAAAGACGAAATGGAAAGAAAAAGAAGAAAGTGAGAAACCCAACATGAATCGTAGGAGGACTCTTGCCTCCAAACATGTGTCATCATCTTCGTCTTCAGAATTCTCGGGTTTCATTATGAAAATAATGGACATAATAAGGTTCATTTATTAAGTTTAAAAGCCGTTTTACGAAGGTCTGTGTCTTTTAGATTGTTTCTTAATGCTATGAGTGCATCATACCTTGTCATAAATGCATGTCAATACCATATGAAACATATTACAATAAATCGATATGACATAAAGAACACAAGCTATCATAACTTGATCTTTCCTGTTTATAATCTTAGGTGACTTAACTTTCTTGTTCTCTTCTAAGGGCCACCCTACTTAACACCCTAATAATTAACCCAATACGCCTAGGTTGTATCGAATTAATTACTAGACTTTACTCTTTGCTTCAGTTCCTTAATTATGCTTTGAAAATACTTAGTGAAATTACGAGCCATTTTTTTTAAAACATAATTGAAAGTGAGTCACGCATAACGTAACGATAATCGGGATAAAGCAAAATGAACAAACATATCATGAAGAACACATCATATTAGCTCCATCATATGACATCCATAATTACATATCACATAGATATTTTGCCTACCCAGAGTTAAGCTAGATGTAGGCAATCAAACAAAACATAAATAATATATGGATGGAAAAACATCTATTAACGGCACCTATTATAACAAGAGATAGGAAAGATATTTCGAGTTCACGATCAAGGTCTAGCGATATGTTCCTCAAGGATAATAAGCTGGTTCACAAGATCACATACATCTTATAATGCATCATAAACTTAGCATGTCATGTTTATAATGAACTTTTCCTTTCATATATAATAACATAATTATGCATAAAGCCACATCATATTCCTCATCATCATTTCATAATACTATGCATAGCAGAACATCATATTTCTCATCATCATCTCATAAATACTATGCATAGCAAAACATCATATTCACTTAAAGCATTTACTTAGTTTATTAGGTGACTTAAAGTTACTTTCATCATCATTTTCCT
>JAMLFY010000004.1:32609231-32774110 GCA_030441495.1 Dalbergia oliveri | reverse complement strand
TAGGCCAACAAATGAGCCATTTGGCTCGACAAATCCATAAATTAATCTAGGTCTGGACCGTTTTACCTCCCTGGGTATTAGCTTCAAGCCTTCATTGCCAATGACACATTTGTCAATTTTCTCTAGATCAAATTCACCTTCGACTTCTAGGGGCTTGATCTTTTTGTTGTAAATTTTAAAGTCCACATGAAGTTGTTTGACATAGCAAAAGCGTCATTAGCTCACACCTCTTCAATGCTTCCTTCTTGATTCCAGTATGAACTTCTAGTGCAACGTTGAATGTACTGCTCCACTTCATGGATCCAGTCCGTCCAAGTAGAACATTATAGCTTGCCCTTGATGGGACCACGAAAACGTGATCTTTCGGCTAACACTTCTAACCTTGACATTCAGAACCACTACACCTTTAGCCACAAATGATTTGCCATTGTAATCAATTACAACGACATTGGTCTTCACCAAGTCTTTGACATTCTTACCAAACTTTGCCAACATACTTTTTGGCATTAGGCTTATGGCTGCTTCACTGTTAATCAACACCCTATTGATCAACTTTCATTCAATTGTTGCTTTAATATGCAGTGGTCTAGATGTGCCTTAGTCACTTTGTCAGGCTTCTCAAAAGTCCCATCACTACAAAAATCCTCACAGACAAAGACATATTCATATCTTACAATAACATCTTCATAATCATCCTTTATCTTGGCATATGCTCTTTCAATATTCTTCAGGCAAGACAAACATTACTCCAACCAAGATTGTGTTGAAAATGGTATGGAGGTCATCGTCAAAACCCGTTTCAAAGTTGTTTGTCATCAAGTCATTCTTAGTCAATGGATGGTACTCTGTACCACTCTCATTTTGATCATCCTTTAATAGTGGGTGATATTCTGGTACCATCTTGTCATTTTGACCAGTCTCTAGTGTGCGTTGGCATTTCTTGTTCCACACACTTATCTATGACTTTGGACACTTAGCCTTAGGGTTCAATAACCTGGTTTTTTGGACTTGTATGACATCTCTTAGAGGAACAAAACCTTTGCCATTAGGGGACTTAGGCTTGCCCATTTGAGAACTGGCTTGACTATCACCTTTCTTTTTGTCAACTTTCTTCTAGACATAAGGGTTCGAATTAATTCGTTGCCCTTGGTTATGCCTTCTTTTTGCACTTCTTTTCTTCCTTGAAGATGAAGCTTCGTCAGCATGGTGAACATTCTTAACCCATTGATTCTGAACAACCCTGCTTGAGGAACTCAAGTTTAACTCGACATGTTGTTGGGCTTGCCATCCATTATCACCATAGTCTTCATCTTCTGATTGACTTGTCCTATTCCAAGTTTAAGAAACTTAGGATCAAAAGGACCAAAATCAAATTTTGACTTACCTGCTACTTTTCCTTTTAGTTCTAGGTTTTCCTTCTCTTTTTCAGCAATCAATTTTCCAATCTTTTGCTTCTCATACGTCGTAATTTGTTCGTTCAAAGAAAGCACTGCATCTTGGACAAACTGAATGTCTTGACAACTATTCTTCTACTTGATCAAAAATGTCAATAGGTCTTCCCCGCTTTTAGATATATTATATGTTCGATAGCTTTAAAGAAGTCGAGCTCATACTCACGTCAAAACTTCTTTTCAGCTTCATGGTTTGACATTCCCAACCTAACGACATTAATATCCATAAAGGCTGGTTTGACAAAGTTTGAATTAACTTGAAAAAGGTCAATGTCCACTTTCATGGGCTTTTCTTTTTCTTTCAAATGTCAAACGTCCTTCATCGATTGCTCTCTGGATCAAGTCCTTGAAACGAACACAATTATTAGTAGCATGTCCAGTCAATTGATGAAACTTACAAAACTTTTGTCCCTTCAATTCTGATATTGAAGGAATTTTCTTCCTTTCAGGAAGAATAATTTGTTTCTTTTTTAAAGTACGCCAATATTTGATCTGCCTTAGTAATATCAAAAGAATAAATTTTTGATGATGGCAGTTTTCTTTATTTCTAGCAGGCCTTAAAGATTGACAAACATATGTCGTTCCGATTTCAATTTGGCCACTTTAACTTCATCACCACTACTTTCGACCTCGTCATGAGACTTGTCGATTTCGACATAAGCCACTTTTTCACGATGAAGTGTTTTCTTTTTTATCCTTTCTTTTTCTCTTTTCAGCTGCTTTATTTGATGCACTTTTTTTGCTAATTGGCCAAGATCTATGAACTGCAAGTTAATAAGTTTTTCCTTATGTCATAATCTAAACCATTTATGGCCATTTTGACAACTTCAGTCTGGCACAAGTGTAAAACAACAATTCCTTGCATTCCTGAATCTACCCAAATAATCATCGATAGTTTTCCCTAAGAAATGTTGAATGGTGAATAAATCAGCAAGCTAACTTTCGTCTTGCCTCTAAAAAACTGATTATGAAAACTTTCTAATTGAGCCCATGTCAAAATAGAATTAGGCCTTAGATTTGAAAACCATGTGAAAGCATTTTTGTTAAAGAAGAAGGGAAAAAAATGCATTTTTAAGTGTTCATATGATGTTATCTCCCCTATTTCTATAGTATATTGAGCAATGTGGTCGATTGTTCATTTCTCGTTCTCCCTAGAGAACTTTGTCAAGGACTTGGGAATCTTCCAACCTCTAGGCACTTTAGCCTGTTGAATGTAATTTGGAAATGCAAACACAAAAGAGGTTAGTTGACAAACCCAACATTGAAGCGAATCTATTTAATACAGTTTCCAACCACGTGTAATATTTTGATTTTGATGAAGATTTTGCATTTGGTGCACATGATGCCCTCTATATTTTGTTGTCAAACGCTTTGAATTCCGTTGTCATCATCTTGTCCTTGACGGACCAAATTGACAGTTGGGTTGACATTGTCATTTTCATTTGGAGGTGGCTTATTGATTTCGTCACGTGGATCATTTGGATTGTTATCTAGAGTAATGGCCGGAGCTACATGTCCTATTTGTCGGGCAAGTTGCTCAAATCTTATGTTGTTTGTTTCAATCAAAAGCGTCAGGACTGTTGCCATTTATTGAGTCAATATATTGACAAGATCGTGGTCTCTCTTCAATTTGTTGTTGAAACACAGCCATTGAATTGACCATGTTTGTAGGAGTTCTTGTCACACTCGTTCTAGGCATGTTAGGAAAAATTGGACCAGTGTTTGGTTATTGTGTAGTGACTGGGTTTGTCAATGACATGTTCCTTACTCCAACCATAGAAAGGCCCATCAATGGAGAGCTAACAAAACCAAACTGCAAACGTGTGCCAAATTGAGGCACATTTGACACAAAAGGCATACTTTGACTCTGTGTAACACCCTCCCAAGTACAATATCATTCTTAAGTCATAACATCATACTTAGGAGTTGTCACTTATAAAGTAGCAGATCTTTCTTAATTATCTATAGCAGAATTGTCGAATGTGTAGTAACTAATTTGTGGTTCTACCAAAATATATAGCAAGGAACAAAGTATTTATTTAACACAACATCCATTACAAAAGGAAACTCTCCTATGAGCTTTAGTGCATATCTTCTCTATTACGTTTACAGACATATACATACAACTAAGTACAACATAATAAAAACACTAATTACTAAACTTGCAAATTATTCCTTTTGTATAGTAGCCCCATAGTTCCTGGATTAACCTGAGATGACATGGAAACACAAACACATAAGGGTGAGAATTATACAATTCTAGGTAGGGCATTTCCCTAAATACACAATCATAATATCATCATCATCGTTCAAGCCACTTCGGTTTATTAAGAAAAAGGTGATCATGCAGTTATAATAACGGTTCATTTTTAAAGTTTTAAACCATACTTCCAAGTGGGTTGCTTTTAAAAATCAATCACTTTGTACACATTTATCATAAGCTCATAATCATAGTAAATAATGATAATTAAAATGATTCGATATGATACAAATATGTATATGCCAAATATAGGGAAATTATCTTTAATTGCCCTTGATAAATAGAAGAGGACCTCATCTATCTCTATTTTCCCTTAACAAGTTGAAAAGGATCTCATCCCTCTCTATTTGCCCTCAAGAGTCGAAAGGATCTCATCTCCCTCTATTTGCCTTCGACAAGTCGAAAAAGATCTCGCCTCTCTATTTGCCTTCGATAAGTTGAAAGGATCTCATGTGTAACGCCTAATTTTCCGTTGTTGGAGTACAAATGACCAAAATGCCCCTGATGTCATTTTTACCCGAAATTAAAGGACAGTTGCCCGGCAATCCTCAATGGGTTAACTCGATGTTTAAATGAGATTATATTGTTATGAATGATATTTGAGGTGAAAATCTCGTTTTCTAACTTTCAGCTCAAAATGACCAAAATACCCCTCCTGTGTTCTACGCGGTAAAAGGTGCCGTTTGAGCCGGAATTTTTCCAGGAAGTTTAGAATGATGTTTTTAAGCAATGTTTGATGTTTAGTTGAGCTCTGAAGGTCCGGCAGTTTTAGTGCAAATAACTATTTTGCCCCTAGAACGTCCAAGTGAGCCTAATGACGCAATTAAGCAAACCTAACCAATATTAGGCTCTAATCGAAGATTAATTTATTTAATTAATCTAGAGTCAAAATAATTTGTTAAGGTTAATTAGAACCTAAGATTGCTTAGATAAACTTTAGTTGCATTCTTTAATTCAAGATTCCTAGTCATGGAATCTTGAATAGTATTTCTCTCTCTAATTCCTTAAATTAAGGAATTGTGCCATACCTCATTTGACTAAGAAAATGAATTTAATTTGTTGATCTAGTATGACCACTCCCTAATCAAGTCTTGACCTTCCTAATTACCTAATTACCTCACCTAAACACCTTCTTACAAACTCCTAATCAAAAGCCTAATCAAAGAAACACTTAAACACATCCTTAAACCACAATTACATGAACAAAATCCCTTCCCCCTTGGCTGATGTGTTGGCTGAAATCTCCCTCTAAAATGGTGCCACATGTTGATTTTTGTTGCACTCCAAGCCCATGCCTTAAGCCATACCCAAATCCATACCTCACCATACCTTGCCCATGCTCTCCACCATACCAATCAAAGAGATATTTCTTCTCTTTTCCCTCCTCAAATGGTCGGCCACTTCCTCCCCCTCAAAGGCCATCCATGAGCTCTCCATCTTCTATAAATACACTAGCTTGAAAGCCCTTAGAATCCTTTACACACTTGAGCAAACTTCAAAAGAGCTTCTTTTTTCTCCTCCTTCCGAATTTTCAAAGATTCCAAGAAGGATTTCCTTCTCTTTTCCTTTCAAGAAACAAAGCCTTCCTTTTTCTCTTCAAGACTTCTTTAGGTAGGGGTTTTGTTTTAATGTTTTTGCTTGTGTTCTTAGAAGAAGTTTTAGCTTTTCTCTTGGTTTCAAACTCTTTTCTCCTTCCTTTTCCTTTTCGGCCAAGAGGCCATTTTATGAGAATAACATGAGCTTGATGATGAGGTTTCAAAATAATGACTTGATGTTGTCATGTGAGAAACCTCTAAAGCTTGAAATAACTTGGTCTTGGACCATACATGCCTTGATTTCTTCCTTTTTCCTTGATAAAGTTTGCGGTTTTCTTTTCTTTCCTCTTCATGATTTCAGTTTCCTTTGCTTTGGTTAGAATAAAGTTTGCTAAAAATTGTAAAGTAGAGCACAAAAGTTTTATCAAGAAAATTAATCCTGAGATTTCAAAAAGCTCTAAGCTTACCCTTGTCAACCTTAAAGTTGGTTAGCCGTTCTAAGAGTTTACTCTAGATTGAAGCCCATGAGCAATAAAATAAAGAATATGAGTAGTTCTATTTATGTTAATTTTGTTAAAGTGTTGATGTTTTTGGTTTTAATCCATTTTCTTGAGCTTGATGATGAAGTTCAAACCAAAGACTTCTTTGAAGATGTAACACCCTAATAATTAACCTAATACACCTAGGTTGTATCTGATTAATTACTAGACTTTACTCTTTGCTTCAGTTCTTTCATCATACTTTGAAAATACTTAGTGAAATTACGAGCTATTTTTTTTTAAACATAATTGAAAATGTGAGCCGCACAAAATGTGAACAATAATCGAAATAAAGCGAATAACGTGCAGATATAGCATGAAAAACACATCATATTGGCTCCATCATATAACATCCATAATTACATAACACATAGATAGTTTGCCTACTAACAGAATAAGACTAGGTGTAGGCAATCAAAACATAAATAATATATGGATGGAAGGACATCCATTAATGGCACCTAGTAATAACACTCCAAGGATATGGATAAATATCTGAAATATACGAGTGAAACTAAGGATCAAGTTCAGCTACAAGGTAAAAGCCTCAACGTGATTCACGAACACTTCCTTCTATTTCTGAAGATGAGATGGAAAGAAAAAAAAATAGAGGGAGTGAGAAACTTACAAAGAATCTCAGTAGGGTACTCACCTCATGATGCATTGTGTCATCATCATCGTCCCCAGGAACCTCGAGTTTCATTATGTAATAGTGAGCATGCTAAGATTGATTTGTTAAGTTCGAAAATATACTTTATAGAGTTTCGTCGGTTTTAATCATGCATCTTATAATGCATCATAAACTTAGCATGTCATGTTTATAATGAACTTTTCCTTTCATCAACACATCATATTCCTCATCATCATATCATAATAACATGCATAGAAGAACATCATATTTCTCATCATCATCTCATAAATGCTATACACAGAAGAACATCATATCATAATAGCTATGCACAAGACATGGTACACATATTTCATTTCTTTAGTGTCCTAGGTGACTTAAAATCTTGTCATCATCATCATTATTTTCCTTGGGGACACCCTATACTCCACCCTTTTGGAGTAATCTAGGTTATGAGCTCATACCTTACTAGTCATCACTAGCATATACTTATCCCTTTTGATAAGTTAAAATCCGAACTCTACCCTTTTGAGAGAACGGCTAGGGGCAAGAATCACCTTTTCACCACCTATAGTCTAATGGGTCTAAAGGATCATTTTCTCAGGATCACCTTTTCACCACCTATAGTCTGATGGGTCCAAAGGATCATTTCCTCATAAGTTTAAGTCACCATTAAGTCTTAGCATGTTATATAATAATCATCAAGATACATGAACATTCTCATTGTTTGCAATAGCAACTATAACATGCAAGCCATGAAATCATTCAATAATATCAAATTCTCAGTAGGCATTACATCATCATATAACTACATTCCAAAGCATCAAAAGATGTCATCTAAAATTCTCACAGGAAGCTCCCTTAAATAACCGAACTCTAAAATTGGGTAACCTTAATTATCAAACTAATTACTTATGCATCTAAGGGATTTATTACCATCAATTATAAGCCTTAAGAACATTATTAGACTATATGGGGTAGCATAGACAGTAAGTTGTTCTTAAGGTTTTACGTGTCTGAAGTTACGTTTTTAACCCTTTCTCATTACCGCTTTCCCTATGATGCTAAAATTAATTACTAAACCAATTATGAATCATTGTCCCTTATCTAAACATAATAAAATCTGGTTCTTAAGGCCACTAAAGGTTCTGGACAGAATGCATAAATTTCATTCTCTAGAGTCCTAGAAATCTTGCTTTTACGGTTTTCTAGGAAGCTAGTTTTATTTCTAACATGCATAGAATCATTCCTTTAGCAATAAATCATAATTATCACAACTTCAAACATATTAAACCATCATCATACAGTAGTACTAAACTTAGATTAGTGGCCGAATCATGAACCTCATATAATTGCTTGAAGTCACATTTTAAGTACACATGTGATACTGGTTTACGTAAAATATTTGTAAAACCTCAAACTCCTTTAGAAACTAATTCTTTTTGTTAAAATTGAAAGAAGTCATAGGACTTTAGGCCTTCCTCAATCATAAGGCCGTTTTATATATTGAAAGAATGTTCATGATTAAAATTTTCACTTAAGATAAAAGGAGCAAGTCTTGAGCTTTAGAGATTTAGTGATAACAAGAATTATAAACATGCTATGCAACCTCATTTTAATCTTGTCTTTATAAAGTGATAACTTGGAATTATAAACATGATGCAAGAAACTGGAGTGGTGCAGTCGCACTTGACCAGTGCAGGGAGAAGAGAATCTAAGAAACGAGCGCGATAGTCGTCTGGACCTGAAGGGAAGAAGAGAACTCTTATTACATCTTATTAAGCTCCAAACTCAAGACTTTTTAAAGAATGAATTCTTTGACTCCCATAATCTTAAGGAAGCTTTAGAGTTTTTATTACCATGGTTCCAACTTTGCTTGTGATACTTGGGCAAGTCTTTGAACTCTAGGATCTTTAAGTGATGACATAAAATAAACATGCCATGCATTGATTCTTTTAGCCATTATAAAATAAAGTGAGAGCATAAAATAAATATGAGATGCATCCTCTTTATTATCTTTAGAGATTAAGTGACAACTTGAAACATAAACATGAAATGCAAGCTTGAAAATTTAAACATGAGGTATGCAAGTTCATTTATTTATTCTTGAGAATTTAGTGATGACATTAAAAGTAAACATGATGTGCAAGGCATAAACTTAAACATGGATGCAAGTTCATTTTTATTTCTTTACTAGAGCTCCTTCAAGACTTTGAATTATAATTTCAACCCAATATATATCTTAGCAAGACAAAGTGAGCTTTAAAGATTTCATTATTAAGCTATCCTAGAAAACTTTCTTAGGCCTTGGAAATCAAATGGCAAGAAAAGGAGAAGTTCAAGAGTCATCTAGAAATGAAAAATTGTTAAATATCATTTTAAACTAAAAACAAAGCTTAACAAGAAATGAAACATAAGTGTCAATATATTTTTCAAGTTCTAAACTCAAGACCTTTATCATAAAAACATAGTTGCTTCAAAACTTTGAAAACTAATGAAACCTTCAAGTTTTAGAGGTCTAACTTGTGAAGGCTTTGCAACCAACACTCAAGAACCTCATCATCAAACCATGGTCTCATCATAATCTAGGCCATAAGGCTGAAATATACAAGAAGAAAAGGAGAAGGAAAACGGAAATATGAAGTAAGAAGAAAGTACATAAAATCATCATTTTAACCAAGAACAACACTTATCAATACTTGAAATCAAGCTTAAAAATAACTCCCTACCTAATTTTATTTGAAGGAAAGGAAGAGAACTTGGTTTCCTTGAGTGAAATGAAAGAAAATCTCTTTGAGAAATGGGAGAACAAGTTTCAGCCAAGAGGAGGAAGAAAGAAAGCTTTTGGTGCTTCTAAAAACTAGAATTGTGTAAGTTATGAACTAAGGCCTCTAACACTCCTTCAAGCATGCCTATTTATAGAGATTTTGAGGCTCATAAATGGACAAAGGGAGGAGGAAAGTCTGACCAAATTTGAGGAGGAAACAAGGAAGAAAAATCATCTTGTTTGGTGGCTTAAAACATGGAATCATGTTTTCATGGTTCATTGTTTTCATACCTTGGTTTTTGTGCATTCTTTGACAAATTTTTCTGATGCAATATGGACCAAAATTTCGTGCATTACAGCCCAAGGAGGATAAAATTTGTGTGTTCCATGTATTATGTAGGTGTAGGTAGGTATCTTTGCAAATTAGAGAATTTACAATTAAGGGCTTAGGTGAATTAGTAAGCAATTTGAGTGTTTTTAAGCAATTTTAAGTTCTAATCAATCTAAATAAATAATTTTGACTCTAGATTAATAATTAGAATCTAATAACCTTTAATTTGAGCCTAATATTGCTTATGTTTTGTTACACGAATCAAAAATCTCAAAATTTACAAAACTACAAGAGAGGGACAAAATGGTAATTTTACTTAAAATTTGCCCGAGACCACCCGAGCTTAACTAATGGTTAATCATAGCTTAAAAACATGTTTTAAAACATTTTAGTGAGGTTCAGGCTCAGTCGGCACGCAATCGAGCTAAAACCCGCATGGGCGTTTTGGTCATTTCGCGTGTCAAAACTCAAAATTGAGATTCTTCTCCTCTATTAACACACATAACACAAACAATCCCCTATTATCCTCAGAACATCCCCTTGAGGACGGGGGCCCATGATCCTCATTTTGAGTAAAATAACCTCAAGGGCATTTTGGTCATTTTACACGTACAGAAATTCGAGGCTTGCGACTCTTGCAGGAATCGCTCATAACCTCTTTTCTAATGTTATATTCCTCTATTGAGGATTGTTCGGTCTCAAATTTATATAAGAATTACCTAGGGTAATTCGGTAATTTCTAAATGACAGTAAAAGAGGCGTTACAGAAGACTTGGTGTTAAGAACTCTAAAGCTCACCTTCCATTATTAAGATACATGTTGGGTTAAGGCCTTTGATGTTCCTAAAGTCTGTAGGAGCTCTAGTCAAGATAAAACAAGTTGCATTCATGTTTAAGTTTATGTCCTGCATCTCATGTTTATTTTGATGCCATCACTAATTTCACAAAGATAAATGAATGAACTTGCATTACCATATTTAAACTCCTAAGCTTGCATTTCATGTTTAAATTTCAAGTCATCACTTAATCCTTAAAGATAATAATGAGGTTGTATCTCATATTATTTTATGTCCTCACCTTACTTTGTAATGAAGAGTGAAATGCATAGCATGTTTAAGATTATGTTATCACCTAAATACTCTAGAGCTCAAAGACTTGCCCTAAGTATCTTCAATGGGGATCTCTAATAAAAAAGAGATGGATGTGTTTTTGTATGATTCAATGATAGTTTGATTTTGCAAAATGTATGGATGATTTCAGGAAAATGTTGGAAAAGTTATATGAGGTCTCAAAGTGTTTAAATAGTTTGGAATGTGTCAAAAATCATGTTTTCTCAAATTCTAGGTTCTGGTAATCAATTACCAGATTATGTAATCGATTACCAGAGGGTTTTTTGAAGGACTTTTGGTTTTGGTAATCGATTACCAAGAGAATGTAATCGATTACCAAGGTTATTCTTCATGCCCAGAACCTTCCCTAAAACTCTGGAATCGATTATAGTGTAATCAATTACTCCAATGTTCTTTATTTTTCCGAAACGGATTTGACCATAAGTAATCGATTACCATTGTATGTAATCGATTACCCTTGTTTTAAACCTAGAATAAATTTAGCTCTTGGCAATCGATTACGAGGCACATGTAATCGATTACCAGAACACCTTTTGCTCCTGAAATTGTCCCAAGAGAAAACTAGCAACTCGTGTACACTTATAACATGAGTTTATGTGATTATGTGTGATGAACATTGTTGGTTTCTGTCTTATCCTTGTGGCCATTGTATAAATTCTGTTTGAGGAGTTAGAATGCGTAATGTTATGCTTGAGCGAAGTGAGGAACGTTTTTGAGGATTGGGAAGACTAAACAAATAGGGAAAATGTAGAAATAGAATCTTAAAGTTCTTAGACACAAGAATAATAACTTCTGTTCCAGGATAATTGAGCTTAAGAAAGATGGTTCATAGCTAGTGATTATGCCTAGGAGTTGAACATAGAATCTTAGGTGAAGATAGAACTTAGAAAAGAGTTTAAGGCATAGATTCTAGAAATCCCGTAGTTGGATGATGATCTTAATGAGTAATCTATATAATGATGATGGATGAATTAGTGAAGCATAATAAAGAACAATTTCCCCCCTAGATATGATAAAATTTGCAATGGGTGATAAGATTACTAGAAAAAGAATTCAAGACCCATAAGGGCCAAAGCATAAGACACCATGAGGTAGGAGGTGTGATGTGAGTATGAGACCGAGAGTATATTCTTAATGACGTGAATATGATTACATTTCAAGTATGAAACCTTATGTGAATAATTGATATGTTGATATGATGAAGTGTTGTATTTAAGATGCATGAGGTTTTCGAAATATGAATGAGATTGAGGGATATGCACATGTGAATTAGAAAGTTATTGATTTGAGAAAGTTTCATGAAAATGATGCATGTGATTGAGATTATGTGGCATGACTCAAATTTGAGGAAATTCGAGAGAGTAGGGTTATGCCGCCGAATTTCCATCAAATTTTAGAGGCTTAAGAAAGTTTTTGAGAAATATGATGTTTAAGGTGACACACCGAGACGTACTTCTCCTGCTTTGGTGAGGAGAAGGTAAAACCGTGAGGGCATAGACATTAGCCTGCAAAGCGGACAAAGTCACTTGGTCTTAACCAGTCGATGCGTTTCGAAGAAGGAAAAAGTCCTATGATGGGTGATCCTTAGGCCCCCTACCCGTACTCTGGAGTTGGAATTATGATGATTATGATTATGATTATGTTTATGATTTGCTTATCAAGAGGATAAGTAAGAACTAGTGACGACTAGTTAAGGTATGAGCTCATAGCCTAGTTTAAGGGGTGCGGTTACTATTATATTTGGTGTCACAAGATTAAGATGAAGGAATGATGTTCAAAGAGAAGTTCTCATGCCACTTATATGTTGATTGATTATTGTTTGGTTTGCCTAAAGAACTGCCATGCATCCATGAACTATTATGTTGCATACATGCATTAAGATTCATTATAAAAGACATGGACCTTGGATAAATATCTTTTGTGAAAACTTCATAATGAACCTATGGATGCTTAACCTTTTCATAATAAACCCAAGGTTCCTGGGACGTAAACGATGACACTAGGATAGAGGATTTCCCTACTGAGATTCTTTAGCAAGATTCTCACCCCTCTCTCTCTTTTCTTTCCGTTACGTCTCCAGACTATCATGGCGTTGTTCGTGATTTTTGTTGACGTGCCCGTGTGGAGCTGCACTACGATCGGTCATCAGTCATACCATTTCGAGGGTCATTGTGCTGTACGCATTTTTGCATACATGGGACGCCCATTTGCCTTTCCTTTCAGCTTTTCACCCCAACTTCTCCCTATGACAACGACATGATTTTTGAGAGGACGCGACCTCGTGATGAGCAGAACCACTGTGCCTGGCCATCATGCTCAGCGTGCGTGATTATCCGAGTACATACCCCTCATACGTCGTTGCATGAGGGAACTGTCCGAGGACTCATCGGCCGATCCTTATTCAGAGGATTCCGCCTCTTCCTGCCTTTAGCGGCTGAGGGGTAGCGAGGACACGGTCTCTAGCCGAGGCCTATGAGGCATGTACGTCAGCCCGAGAGGCGCCCTCGCCGAGGTGGTCACGTCGCTCCGCCGATTCGCATGCCCACGCCCCCTTTCGGTGGGCCACATCCGAGGAGCTTCGGAGTTCATAGGTTACATATCTCCGTCCGAGGATTAGCTTCGTCCGTAGGCTGTTGGAGGAGGGTTGCTTTTGTGGGGAATATCTTTTGGGGCTGTTGGAGGAGGGTTGCTTCTGTTATTGTACTCCAAGCTCTCCCATTTATGGGTAAGACTTTATGCTTTCCTTTATATTTCTGGAGTGATGTACTAAACTATGTTAATTAATGTTATGAGGAATATTTTCATGATTGATGTGTTCTTTATGGCTTTTGAATTGTATGACTTATTTATTCTTCCGCTTTCCGTTTCGTTTATGTCATGCGCGAATGGCTCGCACTTTGTTTTACATGTTTCATTTAAAAAAAAAAATTTACCCGTATTTTCCGCTAAGTTATTTCTAAAAGAGTTTTAAAGGAAGTGACGACTAATAATTAATCTTGATACATCTTAGGCGTATTGGGTTAAATATTAGGGTGTTACATCATGTTTCTTTATTTGCCCTTGACAAGTCAAAGAGGACCTCATGTTTCTTATGGCTATAGAACTTAATTCAATATATTATTCACTTTTCTTTTTCCAATGCATGTACAAAACACATATAGGTATTCATTCACAATGCAATTCTCATTTGTGTCTGATAAATCAATCTTTAAATTGTCTAGCATGCATTCATACTCATCATACTTAAATTAAGAGTCATTATATCATCAAATCAATACTTGAGTTCATTCCAACACAATTATAGCATGTTGGCAGAATTCATGCATAAGGAGTATGATTTATTCTGCATATCAAACATCCATTTCAAGGCCTATAAAAATTCTCCAAGACACCTCAATGTGTCCACAAGGCCCTGGAAAATTTCAGAGTAAAAAGAGTTTCTAACTATGTTAACAAAATTAGACAAATTTGGTGGTCAGAAATCACTCAACCTCAACTCAAGAATCGAAATTCATAATTTTTAACCCTGGCAAATGATTGAATCAGCTATAAAGAACTTGAACTTCAAGATGTTTCAACACTTAAAAATTTCAAAGGAAACTTTAATCATTTGCTATGGTAAACAAATCAGAAAATTCACAGCTTTAGTTCTAACAATCCAAGCAGCATGGATACCATTTCGGTTCTTGATTTTTTTAAAGTATTAGGAGTAAAAATAGAGCTCAAGAAAATTTGTGAACTAGCTTAGGGTGTTAGCTTCAACATATAATTTTTATAACTCATAAAAACATCTACAAATATATCAGAAAATTCGTGATTCATATCTTGCCATTACAAATCTAGAATTCCAGGATGTTCAAAATTTGTTTTGTCAAAATGGGTTTTCTAACATCATCCAAACACTCCACCAAAATTAATACATCAATATCCATATATCATCAACCAATACAATAAAAATTTTTGGACCAAGACAAATAAAAAATGTTCAAAATAAATTTGAAAAGAAAAGGCCAAAGAAAACCTTACTCTTTGGAGATTTGTGGCTCTTAACTTCAAAGGATGCTCTAGAATGCTTTTCCTTCACTTCAAAACTTTCCCAACAACAATAAACCCTTCCTTTAACAATAGATTGTGAGCCCTCAAAGTTGGAAAAAGTGATGGATTCAAATTCTAATAAGTTAGTTTGGTAGATCTTATGACAGGAAGAAGTTTAGTAAAGGAAGTTTGAGGATTTAGCAGGTCTAGGCTAGGATTTTTGAGGTTTGAATCTTGTTTTGATGTTCTTGAAAAAGAAACAATGGAGGCTATTTGGTTCTATATGGTGGCCAAACATGAAAGGTTTGGAGTAATAAGGTTGGTATTTAATTCTTGTCTTATGATAGGTTGAACAATTATATAAGTAAAGTATAGATTTCTTCCTTTAAAAGAAAATAAAGAATGGATGGCTAGGATTTAATCTTGTTAGTCAAGATTAAATCTTGGCTGTAACACCCTAATATTTAACCCAACACGCCTAGGACGTATTAAGATTAATTATTAGTTATTACTCCCCTTTGAAACTCATTTGTAAAATTACTTAGCAAAAAATACGGGTAAAATTATTATTTTTTGAAATGGAATACGTAAAACAAAGTGCAAGCCATTGCGTACAACATAAATGAAACGTAAAGAGAGAAGAGAAAATAAATCATACAAAACAAAAGCATTAAAGAACACCTCAATCATAAAAACATTCATTATAATACTAATCATAATAGTTTAGTACATAATCTAGAACATAAAGAAAGCATAAAGTCTTACCTATATACGTGGAGAACTTGGATAGAAACATAAAATACAAGAAACATAGAAAGCTAATACGTGGAAAAGCCCCCAAAGATTGATCCCAAGCCTAGACTACTCTTTCCCTCGATAAGGGCGCATCTTCCTGCCTGAGCTAGCCTCCGCGCCACCGTATCCACTGCCCTTCCCAACATCCATGGGAACTGGAGGGGCAGATCCTTCCAAAAGGATGAGAGGGGATCCTCCGACGAATCGGTCTCCGAATGCCTCGAGCGAGGAACGCACTCCTGGTAGCCTTGCACCGCGAAGACGAAGGTCTGGCACGGCGGTTTTGCCGTCATGGGGCCGTCCTTTCGAAAATCAAATCATCACCATAGGGGGAAGTCCTGGGTGAAGTAAAAGTTAGTGACCAGAAAGGCAAATGGTGTAACATCCTAATATTTAACCCCAATACGCCTAGGACGTATCAAGACTAATTATTAGTTATTACTTCTCTTTAAATTCATTTGTAAAATACTTAGCGGAAAGTATAGGTAAATTTTTTTTTTGAAATGATTTATATAAAACAAAGTGCGAGCCTTTGCGCGTAACATAAATAACATGAAGCGGAAGAATAAATAAAACATACAGAACATAAGCATTAAAGAACACATCCATCATAAACATCATTCCTCATCACATTAGATAATATAGTTTAGTACATCACAATAGAAATATAATAGAAACATAAAGTCTTACCCATACTAGTGGGCAGAGCTTGTAGTATAATAACATAAAATAAGAAACATGATAACGAATACATGGAACCACCCCAAAGATACTCCCAAGCTAAGACTCTCCTCCAACACCTACGACGACGCAAATCCTCCTACGGAGATATGTAGCCTACCAACTCAAGCTCCTCAATGTGACCCATCGAAGAGGAGACGTGGCATGCGGATCGGAGAGCGACGTGACCACCTCGACGAGGGTGTCTCTCTGGGTACGTACACGCCTCACAGGCCTCGGGAACTGTATCCTCGCTACCTCATCAGAGCCAAAGGCACCGAAGGGGTGGAATCCTCCAATACGGATCGGCCTGAGTCCTCAGAAGGTCTCTCCCGGCGCACGAGAGGATACAAACTCCGAATGACCATGCACAGCTGAGGACGAGGGTCGGATTCCGCCCGTCACGGGTCGCGTCCTCTCAAAGATCAGGTCGTCGCCAAAGGGAGAAGTCGGGTCGAAGCGATAGCTGGAGACTGGAAAGGCAAATGGGCGTCCCACATATGCAAAAACGCGCACCTCGCAATGACCCTTGAAGTGGTAGGACTGATGCTCGGGTCATAGTGCACCTCCCATGTAGGCGGGTCAATGAAAATCACGAACGACGCCATCGATATCTGAAGACGTAACGGAAAGAAACAGAGAGAGGGGTGAAAATTCTTGCTAAAGAATCTCAGGAGGAAAACCTCTATCCTAGTGTCATCGTTTACGTCCCAGGAACCTTGGGTTTATTATGAAAAGGTTAAGCATGCATAAGTTCATTATGAGGTTTTCACAAAGGTATTTATCCAAGGTCCATGTCTTTTATAATGATTCTTAATGCATGTATGCAACATAATATTTCATGGATGCATGGCAGGACTTTAGGTAAATCAAACAACTATCAATCAACATATAAGTGGCATGTAACTTTTCTCTTGAACATCTTTCCTTTTCTCATACTTGTGACACCAATCATAATAGTAACCGCACCCTTAAACTAGGCTATGAGCTCATACCTTAACTAGTCGTCACTAGTTCTTACTTATCCTCTTGATAAGCGAATCATAAACATAATCATAATCATCATAATCCCGACTCCAGAGTACGGGTAGGGGCCTAAGGATCACCCATCATGGGACTTTTTCCTTCTTCGAAACGCATCGACTGGTTAAGACCACGACTTTGTCCGCTTTGGCAGGTAATGTCTATGCCCTCACGGTTTTACCTTCCTCAAGAGGAGAAGTACGTCTCGGTGTGTCACCTTAAACATCATATACTTTCATTCTTCGAAACGCATCGACTAGTTAAGACCAGCGACTTTGTCCGCTTCGGATGGCTCGACGTCCATATGCCCCACGGTTTACTTTCTCTTATTCTAGCAGGAGAAATGCGTCTTGGCA
The DNA here is from genome assembly GCA_030441495.1 of Dalbergia oliveri. Lineage (NCBI taxonomy): Eukaryota > Viridiplantae > Streptophyta > Magnoliopsida > Fabales > Fabaceae > Dalbergia > Dalbergia oliveri. The sequence goes on along the minus strand of JAMLFY010000004.1, from coordinate 32,756,541 downwards.
TATAACTTTAAACTTCATATTTCTCAAAAACTTTCTTTTTGTCCCTCAAATTTGACGGAAATTCGGCATAACACTACTCTCCGAATTTCCTCAAATTTGAGTCATGCCACATAATTTCAGTCACATGCATCATTTTCATGGAACTTTCTCATTGCAATAACTTTCTAGTTCACATGAGCATATTTCTCAATTTCATTCATATCTTTGAAAAATTATGCATCTCAAACACAACATTTCATCATATCACCATATCAAATTTGCACATAAAGTTTCATGCTCAAGGAACTAACATAATCACATCATCATAAGTGTGCACGAGGTTCATCATCATAATCATACTCTCTCGTCCACCTATCTCATAGTATCTTATGCTTTGACCCTTACGGGCTTTAAACTTGTATTTGCATCATTATTACCCTCAAGGGGTTGGCACTTAAACTTTTCTCTAAGATTTGAACCCATCAAAATTTCAATCAGCACTTATCATAAAAGGGCAGAAAATATCGCATGCTTACTGGCTCTAAAATCTCCATTTGTGACCCTTTTTAAGATCCATCTTCGCCTAAGGCTCCATAATTAATTCTTAGATCAATTATGAGGGATTCCTAGGCATGTTCTCTAGGTTATAAACCACTTTAGATCTCTTATCATCATCTTAAACTTAGAAATTAACACCTAATTGTTTTATGAAGAGATCTTGTATATGTCTTACTAATTATGAATCATTTATCCTTGAATTAATCATGCTAGAACGATTTGCACTTCTTGCATTAAGGTGTTCTAGAATTCTCATCTCTAATCCCTTTTTAAATTACTTATTCTTTTCTAACTTTTCTAAATCGATCCTTGCTTCACTCAACATAATTTTACACATTTAACACCTTAGAACAGCATTTATACAGGAGCCAAACATAGAACCGAAATCATGAACCCATAAAATCACATAATCTCTTGGGTTGAAATGCATATAAGTTACTAATTTTCTCTTGGGATGTTTCTGAAACAAAAGGTGTTCTGGTAATCGATTACATGTTCCTAGTAATCGATTACCAGGAGCTCAATTCATTCTGGGTTTCAAAACAAGGGTAATCGATTACATATAATGGTAATCGATTACTTGGGGTTAAATCTATTTCAAAAAATAAAGAACATAGGGTAATCGATTACATTATAAGGTAATCGATTACATGGTTTCCAGAAAGGTTTTGGGCATGAAAAAGCCGTGGTAATCGATTACACGCCTCTGGTAATCGATTACCAGAACCAAAAGTTCTTCAAAACCTTCTGGTAATCGATTACATGGGTGGTAATCGATTACCAGAACCTCCGAATTTGAGAAAACATGATTTTGACACATTCCAAACTATTTTAAACATCTTGAGACCTCATAAAACAGTTTTCTTGAAATTATTCATGTATTTTACAAAATCAAACCATTATTGGATCATACCAAAACTCATCCATTTCTTTTTGAATGGAGTTTCCTTTTTAGGATACTTAGGGCAAGTCTTTGAGCTCTAGAGTATTTAGGTGATGACAAAATCTTAAACATGCCATGCACTTTATTTTACTCTTCATTAGAAAGTAAAGTGAGAGCATAAAATAAATATGAGATGCAACTTCATTATTATCTTTAAGGATTAAGTGATGACTTGAAATATAAACATGAAATGCAAGCTTGGGAATTTAAATATGGTAATGCAAGTTCATTCATTTACTCTTGTGAAATTAGTGATAGCATCAAAATAAACATGAGATGCAAGACATAAATTTAAACATGAATGCATCTTGTTTTTATCTTAGCTAGAGCTCTTGCAAGACTTTTAGAGGAACATAAACCTCAACCCATTATGTATCATAAGGCAAGCTTTAGAGTTCTTAGCACCTAGACTTCAAGAGAAATCTTAAGGTTTGAACTCATCATCAAGCTTAAGGAAATGGACCCAAAGTTCATCACTTTGTCTAAACAAAACTACAAGAACTAAGTCATATTCTTTATTTTATTGCTCATGGGCTTCAATCTAGAGTAATTCTTAGAACGGCCGACCAACTTTAAGGTTGGCAAGGGTAAGCTTAGAGCTCTTTGAAATCATGAGATTAACTTTCTTAACAAAACTTTTGTGATCTACTAGACATATTTTACAAACTTTGTTCAAATCCAAAGAAGAAAAACTGAAATCCTTAAGGAAAGAGGAAGAGGAAAACCGAAAACTTAAGCCAAGAAAAGAAAGGAAATCCAAGCATGTATGGTCCAAGACCAAGTTGTTTCAAGCTTTAGAGGTTTCTCACATGACAACAACAAGTCATTATCTTGAAACCTCATCATCAAGCTCACATTCTTTTTGTAAGAAGGCCTCTTGGCCGAAAAGAAAGGGGAAGGGAAAGGAGTTTGAAACCAAGAGAAAAACTAGAACTTTCTTGAAGAACACAAACAAAAATCATCAAAACTTAACCCCTACCTTAAGAAGTCTTGAAGAGATGTAAGAAAGCTTTGTTTTCTTGATGGAAGGAGAAGGAAATCCTCTTGGAGTCTTGAGGAAGAAATCAGCCAAGTTGAGGGAATTTGAGAGGAAATGAGAGAAAGTGTAAGAATGCTTAAACTTGGCAAATGATCCAAAGTGCAACAAGTCTTCAAAGGCTTGGTATTTATAGAAAAATGAGACATGTTGGCTGATTTGGGGAGGGAATGGCTGATGGCTTTTCAAGGTCAAGGGAGGAGGAAATATCTCTTACAAAAGCATGGGCTTAGGCATGGCAAGCATGGTTGGAAGCATGGGCAAGGTATGGGCAAAGCATGGCCTAAGGCATGGGCTTGGAGTGCATCAAAAATCAACATGTGGCACCATTTTTAGGGGGGATTTCGGCCAACACATCAGCCAAGGGGAAGGGATTTTTGTTCATGTAATTGTGGTTTAAGGATGTGTTTAAGTGTTTCTTTGATTAGGCTTTTGATTAGGAGTTTGTAAGCAAGTGTTTAGGTGAGAAAATGGTTAATTAAGGTGGTTCAAGACTTGATTAGGAGGGTAATCTTATTAGATTAGTAATTTAAAATAATTCTTTTGGTCAAATGAGGTATGGCTCAATTCCTTAATTTAAGGAATTGGAGAGAGAAAACACTATTCAAGATTCCATGACTAGGAATCTTGAATTTAAAGAATGCAATTAGAGTTTATCTAAGCAATCTTAGGTTCTAATTAACCTTAATAAATCATTTTGACTCTAGATTAATTATCGAAATAAATTAATCTTCGATTAGAGCCTAATATTGCTTAGGTTTGCTTAATTTCATTAGGCTTACTGGACATTGTTCTAGGGGCAAAATGGTAATTTTGGGCTAAAACTGCCTGGACCTTCTGGCTCAACTAAACATCAAATATTGCTCATAAACATCATTCTAAACTTCCTGGAAAGTTTGGGCTCAAACGGCACCTTTTACCCGTGTAGACACAGGAGGGTATTTTGGTCATTTTGAGCCGAAAGTTTAGAAAACGAGGTTTCTCCTCCTATATCATTCTTAACAGCATAATCCCTTTCAAACATCAAGTTGACCCATTGAGGGTTGCCGGGCAACTGTCCTTTAATTTCGGAAAAAATGACCTCAAGGGCATTTTGATCATTTGCACTCTAACAGTGGAAATTCTGGGCGTTACAAATGGGCATCCCATGCATGCAAAAATGCGCACGGCGCAACGACCCTTGAAATGGTAGGACTGATGATCTGTTCGCAATGCACCTCCCATATGGAGTGTCAATGAAGATCACGAACACGCCATCGCGGTCTGAGACGTACCAAAGAAACAAAGAGAGGGGGTGAGAATCTTGCTAAAGAATCTCAGGAGGAACCTCCTATCCTAATGTCATCGTTTACGTCCCAGGAACCTTGGGTTTATTATAAAAAGGTTAGACATGGAAGGTTCATTATGAGGTTTTTATAAAAGATAATTATCCAATGTCCGTGTGATTTTATGATGAATCTTAATGCATGTGTGCAGCATAGCATAGCATGAATGCATGGCAATATAAGGTAGCAATAAAACATATCATTAATAAATAGTTCACATATAAGTGGCATGTGGCTTCTCATGATCAAACTTCCGCTTTCATAAGCAAGATACTTCTCATCTTTTTCATTTCTCAACTTGTGACATCATGATCTTTTATAAACAATAGTAACCGACCCCTGATACTAGGCTATGAGCTCATACCTTAACTAGTCGTCACTAGTTCTTACTTATCCTCTTGATAAGCGAATCATAATCATAACAATAACAAATCCCGACTCCCAGAGTATGAGCAGGGGACCTAAGGAATCACCTATCATGGGACTTTCTTCCTTCTGAAACGCATCAAGTTAAGACCATGACTTTGTCCGCTTTGGCAGGCTAATGTCGATGCCCTCACGGTTTTACCTTCTCCTCACCGTAGGAGAAGTACGTCTTAGTCTGCAAACACATCATCTGTTAAGACCAGTGACATTGTCCGCTTTGGATGGCCCCCACGACCATACCCTCCACGGTTTTCCTTTCTCTCCGTAGCAGGAGAAATGTATGCATGTCACATATAAAATCTTTCTTTTCAAAACTTTCTCAAGTCCCTCAAATTTGCGGAAATTAGGCATAATCACTATACTCCGAATTTCCTAAAATTTGAGTCATGCCACATAACTTAATCACACATATCATCCTCATGAACTTTCTCAATTAAATAGATCTTTAATTCACAGGAGCATACTCTTCTAACTCATTCATATTTCGAAATCTTATGCATTTCAAAACATGGCATAACACATCATCACAGCAACATGCCACAAATACACATATAGTCTCATGCTCATGATATTAACATATCCACATCATTATGAGTATTCCTACTCTGCCTTATGCTCACATCACACCTCCTATCTCTTGTGTCTTATGCTTTGACCTTACGGGTCTTAAACTTATGTTCCAATTATCCTAACCTTCATTATGGATTTTATAACACCTAGGGGATCATTACCTATAATTTCCTCTAATGTTTATGATTCATAACCTAACCAAACAGCTCTAGATACCTTGGGCAGAATTTTGCCTTATGATTATCTGGGTCTAAAATCTCCATTTTTGACCTTTTCTAAGTTCCGTTTTCGCCTAAGGCTCTATAATTAACTCCTAAACCAATTATGAGGGATTCTTACATGTATCCTCTAATTATAAACCATTTTCCTTAAGTCCAATTATGCTGGAACAGAATTACAAATTTTGTGCATCTAAGTGTTCTAGAATTCACAATTTAAGCCCTTTCTAGTTACTTATTCTTTCTAAACTTCCCTAAATCGTTCCTTGCTTCACTCAAGCATAATTTTACACATTTTAACACCTTAGAACAAAATTCATACAGTAGCCAAACACCAAGGGAGAACCGAAATCATAGTCATCATATAATCACATAATCTTATGATTTAAATACATATAAGTTGCTAGTTTCTCTTGGAGTCATTTTAGGAACTCAAAAATCTTTTAAAAACCAATTAATCTTATTGAAATCATATAAATATGTGCTAGGTCACTAGCTAAATTATTTAGCTCAAGGAATAGATTCAAAACATAAAACTTTGTTCATAAAGTTCCTGGGTACACCTAAGCTTAGAAAAATTCCAAGACTTAGACTATGGGCACTTATGATTAAATGAACTCATCCAAGTCCATCATCATCATCACAAGGTCGAAATGGCATCCTTGAAATGCCTCCATTTTCTAAAACTTTATGCAAGATACTTGGGCAAGTCTTTGAACTCTAGGATATTTAAGTGATGGCATAAACTTAAACATGATATGCACTCATTTTATTCTTCATTAGAAAGTAAAGTGAGAGCATAAAATAAATATGAGATGCAACCTTATTATTATCTTTAAAGATTAAGTGGTTGCTTGAAATATAAATATGAAATGCAAGCTTGGAATTTAAACATGATAATGCAAGTCCATTTAATTATTCTTGAGAGTTTAGTGATGACATCAAAATAAACATGCTATGCAAGGCATAAACTTAAACATGTGTGCAACTCATTTTATCTTAGCTAGAGCTCTTACAAGACTTTAAAGGAACATCACAACCTTAACCCATTATGCATTTTAACAACATAAAGTGAGCTTTAGAGTTCTTAGCACCAAGACTTCAAAGAAGCCTTTGGTTTTGAACTTCATCATCAAGCTCAAGAAAATAGACACAAAGCTCAACACTTTGTCTAAACAAAATACAAAGAACTAAGTCATATTCTTTATTTTATTGCTCATGGGCTTCAATCTAGAGTAAAACTCTTAGAATGGCCGACCAACTTTAAGGTTGGCAAGGGTAAGCTTAGAGCTCTTTGAAAACATGTGATTAATTTTCTTAACAAAACTTTTGTGATCTACTTAACATTTTTAGCAAACTTTGTTAAAGTAAAGGCAAAGGAAACCAAAATCTTTTAAAGGAAAAAGGGAAAGGAAACCGAAACCATTCAAGAGCAAAAGGAAAAAGGAACCAAAAATATACAAAGAAAAGAAAGAAACACAAGCATGTATGGTCCAAGACCAAGTTGTTTCAAGCTTTAGAGGTTTCTCACATGACAACAACAAGTCATTATCTTGAAACCTCATCATCAAGCTAAAGTTCTTCTCATAAAAAGGCCTCATGGCCAAAATGAAAAAGGAAGAGGAAAAGAGTTTGAACCAAGAGAAAACTAGAACCTTTCTTGAAGAAAACAAGTAAAAACTTGAAAACAAAACCCCTACCTAAGGAAGTCTTTGAAGAAATGGAGGAAAGCTTGAGTTCCTGAAGGATTGAGAAGACAAAATCTTCTCTTGAGTTTGGTTGTGTGTTCGGCCAAAGAAGGGAACTCAAGGAAGATGATTTTTCCTTGAGTTTCTATAACGCCCCAAGTTTTACTTAATTTTTACTGTCATTAGGAATTACCGAATTACGTAGGTAAATATTATATAAAATTTGAGACCAAACAATCCTTAATAAAGGAATATAACATTAGAAGAGAAGTTAGGAGCAATTCGTGCAAGTATTGCAAATCCCGATTTTCTGCATGTGTAAAATGATCAAAATGCCCCTAGGTTATTTTACTCAGAAATGAGGATCGTGGGCCCCAGCCGTCTTCAAGGGGATGTTCTGAGGATAATAGGGGATTATTTGTGTTATGTGTGTTAATAGAGGAGAAGAATCTCAATTTTGAGCTTCGACGCGAAAATGACCAAAACGCTCTTACCCTTTTAACTCCAATTGCATGCCACTTAGCCCGAACCTCACTAAAATGTTTTAAAACATGTTTTTAAGTTATGATTGTCCATTGGTTAAGCTCTGGTGGCCTTGGGTAGTTTTTGAGCGAAATGACCATTTTGCCCCTGATTTGTGCAGTTTTGCAATTTGAGATTTTTGATTCTAACGAAACCTAAGCAATATTAGGCTCAAATTAAAGCTTATTAAATTCTAATTATTAATCTAGGGTCAAAATTATTTATTTAAATTGATTAGAAGCAAAAATTGCTTTAAAACACTCAAATTGCTTACTAATTCACCTAAGCCCTTAATAATTCTCTAAATTGCATGAATACCTTGCCTACACCTAAATAATACATGGAACACACAAAACCCTCTTCCATGAGGCTGTAATGCATGAAATAATTTAGCCATAATCATTAGAATTATTGCAAGATAATGCACTAAAACAAAATGCCAAAAAATTCCCTAAAACATGGCATAAAACATGCCTTAAACAAGAAATGATTTTCCTCCCTTTGTTCCCCATGAAAAATTCAAAAATTATGCCTTCTCCTCTTGTCATACTTGAGCTTGAATTCCTCTATAAATATGCTTACTTGAGGAGCCTTGGAAGCCTTGCTCATAACTTACACAAATTCTAGTTTTAGGAGCACCAAAAACTTTCTTTCTTCCTTCCCCTTGGCCCAAATTCTTTCTTAGACTTTTCAAGGAGATTTTGTTTCATTTCACTCAAAGAAACCAAGTTCTCTTCCTTTCCTTCAAACCAAATTAGGTAGGGAGTTGTCTTTAAGCTTATTTCCATGTTTTGCTAAGTGTTGTTCTTGGTTCAAAATGATGATTTCATGAACTTTCTCTAGCTTTTCTAATTGGTTTTCTTCTTTCTTTTTCTTTAATATTTCGGCCATAAGGCCTATATGGGGATATGATGATAGCTTGATGATGAGGACCTTGAGTGTTGGTTGTAAATCCATCACAAGTTAGGCCTCTAAAGCTTGAAAATTCCACTTGACGCAAAACTTTAAAGAATGATGTTTTTATGATGTATTTTTCACTTTGTCTTGCTAAGATATATATATTGGGTTGATATTATATGTCCCTAAAAGTCTTGGAGGAGCTCTAGTAAAGAATAAAATGAACTTACATCCATGTTTAAGTTTATGCCTTGCATAACCATGTTTACTTTCTATGTCATCACTAAATTCTCAAGAATGAATAAATGAACTTGCATTCTCATGTTTAAATTTCCAAGCTTGCATTTCATGTTTATGTTTCAAGTTGTCACTTAATCTTCAAAGATAATAAAGAGGATGCATCTCATATTTATTTTATGCTCTCACTTTATTTTATAATGGCTAAAGAATCAATGCATGACATGTTTATTTTATGTCATCGCCTAAAGATCCTAGAGCTCAAAGACTTGCCCAAGTATCACAAGCAAAGTTGGAAAATGGTAGTATCCTAAGGATGCATATTTCCTTAAGATTATTGGAGTCAAAGAATTTATTCTTTAAGAAGTCTTGAGTTGGAGCTTAATAAGAATTCTCTTTTCCCTTTACCGGTCCAGTGCGGCTACCCTTCTTCTTTCTTAAGATTCTCTCTCCTTTGCTGTCCAACCGGACTACCGCCGCTCCAGTTCTTGCATATCATGTTTATAATTCCAAGTTATCACCTTATAAAGACACGATTAAAATGAGGTTACATAGCATGTTTATGATTCTAGTTATCACCTAAATCTCTAAAGCTCAAGACTTGCTCCTTTTATCTTAAGTGAGAATTTTAATCGTGAAGATTCTTTCAATATATAAATCGGCCTCATAATTAAGGTAGGCCCAAAGTGATTTTAAATAGCTACTGATTTAGTTCTATAATTTCTTTCAAGATTAACAAAAAGAATTAGTTTCTAAAAGAGTTTTAAGACTTTGCAAAGATTTTATGGGAAACTAGTATCTTACATGTACTTAAAATGTAATTTTAAGCAATTATGTGAGGTTCATGATTCAACCACTACTCTGAGTTTAGTACTACTGTATGATAATGGTTTAATATGTTTGAAGTTGTGATAATTATGGTTTATTGCTAAAGGAATGATTCTATGCATGTTAGAGATAAAACTAGCTTCCTAGAAAATCGTAAAAGCAAGATTTCTAGAACTTTAGAGAATGAAATTTATGTATTCTGTCCAGATCCTTTAGTGGCCTTAAGAACCAGATTTTATTATGTTTAGATAAGGGACAATGATTCATAATTGGTTTAGTAATTAATTTTAGCACCATAGGGAAGCCGGAATTAGAAAGGGTTAAAAATGTAACTTCTACACACTAAACCTTAAGAACAACTTACTGTCTATGCTACCCCATATAGTCTAATAATGTTCTTAAGGCTTATAATTGATGGTAATAAATCCCTTAGATGCATAATTTATTAGTTCAATAATTGAGGTTGCCCGATTCTAGAGTTTCAGTTGTTTAAGACAGCTTTCGATAAGGATTTATGATGATGCCTCTTTGATGTTTGAAATGATAAGTCTATGTAGTGATTTGATGCTTATTAAGTATTTGATTTCATTGAATAACTTCATGGTTTGCATGTTATAGTTGCTGTTGCAAACAATGAGAATGTTTATGCATCCTGATGATTATGAATTGAGAGTTGTATTATGATATAACATGCAAAGACTTAATGGTGACTTAAAATATATGAGGAAATGACCCTTTGGACCCATCAGACTATAGGTGGTGAAAAGGTGACTGAGAAAATGATCCTTTGGACCCATCAAACTATAGGCGGTGAAAAGGTGATTCTTGCCCCCTAGTCCGTTCTCTCAAAAGGGTAGAGGGAATTTTTACTTATCAAAAGGGATAAGTATGTGCTAGTGACGACTAGTAAGGTATGAGCTCATAACCTAGATTACTCCCAAAAGGTGGAGTATAGGGTGGCCCAGGAAAATGATGATGAAAGTAACTTTAAGTCACCTAAGAAACTAAGTAAATGCATTATGTGAATATGATGTTCTGCTATGCATAGTATTTATGAGATGATGATGAGAAATATGATGTTCTGCTATGCATAGTATTATGAAATGATGATGAGGAATATGATGTGATTTTATGCATAACTATGTTATTATATATGAAAGGAAAAGTTCATTATAAACATGACATGCTAAGTTTATGATGCATTATAAGACGCATGATTAAAATGACGAACCTCGATAAAGTATATTTTCGAACTTAATAAATCAATCTTAGCATGCTCACTATTTCATAATAACCCCGAGGTTCCTGGGACGATGATGATGACACAATGCATCATGAGGTGAGTACCCTAAGATTCTTTTATAAGTTTCTCACTCCCTCTATTTTTTTCTTTCCATCTCGTCTTCAGAAATAAAGGAAGCGTTCGTGAATTACATTGAGGCTTTCACCGGGTAGCTGAACTTGATCCTTAGTTTCACTTGTATATTTCAAATATTATCCCTATCCTTGGAGTGTTATTACTAGGTGCCATTAATGGATGTCCTTCCATCCATATATTATTTGTTTTGTTAGATTGCCTACACCTAGTCTTATTCTGTTGGTAGGCAAACTATCTATGTGTTATGTAATTATGGATGTTATATGATGGAGCCAATATGATGTGTTTTTCATGCTATATCTGACGTTATCGCTTTATTTCGATTATTGTTCACGTTATGTGCGGCTCACGTTTTTAATTATTTTTTAAAAAAAATGGCTCGTAATTTCACTAAGTATTTTCAAAGTATGATGAAAAACTAAGCAAAGAGTAAAGTCTAGTAATTAATCAATACAACCTAGGTGTATTCGGTTAATTATTAGGGTGTTAGAGTTTCTAAGCTTGGAAATGGAAAGTTTGAGTGTTTAAGAGATGGTTTGAGGTGAGTGAGTGGTGGTTTGTTGTGGTGGAAAGGTTCTTTGAGAGGAAGAAGAAGTTGAGCAAGATGAAGAGAATTTGAGAGAAATGAGAGAAAGAGCAAGAAAGCTAAACATAGCAAATGATCTAAAGTGTAGCAAGGTTTTTCAAGGCTTGGTATTTATAGAATTTTGGCAACATGGAGGCTGCCTTTGGAGTGAATGGCCGACGAAGAGAAGAGAAAAAGTGAGGAAAATATCTCTTTGATTGGCGTGGGCTAGGCATGGGCAAAGCATGGTTGAAAGCATGGTGAGGTATGGCTTGAGGTATGGCCTAGGCATGGCTCTTTGAGTGAGAATTAAAACAACATGTGGCATTTTTCCTTGGGTAGGATTCGGCAGATTGGGCAGCCAAGGAAGGAAGAAAAATTGTTCATGTAATTGTGGTTTAATGATGTGTTTAGGTGTTTCTTTGATTAAGGTTTTGGTTAGGAGTTTGTAAGCAAGTGTTTAGGTGACGTAATTGGCTAATTAAGGTTGTCAAGACTTGCTTAGGAGGGTAACCTTGCTAGATTAACAATTTAAAATCATTCTTTTGGTCAAATGAGGTATGGCACAATTCCTTAATTTAAGGAATTAGAGAGAAAATACTATTCAAGATTCCATGACTAGGAATATTGAATTAAAGAATGCAATTAGAGCTTAACTAAGCAATCTTAGGTTCTAATTAACCTTAATAAATTATTTTGACTCTAGATTAATTATCGAAATAAATTAATCTTCGATTAGAGTCTAATATTGCTTAGGTTTGCTTAATTGCGTCATTAGGCTCATTGTACATGATTCTAGGGGTAAAATGGTAATTTTGCACTAAAACTTCCTTGGACCTCCTAGCTCGACTAGACATCAAATACCACTCAAAAACATCATTCCAAACTTCCTGAAAAGCTTCGGGCTCAAATGGCACCTTTTACCTGTAGAACATAACAGGGTATTTTGGTCATTTTGAGTTGAAGTTTTAGAAAACGAGATTTTCACCTCGAATCTCAAATATAACAAATATAATCCCCTTCAAACATTGAGTGACCCATTCGAGGACTCGTCCGAGTATCCTCAGATTTGGGTAAAAATGACCTTAGGGGCATTTTGGTCATTTGTACTCAAACGGAGAAATCAGGGCATTACATTGGCCATCCACTTGGCCTTAATGGATAACCATTATCCAATCTTAAAGATCAAGTTATCTTTTAGTGTTAAAAATCGCACACTCAGTTTATTTACGGGTAAAACACCATACTCCTGTATGGATATATTGCCCGAAATTAATTCCTAATATAAAATCTTCATTTATAACTCTTTCTAACCTTAACCCTCTCTTTTCTTAGTTTTCAGCATTTCCTGGTCCCAGATTCTGGTTTTGCGTTTTATCCTGTTTTGCGGAGCCCGAATATTACTATTCACCCTCGCCAAAAAAATTTTTTAACACGTCCATTAGGCCATCCTCATCATTGTTAAAAACTTGTTATTTCCTAAATTATGACTAATAAAACTCAAATTAATTTTTAAATAATTTTTAGGGTGTTACATTGCCACCCACCTTAAAGAAATGTTGTCCTCAAAATTTATTTGAAAACAATTTCAAAAGACAAATTTCATAAATTAAACAAGGAATTCACACACATGCAAACAAAAAAGACAACAATTGAATCCTAAAATGTTCCTACCTCCTAATTAAATTATTAGGTGGCGAGGCTGCTTAACTCCTAGTGCTCTTGTGTAATGGCTTCTTGGCAAGTTTTGTATATCTCTCTAGACACTCCCAAATCTTTTGTCCTGGTCTCCACAATGGTAGCATACATTTTGTCCAGCCCTACAAGGTTTATCTTCATGGTTCTTCCCACATTTTGAGCAATCTTGTCATGGTTGACGTTGTTATTGTTTATCCTCATGCAATTCGGGCTTAAACCGCTTCTTTTGGCATGGGGCTTCCTCATAATCTCGGTCTTCAAGTGCAAAGTCTCTTGTTAGAAATGTCCTTAGGAGATTGGGCGATTGCTAACTTCTTCATTGGAGTCATTGCATGACAGACTTGTTTACCAAGGTTGCATAATCCTTGACCTCCAAAAGATCTTGGAAAAGACCATAACTGCCTCAATACCCCACGTAATCCTCCTTCATACTTCATGCACTTCCAAGCTTTATCAGGTATTACGTTGATAGATGGGAGAAAATTTGCAGAAGCTTGGAACTTTGCCTCAATATCCAATGTTTGGTGGTCTACGTGGTATGTATCTTGGAGGACATACTTAAGGAAGACCATGGAGGCCATGTCGTCGTCAGGAGTACTCATATTTGTTTGTGGACACTTTCGTTTGTCTAATGAAGGAGTCAAAAGAGGTCCAAAGAATGAGGAGGATTGTTTTTTCCTTGATTTTGTTCATTCTTTGAAGAAAGATGATACTCTTGACATGTTTGACACAATGATGCCACTACGCAAACGCCTACATATTTTCTTTCTTTTTTTTTTTTTTAAAATCGACACATTTTTTTCGTTTTCTTTTCAACAAGTGTGTCCCATCGAGCATGCCAATTTGTTTATAGCAGAATTTGACACTTATATGTCAATTCAAAGATTGACAATCTGCGTGTAGGGGCTGAATTGCTCTAAACCATGCATTAATAGCAAATTAGAGTTTGAATTACAGCCTTTGCTTTTCAAGATCTCTATTTTGGGAGCTTTAAAAGCTATCTCCTCTGGTTCTCCATAAAAGAATCAAGTATCAAACTATTTTTAATAGAATGAGGATCGAATGAAATGCAATGTGATTTGTGTTGTGATTGCATGAATATAAATATTTGAGATGAAGAAGAAGAAATTGCATAAATGTAAAGTAATTGATTGAAAAATGTAAATGTGAACAATTACAGAAAATTTAAAGGAATTAAATGCAGAAATTAAGATAGACTAGCTCAAAGAAAACAAGGAAATGTGTTAAGAACAATTACTCAGTCTAACTCAGGACTTTGTATAGTCATTTGGGTGACATATTAGAGTGAGTGTGTGAGTAAAATTGTAAACCCTTTGCAATTGTAAAGACGATTCTCAGATACATCCTAGGACTCTAAGATCTTACACTTGTATTTGGCTCTTGCCCCTTGGATGTCTTCCACGTGTCTTTGACAGTTATTTGGTTTGTCATTCGCTCTTTGTCACTATTTTGCTATGTCTTGTGAGCTTCCCGTCAATAACCTTATAAAAACCATCAACAATCGCTAATTGACGAATGCCTATCGGAGTCATTATGATATCTTCTAGGACCTTCAAAATTTTCTAAGTCTTCAAGTGACAAACCTTCACTTTGACTTGTCTAGCCTTGAGCATGAGAATTAGTCGTCATTAGCTTCTAGTTGTCTTGCTAATCTCCCTTTGATCAACCTCCCAAGTTTCAAATGACAAACTTCAACTTCAACTTGTCAAACGTCGAATAAAAGAACTTTGTCAATGTTGACTTGCCAACTTGGATACTAAGACTAGCATAAATAACTTCCATAAGTTTCAACATGTTGCTTGACAACTTAGAAGCTTTGTCAATGTTTACATAGTTTTGACGAACATGCCAAATCTTGACCAATACTTAGACCATCCAAGGTCAAATGCTAGTTTGACAATATGGCACTTAGTTAAAATTTGGTGCCAAACAAGCTCACCACTAGATAGTCGTGGCTCGCCGGATTGGTAATTGAACTATATCTAAGCCTATGATAAGGAATTAATGCTAGAACTGGTGAGCCACGAATTACTAAGCTTTTACTTCTTCATAGGACCATATGGAACAACCAAGGGATATACATAAATACAACATACATGTAGCAAGCATAAATTATTTATATTTACATACACAACTAGCTAGGAAAATGTTTTTTATTCCATAGGTTCATAGACGTTTATTTTTATTATAATCAATCATGGAATGATTTTAGTCGATGGTGTAGTAGAGCCTCGAGAATATATGCGGAACATGATAAATAAATACATAGTAGTAGTACTAGTAGAGAATAGTAGTAGTAGTAGTAATAATAATAATAATAACAACAACAACAACAATAACAACAACAACAACAACTATGTAAACACCAATTGGTACGAACACAAAATTTATCTATAAGGTGTTGCTCAGCTCTTGCGTTGCGAACAAGAGTATTTCTTGCGGTATCTTAATGATTCTTATCAAATCATGTCCCTGGTGGACTGATCTTAAAAATGACAACTGGCCCCGGTGAGCACTCAGGATGAAGGTTAATGATCTCTCACAGCCATTAACTTGCGTCTGATTCTCTTATCTTTACGTCTAAACTAGTTTGAACAAAATCCATTAAATTCTAAACTCTTAAAAAACTCATAATGCTCTATATGGATTTATGTAACTCTAACTTAACCTTAGCATAACTATGGCTATGAAATCATGTCTAAAGGATCACCCACTTGTAGAAATTATGATTTCAAGGCCCACAGAGTAATGTAGCCACCAACTACTATGAATCATAGGAAGATTCATGCTTAAATTTCATATGATTGAAATTCTAAGTCATATCTCAACAAAATATTTTCATAAGCTTGAAAACTCTTGTAACCATAATAACCGTTTATTCCTGTAACATATTTCTAAAAGCTCAAGCATAGAAAACATAGTAATATCAACAAACCATTAACACATGTTTAACACTATATGAATTGGCTAAATCAAATTGTTAGCACCAAATTTTACTAAGTGTCCAAAGTCGAAACTGTCATTTGATTTTGGTGAGACAAAGGCAGGCAATGAAACAAGTTTGGTCATCAAAGCATGAGGGCTCTTGATGATGACAAATTATGACAAACATTCAACATATCAAAGTTAGTCAACATAGATGAAAGTATGATTCTCAACAAAGAGGCATATTTGATGTCCTTATGAAATCACAAATGTGTCTCCTTTTAACATGTCAAAGTGGATGTTTGTCATTTGGAATAAAGTTGAATCTTCAAGAATGCAAGCCAATAATGATGAAATTCTAAGACAAATGTTTGACAAAGTTTGCAATGGGTTTACTTGAACCTAATTCCAGATGCTGAAGTTGAGTTTCTCATTTGGACTTAGAAAATTTTGAAGATCTTAGAAGAATTTGTCAGTGACAGGAACTAGACAAATGTTGGTCCAATTGACGGTTAATAGCATTTACTAACAGAAGCTTTAATGAAGATGCGAAATATGTCAACAAAGTGGTAATTGTCTAGGACAAAGGTGCATGACAAGAAATAACTCGTCAAAGACACGTGGACAACATCCAAGGGTAGCCAGAAATACAAGTGTCAAGATCTTAGAGTCCTAAGGTGCCTATAAATACTGTTCTGTACAATTGCAAAAGGTTGGAAGTTTTACTCAAACACTCACTCTTAAACTTCTCTAATAAAAGAGAGTCCCTGAGTTCATTTTAGAATTATTCTTAACTTCTTTTTTTGCTTTCTTATGCTCATATATCTTTAATTTCTGCGTTTTAATTCCTTTAAAAGTTCTGCATTATTTACATTTGTCAATCAATTCCTTTACATTTTTGCAATTCTTCTTCTTCTTTAATCGCGAAACATTGCATTCACAATACCACAACAATCACATATCAGATTACACATTTCATTTCATTCCATCCCCATTCCATTAAAAATAGTTTGACACTCGATTCTTTTGTGGAGAACCCAAGAGGAAGTAGCTTTTCACTCCCCAAATTGGATCTCAAAAGCAAGGGCTATCATCCAAACTCCTAAGTTTGACAATTAACGCCTGGTTTAGAGCAATTTGGCCCCTGCACAAGGAGATTGTCAATTATTTGTTGTTGACATATAAGTGTCAAATTCGCTACAAACAAATTGGCATGCCTGATGGACAACTTGTTGAAAAGAAACAAAATCGACTCAAACCACTAAACACAAACAAAGACAAAGTGTCTGTCTATATTCTTGTACCATTGTGTCAAGATGTCAAGAGCATCATCTTCAATAGAGGATGCATGAAATGGTAGTGGAGAATAATCCCCCTCACATTTTGGAGCCCCTTTTACTCTGTGAGTTAGACGACCACAATGTGTAATAACCAAATGTGACACTACTATCGCGATGACATGGCTTCCATATGGTTTTCCTCCAAGCTATATACTCCTAGGGTACATACCGCTATGTCGCCAAACATAGGAATAATTCGCAAACTGGGGAATCCATCAAATGTTAGAAACAGTGATGTTTAACCATAATTGCATAATCCTCGTTTTAGAGTCTACATGCCCTCCATGTCAAATATGCCTCAATTTGGTACACACTTGCCATAGTTTGGTTTTTAGCCCTCAATTGATGGGCCCTTCTCATAGTTGGAGTAGGAGTTATCGACAAACCAAACTACCACATGACAACCAAACATAGGACCAATTTTCCCGACATGCCTAAAACGGGTGTGATGAAAACTCCACACATACGACTCAATGCCATGTTTCAACCACTAGTTGATGAAAGTCATCAGACCTCATTGATATGTTGACACAACAAATGGCGACAATATTAACACCTTTGATCAAAACAAAAAATACAAGATTTTAGCAAGTTGTTTACAAATAGGGAGAGGTGGCTCAGGCCTTTACTTTGGATAACAATCCAAATGACTCTTATGATGAGTTCAATAACCACCTCCAAATGAAAATGACAATGCTGAACAGCAATCTTGTTCGTCAATGCATTACATTTACAATGAAATTCAAAAGGTTAAACGACAAAATGTATTTCAACAAAATCAAAACATTATGCATGCAAATTCTAAAATGTTCTAAAAATACATTCGGCTTCAACATTGGCTTTGCCAACCAACCCCTTTTTCGTGTCTACATTCCTAGATTATATTCAACACGCTGAAGGTCCTAGGGGTTGGAAATTTCCCAAAACTGAAACACAGTTTGGTGAATCCTGGAATCCAATAGTCAAGCACATCACTTGATATACAATCAAGATAGGGATGGCATCAAAAAGCATTTAAAGATGCATTTTTTTCCATCTTCCCTTACAAATGCTTTCACTTGGTTTTCAAATATGTAACCCCAATTTCATTTTAACATGGGTTCAATTAATAACCAGGCTTTTAACGTTTTTAAGGTGAAACTAAGGTTAATCTCTTACCTATTTTGTTCACTATTCAACGTTTCTTAGGGAAAATCGTCGATGACTATTTGGCTAGATTCAGGAATGTGAGAAATTAATTGCCTCATCCTTGGAATCAATGTTTGAAGTTGTCAAAAAGGCCATTAATGGTTTAGACTTATTATTTGTAGTTCATAGATCTTGGCCAATTAGCAAGAAAGTGCGCAAATAGAGCAACTTAAAGAGAGAGAAGGAAAGAATAAAAGAAAATACTTCGTCATTGAAAAGTTGCTATGTCAAAGTCAACTTAGTCAGGTAATGAAGTTCATGGAATAGTGACGAAGTCAATGTGGTCGAATTGAAACCAGGACAACATATGTCCCAATCTTAAGGCCTGGAAGAAACAAGTAAAAATGCCAACGTCAAAAAATGTTATTCTTTTGACATTACTAAGGCTCAAGATATTTGATGTACTTTTAAAAGATAAACAAATTATTTTTGCAGAATAATTAAATCCTTCAATTTCAAGTTCTGAAGTTAAAATAAGTTTTGTAAATTTCATTAATCGACGGATATGCTACTAAGAGTTGTGTTCGTTTCAGGGACCTAATTCACAAGGCAATCGACGAAGGGCATTTGGCATTTAAGGAAAAGGAAAAGCCAATGAAAGTGGAAATTTATCTCTTCCAAAGTCAATTAAGTTTTGTTTTATCTAACCTTTATAGATATCAATGTTGCTCTGAACGGGGATGTTCGATCTTGATGTTGAAAGATGTTTCAACATGACTTTGACCTCAACTTCTTTGAGGCTATCAAACAGAAAATTTACCCAAAAGCATGGGAAGATCTCTGACTTTTTTGATCAAACAGAAAGACAATGGTCAAATGTTATGTTCAAGGTTAGTGCTCTATTTGATCGAATAGTAGTGTGCGACATATGAAACACAAAGACTTAAGAAGTCATTGCTAAAGAGAGAAAGAAAACTGTAATTGAAAACGAAGCTGTTAAAAGTCTAAAATTGATTTTGTCCATTTAAGCTAATTTTCTCCAAGCTTGGAACAAGAAAAATCAATCAAAAAAAAAAAAGACTCGTTGACATGGTGGATGGCAAATCCAACAACATGTCTGGAAAAACGTGAATCCTCCAGTTAATAATCCTCAAAATCAATGGGTTAAGAATATCCACCATGGTGACGAAGCATCATTATCCAAAAGAAAAAGAAGGTCAAAAGAGAAGGCACAGTTAAGGACGATGAGCAAACCCAAATCCTTATGTTTGGAGGAGGTTGATAGAAGAAAAGTGAAAATCCAGTCACTTGAATCCAGCAACCAAAATCTCCCACTAGGAAAATGCTTTGTTCCTCTAAAAAAAGATATTATGCAAACTTAAAAGGTTAACTTGCCAAAACCTCAGACTTATCTATCAAAGGTTACAAGTAATAAGCATTTGGCACAATTAAGGCACCAATAGCATATCTGAGGAAATTGGTTAGAATGACAGAGTGGTGCTAGAATACCATCCATTGATTGAGGATGACCTTTGACAAAAAACTTTGAAATAGGCTTTGAAACGTTACCCCCATAATCATTTTCAAATAGTTCATCAGAGCGTCCATCTTGCCAGAAGATGCCGTCAAAGGTTCATATGTCAAAATGGAAGATGATTGTGAAGATGTTATTATATTGATGAATTGTGTCTTTGTTTGTGAAGATTTTTGTAGTGATGGAACCTTTGGAAAACCTGATGAAGTGACAAAGGCACATTTGTGACCATTGCACATCAAGGCAACAATCGAAGGCAAGTTGGTCAATAGGGTGTTGATTGATGGTGGACACCATTAGTCTAATGCCAAAAAGTATGTTGACAAAGTTTGGCAGAGATTTCAAAGACTTGGTAAAGACTAATGTTGCCGAGTACGAACTATAATGGCAAATCTTCTGTGACACAAGACTATGTTTGTTGCGGTTCCATCAAAAGTAAGCTACAATGTCTTACTCAAACGTGATTGGATCCATAGAGTGGGAGCAATACCGTCAACTTTACATCAAAACTCATTCTCTGGGAATCTAAAGAAGGAATCATTAAAGAAGTTTGGGCACAAAGTTTTATTACGTTAAATAACTCCATGTTGATTTCAAGATCACAACAAAAAGATCAAGCCATTAGAAGTTCAAATACGAGGTCAACCTAGAAAAGATTGACAAATAAGTCATTGGCTAAGGCTTGAGCTTAATACCTAGGTCCAGGGTCAAAATAATCCCAGATTTAGATTAAGTTATGGATTTGTTGAGCCAAATGGCTAAATTGTTGACCTACATGGTCGAACAATTTACATGCTTGAATTTACTGCATTATTAGATTGTATTTATGATTATGAACCTTTAGGCATTTGAGAACACTTCATTTTGTCTAAATCTTAGGAACAAAAATAAAAGCTGAAGTATAGGATCTTCTTGAAAAAATCAATTTAGGTTATGTTGGAGAGACAAGACCAACCTATATTAGCCAACTATTGCCAAAAGATTTCAATAGAAGTCTGCTCAAGCTACTCAAAGAGTATAGGGACTTGTTTTCATGCGAGTATGATGAAATGCCAGGATTTAGTTGTCAATTTGTAGAGCACAGGTTGCCATTAAAGCCCATGTTTTACTCGTTGAACTAGCACCTCGATGGTTTGCTCAGAAAGTGATAGTCAAGATCAAGGAAGAAATCAAGAGGTTGCTCAAGGCAAATTTATTGGCATAGCCGGAAACATTATAGTTTTTTGATCGAGGAAAAGGAATTGCCATCGACCAAAATAATGCAAAGGCAATCATGGAAACGTTGCCCTAAGGAACAAAAGGCTTACCTCTTTTCCTACGAAGGTGAATTTCATGCGACGCTTCATTACTAATTTGTCTGGCAAACAAAGATATTTGCACCATTGGTCAAGCTCAAAAGAAGAAGACTTTGTCTAGACAGGTGACCATTAAAATACATTCGACACAATCAAGTAATGTTTAACAAAAACTCTAGTGATCACATCGCCTGAGCTAGCAAACCGTCAAACTATATATTGCTGCTTCTGAGCGACCATTGGCACAAGAAGTTACTGGGCAAAGAACAACTTCAATTAATAGCAAATATCTATCTCACACTGATCACTACTCGGATCAAGGATACAAAGGTTTGTGTTTGGGTTGCCATTCAAACTAACCTATACTCAAGTTTCCTAAAAATACATGAATACCTGGATAACTTGAATAACTTCTTTCCCATAACTTTTCCTAGGAAGAACATATAACTATTCAAGAACGTGAAAGAAGATTTTTACAAGCAAGGAGACTGAATTACATGATGATATGATGAACCTTGCTTGGGCATGAAGAGAGATATACATAGAGTTTGCTCTCTTGTGTAACCTCAGCTTTATTTACGTCAGCACAACATCTCTATTTATAGATAGTCTTCCATTTTGACCATTGCCCTTGACGACTCCAAGTAACACGTGTCTGATCATCCATTTGTATCTTGGAAGGTCTGAGAAGAGTACCCGTTTGTTTGTTAGAGCTTTTGTAGAAACCGTCTTAGATTTAGGTTTATATGATACTTTAGAAACTACTCTTACTTTTTGAACGCTATTCTGAACTCTTTCTTCTAGAGCTTGGTTGCCCAAGTTAGTAGAAAGACTACCTGAGTTGAAACTGTTTTTACTTTAAATTTGAATTTCAAAAATTCAAATTTCCCTCATTTTCCAGGAACATTCAACGCTCAACACTGAAATAAGCTTTTTGTAAGACGAAGAAATCAGTCCTTTGATTAATCTTTGGTCTTTGGGATCTTCAATCCAAGCTTTATGATTCTAAAGATTTGCGATCATGAATATTGAAGCTAGTGGAACACATTGGCTTCAACATTTGACGGATATCTTCATTAGGCTTAACTTTCTGTAAGTCCCGTCTACTTTTTGAATGCCCAGATCTTGGTTTCTTAATATTATTTATTTCTTTTCATCCAAGCATTATGCATACTTTGCATAATAATATTCACCTTTACTAAGTTCAATCTCTTTATATGAAATAAATCATATTTGCACATGCAAAGTGAAATTATTCTCGCTCTAAGTTGCATTATGTAATCAATACCTCTGTGTATATAAGAAATTTCAGGAAGACATTAGACATTCTTCAAAGCGTTTCTTTAAATTGGTTTTGTTATCACTCAAAACATATTGCTTTGAAGCTTTCTAAAGGGTCCTGAGCTAACACTATCATCAACACCAAGTTTAAAAAAGGAAAAATTCCCAAACCGAGCTACACTAGAGCACTAATATAATGGTGTGCAACATAGGTTGTCTCACAAGAAAGCAATGCTAATTAATTGGAGTTCTGCATGTGAAATTAAAATTTCAAATGAGTAAGGATAGTAGTGATAAAAGAGCTAGCCTAGGGGTTTTCAAATGAGGTAATATTTATCATTAACATACGTAAAACGACAAACATTTAGTGGGGAGCTATGTTGTCAATCATGTAATCACATAATTAACAAGTAATTCTCCTCTATGTTGAATCAAGTAAAAGGGATAGAACTAACACATACACTTAGTTAATTGCTATCCCAAAACCTAATTGAATGGGCTAGCTTAAGTACCATTACCATAGCCTAATCCTAATCAAGGATCAACTCTGCCTTTATTTGAATCAAATACCTTCCAATCAATCAATTAGATTGCATTTAATCAACTAGCTTAATCATGCATGCTTACAAATCATGAACCACATGCCTAAAAAAGCACTTCACTCAACATACATATTAATCAATAGGCATGAAATGAAAGCTGACAAGAGAGAAAGAGAATGACATCTAACACCCTAATATTTAACCCAAATATTAGGACGTATTAAGATTAATTATTAGTTATTACTTCCCTTTAAAACTCATTGTAAAATTACTTAGCGGAAAATACGAGAAATTTTTTTGAAATACGTAACAAAATGCGAGCTATTGTGTACATAAGCGAAACGTAAAAAGAGAAAGAGAAGATAAACCATGCCATATAAAAGCAAGTAAGAACACCTCAATCATAGAAACATCCATCATAATATTAAATATCAAAGTTTAGTACATCACTGGAATAAAACATAAAGTCATACCCATATAAGTGGGAGAGCTTGTAGGAATAGAAATATAGAAAATACAAGAAACATAAATAACGAATACATGGAAAGCCCCAAAAGATACAATCGGCTAAAAAGAAACCCTCCCTCTAAAGCCTAGATGATGCTAATCCTTGTCCGGGAAACGTAGCCCTCAAACTGCGAGCTCTCTCACCGTGGCCCAACGAAGAGGGGCATGGGCATGTGGATCGACGGAATGGCGTGGCTTCTCCCTTAGGGTGCTTCTCTGCTACGACACGCCTCACAAGCCTCAGCTTGGAGACCGTGTCTTCTCTGACCCACAATTGTACCCTAGGACATCAAGGGGCTCAATCCTCCGAATAGGGTCGGCCCTAGACCCAAACATGTC
Source organism: Dalbergia oliveri (assembly GCA_030441495.1). Taxonomy (NCBI): domain Eukaryota; kingdom Viridiplantae; phylum Streptophyta; class Magnoliopsida; order Fabales; family Fabaceae; genus Dalbergia; species Dalbergia oliveri. The sequence continues at coordinate 32,732,761 of JAMLFY010000004.1, read as the reverse complement.
CCTCCCACAACAGGTACGAGGCACATATCCCTAACCGTGCACCGTTGAAGACGAAGGTCCTGACTAATCCCTCTGCCCATCACTGGGTCATGTCCTCTTGAAGATCAAATCATCACCGTAGGGAAACGTTAGGGTGAAACGAAAGCTAGAGACCGGGAATGTAATGGGCTTCCCATGTATGCAAAAAAATGCACAACACAACGACTTTTAAATGGTAAGGATGATGATCTGGATCATAGTGCAAGCCCACACGGGCGCATCAACAAAAATCATGAACGACGCATTCAGAATTGTAGACGTACCCTAAAAGAAGATAAAGGGGTGAGAATCTTGCTAAAGAATCATAGTAGGGAATCCTCCTATCCAAGTGTCATCGTTACGCCCCTCAGGAACCTTGGTTTTATTATAAAAAGGTTATACATGCAAAGGTTTATTATAAGGTTTTCATAAAGTATTTTCCAAGGTCCTTCTTTTATGATGGATCTTAATGCATGTATACATCATACCAAAACATGAATGCATGGCAATACTTTGTGTAGCAAACCAATAAAACATATCATCATCAACAAGTACTCATATAAGTGGCATGTAACTTCTCATAATCAACTTCTCACTTTCATAAGCCAAATGCTTCACATCTTTTCCCATTTCAAACTTGTGACATCATGGTATGTAAAAATAGTAACCAACCCCTGATACTAGGCTATGAGCTCACACCTTAACTAGTCGTCACTAGTTCTTACTTATCCTCTTGATAAGTGTATCATAATCACAAAATAATAACCCGACTCCCAAGAGCACGGCAGTGGGACCTAAGGAATCACCCATCATGGTACTTTCTTCCTTCTGAAACACATCAACTAGTTAAGACCAGGACTTTGTCCGCTTTGGAGGATAATGTCAATGCCCTCATGGTTTTACTTTCTCCTCACCGTAGTAGGAGAAGTACGTCTTCGCTCGCGAAACGCATTATCCGGCTTAAGACTAGTGACATTGTCTGCTTCTGCATGGTCTCACGACCATACCCCCCATTCTGTTTCTCCTCACCTTGCAGGAGAAATGCTTCTCAACATGTCACATAATAAAATCTCTTCTTTTCAAAACTTTCTCAAGTCCCTCAAATTTGATGGAAATTCGGTAGCATAATGACATCACTCCAAATTTCCTCAAATTTGAGTCATGCCACATAACTCAAATCACACATGTTGTTCTCATGAAATTTCTCAATCAAACCAATCTCTTCATTATAGGAGCATAACCTCCTAACCATTCATATTTCACATTCACATGCATCTTAAGCATAGCATACCACTTTATCACAACAACATGTCACAAATACAAATATAGGATCATATTCATGGCATTAACATATTCACATCATCACGAGTATAGCCACTCGATCTCATTCTCACATCACACCTTCTATCACATTACGGTCTTAAACTTATGTCTGAATATTCTAACTTTCATTATGGATCTTTATTACACCTAAGGGATCATCACCTATAATTTCCTCAATGTTTATGCTTACTAACATAACCAATAAGCACTCCATTACTTTGGGCAAAATTTTGTCATAGGCTTACTGGTCTTAACAATCTTCGTCTTTGACCCTTTCTAGTTCCATCTTCACCTAAGGCTCTATAATCAACTTATAAACCAATTATGAGAGATTCCTGACACATATCCAGGAATTATAAACCATTTTTCTTAAGTCCCATTATGCTTTAATAATTTACAATTCGTGCATCTAAGTGTTCTAGAATTCACATTTATGTCCTTTCTAGTTACTTGTTCTTTCCTAAATTTCCTAAATCATTCCTTACTTCACTCAAACATAATTTTACATATTTTAACACTATAAAACAGAATTAATACAGTGGCCAAAGTGCACAAGGCAGAACTGAAAATGCAAGCATCATATAATCACATAATCTCATAATTTAAATGCATATACTAGTTTCTTTCTTGGAATCATTTTAGGAACTCAAAACTCTTTTTAAACCAATTAACTCATTGAAATCAAATAATTGTGTACTAGGTCAGTAGCTAAATCATTTAGCTCAAGAATAGATTTAAAACATAAAACTTTGTTGGTAATGTTTTTAAATACACCTAAACTTAAAAATTCCAAGACTTAGACTATGGGCACTTATGATTAGATGAACTCATCTCAAGTCCATCATCATCATCACAAGGCCGAAAATTGTGTACGCCCAATTTTTACTGTCATTATCAAATTACCCTAAGAATTTACATAAAATTGAGACCAAACAATCCTAAAATAAGGAATATAACATTAGAAAAGAGGTTATGGGCGATTTTGTGCGAGAGTTGCAAAACCCGATTTTCTGGACGTGTAAAATGACCAAAATGCTTCTAAGGTTATTTTACTCAGAAAATGAGGATTGTGGGCCCCACCTGTCCTCAAGGGGATGTTTTGATGATAATAAGGATTTTTTGTGTCATGTGTTAATAGGGAGAAGAATCATAATTTTGAAGCCACCAAACTTAGCACAAAACTCAAGGTATTTAAAAAACAAATAATCATGTTTCATGATTCCATGTTTTGAGCCACTAAAAATGAAAATGATTTTTCCTCCCTTTGTCCTCCCTAAAATCAGCCACCCATGCCTCCTCCATTTGTCCATTCATGAGCTCCAAAATCTCTATAAATAGGCATGCTTAAGGAGTCTTAGAAGCCTTGCTCATAATTGCACAATTTCTAGTTTTTACAAAGCACAAAAACTTTCTTTTCTCTTTCCCCCTTGGCTTTGAAACTTCTTCAATTTCTCAAAGAGATTTTCTTTCATTTCACTCCAAGAAACCAAGTTCTCTTCCTTTCTTTCAAACCACATTAGGTAGGGAGTTGTCTTTAAGCTTATTTCTATGTTTTGCTAAGTGTTGTTCTTGGTTCAAAATGATGATTTCATGGACTTTCTCTAGCTTTTCCATTCGGTTTCTTCTTTCTTTTCCTTTGAACATTTCAGCTATAAGGCCTATATGGGAATATGATGATAGCTTGATGATGAGGACCTTGAGTGTTGGTTGTAAGTCCATCAAATTAGGCCTCTAAAGCTTGAAAATTCCACTTGATGCAAAACTTTAAAGAATGATGTTTTTATGATGTAACAATAAAGATCTTGAGTTTAGAACTTGAAAAGATGTATTTTTCACTTTGTCTTGCTAAGATATATTGGGTTGAATTTATTTCTCTAAAGTCTTGGAAGAGCTCTAGTAAAGAAATAAAATGAACTTGCATCCATGTTTAAGTTTATGCCTTGCATAACCATGTTTACTTTCTATGTCATCACTAAGTCTCAAGAATGAATAAATGAACTTGCACTTCCATGTTTAAATTTCCAGCTTGCATTTCATGTTAATATTTCAAGTTGTCACTTAATCTCTAAAGATGATAAAAGGTTGCATCTATTATTTTTTATGCTCTCACTTTATTTTATAATGGCTAAAAGAATCAACGCATGACATGTTTATTATTATGTCATCACCTAAGAATCCTAGAGCCCAAAGACTTGCCCAAGTATCACAAGCAAAGAAATAAGGTTCTTGGAACCATAATAATAAGAACTCTAAAACTCACTTTCAATTTCCTTAAGATTATTGGAGTCAAAGAATTCATTCTTTAAGAAGTCTTGAGTTTGGAGCTTAATAAGATGTAATAAGAATTATCTTCTCCAATTAGCTTCTGAACGCGGCTACCGTGATTCCCTTCTATTTTTCTTTTATTAAGATTCTCTTCTCTCTCACTTGTCCAGCTGCGGACTACCGCTGCTCGAGTTTCTCTATTTATTTCAAGCTCTTGCATCATGTTTATATTTCCAAGCTTGCATAATCATATTTATATTTCAAGCAGATCACCTTAATTCGTGAATATATAATATGGACCCCATATCATGTTTAAATTTCAAGTCTTGCATATCATGTTTATAATTCCAAGTTATCACCTTATAAAGACAAGATTAAATGAGGTTGCATAGTGTAACACCCTAGCTTCTTTAGAAATTAATTGAGGAATGGTGAATGGAAATATTGAATTTCTGAACAGGAACCGTGATGAGAATACCTCCATGTGGAGAATCCAAAAAAAAAAAAAAAAAAACGTGAATACTTTTTGTTGCTTTAGGCCGTCTGTAAAAGTCTAAAATTCTGGATTTGGGACCCGAGGTGCCCGAAGTTAAGAAAATATGAGAATAAGATTAGAAAGGTGTGGGAATGATAATTTTATACCTAGAATTAATTTCGGGTAATATCAAATTCCGTGACGGTCACCCGTTCGATGAGATTTCCTGTGTGACCTAACACGAAAGACATTTCTAACATTATTGATAAATGATTTATAATGGATATTATCCATTTGAGACAAGTGGAAGGCCAGATTTGATCTTGAAATCCAAGATCAAATCCTAGCCATCCATCATAGCCTAGTCACCAAGTCATCATGATTTCTTAACAAATATCTTGCTTTGCCATTAATACAAGCTTAGTCACCAATTTTCCTTGAAAAATCCAAGCATAAACTCGGCCAAACAGCAAGGAAACCAGAGGAGGAAGAGCTTCCATAGCCAAGAGCTTCACCTTGACTTCATCTTGCAAAAACCATAGCTTAGAATCAACAAAACCCAAAACTTCCTTCACTAAAGTTGATCTACACTCCCACCTCTACAATTCTATCCAATTGGAATTCAAAAACCTCATCCTTTTCATCTCATCCATCACTGATTATAGGAGGATTTGGGGTGGTTTGAAGAGTTTGAAGTGAAGAGCAATCCTCTTGAAGCAATCAAGAGCAAAGGCACACTAGTCTCCACAAGTGTTGTCTCCGCCCGTTTTTGTGAAATTTTTCTAACCTGTTTGGACATGCCCTAAGTCCGAAATTCCTGATTGTTTTGGTTGATATCATGTTGGTATTGATGTGTAAATTTTGGTGGTGGGTTTGGGTTGTGTTAAAAAGGGGTTTTTATCAAAGAAAGTTTGGACTGGGAGGCCTGGATTTTCGAACCTTGTAGGCAGTCTGGGATCTTCAATTTTCTGGATATGTTGTAGGTCTTTTCGTGAGCTGAAAAAAATGTATGTTCAACCTAACATCTTAGGCTAGTCCCATAAAAAATTTTTGGTGTTTATATTGAAGTTTGCTGCCCAAAAATTCAGAACCGAAATGTAACTGGTGCTGTCCTTGGGTGCTGAAACTGAAGCAACAAAATTACCCGATTTTATTATCCTAGAAATTGATTGATCCAGCCCCTGAAATTTTTATGAGGAGTTAAGGACACCTTGAAATGTCACTGTGAATTTTCTTGGGTCTTGAATCAGTCAATTCCTAGGGCTAAAATTCCTAGAAACTAGAATTCTGACTGGGAATTTGTGGTTCTGACCACCAAACTTGTACATTTTTTGATACAACTGTAGAGCTTGGTTTCCTCTGAAAATTTTACAGGTTACCTTGGACATCTTGAACTAACTTGTGGAATTTTTGTAGCATTGGAAATGGCCGGGTGATATGAAAATTAATTGTTGCACCTAGAATGGGAATGTTGTCAGGGTGCTGGAAAGTGATAATGAATGAAATTATGATAACTTGCTAGTTACCCCAAATCTATGGCATGTGATGCACATTATTGCTTAAATTTCTGACTTATGAACCTTTAATGCGAGTGACTATATAATTGTAAAGTTAGCATGCTATTGAGACAAGGAAGAGAAGTATGTAATGTAAATTGTGAAAAAGTACTGAAATAGCTTGTGTATGTGCTGTCTGTGGTATAATTGAGCATATACTGGAAATAGAAAACAAGGCTTAGAGGGGATAGAGAGGGAAGGCAAAAGAAGGACTTCCCTAGGAAAGTTATGAGCGGAAGACATATCCGGCTAGGCATAGAACTGTGAGTGATCCTAAAATGGAAAAAATGAAGTTCCTGTATCTCAAATAGGAATGAGCTCATGTCCTGAGGTCTATTGTCCTTTATGAGATTGTTAATCATTGAGATGGCCCTATGTGAACTGAAGCCTTCCCTATGTTTATAACTCAAGAAACATATGCACTTAAAATTATGGTTGTGCATGAATTATCATTGCATGGTTAGTTTAAATTTCCATGATCTACGGATTCAAAGATAGAATGCCTATGATTTATATATGTAAACATAATATATATATATGACTTCATTTCTGGACTATGTATGGCACATTGGGAAGGTTACCTACTAGAATTTTACATTATTCTCACCCTGACACTGTATGTATTGCATTGTTCAAGATTCGACAGATGTCGTCCCTGACCCTTTCTCGCTAACCGCTCATGAAGGTGTGGCAGGAATGACCCGGCCTGAGATTCTATGTATCGCTGCGGACTTACGTTTCGTATATATATGTTCTTTGGCCGATCTTTTGGTACTTTCTGTCTTTGCTGCTGACTTCGATCCCACTTTCCCTTATGAGGGTGGTGCCTCTCCACATGGCCCATCCCGACGTGTTCGAGGTTCCTCTTGCCCCACCTGTGTACCCGCCTAGCATGCAACGCACCTTCATCCTCCTCTTCTTTTTCGGACCCCTCCTAAGTGGCCAAGATGCTTCTGGAGGTGAGGCCATTGCACCTATGGCCAATGGTTTCTGTAGGAGGAGGCGAGGTCATTAGTAGTAGTCGACATGTATAGGGTAGTGGTGTAGCGTTAGGGAATTACCTACCTAGTGTTAATGTACTTTTGATTTCCTTTTGCTCTGTTGTATATGTATATACGTCTATGCTATTTTGTCACAATAGAATACCTTAGCAGTTAGGTATCAGGAAGGGATTAGCCTTATTACACAAAGTTCTGGACTTTTTGTGGCCGTTTCTCTAGTTTTCTTTTCTTTCTTTACTTTATGATGTACAACTTGCGGTATGATGTTACTGGATGTAAATTTGGCTATGGGAAACAGATGTATTACGACTTCCTTATCATGGATTATCCGATGTATATAGATGGTACTCAGTAACACTCTGCTAATTATATATCCATATCGAGGAATATGGTAAATAGGAGGGTGTTACACATAACATGTTTATGATTCTAGTTATCACCTAATCTCTAAGAGACTTGCTTCTTTATTAAGTGAGAATTTTAATCGTGAAGATTCTTTCAATATATAAATTGGCCATAATTAAGGTAAGCCCAAAGTGATTTTAAATAGCTACTGATTTAGTTCTATAATTTCTTTCAAGATTAACAAAAAGAATTAGTTTCTAAAAGAGTTTTAAGGCTTTGCAAAGATTTATAGGAAACTAGTACTCTACATGTACTTAAAATGTGATTTTAAGCAATTATGTGAGGTTCATGATTTAGCCATTTACTAAGTTTAGTACTACTTGGATTGATGATGGTTTAATATGTTTGAATTGTGATAATCATGGTTTATTGCTGAGGAATGATTCTATGCATGTTAGAAATAAAACTAGCTTCCCAAAAATCTAAAGCAAGATTTCTAGAACTATAGAGAATGAAATTATGCTCTGTGAGAACTTTAGCAGCCCTAAGAACCAGGTTCTATTATGTTTAGATAAGGGAGATGATTCATAATTGGTTTAGTAATTAATTTTAGCACTATAGAAAGTTGGTAACGAGAAAGGGTTAAAATGCAACTTTTAGCACACCGTGAAGCCTTAAATATAACTTGACCTATGTTGTCCCATATAGTTTAATAATGTTCTTAAGGCTTATAATTAATGGTAATGATGATAATGAATCCTTTAGATGCATGATTAATTAGTTTGATAATTGAGGTTACCTGATTCTAAAGTTTCAGTTGTTTAAGAAATTTTTTGTAAGAATTTATGATGATGGTTCTTTGAAGTTTGAAATGATAAGTCTATGTAGTGATTTGATGCTTATTCAGTATTTGATATCATTGAATGATTTGCTGCATGTTATAGTTGCTGTTGCAAACAATGAGAATGTTTATGCATCCTGATTATGAATTGAGAGTTGTATTATGATATAACATGCAAAGATTTAATGGTGACTTAAATTTATATAAGAAAATGATCCTTTGGACCCATCAGACTATAGGTGGTGAAGGTGATTCTTGCTCTCTAGCCCGTCTCTCAAAAGGGTAGTCTCGGGATTTTAACTTATCAAGAAATGTAATATATGCTAGTGACGAATAGTAAGGTATGAGCTCATAACCTAGATTACTCCCAAAAGGGTGAAGTATAGGGTGGCCCAGGAAAATGATGATGAAAGTAACTTTAAGTCACCTAAGAAACTAAGTAAATGCATTATGTGAATATGATGTTCTGCTATGCATAGTATTTATGAGATGATGATGAGAAATATGATGTTCTGCTATGCATAGTATTATGAAATGATGATGAGGAATATGATGTGATTTTATGCATAACTATGTTATTATATATAAAAGGAAAAATTCATTATAAACATAACATGCTAAGTTTATGATGCATTATAAGATGCATGATTAAAACTAATGAACTTTGGAAGTATATTTTCGAACTTAATAAATCAATCTTAGTATGCTCACTATTTCATAACCTTAGGTTCCTAAGGACGATGATGATGACACAATGCATATGAGGTGAGTACCTATTGAGATTCTTTTATAAGTTTCTTACTCTTCTTTCTTTCTATCTCATCTTCAGAAAGTGATGGTGATGTTTGATTTCCGTTGATGTTCTGACCTGGTAGATGTACTTGATCTGGTGAACAGCTTTATCCTTGAGGACGTATCGCTGACTTTTGTGAGCTTGGAATCTATTCCTATTTTTGAAGTGTTATTAGTAGGTGTCGTTAATGCACATTTTCCATCCATATACTATTTATGTTGGTTTGATTGCCTACACCTAGCTTAACTCTGTTGGTGGGCAAAATATCTATGTGTTAAGTAATTATGGATGCTATATGATTAGCCAATGTGATGTGATGTGATGTATTTAAATTCTAATATGTCTTTTTATATTCCACTAAATTGTTCACATTATGCGCTCACGTTTTCAATTATGTTTAAAAAATGGCTCGTAATTTCACTAAGTATTTCAAGATATGACTAAAAGAGCTGAAATAAAGAGTAAAGTCTAGTAATTAATCAGATACAACCTAGGTGTATTGGGTTAATTATTAAGGTGTTACAAATGGCATTCTTGAAATGCCTACATTTTCTAAACTTTGTGTAAGACACTTGAGCAAGTCTTTGAGCTCTAGGATATATAAGTGATGGCATAAACTTAAACATGATATACATTACTTTACTCATCATTAGAAAATAAAGTGAAGATAAAATAAATATGAGATGCAACCTCATTATTATCTTTAAGATTAAGTGATGACTTAAAATATAAACATGAAATGCAAGCTTGGAAATTTAAACATGATAATGCAAGTTCATTTAGTTATTCTTGAAAGTTTAGTGATGGCATCAAAATAAATATGCTATGCAAGGCATAAACATAAACATGAGTGCAATTTCATTTTATCATAACTAGAGCTCTACAAGACTTTAAAGGAACCTCAGAACCTTAACCCAAATATGTATCTTCACAACATAGAGTGAGCTTTAGAGTTCTTAGCACCAAGTCTTCAAAGAAGCCTTTGGTTTTGAGCTTCATCATCAAGCTCAAGAAAATGGATACAAAGCTCAACAATTTGTCTAAACAAACATACAAAGAACTAAGTCATATTCTTTATTTTATTGCTCATGGGCTTCAATTTAGAGTAAAACTCTTAGAACGGCCGACTAACTTTAAGGTTGGCAAGGGTAAGCTATAGCTCTTTGAAAACATAGGATTAATTTTCTTAACAAAACTTTTGTGATCTACTCAACATTTTTAACAAACTTTGCTCAAACAAAGGAAGAAGAAACCGAAACCATTAAGGGAAAAGGAAAAGGAAACCGAAAATTTGGCAAAGAAAAAGAAAGGAAAAACCAAAGCATGAACAAGGAAAAAGGAAAAGAAACCAAGGATATATGTCCAAGACCAAGTTTTTCAAGTTTTAGAGGTTTCTCACATGGCATTACAAGACCATTATCTTGAAACCTCATCATCAAGCTAAAGTTTTCTCATGAAAAGGCCTCATGGCCAAAAAGGAAAAAGAAAGAGAAAAAGAGTTTTGAACTAAGAGAAAACCAAGTAAAAACTTTGAAACAAAACCCTGCCTAAGGAAGTCATTGAAAAGGATGAAAGAAAGCTTGATCCTTGAAGAAATGAGAAGACAAATCTTTCTTTGAGGAGGATATGTGTTCAGCCAAAGAGGAAGCTCAAGGAAGATGATTTTTCCTTGAGGTTGTAAGCTTGGAAATGGAAAGTTTGAGTGTTTAAGAGGTGGTTTAAGGTGAGGAGTGGTGGTTTATGGTTGTTTATGGTGGTTTGTGGCGGTGGAAAGCTCTTTGAGGGAGGAAGAAGAAGAGCAAGATGAAGAGAACTTTGAAAGAAAATGAGAGAAAAGGCAAGACAACTAAACTTGGCAAATGATCTAAAGTGTAACAAAGTTCTTCAAGGCTTAGCATTTATAGAAATTTTGCAACATGGAGGCTACACAAGGGAGAGTGGCCAACGGCTTTCAAGGCTAAGGAAAGAAAATATCTTCAAAAGCTTATCATTCAAATGCATGGTTGAAGGCATGGCTAGGTATGGTCAAGGTATGACTCAAGGCATGGTCTTTGGAGTGAAATAAAATCAACATGTGCCACTTCTTCAAGGGTATGTATTGGCCAGAATTTCCATCCAAGAGGAGGAGGATGATTTGTCCATGTAATTGTGGTTTAGTGATGTGTTTAGGTATTTCTTTGATTAAGGTTTTGGTTAGAAGTTTGTAAGAAAGCGTTTAGGTGAGGTAATGGATAATTAAGGTTGTCAAGACTTGATTAGGGGAGTGATCTTGCTAGATTAACAATTTAAAATCATTCTTTTGGTCAAATGAGGTATGGGCATAATTCCTTAGTTTAAGGAATTGGAGAGAGAGAAAATACTATTCAAAATTTCATGACTAGGAATCTTGAATCAAAAGAATGTAATTAGAGTTTAACCAAGCAATCTTAGGCTCTAATTAACCTTAATAAATTATTTTGACTCTAGATTAATTATCGAAATAAATTAATCTTCGATTAGAGTCTAATATTGCTTAGGTTTGCTTAATTACGTCATTAGGCTCACTGGAACACTTGTTATAGGGCAAAATGGTAGTTTTGCACTAAAACTCCTAGGGTTTCCCTTGCTCCCGCCAACATCACAAACTACTCATAAACATTATTTAGAACTTCCTAGAAAAGTTCTGGGCTCAAACGGCACCTTTACCCGCGTAAAACGCTGTAGGGTATTTTGGTCATTTCTGAGCCAAAGTTCGAAAACGAGATTTTCACTTCGGATATCAAACATAACAATTATAATCCCCTTCGAACATTGAGTTGACCCATTTGAGGACTGCTGTTGTCCTTTAATTCCTGTAAAAATGACATCAGGGGCATTTTGGTCATTTGTACTAAAAAAAAATCCTGCTATAACGTCAAGCATTACATTAAAAATCCAAATGTTTCAAACCATAAACCTTAGCTCTTCAATCCTTTTAACTAGGAAGAAAACTACTCCTCCATGAAGGAGGTTACAAGTAAAAGAAAGATAAACTAAAAGAAATTCAAGAAATGCAAAAAATTTAACAAAGAGAAGATACCAACAAGTGTTGTGTAAGAACAATAAGAAAGAGAAGAGAGAGATCCTCCCTCTAAACTTAGTTTCTCTTCCCAAAATGACAAGTGGCTTAGTTCAGCTTACAACTGAACAAGGGGCATTTATGCCACTTATCTTGCTTCTAATTCTTAGCTTTTTGCATGAGTTTAATTGAGTTATTGATGTAATTAATTAGGATTTTGATTTGTTCTTTATTGTGCATTCTTTATAGAATCATTGACGTTGTACTAAGTTTGGAATAATTATTAGATTATAGCTTGTTGCATTTAACCTGTTTCTTTGAGTATAGTTTTTGCATGCAAGAGCTTTGAATTGAGTGCAAAATGTCAAGAATAATGCGAGAACTCTTTTCATGGAGCTTGTAGTTGCAATCAATTTGGAGAATTTGGGAGCAAAATATGAGAGTTTTTGAGCTCATGTGAAAAAAGCATTGTAATGAAAAATCTGTATATCTTTCTATAGGGATCGGATTGACATAAATAAAGATGTTTTGAAAGCTCTAACCCTCTAAAACTTTCATTTTTAGCCAAACCCTTTAAGAGCATCTTGGTAAAAATTGAGTTGCAAGATTAAAGGTTGATGATGTCTTGATGCTGTCCAATTTGACCTCCAGTTAGTATTTTCACAATATCTAGATATATAGATGCCTAATTGAGGTGATTTTAGTGCTGTTGGAAGTTTATTTAGAGGGATACAATCGTATTTCTAGTGCCAAGGACAATGTCAGATGTTTGATGGCCAAACTGACCAAATATGTGAGATGTGAAGTTTGCTACAACACTCAACAACACTTGAAAAAGGACATTAAATAGTGTAACTCATTGCGAGCGCAATGCTCAATTCAGTGCTACTAATAGCGTTTTAATAGCTAATTAACATGTTTTTGGGCCCCACTTTGGACTATTTTAAAGAGTAGTATATAAAGAATTGATGTTTACCTAGTTTTTAATTCAATTTTTGCTGACACTTTAGATTGCTATTATTTCTCTCTACATTCCTCTCTCCATCTTCTCTCTACATCTTCTTTTTCTATTTTTCTCTCTTTTAGAGATTCCATTAGTGAAGGTGCTTTGTCTTGGAGATTGTGACAAGGATTATTGCTATTATTTTTAGGTTCTTTTTCTTCATTGTTGTAATGCTCCAAAGATGGATAGGTAGATTTTTACTATGTAAGGGTTTTTGGATGGATTGGGATGGTGTTTGAGTCCCCTTTTGATATTAAATGCATTAGTTTTCTCAATGTTCTTCAATTTCTATTATTACAATTATTGTGGTATTGCTATAATTTTTATTGGAATAACTAAATTGGCGATTGTCATTTAGAAACCTTTGCATAAATTGATGGATCTATTGGTTTGTGTTAAGTTGGATGTACCCTTAAGCATTTATGCTCTTAGTGTATGCATTTGCTTTTTTTTTTACTGAGGTTTAGCCCATTAACCTTTATATTTTCATCTTAAGCCCCAATATAACCCAAGGTCTTCTCTTTTAAGATAAGTGTGTATGACAAAAGGAGATCAAGACCCAATAGCAAGCCTATGGTAATGCATTTTCATTTGAGGTAATTGAGTATGCATCATAACCTAAAACACTTGAGTGAATGAGTGGCAAACACTGACCTTGGGAGGATTTTACTCGGTCATGCATCATATGTGGATTCTACCCTATGTACCATGTTCATGCCTTGCTTGTTGAGATCCTCTTGATTGTTGGTGTGGATGCCTATTGTTTGTGTCTCTAGGTTCATTAGTTTGGTGTTTTGTCATTTCATTTCATGCATCATGCATTCTTAGAGTTAATAAATAAAGAAGTTATCGAATTCCTTGTATACGCTTTTATCCATACCTTATTCGGATCTTAGTTTCCCATGAGGACATGTGAAGGCTTAAGTGTGAGGGAGTTTGATAAAGGGCATTATGCCACTTATCTTGCTTCTAAACCTTAGCTTTTTGCATAAGTTTAGCTATGTTATTGATGTAAATAGTTAGGATTTTGACTTATGCCTCATTGTGCATTTTTGATAGAATCATTGACTATGACACTAATTTTGCAATAATTATTGGATTAGAACCTATTGCATTTAATTTTTCTTTGATATGGTTTTTGCAAACAAGAACTTTGGATTGGGTGCAAAATGTCAAGAATAAGGCTGGGAACTCTTGGGAAGGAGCTTGGAGCTAAAAAGGAGCAAATGGCAAAAGCTCACTTTTGGGTGAGCATTGCAACGCTTGATAGAAGCTTCAATATTCAAGTATAGAGCTTACCATTCTAGTGAGCACTACAGCGCTTTTGCAATGATGGATTAGAATAATTAATTTGTTTTTGGCCCTACTTTGGGCTATTTAGAGAGCAGGATTTATAGGAATGACTAACACTTACCCTAGTTTTAGTTTCTAGTTTGTAGCAACTAGGATTCACTTTCTCTCTCTATCTTCTCTACATCTCTCTATATCTTCTTCTCTACTCTTCTATCTCTAGGGATTTCAATAGGGTAATTGAGTTATTCTTGGCGATTGTGATAGGGGTCTTTATTATTGTCTTCAGGTACTCTTTTATTTTTATTGTTGTAAACCTCAGGGATGGATGAGTATATTTTCTTACTAGTGTAAGGATTTTCGATGGATTGGAGTGATTGAACCAAGGTGTCACTTACCTCAAATTAGAAATTATTTTAATGCTAAGTTGCACAAAAAATATAGTAAAGGGCATAACCTAGGTCGTCTCTCAAGGAGGCTTCAACATTTAGCTGGGAAAATTGGGGGTTTTGAAGAATGAGATTTAAGTAATTTAAATTAAAAGAAAATAGCAACAAGATAATAGCTTGGAGTGAAGAAGACACTAGTGCAAGGTATTCCTAGGATTATAAATTAATTATCATTGATCAAATATTAAACCTATTGGTGGCTATTAGTAATAAATTACTAGCAATTCTACTAGTGATCAATCGACCTCTAAATTGACCAATGCAAATAACTAATAAACAAGATCGATCTCAATTTATTTAGAAATCATATTAATTTAATGAACTAATTGCTATAGCCTAATAGCTAATCAAAAAGTTAATTCTAATGTTCTCCCTTAAACATAAACAAATAGATCTATTAATTTATGCCTAAAGGGTTTCCCTAAACAACGATTGCCATTTAGTTATTCCAATAAAGATTATAGCAATCACCATAACAATCATAGGACTAGAAACTATAGAACATTGAGAAAACCAATGGATTTAATAAAAAAGGGTCTCAAACATCATTCAAATCCCTCCAGGAACCCTTACATTGGTAAAGAAATCTACTCTTCCATCTATCGAGGATTACAATGATGGAGATAAATGGAAACCTAAAAATAATAGGAATAATCCTTGCCACAATCTCCAAGACAAGATACCTTCACTAATGGAATCCCTAAGAGAGAAATAGAGAAGAAGAAGATGGAGAGATGTAGAGAGAATAATAGCAACTAATCCTAGGCTAAAACTGAGTCAAAAACTAGGGTAAACATTTGTGCTAATCCTTTAAATACGCTTTCTAAAATAGCCCAAATTGGGGCCCAAAAACATATTAATGATTTGTCAATCTGCTATCGCATGAGCACTGCATCGCTAAATGAATGCTATAGCGCTCAATAGAATATTGAGTCCCAAAATTTCATGGTTGTTGCTTTGCCGAGCACTACAACGCTGAAATCTAAGCGTTAGCGCTCACCCGAGAGTAAACTTCCACGATTTTCTTCCTTTTTGCTCCAAGCTTCTTGCAGAGGGTTTATAGCCTTGCTTTTGACACTTTGCACTTGATCTAAAGCTCCTATGCACAAAACCATACTCAAAAAGATTTAAACGCAATATGTATAATTATAAATTATTCCAAAATCAGGATAATAGTCAATGATTCTATCCAAAATATATAATGAGGAATAAATCAAAATAATTATTAATTGCATTAATAACACAGTAAAACTCATGGAAAATGCTAAGGTATGGTAGGAAGATAAGTGGCATAAATACTTCTTATCAGATGATGTTTGAGACCCTTTGTTATATTGAATGTATTAGTCTTCTTAATGTTCTGACCTTCTATTCTTTATAATTGTTGTTGCTATTGTTTCAATTTTTACTAGAATAACTAAATTGGCTATTGTCTAGAGAAACCCTTTGGAATAAATTGATGGATCCATTGGTTTATGTTTGAGGGAGAATATTAGAATTAGCCTTCCAATTGGCGGTTAGGCTATAGTAATTCGGTACATTAAATCAATGTGCTTTTTAAATAAATTAAGATCTTGTTTATTAGTTATTTGCATTAGTTAAATTCTAGAAGGTTTATCGATCACTTTTAGAATTGCCAGTAAGTAATTACTAATAGCCACTAGTGGGTTTAATATTTGGTCAATGATAATTAATTCCAATCCTAGGAACACTAGTGCCTTTTAATTATTGAATATCCTAATTATTTTTAACTACTTCATTTTTAATTCTCAAGACTCTAATTGTCCTAACTAAGTGATAAAGCCTCCTTGAGAGACAACCTAGGTTGTGCCCTTTGCTACATTTTTTGTGCAACTTAGCATAAAAATTAATTTTAATTTGAGGAGGTAGTGACAACCTTCGTCCCACCCTTTCATCAACCAACACCCTCGAAACTAGCTTTCCATCAATGTGAGCTTTAATGCAAAGCGCCTTCAAATCGCATGTTTGTTTTGCCTTCTCAAATATCATCACTTGTTCTTTTTTGTTTGATCCTCTTTCTCTTTTTCACTCACAATAGATATACATTTAGCATCCTTTACCATGACATCTCCCTCTCCAGGCATCAAGTTGTTCTCCTTCAATTATGAATTATTTGGGCAAAACTCTAATTCCTCCATCAACACCAAACTTTCGCCATTAGCAATGATAAGTAATTCGTCGTCTTCATCTTCATCAAACTCTTCCTTTGTAGAACCTTTTTCTAACATTACCTTATCTTCTTGTGACTTTCGAATGGACAACCTCTGAATACTTAAGAGTACTTCTATTTCATCTTTTTCTAACCTTGACATCTGTTTTGTTGATGGCTTCATCTCGCTTTAGGAATTCTAATTTCTCTTTTACCATCATGAATGTTTTTTCCTTTGGAGGCAACATTTTCGAGATTTAGTGAGGATTCTTTCTTATTTCCCTTGCTAATGGTCTTGCTTTTACTTATTTCCATTATTGTCCAACCTAACTTGTTAGTTTGAACTCTCAGCTTCAGCATACCTCTAGCTAAACTCTTTTATCATCTTTCACAGTGATTCCCAACATGAGCCTTCCTTCAATGTAATTTACTGATAATGGACATTTATGCCACTTATCTTGCTTCTAATTCTTAGCTTTTACATGAGTTTTATTGTGTTATTAATGTGATTAATTAGGATTGGACTTGTTCCTTATTGGATGCTTTTGATAGAATCATTGACTATTGCATTATGTTTTTGGAATAATTATCGAATTACACCGTTACGTTTAACTTGTTTCTTTGAGTATGGTTTTGTGCACAGGAGCTTTAGATCAAGTGCAAATGTCAAGAAGAAGGTTGGGAACTCTTAGGAAAGAGCTTGGAGCTGAAAAAGAGCAAAAAGCATGGAAGTTCATCCTTGGGTGAGCGTTCAGGATCTTACCAGATGTAACACCCTAATATTTGACCTAACTCACCTAGGACGCATTTAGGTTAATTCTTAGTCATTATTCTTTTGTTTCAGTTTTTAGTTTTAACTTCTTGAAAATACTTATATAAAAACAGGGAAATATTATATATATATATATATATATATATACACATACAAAATGTGAGCCGTATATACTAAATAGTTAATGTTATTTACCTTGCATATGAAGAGAGAGGATTAAAAAATCACGGACCTATAAATTACAACACCTATATATTATAATATTACCAATGTAAATACTGATCGTTTTCTATCATGCCCCAAAACATACAAACATCACACTCAACAAAGATTAAGGCAAGTACAATAATCCAAGATGAACAATATGCAACCAAAAGCAAAATAAACTAGCATAAGATCCTTCCTCTCACTATTCCTGCTCAAAGCGCCTACAGGAAAATCCATAGATCAATTCATCTCATATGGCATAAAGTCCGCGGTCAAACATGGGCACCTCGGCGAGAACGGAACGCCTCTACATGCAAGCTGAGCTCCTTTCATTGGTTTCATGATAGTAGTCTCCATCACTGTCACCTCCCACTCCATAGGGATAACATAGTAAGAAATACCTGAAGAGTGACGAGGGTGAATCCTCTGATGGTCTGACCATGACCCAGGAGAATCGAGGTGATGATTGGGGTATGTACAGGGAAAACTCAAATAGATGATGCAGAATGAGCGTGTGCAAACTATTGAGTATACAGATGCGTACACTCAAAGACAAGGTCATTTGGAAATGGGGTAGTAAGGGAGAACCAACGTAGAAACAGGGTGCGTGAAGGGGCGATCCATAAAAACATGCAAACGAACGCATAACGACCTAAATGATACGACCCGTTGACCGAGTCAAAGTGTATTTCCCATGTGGGGGCATCAACATAGATCATGAACATCGCCATTTACCTCTAAAGACAAGATGGAAAGAAAAGAAGAGGAATGAAAACTTATAAAAGAATCTCAGGAGGGCTTCCGCCTCTAATATATGTGTCTTCATCATTGTCCCCAGGAACCTCGAGTTTGTAACACCCTAAAAATTATTTAAAAATTAATTTGAGCTTTATTAGCCGTAATTTCAAAAAAATTTAAGTGTAGCAATGATGAGGGTGGCCCAACAGACGTTAAAAAAAAAATCCCTGTAGGGTGAATAGTACCTTATGGGCCCCAGAGGCCTGAGACAACTCGAAACTCTAGATTCGGGCCACGGAGGTGCCCGAAATTAGGAAAACATGGGAATAAGGTTAGAAATGGGTGGGAATGATAATTTTATACTTAAAATTAATTTTCTGTAGCAATATTCATTCATCGGGTTTGTGTTTACCCATTCAATAAGATTTCTGTGTAGTTTCTTACATCGAATGAAACTTGCAGTGAAAGTTTGCCACCTAACTAGACAAGTGTGTGGCTTAGAAGAAGCCACACCATTGCCACTTTATTGGGACCAATATGTTTACAAAATTTCCATATTTATCTTTAAGAAAAGAAAACATTTTGTACTTGAAAATTCTATGCATTTTGTCATAAACTCATAAGATCAACATCTTATCACTTCCTTGCATCAAAATTTTGGCCAAGACAAGGGAGGTAGCCACCATTTTCATCTCTCAAGAACTCAAACTTGCTTTCAAATCACTAAAACACTAGCTCAAACTCATTAAAACACCAGATCCCTTCATAAAACTTGTGTTACACCTAATTCTCACCAATCTAACCAAACAAATTTTCCATTTCTTATCAAAATCTTGTCTTGTACCTCACACCTCACTAATATCAGAGGGGTTTGAAGTTGGATTGGAGCTTTGAGGAGAAGGAAGCAAGCTTGGTTAATCTTGAAGCCAAGGAGCTAATAGGTTACTCAAAGTAGTGGTTTTGCCTCATTTCTTGTCAAATTTTTATGATCTATTTTGGCATGACCTAGGTCCGAAATTTCTGGTTGTATTGCTGGATGATATGTTGATATTGAGATGTAAATTTTGGTGGTGTGTTTGCATGGGCTTAGAAAAAGGTTTTTCTCAAAGGAAATTGGGACCAGGCTCTATATTCCTAGTTGTCCTGCAAGTAGTAATTATGCACGAATTTTCTGGTATAGTTGTGGGTAATTTCATGAGCTATAAAAATTATATGTTATATTTAACATCTTAAACTACCTACATGAATTTCATTGGGTGTTGATTTTAAAGTTTAGCCTGAAATCAATAAGGACAAAAATGTGACTTGATGCCGTCTTAGTTGTTGAAACTAAAGCAATAAATTTGTCTGAATTTATTATCATACAAATTGATTGAATTAGCCCATGAAATTCTTACATGAAGTTATTAACATATTGAAGTATCACTGTAAATTTTCTTGTGCCTTGATTCTATCAATTATTAATTTAAAATTTTGGGACTAAATGTTGGATTTGTATTGGTGGCCCCTTACCTCGAAATTTGTACATTTTCTCTTAGTAGCTATAGACCTGTTTGTCTTGAAATTTTTCATGATCTTCTAGACATGTTAAAGTGTCATATAATTTTTCTTGTACTTGAAATGGCATTTTTGGTTCTAGTATGACATGAATACTCATTGTTACCTATTTGGCCATGTGACTTGTGACATATAAAAGTATGCTAGAGGCATGATTGAGATTATATTGTGAATGAATGCCTGTATATGCATTATGCTTGCATTTGAGAAAAGAGAATATATATAAATTTCAATCATGCATATTCTGAACATATGGACAAAAATAAAACAAGACTTAGGTTGAATAAGGGAAGGAAATTGAAAAGAGAAATCCCCAATTTATAGTTTATACGTGTATCGGTGAAGGAATAGATTCTTGTGTGATTCGAAAATGAAAAAATGAAGTTCGATGATCACGTATAGGACTGAGCTCTCCCCAATAAGCAGACTATTTCCCTTGGAGTGTAAACCACTACAGAATACCATTTGGTATAAATTATTTATTGTGGAATTGTCCACGACAAATACCCGTTGGGTGTAACTAAGTCTTTCCTATGTCAATGAAAAGAGAAAAATGCACTGATTTGATCTTTGTGGCCATAAGTGAAACCATGTCACTTCGAGATAAGTTCATTGCATGTGTTAGATGCTACTCAACTTACTCCTAAATTGTCTACCTAGGATGATTTACTCAATGTTAAAATACCATGAGATATATGCTTTAATTGATTGAATGCTAAAAGAAAACCCACTTCGGAAGAATGGGTTTTGAACATTAAAACGAATCTTGATATATGTCGCATGCTCACATTTTCTTAATAAGCCGAAGTGGCTTGGGGCGATGACGATGACGATGACATTATGATGGTGTACGTAGCTGCCCTATCTCAGAGAATTGTGTAATTCTCACCCCTATGTTTTTGTGTTCCCGTGTCGCCTCTAGGTCTATCTTGAGAAAAAAAACAATGAAGCGGCAACTTGAAGAACTCAATTTTGTAGTACTTATTAGTTAATGTTTTTACTTTATTGTGCTTAGTTGGAGTTGTATGTATATAAATGAAATAGTGAATGTAGTGTAGTAAAGCTCTTAGAAGAACTTCCCTCTGGACTTAATTATGTATTTAAATAAATGTTTTGGTTCTTCATTATACATTTTAATAGAATTACGCTTAGTTACTTCACGTAGCGATCAATCTTGCTATAGACATTTAAAGAAAGGTCCACTAGTTAGGAAGTAACAACTCTCTAAGTATAATGTCATGACTTAAGGATGGGGTTGTACATGGGGGATGTTACAGGTTTCATTATGAAAATGTGAGCATATATAAGGTTCTTTCATTAAGTTTCAAATACCATTAGCCGAGGTCCGTATCTTTTAACATGAATCTTAATGTCATGAATGCATTATACTATATCATGAATGCATGTCAATGCCATTTGCCATTATCATAGAAATCACAACTAATGTACATGAAATCAAGACCATAAATCTTTCTAACATGATTTCTCCTCATTATTCTTTTAGATGACTTAAATTTCTTATTCTCTTTTCTTGGGGCGCCCTATATCTTCTCTCCTCTTGAGAGTTCTAGGTTATGAGCTCATACCTAACTAGCCATCACTAGTTTATATTTATCCTATGGATAAGCTAAATTCCCAACTCCCAAGAGTGCGAGTTAGAGGGCATAACCACTAATTCTTGGAGTCTAAAGGGTGCTTTTTGGATCACCTCTCCTAACCAGTAATTTCTGGAGTCTAGAAGATCATTTCCATGTGTCTTATGTCATCTTTTATCTTAACATGTTATTTAGAGATGCAAGCATGAACATATAATCATAATTTTTCCTTTAATATCTCATGTTCATAGAACAATTAAATAATGCGTTAATTTATTAATCAATTATAAACATAACAAGCCACAACTCATCATGTAATTGATCATATAAGTATGCATCACATTCTTTGCATATATTCATAGGCATGTCATCAATCAATATCTCATAACAGGAAGCATGCTCCTACCAGGATGCGAAAATCAAGGACCGAACTGAGCTAATGCATATGCTATGTCTAACAGGATATATAACACACTAAAGGACATTATTTATATTATTCAAAGACCAAGCATACATAGTTATCAATTCATGTTATTTTGCGTGGAAACACGCTCATTTGCACATTTCCGGGTTGGTAATTGATTACAGGAGCTTGGTAATCAATTACAGAGTTCAAATTTTTGAAACAAACATGAACAAGCTATGGTAATCGATTACATAAGCTGTGTAATCAATTACCAGAGCTAAAAACATATTCTGGGCACAAAGAACACCTTGGTAATTGATTACAATGTGTGGTAATTGATTAATGAGCTCTAGAAGTTTGAAAAATTCTAAGTTTTAACATACTTTGAGTTGCTCTTCCATTCTAAAACCATTATAAAACATCATTCCAATTTTTTCCATTGAAATTTTACTCATATTTTCCCAAATCAAAACAATCACTTCATCAAAAACAATTACATCCTTTAAAATCAAATTCTCTTTGTACATCATAGAAACAAGATCCATGCCTCAAAACAAAGTAAAAACCAACTTCAAACCTAAGATCCTAATAAGGCCAAAAAATTCATATATTGAATTGTGTCCATGATCAAAATTTCCATTTAAGATAAAAGCAAGTCTTTGAGCTTTTAGAGGTTTAGGTGATAACTAGAATCATAAACATGTCATGCAATCTCATTTTTAATCTTGGTCATTATAAGGTGATAACTTGGAAATATAAATATGATATGCAAGGCTTGAAATATAAACATGATGTTCAAGTCCAATTCCTTATCTTTTAGATTTAAGCTGATGAATTGAAATTTAAACATGCTATGCAAGACTTGGAAATTTAAACATGATATGCAAGTCCATATTATTATCTTCAGGAATTAAGGTGATTACTTGAAATATAAACATGATTGTGCAAGGCTTGGAAAACTAAACATGATATGCTAGTTCAATTTCTTATCTTTAAGATTTAAAGTGATGACTTGAAATTTAAAAATGATATGCAAGACTTGGAAATTTAAACATGATATGCAAGTCTATATTATTATCTTCAAGGATTAAGATGATTAATTGAAATATAAACATGATTATGCAAGGCTTGAAATTTAAACATGATATGCAAGAGCTTGAAACATAAACATGGATGCAAGTTCATTTTTATATCTTGTTAAGCTCAAAACTCAAGACTTTAAAGAATGAAACTCTTTGACTTCAAATAATCTTAACAAAGAAGTGAACTTTACAGTTCTTATTACCATGGTTCCAAGAACCTTATTTTGAACTCATCATCAAGCTCAAAAAGAATCAACTTAAAGAAAATTAACAATTATTCCATTAATCTTTTGACAACAAAAACTAAACCTTGAGCTTTAGAGGTCTATTATATGATGGATTCACAACCACCACTATGATTCCTCATCATCAAGCCATGGTCATCATCAAGCCATAAAAGCCGAAATTTAAAGGAAAGAATAAGAGAAAGAACATGAAATAAAATCCTTACCAAGTTGTTTCTTATTTTCAAAAGGGAAAGCTATAACAAGAAGAAAATATGCTCCTAATGATGGTGATGATTTCGGCCAAGGGAAGTTAGAATGGAGGAACAATTTTCTTGTGTTCTTGTATTTGGAAATGGAAAGTTTAGGTGTTTAGGAGTTGATCTATGGTAGAGATGTGTTAGTTTAAGGTTGAGAACTTGGATGAATGTCAAGAATGAAGTCTCTTGGAGATGGATGAGGAGGAAGAAGAAAGCTTAGAGTTCTTAAGAGAATTAGAGAATTTTTTGAGCAATCTTGAGAAACAACTCCAAAAAAGCAAATGGTAAGGTAATGATGTTTGTGTGTATTATTATTGAAAAAAATTAAAGATGAGGGTGATGGAATATGGAGGCTGCGGCTTTGTTTGGGGATAATGGAGACAATTTTGATTCTTTGATAAGTGGTAGGACATATAGGATAACATATTTACTTAGGTAGTGATAATGAATTGGTAATTTAGTGTAAATGGTAAAAATCAAGTATTTAGGATTGACCAAGACAAGGTAGAAGAGTAATCTTATACTAATAATGGAGTTAATTGTAACGACTTGGTTTTTTTAGTATTGTTGTGATAAAATGATTAATTGTGAATAATCTATTGGGATTCTGAAAATTTTGACAAGACACTGTGATGATCACAACAATATGAGAAGTTTGCAACAAAAAAATGAAAATTAATTTAATATTATTAAAAATCAATATAATAATATTTTAATCAAGGATATATAATGAGACCCTATAATTAGTATAATGACACAGATAAAAATAAGGACAAAGGTAAATAGATATTTTAACCTGGTAAAGTTTCTTTATGTCAATCGGGTATGAAATGGTAATAACCAGGACACCAAAATGGTAATAACCAGGACACCGAAACACTGAATCTGGTATAAATAATGGATATTATCATATCTCATATAATTGTTTACTCAGGACAATTGAATAAATATAGTCATTTCTAATATTCATACAAGGTAAATTAATCCTAAATATTTCATTCTTTCTTTCCAAGTTTGTTCTATTATATAAGGAAAGAAAAGCAAAAGGCTTTTCTTCTCTGTTGGGCAGAGTTTTAAGTTCCTTTCTTTCTCTCTTCACCTTCTTCAAGTTTTTCTTTTCAAACTCCATAAAACTACCAAGTTCTTGAAGGATACACCTAGATTAATCCTTGGAAACTAGTTCAAGAATACTTCCTCTACATTATAGTCTTTCCAAAACCTTGTTTTTCCACTTCAAGTATGTCCAAATAGCAGCATATAGAAAGGTTGGAACATGGGTTTAAAGCTTTAGTTAGAGGAGAAAAAGCTAAAGAAAATTTTAGCAAATAGCTTGGAAGAAAGGTAGGAAAGATTCTATGTCTATTGCCTGTGATTGTTTAGCTATTTTTGCTAAATAAACTCTTGACATATGCTTGAAATTATGTTGTGAAATATGAAATAATTTTCAAGAGGTATATATATATATGAACTTGTTAGATGAAAAGGATGCACTTGGATAAAACTCTTGTGGATTGATTGAATTGATAAAAAGGCTCGCATTTTAAGTCTTAAGTCAAAAAGAAAAATTTAGTCGTATTTTTATTACTCGCATTTTAAAGAAAAAAGTAAGTCAGATCTGAAATAAAGGTGTAACAACTAATAACTAACCCGTAATGCGATTTTGAGCGTATAAAGTTAAGAGTTAGGGTGTTACACAACTGTCTCGTGTAGAATAAAGTCCCAGGTTTAACATGGGTACATATCACCTCCTACCTCCATAGGGATAACAGGAATAACTACTGAAGAGTGACAAGGGGTGAATTGTAACGCCCCGATTTTCGCTGCGAGAGTACAAATGACCGAAATGCCCCGAGGTCACTTTATCCTGAATTCCAGGACAATTGCCTCGCAACCCTCGATGGGTCAACTCGATGTTTAAAGAGGATTACGTTGTTATGAAGATATCCGAGGTGGAAATCTCGTCTCAACTTTCAGCAAAATGACCAAATAACCTCATTTCCAGTATCTGAAAGGGTTGTCAAGCCCTGAACTTTTCCAAAAAGTTTAGAATGATGTTTTTGAGCAATGTTTGATGTTTAATCCTGCTTGAAGGTCCCGGGCAGTTTTAGCCCAAAATTACCATTTTGCCCTAGAGCAGTGTATGAGCCTAATGACACAATTAAGCAAACCTAGCAATATTAGGCTTTATTTAGATTAATTACTTCGATAATTAATCTAGAGTCAAAATGATTTATTAAGGTTAATTAGAACCTAAGATTGCTTAGATAAACTCTAATTGCATTCTTTAATTCAAGATTCCTAGTCATTGAATCTTGAATAGTGTTTTTCTCTCCAATTCCTTAAATTAAGGAATTGTGTCATACCTCATTTGACCAAGAATTATTTTAATTATAATCTAGTAAGATTACCCTCCTAATCAAGTCTTGAACCACCTTAATTAACCATTTACCTTACCTAAACACCTTCTTACAAACTCCTAACCAAAACCTTAATCAAAGAAACACCTAAACACACCTTTAACCCACAATTAGATCAAATTAATTTTCTTCCCTCATGGCCTTAAGGTGGCCGACCACTTCCCCCTCCATAGCCCATCATGTGTTGTTTCAATTACACTCAAGAGCCATACTTCAAGCCATGCTTTCCACCATGCCTTACCCATGCCTTGCCCATACTCAACACCATGCCTAAGACCATGCCTTGGCCAAGATATTTTCTTCTCCCTCCCTCAAATGGCCGGTTCCCTTCCCTCCTCTAAGGCCATCCATGAGCTCTCAAATCCTCTATAAATACACTAGCTTGAAAGCTCTTTGAATGTTTACACACTTGAGCAAACTTTCAACTTTCTTTCCAAACACAAAGAGCCCTCTTTCCTCTCCTCCTTGGCGAGTTTTCCAGCAAGATTCCAAGAAGGGTTTCTTTCTCTTTTCCTCTAAAGAAACAAAGCTTTCTTTCCTCTCTTCAAGACTTCTCTAGGTAGGGGTTTGTGTTTAAGTTTTTACTTGTCTTCCTTAAAGAAAAGTTCTAGTTTCTCTTGGTTTCAAATCCTTTTTCTTCCCGTTTCTTTTCGGCCAAGAGGCCTTTCACAAAGAAAAACATGAGCTTGATGATGAGATTTCAAGATAATGACTTGTTGTTGTCATGTGAGAAACCTCAAGCTTGACAACTTGGTCTTGGACCATACATGCCTTGATTTCTTCCTTTTTCCTTGATAAAGTTTGTGGTTTTCTTTCCTTTCCCTTTGATTTTGGTTTCCTTTGCTTTGGTTTGAACAAAGTTTGCTAAAAATGTAAGTAGATCACAAAAGTTTTGTTAAAGAAAATTAATCACATGATTTCAAAGAGCTCTAAGCCTTACCCTTGCCAACCTTAAAGTTGGTCGGCCTTTAAGAGTTTTACTCTAGATTGAAGCCCATGAGCAATAAAATAAAGAATATGACTTAGCCCTTGTAGTTTTGTTTAGACAAAGTGTTGAACTTTGAGTCCATTTCCTTAGCTTGATGATGAAATTCAAACCTTAAGACTTCTTTTGAAGTCTAGGTGCTAAGAACTCTAAAGCTTGCCTTATGATACATAATGGGTTGAGGTTTATGTTCCTCTAAAAGTCTTGTAAGAGCTCTAGTTAAGATAAAAATGAGTTGCATTCATGTTTAAATTTATGTCTTGCATCTCATGTTTATTTTGATGCCATCACTAATTTCACAAGAATAAATGAATGAACTTGCATTACCATACTAAATTCCCAAGCTTGCATTTCATGTTTATATTTCAAGTCATCACTTAATCCTTAAAGATAATAATGAAGTTGCATCTCATATTTATTTTATGCTCTCACTTTACTTTCTAATGAAGAGTAAAATAAAGTGCATAGCATGTTTAAGATTACGTTATCACCTAAATATTCTAGAGCTCAAAGACTTGCCCTAAGTATCCTAAAAGGAAACTCTAGTAAAAAAGAAATGGATGAGTTTTAGTATGATTCAATAATGGTTTGATTTTATAAAATGCATGAATGATTTCAGAAAAATGTTGAAAAACTATTTTATGAGGCCTCAAGGTGTTTAAATAGTTTGGAATGTGTCAAAAATCATGTTTTCTCAAATTAGAGTCTGGTAATCGATTACCAGCCATGTAACGATTACCAGAAGGGTTTTTCGAGGACTTTTGGTTTTGGTAATCAATTACCAAGAGGCAATGTAATCGATTACCACGGCTGTTCCTCATGCCCAGAACTGTTCCTAAACCCTGGAATCGATTACCTTATAGTGTAATCGATTACTCTTATGTTCTATTTTTTCTGAAAAAGATTAACCTAAGTATCGATTACCATTGTATGTAATCGATTACGGATGTTTGAACCCTATGAATTTTAGCTCCTGGTAATCGATTACTAGGAACATGTAATCGATTATCAGAACACCTTTTTGTTCCTGAAAATGTCTAAGAGAAAACTAGCAACTTATATGCATTTCAACTCAAGAGATTATGTGATTTTATGGGTTCATGATTTCGTTTTATGTTTGGCTATGGATAAATGTTGTTCTAAGGTGTTAAAAATGTGTAAAGCTATGTTTGAGTGAAGCAAGGAATCGATTTAGAAAAGTTAGAAAAGAGTAAGTAACTTGAAGGGATTAAATAGAATTCTAGAACACCTTAATGCATAACCAAATCTATTCTAGCATAATTGATTCAAGGATAAATGACTCATAATTAGTAAGACATGCACAAAATCCCTTCATAAATGATTAGGTGTTGATTTCTAAGTTTAAGGTGATGATAAGAGCTTAAAATGGTTTATAACTTAGAGAACATGCCTAGGAATCCCTCATATTTGGTCTAGGAATTGATTATGGAGCCTTAGGCGAGATCGAATCTTAAAAAGGGTCACGAATAGAGATTTAAAGCCCCTTAAGCAAATGATATTTTTTGCCCTTTCATGTGCAGTGTTGTATGGAATTTTAGTGAGTTCAAATCTTAGAGAAGTATTAAGTGTTAACCTCTTGAGGGTAATAGAGATGCAAATACAAGTTTAAGGCCCATTAGGGTCAAAGCATAAGACACTATGAGATAGGTGGCTGAGAGAGTATAATTATGATGATGAACCTCGAGCACACTTATGATGATGTGATTATGTTAGTTCCTTGAGCGAGAAACTTTATGTGTATGATTTGATATGGTGATATAATGAAATGTTGTATTTAAGATGCATGAGGTTTCTAACTATGAATGAAATTGAGGAATATGTTCATGTGAACTAGAAAGTTAATGAATTGAGAAAGTTCCATGAAAATGATGCATGTGACTGAGATTATGTGGCATGACTCAAATTTGAGGAAATTCTGAAGAGTAGCTGTTATGCCGTCGAATTTTCTCAAATTTGAGGGACATAAGAAAGTTTTTGAGAAATATGATGTTTACGTGACATGCCGAAACGTACTCCTGCCCTCCAGGGGTAAACGTGAGGGCATAGGCATTAGCCTGCGAGCGGACAAGTCGTTGGCTTAACCAGTTCTATGTGTTTTGAAGAAGGAAAATATATGATGTTTAAGTGACACACCGAGATGTACTTCTCCTGCTCCGAGAGGAGAAGGTAAAACGTGAGGGCATAGACATTAGCCTACCAAGCACAAAGTCGTTGGCTTAAAGTGCGATGCGTTTCGAAGAAGGAAAAAGTCCCATGATAGGTGATCCTTAGGCCCTACCCGGACTCTGGAGTCGGGATTATGATGATTATGATGAATATGATTATGTTTATGATTCGCTTATCAAGAGGATAAGTAAGAACTAGTGACGACTAGTTAAGGTATGAGCTCATAGCCTAGTTAAGTGGTTTGTGACTATTATGATTGGTGTCACAAGTATGAAAAAAAAAAGGAAAGATGTTCAAGAGAAAGTTACATGCCACTTATATGTTGTTTGATATTTGTTTGATTTTCCTACGTCATGCATCCATGGACTATTATGTTGCATACATGTATTAAGACTCATTATAAAAGACATGGACCTTAATAAATATCTTGTGAAAACCTCATAATGAACCTATGCATGCTTAACCTTTTTATAATAAACCCAAGGTTCCTGGGACGAACGATGACACTAGGATAGAGGATTTCCCTATTAAGATTCTTTAGCAAGATTCTCACCCCTTTCTCGTTTCTTTCCGTTATGTCTTCAGACATCGATGGCGTCGTTCGTGATTTTTGTTGACGCACCCGTGTGGAGCTGCACTATATCCCTATCATCAGCCCTACCACTTTGAGGGTCGTTGTGCTATACGCATTTTTGCATATATACGCTCGTTGCCTTTCCAGTTTTAGCTTCACTTCACTTCAACCTCCTTCTTTGGTGACGACATGATTTTTGAGAGGGACACGACCCGTACCGAGAGAAACGCTGACCCGACCATCGCCCTCAGCGTGCTGTGACCATCCGGAGTTCGTATCCCTCATACGCCACTATGGGAGGACCTGTCCGAGGACTCACCGGCCGACGTACGGAGGATTCGCCCTTCCTGCCTTTGGCTGCTCAGAGGGTAGCAACATATCTTTGTCAGGCCGCCAGTCGTGAGAGTCAGCCCGAGAGACGCCCCGCCAGGTGGGGCCATGCCGTCCGCATTCGCATGACCACATCCCCTCTTCCATGGGCCACATCCGAGGAGCTTCTGGAGCGTAGGCTACATATCTCCGTCCGAGGATTTGCGTCGTCCGTAGGTTTTAGGAGGGTTGCTTCGCTGGGGAGTATCTTTTGGGGTTGTTTTCATGTATATGTTTTTATGTTTCTTATGTTATGCTATTATACTGGAGCTCTGCCCACTAGTATGGGTAAGACTTTATGTTTCCTTTACGTTCCAAAGTATATTGTACTAAACTATGTTAACTAATGTGATGAGGAATGTTTTCATGATGGATGTGTTCTTTTATGTTTATGTTCTGGATGTTTTATTATTCTTCGCTTCACGTTGTATATGTCACGCGCAAGGCTCCCACCTTGTTTATATGAATCATTTCAAAAAAAAAATTTACCTATATTTTCCGCTAAGTATTTTGTAAATGAATTTAAAGACAAGTAATAACTAGTAATTAATCTTGATACATCCTAGGCGTATTGGGGTTAAATATTAGGGTGTTACATGAATCCTCTTATGGGTTTTACCATGACCCAGGAAAACGAGGTGATGATCAGGGATGAACGAATGGTAAACTCCAGAGACGATACAGCAAGCTGACGGTGTGGAACTACCCAGTATGAGTAATGCGTATGCTCAAAGGCAAGGTCATTCAAAAATAGGGCGTAACTAGACCAATTGTGAGAAACAGGTGTGCGTAAGGGACGATCTATACAAATGTACAAACAAACGCACAACGACCTACAAAATGATCCATTGGTTGACCGAGACAAAGTGCATTTCCCACGGAGGGGCATCAATATAGATCACAAACATCGTCATTTACCTCTAAGGCGAGATGGAAAGAAAAGAAGAGGGAATGAGAAACTTATAAAGAATCTCAGTAGGGCTTTCGACTCCTAATATGTGTGACATCAAGAACATAAATCTTTCTAACATGATTTCTCCTTATTGTTCTTTTAGGTGACTTAAATTTCTTATTCTCTTTTCCTTGGGGCCGCCCTATATCTTCTCTCCTCTTGAGAGTTCTAGGTTATGAGCTCATACCTAACTAGTCGTCACTGCAGTTTAAGATTTCTCCTATGATAGCTAAATTCCCGACTCCCAGTATCAGTTAGGAGGCATAGGACACCTTTCACAACCATTAATCTCTGAGTCTAAAGGGTCTTTTGATCACTTTAACCATTAATCCTATAGTCCAAGGATCATCCAAATGTCTTATGTCACCTTTTATTTAGCATTTTATTTAGAGATGCAAGCATGAACATATAATCATAACTTTTCCTTTAATATTCATGTTCATAGAACACTTAAATAATGCACTCAATTAATCAATCATAAACATAACATGCCACAATTCATCATGTAATTGATCACCAAGTATGTATCACATTCTTTTCATATATGCATAGGCATGTCATCAATCAATATCTCATAACAGGAAGCATGCTCCTACCCATGTTCTAAAATTAAGGATGAGACTCAGCTAATGCATATGCTATGTCTCAACAGGATATATACAACACACTAGAAGACATTATTTATATTATTCAAAGACCAAGCATACATAGTTATCAATTCATGTTATTTTGTGGAAACACACTCATTTGCACATTTCGGGTTCTGGTAATTGATTATAGCTAGCTGAATCAATTGGAGAGTTCAAATTTTTGAAACATACATGCAAAAAAGCTACTGGTGATCGATTACATACATAGGCTGTGTAATCAATTACCAGCTAAAACATATTCCGGGCACAAAGAACACCTTGGTAATCGATTATAGTGTGTGGTAATCAATTACCTGAATAGCTCCAGGTTTGAAAACTGAAGTTTTAACACAATTTGAGTTGCTCTTTCATTCTAAAACCATTATAAAACATCCTTCCAATTTTTCCCTTGAAATTATACTCATATTTTCCCAAATCAAAACAATCACTTCATAAAAAATAATTACATCCTTTAAAATCAAATTCTCTTTGTACATCATAGAAATAAGATCCAAGCCTCAAAACAAAGTAAAAACCAACTTCAAACCCAAGATCCTAATAAGGCCAAAAATTCATATATTGAATTGTGTCCATGATCAAAATTTCCATTTAAGATAAAAAGGGAAGTCTTTGAGCTTTTAGAGGTTTAGGTGATAACTAGAATCATAAACATGCAATGACTCATTTTTAATCTTGGTCATTATAAGGTGATACTTTGGAAATATAAATATGATATGCACGACTTGAAATATAAATATGATGTGCAAGTCCAATTCCTTATCTTTAAGATTTAAGGTGATGACTTGAAATTTAAACACTCATGCAAAACTTGGAAATTTAAACATGATATGCAAGTCATATTATTATCTTCAAGAATTAAGGTGATTACTTGAAATATAAATATGATTATTCAAGGCTTGGAAAATTAAACATGATATACAAGTCCAATTTTTTATCTTTAAGATTTAAAGTGATGACTTGGAATTTAAACATGATATGCAAGTCTATATCTTCAAGGATTAAGGTGATTAATTGAAATATAAACATGATATGCAAGAGCTTGAAACATAAGCATGGATGCAAGTTCATTTTTATATCTTGTTAAGCTCAAAACTCAAGACTTTTAAAGAATGAAACCCTTTGACTTCAAATAATCTTAACAAAAGAAAGTGAACTTTAGAGTTCTTATTACCATGGTTCCAAGAACCTTATTTCTTGAACTCATCATCAAGATCAAAAGAATAAACTTAAAGAAAATTAACAATTATTCCATTAATCTTTTGACAACAAAAACTAAACCTTGAGCTTTAGAGGTATATTATATGATGGATTCACAACCACCACTATGATTCCTCATCATCAAGCCATGGTCATCATCAAGCCATAAAAGACGAAATTTAAAGGAAAGAACAAGAGACAGAACATCAAATAAAATCCTTACCAAGTTGTTTCTTGTTTTCAAAAGAGAAAGCTAGATATTTTATGAAGTAACAAGAAGAAAATCTGCTCCTAATGATGGTGATGATTTTAGCCAAGGGAAGTTAGAATGGAGGAAGGATTTCTCTTGTGTTCTTGTGTTTGGAAATGGAAAGTTTAGGTGTTTAGGAGTTGATCTATGATGGAGATGTGTTAGTTTGAGGTTGAGAACTTGGATGAATGTCAGAATGAGTTCTTGTAGATGGAGGAAGAAGAAGAAGAAGAAAGCTTAGAGTTTCTGAGAGATCAGAATTTTTTGAGCAATCTTGAGCAAGACAACTCCAAAAAAGCAAATGGTAAGGTAATAACATGTTTGTGTGTGTTATTTGTTGAAAAAAAATTAAATCATGAAGGTGACGGAGGTATGGAGGCCGCACTTTGTTTGGGGATAATGGGAGACAATTTTGATTCTTTGATAAGTGGTAGGACATATAGGATAACATATTTAATTAGGTAGTGAATTATGAATTGGTAATTTAGTGTAAATGGAAAAAATCAAGTGTTTAGGATTTACCAAGACAAGGTAAAAGAGTAATCTTATACTAGTAATGGAGTTAATCTCAATTGAATTGAAAATCAATTAGTAACATAAGTCCTAATCATAAGACAAGGAAATTAAATTGAGTTTATATGAGTCCTTGTAATTAAGAAAGGAAATTAAATTTTCCCTAAACAATTCTTAGGCACTAATTACCTAAAGTAATTATTTTTAACCTCAAGTAATTATTCTTATCCCAAGATTAATGAATGAAATCAATTTGAAATGAATTAGAGCCTAATATTGCCTTAATTACTTAAATGAACTTATTAAGCACTAACTAGGGGTAAAGAAGTCATTTCACATAAAACTTCCCTGAATTACCCGAAATCTCAGATATTACATAGTACTTGTAACAAACATTTTAAACTTCCCGGGTGATGGTTGGGTTTGAAGGTTATTCAATCTCGTGTTAAATTACCACAGGGAATTTGGTAATTTTACGTAGTAAAACTGGAGTTGAGATTTTTACCACAATATCAACATATCACAAATAATTCCCTTCAAACATAAAACTAACCCCTTGAGGATAGCCGGATTGGCTATCTTCACTTTGAGTAAAAATGACTTTAGGGGCATTTTGGTCATTTTGCACACAAAAATTGACGCGATTTTCGCACCAATTGCTATCTAATCATTATATAATGTTACCCTAATGTTAAAATTCCTAATTAAGGATTGTTCAACCTCAAATCTCTGCGAGAGGGCATTTTGGTAACTTTGCACAACAAGAAAATTGGGCGTTGGGAGAAAGACCAAAAAGAAGCTGAGAGCAACACCTTAAAAAGTGCTGTAGTGCTAAGGGATTGTAGATAATTAATCCGTTTTTGGTCCCTACTTTGGGCTATCTAGAGAGGATTTAAGGGATTGACACACTTTTACTAGTTTTGGCTCAGTTCCCAATTTACCTAGGCACTAGTTTCTCTCTTACATCTCCCTCATATATCTCTCTCTTCTTCTCTATTTTTCTCTCTCTAGGGTTTCCATTAGTGAATTAGGTTTGTTCTTGGGGATTTTAATAAGGATCCTTTTTATTATTTTTAGGTACTATTTTATTTTCATTTCTGGAATCCTCTTGGATCTAGAAGTAGATTTTCTTACTAGTGTAAGGGTTTTGAATGGATTGGGATGATCTTTAGACCCCTGTTATATTGAATGCATTAGTTTTCTCAATGTTCTGCAATTTCTATTATTATAATTATTGTTGCGATTGTTACAATTTTTATCGAATAACTAAATTAGCAATTGTCATTTAGGGAAACCCTTTGGGCATAAATTGATGGATCCATTGGTTTATGTTTTGGAGAACATTAGAATTATCCTTCCATTTGGAGGTTAGGCTATAGTAATTGGTACCTTAAATCATTGTAATTTCTAAATAAATTGAGATCTCATTTATTAGTTATTTGCATTGGTTAAATTCTAGAAGTCAATCAATCACTAGTAGAATTGTCAAGAATTACTAACACTACTAATGGGTTCAATATTTGGTTAATAATAATTAATTCCAATCCTAGGAATACCTTACACTAGTGCCTTTTATTATTGCTTAATTTCCATTAATTTCAATTGCTTTGTTTTAATTCTAAATCCCTCAATTTTTCCCAACTAAGTGATAAAGCCTCCTTGAGATCAAGGAAGGTTTTGCCCTTTGCTACATTTTTTGTGCAACTTAGCTTTAAATAATTTCTAATTTGACGAGGTAGAGATAGCCTCACTTTACTCACCTCTATAGATCTTCTCCTTTCTTTGGGCAATGGGTAATCAGATACCTAGAGGTCTGCAAATTCATTTGATCTTTCCCCTTAGATTCATAAGGCTCCAAACCATCAACAAAGGGACCGAGGCATTGAAACACAGTGCTTCATTCACTATTCTCTTTGCCACAATGATTAAATTGATGAAACACATTGCTGCTGAACACCTTTACTTTGCCCTCCAACCCTATTATCTCTTTCCACTACATACTTCAATCGATTGAAAATATTGCTATTTTGGCCTTTAATTATTGAAGTAGGCTTTTCTTTACCCAATCTGCGTGGATTAACCAATCACTTTCCTTGACTTTGCTTTTACTATTATTGACTTTAGCCTCCAAAATTAACCATGTTTTTCATACTACCATCTCTTCCAATAACTCTTCTTGTGCCATCTAGGATTAGATATTGAAACCATATTAATTACAGCCATAGGAAAAGATTTGTGTCCACAATCATGTTAGTCTTTTTCTCTAGTAACTTCAATTTCCCTTCTTTCAACGACTTTTGTATGGCTCCTGTAAACACCAAACAATTTACTGGAGAATCATATAAGAGTTATGCTACTTACAATATTTCTTGTTCTTCAATTGCTCTGCTGAAGGTGTCTTGTGTCCTTCGGGCAACTTTTGTAATATAAAAAAGATACATTTCTTTTTGTTCATATCTAAACTTCTCTTTACCTTTAGCTAGAGCTCATGCTAGGCAAGAATATGGTTTCCCTTTGATTATCTCACTACTTTTATCTCCCCTTCCAAGGACAATTGTTCTTTGCAAAGCTCTTCATCAATGCATATATCACCATTAAAAGAAATTGAGATGCCTTGCTACCAACCTTATTTGAATGTCTTTGTTCCCTTTCATGTATGAATTGTTTTACTTTAGCCATTTTCCATGCCAACTGATTCAATCTCCATATTCTGAAACTATCAATTTCTCTCTTAGTTGGATGCATATTATTGATGGCTATGGATGTACATTCAGTTTTTGGTAGTTGTACACTACATTTGCCACATATCTTCCGAAATTTTCAATAAAATCAAGCACTGGCTCATTTACTTGTTGTTTAATCCCAAATAAATCTAACATTGAAGCCTCCAATGGTTTATAAAAATGATAATGAAGAACACATTAAATATTCACCTAACTACATACTAAGTTAGGTGGAAGGGAGAATACCATGAAAAATCCATCCCGTTAAAGACAAAGGAAACAATCGAAGCTATAGTGCTTCATTCTACCTAGCTTATGCACATTGAGCCATGAACTTGCTTACATGCTCCATTGAAGACCTTCCATCTTCCTCTAAAAAGGCGACGAAGCCTAGCACTTTGAAACCTCATGGAAAAGAACCCTGTCAACCTAAGACGTGATATGGCTTCTTATATATGCTTTTAATCGTGCTTTACTTTTCTTTCCTTCTCAATTTCTAAAAAACTTAAACAATACACTATCAAGCATATAACTTGAAGTGCAAGTAGAATAGCATTAGTTACATCAAAAAGTAATTTTCTAACCTGAGTATTCAATACCATAAGGCAGGAAAAGAAGAGAGATAAAGGAGAAGAAATACTTGCATAAGTTTTTATATTGGTTTGGTCAAACTTACCTACATCCAGTTCTCAATAGCTATTGAATTCCACTAAAAACCTTTCTCAACCTAAGAAAGTTGGATAGTTTTTGCAGTAGCCTTTCCAAGCTCTTACAGGTGACGTAGCTAACTCTACTGTCATAAAACAGTAGTTCAATGCCTTCAAGCTAAACTAGTGACCAGACAAGTAGACTCTATTGTCACAACCTAAGTAGTCTTTGACTAGCCTTTTCAAGCTAAACTCATGACTAGTAGATCACACCACTATCACTTACAAATTTTTTCTTAGCCTCTCCAAGCCAGCTCACACAAATCACTACTTGGATCAAGGTTATAAAGGTTTGTGTTTGGGTTTATTGTAACACCCTAATATTTAACCTAATACGCCTAGGACGTATCAAGATTAATTATTAGTTATTACTTCCCTTTAAATTCATTTACAAATACTTAAAAAATACAGGTAAATTTTTTTTTTTTAAAATGAAACACGTGAAACAAAGTGCGAGCCTTTGCATATAACATAAATGAAACGGAAAGCGGAAGAATAAATCAATCATACAAATCAAAAGCCATAAAGAACACATCAATCATGAAAACATTCCTCATAACATTAATTAACATAGTTTAGTACATCACTACAGAAATATAGGGAAAGCATAAAGTCTTACCCATATAAGTGGGCAAAGCTTGCAGGACAATAATAGAAATAAGAAACATAACAATGGATACATGAAACAGCCCAAAAGATACTCCCCACAAAAGCAACCCTTCTTTAATAGCCATGGACACACTAATCTTCGAACGGAGATATGTAACCTACGAACTGGAGCTCCTCAGATGTGGCCCATCAGATGGGCATGGGCATGGATCGGTGGAACGACATGACCACCTCCCTAGGGTGCCTCTCTGCTCTACGTACATGCCTCATAGGCCTCGAGAGACCGTGTCCTCGTGACCCTATCGGGCCAAGGCACCCGAAGGGCGAATCTTAATAAGGATCCCGATGAGTCCTCGAACAAGTCCCTCTCAATGACGACGAGGACATACTTTGGAGAATCGCATAGCTGAGGATGATGGTCGGCATGATGGTTATACTCATCACGGGTCACGTCCTCTCAAAAATCATGTCATCGCCATAGGGAGAAGTCGGGGTGAAGCGGAAACTAGAGACCGGAAAGGAATGGGCGTCCCATGTATGCAAAAATGCATATAGCACAACAACCCTCGAAATGGTATGACTGGTGATCGGAATCAAGTGCTTCCACACGGCGCATCAACAAAAATCATGAACGATGCCATCGTAGTTGGAGACGTAACGGAAAGAGAAACAGAGAGAGAGGGGTGAGAATCTTGCTAGAGAATCTTGCTAAAGAATCTCAGGAGGGAAATCCTCTATCCTAGTGTCATCGTTTCGTCTAGGAACCTTGGGTTTATTATGAAAAGGTTAAGCATGCATAGGTTCATTATGAAGTTTTCACAAAAGATATTTATCCAAGGTCCATGTCTTTTATAATGAATCTTAATGCATGTATGCAACATAATAGTTCATGGATGCATGGCAATACCTATAGGCAAACCAACAATAATCAATCAACATATAAGTGGCATGAAACTTCTCTTTGAACATCATTCCTTCATCTTAATCTTGTGACACCAAACATAAAAGTAACCGCACCCCTTAAACTAGGCTATGAGCTCATACCTTAACTAGTCGTCACTAGTTCTTACTTATCCTCTTGATAAGCAAATCATAAACATAATCATAATCATCATAATCCCAACTCCCAGAGTACGAGTAGGGGCCTAAGGATCACCCATCATGGGACTTTTTCCTTTTCGAAACGCATCGACTGGTTAAGACCAGCGACTTTGTCCGCTTTGGCAGGCTAATGTCTATGCCCTCACGGTTTTACCTTCTCCTCACCGGAGCAGGAGAAGTACGTCTCGGTGTGTCACCTTAAACATTATGTTTCAAAACTTTCTAGTCTCTAATATTGAAATTCAGCATAACAACTACTCTCCGAATTTCCTCAAATTTGAGTCATGCCACATAATCTCAATCACATGCATCATTTTTATGGAACTTTCTCAAATCAATAACTTTCTAGTTCACATGAGCATATTCCTCAATCTCATTCATATTTCGAAACCTCATGCATCTCGAATACATGGCACAACACTCATCATATCAACATATCAATTATACACATAAGGTTTCATACTTGAAATGTAATCATATCCACATCATTAAGAATATACTCTCGGTCTCATGCTCACATCACGCCTCCTATCTCATGGTGTCTTATGCTTTGGCCCTTAGGGTCTTTAATTCTTTTTCTAGTAATCTTATCACCCATTGCAAGTCTTTATCACATCTAGGGGATTGTTCTTTATAATTCTTCTAACATTATGCTCACTAATTCATCCAACAGCATTATATAGATTACTCATCAAGATCATTTATTCAACTACGAGGATTCTAGAATCTATGCCTTAAACTCTTTTCTAAATTCTACTTTGCCTAAGATTCTATGTTCAACTCTAGGCATAATCACTAGTTATGAACCATCTTCCTTAAGCTCAATTATGCTGGAAGAGAAGTTATTATTCTTGTGTCTAAGCACTTTAAGATTCTAGTCATTTCTATTTGTTTAGTCTTACCAATCATTGAAAACGTTCCTCACTTCACTCAAGCATAACATTACGCATTCTAACTCCTCAAACAAAATTCATAGTGGCCACAAAGGATAAGATAGAAACCAAAAATGTTCATCACAAATAATCACATAAACTCATGTTAAAAGTGCACACGAGTTGCTAGTTTTTCTTGGGACAATTTTCAGGAGCAAAAGGTGTTCTGGTAATCGATTACATGTACCTAATTATTACCATGAGCTAAATTCATTTAGGTTTAAAAACAACCGGGTAATCGATTACATAGGATGGTAATCGATTACTTAGGGTTAAATCTATTTCCGAAAATAAAGAACATCGGAGTAATTGATTACACTAACAGGTAATCGATTACAGGGCTTGAAGGACTATTTGGGCATGAAGAATAGCCTTGTAATCGATTTCATTGTTTTGGTAACGATTACCAGAACCAAAAATCCTTCAAAACTACTTGGTAATCGATTACATAAGTTGTTAATCAATTACCAGGACCTCCTAAATTTGAGAAAACATGATTTTTGACACATTTCAAACCATTTAAACACCTTGAGACCTCATAAAATATTTTTCCAACATTTTTCTGAAAACATCCTTACATTTTACAAAATCAAACCATCCTTGTTTCACACTAAACATATCCACTTATCATGGTTAACATTTCCTTTTTAAGGTACTTAGGGCAAGTCTTTGAGCTCTAGAGTATTTAGGTGATAACATAATCTTAAACATGCTATGCACTTCATTTTACCCTTTATTACAAAGTAAAGTGAGAGCATAAAACAAATATGAGATGTAACTTCATTATTATTTTTAAGGATTAAGTGATGACTTGAAATATAAACATAAAATGCAAGCTTGGGAATTTAAATATGGTAATGCAAGTTCATTCATTTATTCTTGTGAGATTAGTGATGGCATCAAAATAAACATGAGATGCAAGACATAAACTTAAACATGAATGCAACTTATTTTATCTTAACTAGACTCTTACAAGACTTTAGAGGAACATCAATAGCCTAACCCAACATGTATCTTAACAATGGAAGATGAGCTTTAGAGTTCTTAACACCAAGCCTTCAAAGAAAACTTTGGTTTTGAACTTCATTATCAAGCTCAAGAAAGGAGATTACAACAAGAATACCAACATTTTAACAAAACAAACACAAATAGAACTACTCATATTCTTTATTTTATTGCTCATGGGCTTCAATCTAGAGTAAAATTCTTAGAACGCCAACCAATTTTAAGGTTGGCAAGGGTAAGCTTAGAGCTCTTGGAAAACATGTGATTAATTTTTCTTTACCAAAGCTTTTGTGATCTACTCAATATTTTAGCAAACCTTGTTCAAGAAAATGAAAAGGAAACCAAACATAAACTAAGGAAAAGAAAAGAACACAAGCATATATGGTCTAAGACCAAGTTGTTTTCAAGCTTTAGAGGTTTCTCACATGACAACAACAAGTCATTATCTTGAAACCTCATCATCAAGCCAAAGTTTTTCTCAATCAAAGGCTCTAGGCTAAAAATAAAAGAGAGGGGAAGAACTTGAAAAACCAAGAAAAACACTAGCACTCTTCCTTAAAGGAAGAACACAAAACTTAGAAAATAAACCCCTACCTAAAGAAGTCTTGAAGAAGAGCAAGAAAGCTTTGTTTCTTGAAGGAAAAGAGAAGGAAATCCTTCTTGGAATCTTAAGGAAGAACTTGAAAGGAGGAGAGAAAGAAGTTCCTTGTGTTTGGAAGAAAGCTTGAAGTTTGCTCAAGTAAAGGATTCTAAGGGCTTTCAAGCTAGTGTATTTATAGAAGATTGAGAGTTAATGGATGGCCTTAGAGGAGGGAGGAGTAGCCGTTGCTTAGGGGGAAAGAGAGAAAAATATCTCTTACAAGGTATGGCTTTGAGTTTGGGTTCAAGCATGGTGAAGTATGGGCATAAGTATGGGCAAGGCATGGTCTTTGGAGTGAGGAAAAATTCAACATGTGGCACTTCTCTTGGGTGAGAATTCGGCCAGCCCATGAGCCAAGGGGGAAGGGATTTTGTTCATGTAATTGTGGTTTAAGGATGTGTTTATGTTTCTTTGATTAAGGTTTTGATTAGGGTTTGTAAGAAGGTATTTAGGTAAATAATTGGTTAATTAAGGATGTCAATACTTGATTAGGGAGTGGTCATACTAGATTAATAAATTAAATTCATTTTCTTAGTCAAATGAGGTATGGCACAATTCCTTAATTTAAGGAATTGGAGAGAGAAAATACTATTCAAGATTACATGACTAGCAATCTTGAATTAAAGAATGCAATTAGAGTTTAACTAAGCAATCTTAGGTTCTAATTAACCTTAATAAATTATTTTGACTCTAGATTAATTATCTAAATAAATTAATCTTTGATTAGAGCCTAATATTGCTTAGGTTTGCTTAATTACGTCATTAGGCTCACTGGACACTTGCTCAGGGGCAAAATGATAATTTTGCACTAAACCTAGAACCTTCTGCTCAACTAAACATCAAACATCACTTAAAAACATCATTCTAAACTTCCTGAAAAATTCCGGGCTCAAACGGCACCTTTTACCCGTGTAGCAGGGGTATTTTGGTCATTTTGAGCCAAGTTTAAAAATGAGATTTTCACCTTAGATATCATTCACAACAATATAATCCCCTTTAAACATTGAGTTGACCCATTCGAGGATTGCCTGCAACTGTCCCTTAATTTGGGTAAAAATGACCTCAGGAGCATTTTAGTCATTTGTACTCAAACAGGAGAAATTGGGTGTTACATTTATCACTTAACACAAACCAACACTCAAGTTTTCATAAAGTATTCAATGACATACCTGGAAAACTTGAATGACTTCCAAATTCTTCCTAAGAAGAGCGTATGATATGTTAAGAATGTAGAAAGAAGATTTTTACAACAAGGAAACGATTACAAGATGTAATGAACTTCCAGAAAAGAGAGAGGAGAAAATCTTTCAGTGTTTTGGCACTTCTCAATAGTCTCTATTCTAAAAGCTTAACATTTCTATTTATAGAGAGTCCGACCTTATGATTCGTTGCCCTTGATTTGTTGTCCAAGTTGTTAGCTCCAAAACCCTTCAGAAAGCTTTAAAGAAATATGTTTTGAATGAAAACAAAACCAATTAAAGAAAACACTTTGAAGAATAGCTAATGTCTACCTTGAGTTTCTTGACAAAGTATACAAGTATTTTGGATTGCATAACATTAACTTGAAGCGAGAACAATTTCACTTTACACATGCAAACATGATTTATCTCTTATAAAGATATTGAACTTAATAGAAGTGAATACTCTATCATGCAAAGTATGTATACATGCCTTACGGATGAAAGAAAATCAAAACAAGGGCAAGAAACCACAGGACGGATTTCAAGAAATAGCACTGGACATTGAGAAAGTATGCTCAAAATGAAGATATCAAGCA
Organism: Dalbergia oliveri; assembly: GCA_030441495.1. Lineage (NCBI taxonomy): Eukaryota > Viridiplantae > Streptophyta > Magnoliopsida > Fabales > Fabaceae > Dalbergia > Dalbergia oliveri. The sequence goes on along the minus strand of JAMLFY010000004.1, from coordinate 32,689,766 downwards.
AACTCTAACAACATGTTACACAATCTTCAACCATTATGATTGCAAATCTTTCATCATCTTAAAGCTTGGATTGAAGATCGAAGATTTATTAAGGAATCGATACCGCACTTTAGAAAGTTCACTTTTACTTATGTTGAACATTACTAAATCAGGGAAATTTGAATTTTTGAAATTCAAATTTAAAGTCAAACCCAATTTCAACTAACGTTATCTCTTCTACCAACTTGGTCAACAACCTCAGCTTCTAGAAGAAGAGTTTTACCAAGATTAGAACAAAGAGTAGTTCTAAGAGCATCAATAAAACCTCAATCTTGCAATGGATTCTGAAACTTAAAAAACAGCAGCTACTCTTCTAATTGTCTTTCCAGACACAAGTGGATGATCAACACGTATCACTTGGAGGTCTGATCAAGGGCAATGGTCACAAGGAAGACTATCTATAAATAGAGATGTTACTTAAGCGAAAATGTAACACCCTAATATTTAACCCAAACGCTAAGACGTATTAAGATTAATCATTAGTTATTACTTCCCTTTGAACATCATTTGTAAAATTACTTAGCGGAAAATATGGGTAAATTTTATTTTATTTTTTTAAATGGAGTACCTAAAACAAAGTGTGAGCCTCGTACCATATAAAAGAAACATAAGGCGAAGAACAAATAAATCATACAAAACAAAAGCATTAAAGGACACCTCAATCATAAGAACAAACATCATAATATTACTCATAATAGTTTAGTACATCATCTAAAACATAAAAGAAAGCATAAAGTTTTACCATATATGTGGAGCTTGGAGGATAAAAAAACATAAAATACAAGAAACATAAACTACCTATACATGAAAAAGCCCCCAAAGGATTGATCTCAAGCCCTCTACTCCTCCCATGGTAAGGGTGCATTCTTGCGTCGAGCTAGCCTCCGCGTGTCACCGTGTCTTATCTGCCCTTCCCAACATCCATGGGAACTAGGGAGATCTCCGAGAGAAGGGATGAGAAGGGGGATTTTCCACGGATCCTTCTAATGCCTTGGCGCTGGGATCACGGGATAACCGCGCACTGTAACACCTAATATTTAACCCAACACGCCTAGGACGTACTAGATTAATTATTAGTTATTACTTCCCTTTAAATTCATTTACAAAATACTTAGCGAAATAGGAAAATTTTTTTTTGAAATGAAACATGTAAAACAAAATGCGAGCCTTTGTGTATAACATAAACGAATAGAAACGGAAGAATAAATAAATCATACAATTCAAAAGCCATAAAGAACACATCAATCATGAAAACATTCCTCATAACATTAATTAACATAGTTTAGTACATCACTATAGAAACATAAAGGAAAGCATAAAGTCTTACCCATATAAGTGGGAGAGCTTGGAGGACAAGAACAGAAACATAACAACAAATACATGAGCCCCAAGATATTCCCCACAAAGCAACCCTCCTCCAACAGCCTACGACGACGCTACCCTTGGATGGAGATATGTAACCTACGAACCCAAGCTCCTCGAGATGGCCCACCGAAGATCTGGCGTGGGCATGGAATCGCGAGCGACGTGAGCACCTTGGCGAGGGCGCCTCTCGGGTGACCTACACGCCTCATAGGCCTCAGCTTAAGACCGTGTCCTCGCTACCCCTATCAGCTTGCAAAAGGCACCGAGGGGCGAATCCTCGAATAAGGATCGGCCAGGAGTCCTCAGAGGTCCCTCCTGAACAACGCATGAGGGTACGTACTCTGATAATCAAACACGGCTGAGGATGATGGCCGACAGTTTACTCATCACGAGGTCGCGTCCTCTCAAAAATCATGTCATCGCCAAAAGGAGTAGTCGGGTGAAGTGGAAGTGGAGACCGAAGGCAAATGGGCGTCTATGTATGCAAAAATGTGTATAGCTCAACGACCCTCAAAATGGTATGACTTATGACCGGATCTTAGTGTAGCTCCCACACGAGCGCGCGTCAACAAAAATCACGAACGATGCCATCGAGTCGGAGACGTAACGGAAGAGAAACAGAGAGAGGGTAGAATCTTGCTAAAGAATCTCAGGAGGAAAATCCTCTATCTAGTGTCATCGTTTACGTCCCCAGGAACTTTGGATTTATTATGAAAATGTTAAGCATGCATAGGTTCATTATGAAGTTTTCACAAAAGATATTTATCCAAGGTCCATGTCTTTTATAATGAATCTTAATGCATGTATGCAACATAATAGTTCATGGATGCATGGCTTTAGGCAAATCAAACAATAATCAATCAACATATAAGTGGCATGAAACTTCTCTTTGAACATCATTCCTTCATCTTAATCTTGTGACACCAAACATAATAGTAACCGCACCCCTTAAACTAGGCTATGAGCTCATACCTTAACTAGTCGTCACTAGTTCTTACTTATCCTCTTGATAAGCGAATCATAAACATAATCATAATCATAATCATCATAATCCCGACTCCAGAGTACGGGTAGGGAGCCTAAGGATCACCCATCATGGGACTTTTTCCTTCTTCGAAACGCATCGACTGGTTAAGACCAACGACTTTGTCCGCTTTGGCAAGCTAATGTCTATGCCCTCAGTTTTACCTTCTCCTCAAGAGGTAGAAGTACGTCTCTGTGTGTCACCTTAAACATCATATTTCTCAAAAACTTTCTTATGTCTCTCAAATTTGATGGAAATTCGGCAAAACAGCTATTTTTGAATTTCCTCAAATTTGAGTCATGCCACATAATCTCAATCACATGCATCATTCTTATGGAACTTTCTCAAATCAATAACTTTCTAGTTCACATGAGCATATTCCTCAATCTCATTCATATTTCGAAACCTCATGCATCTTAAATACAACACTTCATCATATCAACATATCAATTATTCACATAAGGTTTCATACTTGAAATGTAATCATATTCACGTCATTAAGAATATACTCTCCGTCTCATGCTCACATCACACCTCCTATCTCATGGTGTTTTATGCTTTGGCCCTTACGGGCTTGAATTCTTTTCTAGTAATCTTATCACCCATTGCAAGTCTTTATCATATCTAGGGGATTTGTTCTTTATAATTCTTCTAACATTATGCTCACTAATTCATACAACAGCATTATATAGATTACTCATCAAGATCATTTATTCAACTACGGGATTTAGAATCTATGCCTTAAACTCTTTTCTAAGTTCTATCTTCGCCTAAGATTCTATGTTTAACTCCTAGGCATAATCACCAATTATGAACCATCTTCCTTAAGCTCAATTATGCTAGAACAGAAGTTATTATTCTTGTGTCTAAGTGCTTTAAGATTCTAGTTCCAATTCCTTTCTATTTGTTTAGTCTTTCCAATCTTTAAAACGTTCACTTCGCTCAAGCATAATATTACGCATTCTAACTCCTCAAACAGAATTTATACAGTGGCCACAAAGGATAAGACAGAAACCAAAATGTTCATCACACATAATCACTTAAACTCATGTTAAAAGTGCACACGAGTTGCTAGTTTTCTCTTGGACAATTTCAAGAGCAAGGTGTTTTGGTAATCGATTACATGTGCCGTAATCGATTACCAGGAGCTAAATTTATTTGGTTTAAAACAACCGAGTAATAGATTACATAGTAGGGTAATCGATTACTTAGGTTAACGTTTTTGAAAATAAAGAACATTTGAGTAATCGATTACACTAACAGGTAATCGATTACAGAGTTTTAGGGATTCTGGGCATGAAGAACAGCCTTGGTAATCGATTACATTGTCTCTGGTAATCGTTACCAGACCAAAAGTCCTTCAAAATCCCTTGGTAATCAATTACATAAGCTTGTAACGATTACCAAACCTCCCAATTTGAGAAAACATGATTTTTGACACATTTTAAACCATTTAAACACCTTGAGACCTCATAAAACATTTTTCCAACATTTTTCTGAAATCATCCATACATTTTACAAAATCAAACCATCATTGAATCATACTAAAACACATCCATCTCTTTTATTAGAGATCCCCATTGAAGATACTTAGGGCAAGTCTTTGAGCTCTAGAGTATTTAGGTGATAACATAATCTTAAACATGCTATGCACTTCATTTTACTCTTCATTACAAAGTAAAGTGAGGACATAAAATAAATATGAGATGCAACCTCATTATTATCTTTAAGGATTAAGTGATGACTTGAAATGTAAACATGAAATGCAAGCTTGGAATTTAAATATGATAATGCAAGTTCATTCATTTATTCTTATAAGATTAGTGATGGCATCAAATAAACATGAAGACCAAGACATAAACTTAAACATGAATGCAACTTGTTTTATCTTAACTAGAGCTCTTACAAGACTTTAGAGGAACATCAAAGCCTTAACCCAACATGTATCTTAACAATGGAAGCTGAGCTTTAGAGTTCTTAACACCAAGTCTTCAAGAAGTCTTTGGTTTGAACTTCATCATCAAGCTCAAGAAAATGGATTAAGACCCAAAAACATCAACACTTTAACAAAACAAACATAAATAGAACTACTCATATTCTTTATTTTATTGCTCATGGGCTTCAATCTAGAGTAAACTCTTAGAATGGCCGACCAACTTTAAGGTTGGCAAGGGTAAGCTTAGAGCTTTGAAATTTAGGATTAATTTTCTTAACAAAACTTTTGTGCTCTACTTTACAAATTTTTAGCAAACTTTTTAAAAAAGCAAAGGAAAACAAAATCATGAAGAGAAAAAGAAAAGAAAACCACAAACTTTATCAAGGAAAAGGAAGAAATCAAGGCATGTATGGTCCAAGACCAAGTTGTTTCAAGCTTTAGAGGTTTCTCACATGACAACAACAAGTCATTATCTTGAAACCTCATCATCAAGCTCATGTTATTCTCATAAAATGGCCTTTTAGCCGAAATGAGAAAGAAAGAAGGAAAAGAGTTTGAAACCAAGAGAAAAACTAGAACTTTTCTTAAAAACACAAGCAAAACATTAAAACAAAACCCCTACCTAAAAAGTCTTGAAGAGAGGAAGGAAGGCTTTGTTTCTTGAGAAAAAGAGAAGGAAATCCTTCTGGAATCTTGCTGAAAAACTCGGCCAAGGAGGAGAGAAAAGAGGCTCTTTGTGTTTGGGAAGAAAGCTTGAAGTTTGCTCAAGTGTGTAAAGGATTCTAAGGGCTTTCAAGCTAGTGTATTTATAGAAGATGGAGAGCTCATGGATGGCCTTTGAGGAGGAGGAAGTGCCCATTTGAGGAGGGAAGAGAGAAGAAATATCTCTTTGATTGGTATGGTGGAGAGCATGGGCAAGGTATGGTGAGGTATGGGTTTAGGTATGGCCTAAGGCATGGGCTTGGAGTGCAACAAAAATCAACATGTGGCACCATTTTAGGGGTGATTTCGGCCAACACATCAGCCAAGGGGGAAGGGATTTTGTTCATGTAATTGTGGTTTAGGGATGTGTTTAAGTGTTTCTTTGATTAAGGTTTTGATTAGGAGTTTGTAAGAAGGTGTTTAGGTGAGGTAATTGGGTAATTAGGAAGGTCAAGACTTGATTAGGGAGTGGTCATACTAGATTAACAAATTAAATTCATTTTCTAGTCAAATGAGGTATGACACAATTCCTTAATTTAAGGAATTGGAGAGAGAAAACACTATTGAAGATTCCATGACTAGGAATCTTGAATTAAAGAATGCAATTAGAGTTTATCTAAGCAATCTTAGGTTCTAATTAACCTTAATAAATCATTTTGACTCTAGATTAATTATCGAAATAAATTAATCTTCGATTAGAGCCTAATATTGCTTAGGTTTGCTTAATTGCGTCATTAGGCTCACTATACATCAGGGAAAAATGGTAATTTTGCACTAAAACTACCCGGACCTTCCAGGCCCAACTAAACATCAAACATTACTTAAAAACATCATTCTAAACTTCCTAGAAAAAATTCGGGTCAAACGACACCTTTACCCGTAGAACACAGGAGGGTATTTGGTCATTTTGAGCCGAAAGTTCAGAAACGATTTTCACCTTGAATATCATTCATGACTCCTGGGCAACTGCCCTTTAATTCTGGGTAAGAATGACCTCAGGGAATTTTGGTCATTTGTACTTAAATACAAAAATTGGGTTACACGCAATATGAAGACGAAGGTCAAGCACGGCGATTCCCTCTGCCACCTGGTCGCGTCCTCTCAAAAATCATATCATCGCCATAGGGAGAGGTTGGGGTGAAACGGAAGCTTGGAGACCAAAAAGGCAAATAGGCATCCCATGTATGCAAAAATGCGTATGGCACATCGACCCTCGAGTGTAGACTGGTGATCAAATCGTGCAGACTTCCATATTGCGCATCAACAAAAATCACGAAAACACCATCGCGGTCTGAAGATGCATTTGAAAGAGAAAGAAAAGAAGGGTGAGAATCTTGCTAAAGAATCTCAGGAGGGAATCCTCTATCCTAGTGTCATCGTTTATGTCCCAGGAACCTTGGGTTTATTATAAAAGGTTAAACATACATGGTTCATTATGAGGTTTTCACAAAAGATAATTATCCAAGGTCCGTGTCTTTTATAATGAATCTTAATGCATGTATACAGCATACGACATATGAATGCATGGCAATACATAGGGCAGCATACCAATAAAACACATCATCATCAACTAATTCTCCATAAAGTGGCATCTCATTTCTCAACTTGTGACATCATGGTATGTAAAATAGTAACCGACCCCCAATATTAGGCTATGAGCTCATACCTTAACTAGTCGTCACTAGTTCTTACTTATCTTCTTGATAAGCGAATCATAATCATAATAATAATCCCGACTCCTAGAGTACGAGCAGGGGACCTAAGGAATCACCCATCATGGGACTTTCTTCCTTCTCTAAACGCATCAACGGTTAAGACCAATGACTTTGTCCGCTTTGGCAGGATAATGTTGATGCCCTCATGGTTTTACCTTCTTCTCACCATAGTAGGAGTAGATTAGCGTGAAACACATTATTTGGTTAAGACCAGTGACATTGTCCGCTTTGGTATGACTCTCCAACCATACCCCACACGGGTTTCCTTTCTCTTCACCGTAGCATGAGAAATGCATCTCAGCATGTCACATATAAATCATTTCGAAAACTTTTCTCAAGTCCCTCAAATTGAGGAAATCCAGGAGCATAACGACTATACTCCGAATTTCCTCAAATTTGAGTTATGCCACACAACTCAACATCACATGTTATTCTTATGAAATATTTCAACCGAATAAATCTCTTATCCTTAGGAGCATACCCTCCTAACTCATTTCATATATCTCATTCTCATTGTCATTCTTGTCCTCATGCATAATGTACCACATTATCGCAACAACATATCTCAAACACGCATATAGCCACATATATCATGTCATTAGCATATTCTCAACATCACAAGTATACCCACTCGGTCTCATACTCACATCACACCTTCTACCTCATGGTGTCTTATGCTTTGACCCTTACGGGTCTTAAACTTGTATTCCAATTATCCTAACCTTCAATATGGATTTTTATAACACCTAAGGGATCATTACCTATAATTCTTTCTAACATTTATGCTCACTAACTCATCCAATCAGCATTGTATAGATTAAACATCACGATCATTATTCGACTATGGGGATTCTAGGATCTACACCTTAGACCCTTTTCTAAGTTCTGCTCTTTGCCTAAGATCCTATGTTCAACTCCTAGGCATAAACACTAACTATGAACTATCTTCCTTAAAGCTCAATTATGCTGGAACAAAAGTTATTATTCTTGTGTCTAAGTGTTTTAAGATTCTGTTCTCAAACCTTTCTATTTACTTAGTCCATCCTAACCTTCAAAATCGTGCCTCACTTCGCTCAAACATAAGCTTATGCATTTCAACTCTCAAAAACAGTATTCATACAGTGGCGACAAACAAGATAGAAACCAAGGTGTACATCACACATAATCGCATACAATCATGTTATAAGTGAAAATGAGTTGCTAGTTTTTTGGAACCATTTCAGGAGCAAAAAGGGTGCTCTAGGTATCGATTACATGTGCCTAGTAATTGATTACTAGGGACTAAATTTTGTTCTAGGTTCATAAATCTTGTAAATTGATTACATAGGATGGTAATCGATTACTTAGGGCTAAAACCTTTCCAGAAATGAAGAACATCAAGTAATCGATTACACGTAGGTAATTGATTACAGGGTTTTAAAGTCCGTTTGGGCATGAAGAACAGCCTTGGTAATCCATTATATTGTTGGTAATCGATTATTAGACCAAAATCCTTTTGAAACCACCTGGTAATCATTACATAAGCTGGTAATCGATTACCAGAACCTTTGGAATTTGAGAAAATGTGATTTTTGACATATTTCAAGCTATTTAAATACCTTGGGACCTCATAAAACATTTTTCCAACATTCTTCTTGAGATCATCCTTACATTTTACAAAATCAAAACCATCATTGTATCATACTAAAACATTTCCACTTCTCATGGTTAAAATTTCCATTTGAAGATACTTAAGGCAAGTCTTTGAGCTCTAGGATATTTACATGATGGCTTAAACTCAAACATGCTATGCACTTATTTTACTCTTCATTAGAAAATAAAGTGAGTGCATAAAATAAACATGAGATGCATCCTCATTATTATCTTTAAAGATTAAGTGATGACTTGAAATATAAGCATGAAATGCAAGCTTGGAATTTAAACATGATAATGCAAGTCCATTTAGTTATTCTTGAGAGTTTAGTGATGACATTAAAGTAAACATGCTATGCAAGGCATAAATATAAACATGTGTGCAACTCATATTATCTTAGCTAGAACTCTTACAAGACTTTAAAGGAACATCACAACCTCAACCCAAATATGTACCTTAACAAACATAAAGTGAGCTTTAGAGTTCTTAGCACCAAGACTTCAAAGAAGTCCTTGGTTTTGAACTTTATCATCAAGTTCAAGAAAATAGACACCAAGCTCAACACTTTGTCTAAACAAAATACAAGAACTAAGTCATATTCTTTGTTTTATTGCTCATGGGCTTCAATCTAGAATAAAACTCTTAGAATGACCGACCAACTTTAATGTTGGCAAGGGTAAGCTTAGAGCTCTTTGAAAACTTGTGATTAATTTTCTTCACAAAATTTTTGTGATCTACTTAACATTTTTAACAAGTTTTGTTCAAACAAAGGAGAAAAAAACCGAAATCTTGAGAAGGAAAAGGAAAAGAAGAACCGAAATCATGTATGATCCAAGACCAAATTTCAAGCTTTAGAGGTTTCTCACATGGCATCACAAGTCCATTATCTTGAAACCTCATCATCAAGCCAAAGTTTTCTCAACACAAGGCTCTAGGCCAAAAAAAAAGGAGAGAAGAAGAACTTGGAAAAACCAAGAGAAAAACTAGAACTCTTCCTTAAAGGAAGCACACAAAACTTGGAAAATAAACCCCTACCTAAAGAAGTCTTGAATGGAATTCAAGGAAGCTTGATCCTTTGAGATGAGGAGAAAGAAAATCTTCCTTAGAGCTTGAAGAAGAGTTTTCGGCCAAGAGAAGGAAAAAAGGAAGAAAGAAAAGAACTCTTTGGACTTTGAAGAAGAAAGCTTAGAGTTGCAATGTGTGTAAAGGTTTTTGTGAGCTTTCAAGCATGCATATTTATATAGAGAATGGAAGCTTCATGGATGGCATAGAGGAGGGAGGAGTGGTTGGTCATCTTGGGGAGGAAGGAGAAGAAATATCTCTTACAAGGCATGGCTTTGAGTATGGGTTAAAGCATGGTTGAGTATGGGCATAAGTATGGGCAAGGCATGATTTTTGGAGTGAAGAAAAATTCAACATGTGGCACTTCTTTTGGGTGAATTTGGTAGCTTATGCAGCCAAGGGAAGAGAAGTTTGTTCATGTAATTGTGGTTTAGTGATGTGTTTAGGTGTTTCTTTGATTAAGGTTTTGGTTAGGAGTTTGTAAGAATGTGTTTAGGTGAGGTAATTGGGTAATTAAGAATGTCAAGACTTGATTAGGAGGGTAATCTTGCTATCTTAACAATTTAAAATCATTCTTTTGGTCAAATGAGGTATGGCACAATTCCTTAATTAAAGGAATTGGAGAGAAAATACTATTCAAGATTTCATGACTAGGAATCTTGAATTAAAGAATGCAATTAGAGTTTAACTAAGCAATCTTAGGTTCTAATTAACCTTAATAAATTATTTTGACTCTAGATTAATTATCGAAATAAATTAATCTTCGATTAGAGCCTAATATTGCTTGGGTTTGTTTAATTGCGTCATTAGGCTCACTACACTATTTAGGGGCAAAATGGTAATTTTACACTAAACTGCCCGGACCTCCCTGCTCAACTAGACATCAAATATCACTCGTAAACATCATTCCAAACTCTCTGGAAAAGTTTCAGGCTTAAACAACACCTTTACCCGTGTAGAACACAGGAGGGTGTTTTGGTCATTTTGAGCCAAAGTTTAGAAAACGATTTTCACCTCGATATCAAACATAACAATATGATCCCCTTTAAACATTGAGTTGACCCATTCGAGGACTGCCGGTCAACTGCCCTTTAATTCCTGGAAAATGACCTCAACATTTTGGTCATTTGTACTAAACAGGAGAATTTGGGTGTTACACACAAGAGTGGAAATTTTGTGAAAATTTCTCCTCACATCATGTAATCAGTTTCTACTTGTAAAAATCTTCTTTCTACGTTCTAATAGATATATTTCCTAGGAAGAAATAATAGAAAGAAGTATTCAAGTTATCCTAGTTTAATCATGTATATTTTAAGGAAACTTGAGTGTAGGTTAGTTTGAGTGGCAACCCAAACACAAACCTTTGTATCCTTGATCCAGGAGTGATCATGTGGGATAGCTTGGAGAAGCGAATGTAAAACTACTTGCAATGCAATAGTGAGGTGTTCTTATGGTCACGGTTCAACTTAGAGAGGGTATGAAAGACTACTCATTCAGCTTTAAGAGGTTGGTGAATAACTACTTTCAACGTGATAGTAGGGTTGTCTACATGTCATGAGTTTAGCTTAGAGAGGCTAGTATAAGACCACTCAAGGTTCAGCTAGGAAAAGCTAGTGAATAACTATTCGTTTAGCTTGGAGAGGATGTGAATAACTATATTGAACATGACAGGAAGGGGTTGTCTACTTATCATGGATTTAGCTTGGAGAGGCTAGTACAATACTCCTCATGATTCAGCTTGGAGGCCTGAATAACTACTTAGTTCAACTTGGAGAAGCTTGGTGAATAACTACTCAGGTTGTGACAGGAGGGGTTATCTACGGTAACATGTGAGAGCTTGGGAAGCCTAATGTAAAGACTATCCTTGTTCTTTCTCTGTTCAAAAAGATGTTTAGTGGAACCTCAACATGTGTTGAGTACTAGATGTAGATAGTTTTGGTCGAACCAATAAAAACATTTGTGTCATATCTTATTCTCCTTGATCTCTTTTACTTTTTCTATTACTCTTATTAAACTGCTATTATATTTGTTTAGTGGTTCTATTACATATTGTATGCTTTAGAGATCTACTTTCTAAAACAACTAATCTCATTTCGCTCACGTCAAGCTTAATTCTTGATAGTATTTTTCTAAATGTTTCAAATGCAAAAAGAAGCAAAGCACGATTCAACCCCCTTCTCATGCACTTTTATACCTACAAGTGGTATCAGAGCTAGGCCTCTAAGGGGTTGAGTAATCCAACAATTGCAAAGGATAAAGATTAGAGGGACAAAATGGCATGTATCCCGTTGGAGAAGATCACTCTAGAATGAAACCATCTTTGTCTGATGAGGTTCCAGGACCTGCCAAGGTATACTCAATGTCAAGAGGAGTCCCAAGAAGCAGGTGGACAAGAATAACAAAAAGAAAGATTTTAGTTGAAATTCTAAGCCAAGCTCTTGCTCATATGTGCACTAAGCAGAGATAAATATGACATATTTGTTGCTTGCGACATGTGAAAGGAAATATTGGTTAGTCTATGCATGCTACTTGAAGATCTTAAATCATCTTAAAAGTCTTTGACCCTAAAGTTATCATGCCAAGAGTAGCAAAGCTAAAGCAATGAAAGTTGCTAAAACCTCAAATGAAGAGGATAGATCTATGTAGAATTTGAGATTGAAAATGAGATGAAATCTCCATGTATGTGAAAAATGTCAAAAACCTAAGAAGGCTAAGCAATGAAAGGAAGAGACATCAATCAAGAAAGACAAAAAGGGCAAGAATATCTTAAAAGACAACCTACTAACCTATGAGAAGGAACATCTTGATTCAAGAGTTCCAAGTCAGGGCATCAGAGAAAGTCCCAACCTCAAGAATAAGAGCGTGCTGGCTACCTGGAGCATCTCTAAAGATGTAAAGAATGGGTTAGAAAGTCATGATGAGCTTGTAATATCCCAAATACAAAATTTATTGGTATGTGAACAAATATTATTATTATTATTATTATATATAGGTAACAATATAAGCAATATGCATCATCACGTGTTATTATTATTATTATTATTAACATTATTTCTACTTCAAAGTGTAAGTAACGTTACTATGTATATAACAATAATAATAATAATAATAATAATAATTATTATTATTATTATTATTATTATTATTATTATTATTATTATTATTATTATTATAAAACCAATATATATATGTTAAATCTTGGAATAAAGTCATGTACTTGTACTTGTTAAACCGAAAGTTTAACCAAGTTGTGCGTTGTCCATCCATGCGCGTTAGCTTTTTCCGCTTGGGTTTATATTTTATACTACTAATATATATTTAGCATATCATAATACTCTTAAACAATCTTCTAAGAACCTTAGCCGCCCAAGGATTTCTCCTAGACAAAAAGTAGTTCCTCTCAATTTTCTCCACTTAATCTCTTCCAGGAGTGATCTTCATGGAATTTAGCTAATTCATTCTCCTTTTTATCAAGTTTGAGTTTGGGTATTATCAAGTATGGTTTTCTCTCACCATTCTTCCTCCTTATCATCCCAATCAGTTTGGGTGATTAAATCAAATTGTTTATGTTTTCATTATATTGTTTGGCATTACCTGCTATTCCTACTCCCCAAGGTCAAGTTGTCAGCTGGAAGTACACTCTTGGCTACCAACGGTGAGTGGGTTTAAGCTCATGGCCATACTTTTGGTCATTATTATTATTTTTCCCAAATTATATAAATTATTTATCAAATTTTAGAATGATTTATGCCAAGAAATATGTTTTATGGATTATAGAACTTTTGGAAATTATTATTTTAAAGTTATTATGACAAGTTATTATTTTCAAAAACTCATGGGACCTTACTTGTTGTATGTATGATTTAGATTTATTTTATTAGCTAGAAAATTTCATGAATATCAGTTTTGCATGAACAATGAATTTTGTTGTTATTAGGTTTTAGCCAATAAATAGTGAAAAATAGATCAGGAGTTAATATTGTTGGATTGATCGTTAACCTTGGTACCAAGTGGCTTGATAAGACTAGCTCACCCACAGGAAGGAACCTAGTGACCGTCCATTTATGGGACCTAGTTAAGTGCCCATCAGATTAGCCATTGGCTCAGATTTAGCTATCAGCTCAAATATTTATGTATAGAATAATTCATGTTTCTTTACTAGTTATTGCCATTGATTTAGTAAAATTATTTTTTTAGTGCAATTATATGTAATTATATATACAATATTTTTATCAGTTTGCATATATATGTTATGTATTTTTGTTGCTATCCCATGTGGGTTGTAAGTGGAAGCTCACTCACTAAGTTTTGATGAACTCACTCCTCTCTTTTCCTCCCCCTAATATAGCTAGAGGTTTAGTTGCCTGAGAGGATCCTCTAGAATGCTATAACTTCCTTTGAGCTTCACTTTCAGAGTAAAGCTTATATAGGTTATGTTAGTTTAGTAGTGCTCTAGTAATTGTATAGGTATGATCCTGACATGCATTATATTATCTTAATTATTTTTAGAGTTTTAGCCATTTATTTAATTATGTTTGGCTTAGCCTAGGTTTTGGATTTTATGCAGTTTTATATTCAGGATTTATGTTTTGGAAACATTTTAGAATTATAGAATTTAGCTAAATTTGAGATATTATGAATATATATTTTGATTTATTTATGCATATAATCACACATTACCAGTAGGCTTCGTGGGCCCAATCCTCACGTGTTAGTCATGCTCCCTAGAGGTCGTACAAAGTGGTATTAAGTAACAGGTTTCCTTACATATTACTAAGTGTTCACAAATAACATGACATCTATATAAATGGAAGCCGCCCATTTGCATTGATGTAGTGTTATTTGAGGCCTATAAGAAAAATTCAATCATGTATAAGTTCAAGGAATACTGTCTTTTCTGCACTCATGATCTTGTTATATATTGTAACACCTAATAATTAACTCAACAGGCCTAGAACATATTTCAGTTGATTATTATATATTACTCTTTGCTTCAGTCTTTAATCATACTTAAAATATACTTAAGGAAAATATGAGCCTTTTTTTTTTAAACATAAATAACACATGAGTCGCGCACATATAAACAATCGTCATCATAAAGCGAAACATATAAAACAATGACACAAACAAAAGTATCATATAGGCTCTATAAAGATCATCCATAAGCACACCATACTGAAATATATAATAAAATACCCACCCATGAAAATGAGTTAAGTTCGTACATCATCATAAGAGCAAATACATAGAAAAGGAAATACAATGGAAAACATACCCACCTAGTGCACCTATGATAGATAACCTCAATGCAAAAGAAGGCTATCCTAAGCTAGTGGTGTGTGGCACTAAAAGGCCTCCAAGAACTCTATGGCGCTGGCCGAAAAGGTGGAACGTAACCAATCCATGAGCAAACTCCCTCTGAGGGAACGCTGTGATGGTCCATGCTGCGATGCATGGATGGCCTCCGTGCCAACCACGGCTGAACAACTGTCCTCGCTACCCTCCTCATCCATGGGAGAGGAGCAGGCTCTCAGAGTAGACGTGAGTAGGCGAGTCCTCCGAAGTCCGTCTCTAATGCCTCGAACGAGGGACATAGTCCAGGAAGTCACGTAGGAGATGCGGAGGGGTACGTGTGTAGAATCCTCTCATTATACGTGCATGCCGCTCAAAGACCATGTCGTCGCCATAGAGGGATGTTGGAAGAGAATCGGTAGCTAGGGACAAGGTGTGCGAATGACATCCCACAAACATGAACACTCTACGGCACAACGTCCCTCAAAATGATATGATCGATGCTCCAAATCAAAATGCACTTCCCAGGTGGGTGTCAATGAACACTACGAATGTCACCATCGGAATCTGAAGACGTGACGGAAAGAAAATGGGAGTGAGAATCTTACTAAAGAATCTCAGGGCATCCTCCTATCTAAGTGACATCATCAACGTCCTCAGGAACCTCTGGTTATTATGAAATGGTGAGCATACAATGATTCATTTATTTAAGTTTTAAAACATTAATTATCGAGGCCCATTTGTTTTATCATGCATCCTGTAATGCATCATACTTTAACATGTCATGCAAAACTTAGCTCTACCATACATCATAACAACACATTATGCATAAAACATGATTTATGAATGGCATATCGTAGTTCTTTAGGTGACTTAAGTTAGTTCATCATTATTTCTTGGGGCCACCCTATACTTTACCCTTTTGAGAGTACTTCTAGGTTTTGAGTTCATACTTCACTAATCGTCACTAACATATACTTATCCCTTTTGATAAGTTAAAGTCTCGACTTAAAAGTATGGGCTAGCGGGCAAGAAGCTCACCACCTATAGTTTGATGGGTCTAAGGGATCATCTTCTCATGTTTCTTAGTCACCTTAAGTCTTAGCATGTTATGTCACAATGCAATACATGATGCATAAATATCATGGCTCTCCATATATTTCTAGCATAAGTGTTTCCAAAAGAAACTATAACATGCAAAAGATGGATTCTATCTTTAAAGATCAAGTACTCACATAGTCATCAAATATCACATGAATTCATCATTTCATATCATCATAAAATATATCATGTTAAGATGCAAGGTCACAATATCACATAAGCATTCGCATTATAAATTCATTCTATCATACTCAAAGCACATATTTTTGCACATTTAGGGTTCTGTAATCGGTTACATGCGATGGTAATAGAGAATCAAAAACTTGTTCCCAACTCAAAAAGCTAGCCTGGTAATCATTACTTAGGCCTAGTAATCGATTACCAGAACCTAACTTTTATCCTGGTTTGAGGAACATCTAGGTAATCGATTACATAGGATGGTAATCGATTACATGAACTGGGTTCATAGATATGTAGTAAAACCTGTTTTGGGCATGAGGAACAACCTTGGTAATCAATTACCATATTTGGTTGATTACCAAACCTAAAATCCTTCAAATGACCATTCTGGTAATCGATTACATGAGCTAGTAATTGATTACCAAAACCTCCTAAATTTGAGAAAACATGATATTTAACACATTCTAAGCTACCTTAACACCTTGGGACCACTTAAAACATCTTTCTAACATTTCTTTGAAAACATCTTCACATTTTTACAAATCAAGACCAATCATTGTATCGTGACTAAGGCACGCCCACTAGTCATGGTTGAAATTTCCATTTGGGGAAAACTGGGCAAGTCTTTTGAGCTCTAGGAGTTTAAGTGATGACATAAAGATAGACATGCTATGCAAGCTTCATTTTAGATATTTATCACTATTATGTGATGACTTGAAACTTAAATATGCTAGACAAGGAAATATAAACATGAATGTAAGTCCATTTCTTTATTTTAGTGCTCTAGGCCTCTTAGAGTATTTACTCTAATTCACATCTCAACTTTAAGGTTGAGAGGTAGGCTTTGAAATTAGTTATTAAGTGATAACTTGGAAAGTAAATATGCTAAGCAAGGAAATATAAACATGAATGCAAGTCCATTTCTTTATCTTGCTAGAGCTCATTTCAAGACTTTAAAGGATAAACTATCAACCCCAATTAATCTTAACCAAATGGAAATGAGTTTTAGAGCCTCTTGGCACCATGGTCCTATGGACCTCATTTGTCTAGACTCATCATCAAACTCAAGGAAAAACCAATGGAGACAACCAAAACCTTCTTATTTTCATCATTCTTTCAAAACCAAAGATGAAGCCAACCTTAGCTCTAGAGATTGACACATGGTGGTATTTACAACCAATACAAAGATCTCTCATCATCAAGCCATGGTTTTTCAATCATCCAACAACAAACCAAGAAGGAGAAAGAAAAGAAAAGATCAAAATCGAAAAAGAAGAAGAACAAGAAAAGGAACAACTCAAACCACATTTTCATCTAATAACTCATCCATTTCATGCATCATTGAATCCGAAAATATAAAGGAAGAATGGAGAAAGAGAACTCAACAACTCCCTACCAAAGATATTCTTCTTTTGCAAAGATGGAAGCTTGGTCTTGAAACAAGATGAGAAGAACAATTCCTTCCTTGGTGAACAAAGTGATTCAGCCAAGTGAGAAAGAAAGGAAGAAAGTTTTGCTTTGAGTTTTGATCTTGGGAATGGAAAACTTATGTGTTTAATGGAAGGTCTATGGTGTTTGTGTGATGGTTTGGGTTTGGGAAATGGTGGAGGATGATGATTCTTTGAGAGGATGAAGAAGAAGTAAAAGAACTCTTGAGCCTTGAGAGAAAATAACAGAAACCTAAGAATGCTCTTTGAAACTTATACTTAGCAAATGCTCAAAATGTGCCCAAGTTCTTCCAAGCATGATATTTATAGAAAAACAACATCAAGGGTACATGAATGGAGGGAGCCGTGACCTCATGTTCCATGAGGTGAGAGAATTTGTTTCATGAAGGCATGGTGAGGTATGGTGGAAAGTATGGCTCTGCATGGCTTTAAGCATGGTCCTAAGCATGGTACTTTAAGTGTTTGAATTTCAATATGTGATTGATTGGTGGAGGAGGGTGTGGCCAGTTATGTTTAAGGCATAATGGGGAGAAAATCTCATTTTAATGTTGGTTTATGTGTGTGTTTAGCAGTTGATTTGGTTAGGCCATGGATTAGGAATTGTAATTTGTGTTTCAAGTGAGACAATAGATAATTAAGGTGGTTCAAGACAAGATTAAAGAGTGGTTTTGCATGATTAATGCAAATCCACCTTTATTTGGGAGGAATCTCATCATGTGTCAACTTCCATGATTTAAGGAAATTAATTGGAATCTTACTATTTATGAAAATGTGACATAATGTCTTTAAATCAAGAAAAGGATTTTGAGTTTCTCTAAGCAAATCTTAGGTTCTAATTAACCTCAATTAATTATTTTACTCTTATTAGTAATTAGAATTTACTAATCTTTAATTAAAGCCTAATATTACTTAGGTTTTGCTAATTGCGTCATTAAGGCCAATAATGCACAAAGCTAGGGGCAAAATGATAATTTTTTTCCATAATCGGGCTTAGCCACGCTAAACATAGCTTAAAATATCATTTAAAACCTTTTTTGAAGTTAGGTTTACCCACATAAATCAGGGTTGAAAAGCCGAGGGCGTTTTAATTTCACGCGTCTGAACTCAAATGATATTCTTCTGCTCTATTACCTCACATAACACAAGTAATCCCCCATCATCATCAAAACATCCCCTTGAGGATGGCCGGGGCTGGTGATCCTCATTTTGGATAAAGATCTCAGGGCATTTTGGTCATTTGTACACTCGGAGAAGTTTGGTTACATATATCCTCCCTTTCAGATGTGTGACTATGCCACCTGGACATTGTAACACTCAAAAAATTGTTTAAAATTGATTTGAGCTTTATTAGTCATAATTTCAAAAATCTAGCTGTTAGCAATGATGACGATAGCCCACAGAACTTGTTAAAAAAAAAAGATTTTTGGATGAAATGCCCGGATTGAGAAAAAAGGGTTAAGGTTAGAAATGGAAAGGAATGAGAATATATGCGTAGAATTAATTTTTGGGCAATGTTTGATTACCCAGGTATGGTGTTTTACCTGTGAGGAGAGTTTTGATGTGCGGTTTTTAACACCGTACAAGTTACTTGGTGGCCAAGTAACCTTTGCCAACCATTTTATGCCAAGTGGATGGCAAGGATTGAAACTAAAAGTAAGTTTTAATCATTAGCCTTTTATTTATTATATTTTACGGGAGCCAATATCTCATCCATTCGGTAAAATTTCAGTGTGCGGTTTTTAACACCGAAGAGTTTAATCATTATACATGGATAATGTATATCCATTCAAGCCAAGTGTAAGGCTAAGATTTAATCTTGGTTTACAAGATTAAATCCTAGCCATCCTTTTGTTTTTCTTTTCTTTAAAGAATTACACATTTATATTATATGATATCTACACTTTAAAACAATATAAATACAAGAAAAGCAACCTTATCTCTCCATCATACATAATTTCGGCTAGACCTCTCAAGATCACTTTCTCCATTTTTCTTCCTCCTAAACCCTCATTCATGCTTCCAAATCCCCAAAACACTAGCTCAAAATCACTAAAACCTCTAGATCTCTTCACAAAACTTATTCTACTCCTCATAATCTATCAAACTAACGATTGAAATTTTATTTTTTCACTTATCTATTTGATATCTCATCTATTGCTGCCTAAGGAAGGGTTTGGTGTTAGTTTGGAGGCCTTGAAGTAAGCAAAATCCTTCTTGGATCACCCTTGGAGCCAAGATCCTTAAAGCTACCAAAAGAGGGCATTTAAACCTCTTTTACTTCAATTATGTTTTTTTTTTTAATTTTCTTACTGATTTCACTAAATATTTTTAGTTGTATTGGTTGATAATATATGGATATTGATGTATTAATTTTGGTGGTGTGTTTGGATGATATTAGAAATCATTTTTGCGAAGAGAGATTTTGAATCATGTGCTGGAATTTTCTGTTTGTAATGTCAGGTTATGAATCATGAATTTTCTGATGTATTTGAAATGTTTTTAGTTGAAGCTAACATCCTAAGGCTAGATTCACGAATTTTCTTGAGTTCTGATTTGGACTCCTAATGCTTTAAAAAAATCAGAAACCAAAGTGAACTATGTGTTGCCTGGATTATTGGAAATAAAGCTATAAACTTTGCTAATTTTATTACCATACCAATGATTGTATTATTACTTGAAATTTTTACAGGGTGTTGAGGACATATTGAAGTCCAACCATGAATTTTTGTATGATGTGATATGATCATTTGATAGGGTAATAAATTTGGGAACTATAGCTATTGGCTTATAGTGGTTTCTAACCTCCAAATTTGTCTAATTTTTTTAAC
Organism: Dalbergia oliveri; assembly: GCA_030441495.1. Lineage (NCBI taxonomy): Eukaryota > Viridiplantae > Streptophyta > Magnoliopsida > Fabales > Fabaceae > Dalbergia > Dalbergia oliveri. The sequence continues at coordinate 32,669,441 of JAMLFY010000004.1, read as the reverse complement.
ATAGTTAGAGAACTTTTTGTTCTGAAATTTTTATGGAACCTGTGGACACATTGAAGTGTCCTTGAGAATTTTTATAGCTCTATATTGATTGTTTGATGTGCAAATAAATTGTGCTATGAATATGTGAAATCTGCCATTGTGCTGAAAATGAATTGATGCTTTGAATTGATGAAATAATGGCATCTTGTACTAGTATGACATGACCACAAAAATATGAATATGAATAATTGAGCATGTGAACTTATTGATGAGGTTAGGCACACATAGATATGAATGCTTATTACAATTGCTCATATGCAAAAGAAAACATAAGATTATATTTCTTGGTTGGAGAAAGTAAATTTGGTTTGTTAGGGAAAGTAAACTTGACTACCAAGAATAGCATAAGATTATGTTTCTTGAGAAAGTAAATGGTTATTGGGGAAAGTAAACCTGGACTACCAAGAAAAGCATAAGGGTTATAATTCTTGGGCTAGAGAAAGTAAATCGTTGTTAGGGAAATAAACCTAACTACCCTTGAATTGAGTCGAGGAAAGTAAACCTAATTAGGAATAGATCTGGATGAGAATTGGAGAAAGTAAATTCAATGATCATGTATAGAACGAATCTTAAAAATGCAATCTATTACCCTAAAGTAGTCTTTTATCTTATGTGCTAAGTGAAGAATTTTAATATTGATATTGAGGCCAATATGTTAAGTTGTGATTTAGTAGTATATGGTTTATATGATGTTTAGTAGTATGATATGTGATTGAATAATAAAAGCTACCCACTTCGGAAGGATGATTTTAGAACTTTAAAATGAATCTTTAATATGTATTATATGATCACATTTTTTTTGATAAATCAAAGTGGCTGGGCGATGACAATGACATTATGATTATGTATTTTGGGGATACCTTACGGAGAGTTGTATAATTCTCACCCCTATATGTTTGTGTTGCCGTGTCACTCTAGGTTTGATTAGAGACAAGACCTTACATAAAAGGAATCGGATTTAGGAGTTTAGTAGTTAGTATTTTTAGTATGTTGTACTTAGTTGCATGTATATGTCTATAAACGTAATAGCAAACATATATGTATTAAAGCTCATAGAAAAGCTTCCTTTTGTACTCAACTATGTATTCAATAAATACTGTGTTTCTTTATTGTACATTTTAATAGAATTACGCTTAGTTATTATACACATTAATCATGCTTACTATAGATAATTAATAGAGGTCCACTAATTTATAAGTAACAACTCCTAAGCATAATGTCATGACTTAAGGGTGACGTTGTACTTGGGAGGATGTTACATACACCCTTTTTGCCTTCGCCATCCTCATAGGATGAGTTCAATGACAATGCTCGCCTAGAGCTTTTGAATAGATGGTAGCAAACTTGACCGATGTAACTACCAACAGGAGAGGCACCGGTCATGCTCCCTAGGCGGCTCGTGACAAAGTGGTACTAAGAGTAATAGGTTTCCCGACATATTACTGGACAATTTCCACAAATAACATGACATCTATGTAAAATGGAAGCACGCCCATTTGCATTGATGTAGTGCTATTTGAGGCCTTTAGGAAAAAGTCAATCATGTATAGGTTTAGTAAGAGTTTACTTTTCTTGGCACTCATGATCTTGTTATATATCTTCCCTTTCAATGTGTGACCATGTCACCTGTACACCCGTTACGCCTTCATCGTTGTCGTAGGAGTGGCACATCAGTGACAATGCTCACCTTAGAGCTTTTGAATAGTGGTAGCAAACTTAACCAATGTAATGACCAATGCTTAACCTCAACAGCTTGCCTCCAATTAGAGATACAAATGACTCAGCCTTGGAATGTTTCAAGAGGATGGATCCGCCCACCTTCAATGGGCGATGACCGAAAGATCCTAACGCCCTAATTTCTACCGCTTGAGTACAAATGACCAAAATGCCCTGAGGTCATTCTTATCCTAAATTAGAGAACAATTGCCCCGACAATCCTCAAATGGGTCAACTCAATGTTTAAAGGGGATTATATTGTTATGAATGATATCCGAGGTGAAATCTCGTTTTTAACTTTCGGCTCAAAATGACCAAAATACCCCGTTGTGTTACAGGAAAAGGTGCCGAGCCCGAATTTTTCCAGAAAGTTTAGAATGATGTTTTTAAGTAATGTTTGATGTTTAGTCGGGCTGGAAGGTTCCGGGCAGTTTTAGTGCAAAATTACCATTTTGCCCCTAAGAACATGTACTGAGCCTAATGACGCAATTAAGCAAACCTAAGCAATATTAGGCTCTAATCGAAGATTAATTTATTTTGATAATTAATCTAGAGTCAAAATAATTTATTAAGGTTAATTAGAACCTAAGATTGCTTAGATAAACTTTAATTGCATTCTTTAATTCAAGATTCCTAGTCATGGAATCTTGAATAGTGTTTTCTCTCTCCAATTCCTTAAATTAAGGAATTGTGCCATACCTCATTTGACTAAGAAAATGAATTTAATTTGTTAATCTAGTATGACCACTCCCTAATCAAGTCTTGACTTCCTAATTACCCAATTACCTCACCTAAACACCTTCTTACAAACTCCTAATCAAAACCTTAATCAAAGAAACACCTAAACACATCATTAAACCACAATTACATGAACAAAATCCCTTCCCCTTGGGCTGATTAGGCTTGCCGAAAATCCTCCCCCATTTTCCTCACATGTTGATTTATTTTACACACAAAAGAGCCATGCTTTCCACCATACCTTGCTCATGCCTTGCCCATACCTCACCATGCCTTCAACCATAACTTTGTAAGAGATATTTCTTCTCTCTCCCTCCTCAAATGGAGGCCACTTCCTCCCCTCAAAGGCCATCCATGAGCTCTCCATCTTCTATAAATACACTAGCTTGAAAGCCCTTAGAATCCTTTACACACTTGAGCAAACTTCAAGCTTTCTTCCCAAACACAAAGAGCTTCTCTCTCCTCTGAGTTTTCCAGCAAGATTCCAAGAAGGATTTCCTTCTCTTTTCCTCTCAAGAAACAAAGCTTTCCTTCCTCTCTTCAAGACTTCTTTAGGTAGGGGTTTTGTTTTAATGTTTTGCTGTTCTTAGAAGAAGTTCTAGTTTTCTCTTGGTTTCAAACTCTTTTCTCCTTCCTTTTCCTTTTCGGCCAAGAGGCCATTTCATGAGAATCACATGAGCTTGATGATGAGGTTTCAAGATAATGACTTGATGTTGTCATGTGAGAAACCTCTAAAGCTTGAAACAACTTGGTCTTGGACCATACATGCCTTGATTTCTTCCTTTTTCCTTGATAAAGTTTGTGGTTTTCTTTTCTTTTCCTCTTCATGATTTTGGTTTCCTTTGCTTTGGTTTGAACAAAGTTTGCTAAAAATTTAAAGTAGATCACAAAAGTTTTGTTAAGAAAAATTAATCCTATGATTTCAAAAAGCTCTAAGCTTACCCTTGCCAACCTTAAAGTTGGTCGGCCGTTCTAAGAGTTTACTCTAGATTGAAGCCCATGAGCAATAAAATAAAGAATATGAGTAGTTCTATTTATGTTTGTTTTGTTAAAGTGTTGATGTTTTTTAATCCATTTTCTTGAGCTTGATGATGAAGTTCAAACCAAAGACTTCTTTGAAGACTTGGTGTTAAGAACTCTAAAGCTCACCTTCCATTGTTAAGATACATGTTGGGTTAAGGTTTGATGTTCCTCTAAAGTCTTGTAAGAGCTCTAGTTAAGATAAAACAAGTTGCATTCATGTTTAAGTTTATGTCTTGCATCTCATGTTTATTTTGATGCCATCACTAATCTCATAAGAATAAATGAATGAACTTGCATTATCATATTTAAATTCCCAAGCTTGCATTTCATGTTTATATTTCAAGTCATCACTTAATCCTTAAAGATAATAATGAGGTTGCATCTCATATTTATTTTATGTCTCACTTTACTTTGTAATGAAGAGTAAAATGAAGTGCATAGCATGTTTAAGATTATGTTATCACCTAAATACTCTAGAGCTCAAAGACTTGCCCTAAGTATCTTCAATGGGGATCTCTAATAAAAAAGAGATGGATGTGTTTTAGTATGATTCAATGATGGTTTGATTTTGCAAAATGTATGGATGATTTCAGAAAATGTTGAAAATTTTATGAGGTCTCAAGGTGTTTAAATGGTTTGAATGTGTCAAAAATCATGTTTTCTCAAATTCCGAAGGTTCTGGTAATCGATTACATATTACCAGAGGGTTTTCCAAGGACTTTTGGTTCTGTAATCGATTACCAGAGACAATGTAATCGATTAACAAGGCTTCTTCATGCCCAAAACCTCCCTAAAACTTAATCGATTACCTGTTAGTGTAATCGATTACTCTGATGTTCTTATTTTTCGAAAATATTAACCCTAAGTAATCGATTACCTACTATGTAATCGATTACCTTGTTTTTAAACCCATAAATTTAGCTCCTGGTAATCGATTACGAGGCACATGTAATCGATTACCAGAACACCTTTTGCTCCTGAAATTGTCCCAAGAGAAAACTAGCAACTCGTGCACTTTTAACATGAGTTTAAGTGATTATGTGTGATGAACATTTTTGGTTTCGTCTTATCCTTTATGGCCAATGTATAAATTCTGTTTGAGAAGTTAGAATGCGTAATGTTATGCTTGGCGAAGTGAGGAACGTTTTCGAAGGATTGGAAAGACTAAACAAATAGGAAGAAATTAGAACTAGAATCTTAAAGTGCTTAGACACAAGAATAAAACTTCTGTTCCAGCATAATTGAGCTTAAGAAAGATGGTTCATAGCTAGTGATTATGCCTAGGAGTTGAACATAGAATCTTAGGCGAAGATAGAACTTAGAAAAGAGTTTAAGGCATAGATTCTAGAATCCCCGTAGTTGAATAAATGATCTTGATGAGTAATCTATATAATGTTGTTGGATGAATTAGTGAGCATAATGTTAGAAGAATTATAAAGAACAAACCCCTAGATATGATAAAGACTTGCAATGGGTGATAAGATTACTAGAAAAGAATTCAAGACCCTAAGGGCCAAAGCATAAGACACCATGAGATAGGAGGTGTGATGTGAGCATGAGACCGAGAGAGTATATTCTTAATGATGTGAATATGATTACATTTCAAGTATGAAACCTTATGTGAATAATTGATATGTTGATATGATGAAGTGTTGTATTTGAGATGCATGAGGTTTTCGAAATATGAATGAGATTGAGGAATATGCTCATGTGAACTAGAAAGTTATTGATTTGAGAAAGTTCCATGAGAATGATGCATGTGATTGAGATTATGTGGCATGACTCAAATTTGAGGAAATTCGGAAAGTAGCTGTTATGCGCCGAATTTCCATCAAATTTGAGAGACCTAAGAAAGTTTTTGAGAAATATGATGTTTAAGGTGACACACGAGACGTACTTCTCCTCAGTGAGGAGAAGGTAAAACCGTGAGGGCATAGACATTAGCCCTCAAAGCGGACAAAGTCGCTGGTCTTAACCAGTGATGCGTTTCGAAGAAGGAAAAAGTCCCATGATGGGTGATCCTTAGGCCCCTACCCGTACTCTGGGAGTCGGATTATGATGATTATGATTATGATTATGTTTATGATTCGCTTATCAAGAGGATAAGTAAGAACTAGTGACGACTAGTTAAGGTATGAGCTCATAGCCTAGTTTAAGGGGTGCGGTTACTATTATGTTTGGTGTCACAAGATTAAGATGAAGGAATGATGTTCAAAGAGAAGTTTCATGCCACTTATATGTTGATTGATTATTGTTTGGTTTGCCTATAAGACTGCCATGCATCCATGAACTATTATGTTGCATACATGCATTAAGATTCATTATAAAAGACATGGACCTTGGATAAATATCTTTTGTGAAAACTTCATAATGAACCTATGCATGCTTAACCTTTTCATAATAAACCCAAGGTTCCTGGGACGTAAACGATGACACTAGGATAGAGGATTTCCTTATGAGATTCTTTAGCAAGATTCTCACCCTCTCTCTTCTTTTCTTTCCGTTACGTCTCCAGACTATGATGGCGTCGTTCGTGATTTTTGTTGATGCGCCCGTGTGGGAGCTGCACTACGATCCGATCATTAGTCATACCATTTCGAGGGTCGTTGTGCTATACGCATTTTTGCATACATGGGACGCCCATTTGCCTTACCCTCCAGCTTTCGCTTTACCCCAACTTCTCCCTTTGGCGATGACATGATTTTTGAGAGGACGTGACCTCGTGATGAGAAGAACGCGTGCCGGCCATCATTCTCAGCGTGCGTGATTATCCAAAGTACGTACCCCCATACGTCATTGCGGAGGACCTGTGAGGACTCACCGGCCGACCTTATTCCGGAGGATTCCGCCCTTCGGTGCCTTTGCAGTTAAGGGTAGCGAGGACACGCCTGAGCGAGGCCTATGAGACGTGATGAGCCGAGAGGCGCCGTCGAGGTGGTCACATCGCTCCGTCGATTCGCATGCCCACGCCCCCTCTTCGGAGGCCACATCGAGGAGCTTCGGCAGTCGAGTTACATATCTCCGTCCGAGGATTAGCGTCGTCCGTAGGCGTTGGAGGAGGGTTGCTTTTGTGGGAATATCTTTTGGGCTGTTTCATGTATTCGTTGTTATGTTTCTTATTTCTATTATTGTACTTAAAGCTCTGCCCACTATATGGGTAAGACTTTATGCTTTCCTTTATATTTTTGTAGTGATGTACTAAACTATGTTAATTAATGTTATGAGGAATGTTTTTATGATTGATGTGTTCTTTATGGCTTTTGAATTGTATGATTTATTTATTCTTCCGCTTCACGTTCCATTTATGTTATACGCAAAGGCTCGCATTTTGTTTTACATGTTTCATTTCAAAAAAAAATTTACCTGTATTTTCCGCTAAGTATTTTGTAAATGAATTTAAAGGGAAGTAATAACTAATAATTAATCTAAGTACGTCCTAGGCATGTTTGGGTTAAATATTAGGGTGTTACAATACCCCCTAGGAATTCCTCAGGCAGGTGGAGAAAATAGTTGGTGTCATTCATTATTCTTCAGTAGTAACGGTAAAGTTGGCCGCCTTTTATCTTGGGAGGCTGAGAGAGTTATGAATTCGAAGCTTAAAGTTCCCAGAGCAAGGCATGGGATTGCTAGCTCTCCCTCTTGGGAACAGTTCAAGGAAACCTTCATGTGGAGATTCATATCACAGAGCCGTAGGCATAGAATGATTAAGGAGTTTTTGAAGTTATGTTTAACTCCAGACATGATAGTTACAAAGTATAATGAGTGTTTCACTTATCTGGACATGCAACTTCTAGCATGATACCGAGAGAGAGATCTAGGATGAGATGTTTTGTTTAAGGTTTGCCTAGAGATATGTTGAATTTATAGCTCCACATTGGGACCCTGGATTATGCTCGAGTGGAAGCATAGCGATTAGTCTTGAAGTGGTTTTAGAGCGTAGGGCGATGGTAGAGGCCAATAAGAAAGCCAGGGTTCATGGCTATTTCTCAAGAAGAGATTTTCAAACAAGGGTCACTATCATCAGGGCCAACAATGAGGTCAATCGGCTAGGGTCGCCTTTTTAGAGCCCATCCCGACATGTCAGCGCATCACAAACTCCGAGTAAGTGGGGGTAGCCAACACAATGGGCAAGGTTCATGGCAATCACATCTAGTATGCCCGACTTGTGAGAAGAGACATCAAGGTCAGTGTTTGTTTGGTTCTTCAAGGATGTTACTGGGTGTGGCCAGCTTGGCCATAAGCGAAGAAGTGCCCAATGTTTTAAGGATCTTCTAGTCAGAGGTCAAGTAACCCCTCCATATTAGTTCAATCTCTCTAGTCAATAGCCCAAGGTGGCTTTTTCACTCCGACAAGCCATGGAGCCAGGGACAGGGCCCTGTGGGAGAGGTGCAAGTCGCAGAGGAGCAAGCGGTAGAGGCCAGGGTAGTGAGGGACAACCCCATTTGTTCACTATGACCCGTCAGGATGCTTAGGCATCAAATAAATGATAAAATGCATGACAACATTATATTCCTTCGATGCCATGACATTGTTTGACCTCTGTTCATGGAATCTTGATATGTCCCCATTCTTTACTATAGAGTCAAGAGGCTCCCAGGATCTTGAAGAGCCATTTTTAGTTAGGATACCTTCAGTGGGAGCCCATCCTTGTTCAAATAATGTATAGATCATGTAGAGTTAAAGCTTGGTGACATTGAAGCACTAGTAGATTTGAAAGTGTTGAACATGTTCAACTTTGATGTTATTCTGGATGGATTGGTTAGCCCCATGCCATGCCATGGTAGATTGTTATGGCAAGGTGGTGAGATTCGAGGTCCCAGGTGATGAGCCAAGAATGTTTCTTGGTAGCAGGATGTTTGACATCAACAAGCTTGATTCACTATGAGTGCACTACGGTTCATGGATAGAGAGTTAGTAGGTTTTAGCCTATGAGGGATGTAGGTAGAGACACCAAGTTTGGACATGGTTCCACTGGGCTGAATCAGTTCCAGTGATGCCACCGGAAGGGAAGTAGAGTTTGGGATAGAGCTTGAGCTAGAAGTTAGGCCCATCTCTATACCCCCATACCGCATTGCTTTAACAGAGTTAAAGAGAATTGAAAAGAGGTTAGAGGAGTTGTTGGACAAGGGGTTTATCGAACCAAGCACTTTCCATGGCTGTGATCCATGTTGTTTGCCAAGAAGAAGGATGGTTCAATGAGAATGTGATAGATTATAGAAATATAAACAAGGTGACGATCAAGAACCGGTACTTTACCTCACATCGATGATCTTTTTGAACCAGTTCAAGGGGCAACATGTTTTTCCAAGATTGATCTTCAATCAGGTTACCATCAATTGAAGATTAAGGATGAAGATTTTTATGGAAACAGCCTTTAGGACTCACTATGGGCATTATGAGTTCTTAGTTATGTCCTTTGGGTTGACCAATGCCCCAACAGCCTTCATGGATTTGATGAACAGGTGTTCAAGCCGTTTCTAGACCACTTCATGATTATCTTCATTGATGATATCTTAGTGTATTCCAGGAACAAGGAGGAACATGAGCAACATCTAATGATAGTTCTATAGCCTTTAAGAAGAATCAGTGCTATGCCAAGTCTCAGTGTGAGTTCTGTGAGATCTAGACGGCGTTTCTTGGACATGTAATGTCTAAGGATGGTAATTTAGAGATTCCAAAAAACATGGAAGCAATGTAGCAATGGCCTAAACCTACAATAGTTTTCAAAATCTGTAGTTTCTTGGGCTTGGCAGGATATTACAAGTGATTCATTCAGGATTTTAGGATCGTAGCATTAATGACTAAGCTGACTAAAGATGTTGGTTTCAATGAACAGAAGTAGTGCCGAGAAGAGTTTCAGAGGCTCAAGACATGCTTGACCACAGTGCTTGTTTTGGTATTACCTTCAGGATAGGTGATTTTTCATGTTCTGTATGCTTAAGAGTTGGACTTGGCTTATTCTAATATAGCATGCACGAGTTGTAGCTTATGCCTCATGGCAACTCAAGAAACATGAACAAAATTATCCCACACATGACTTAGAGATGGCGACAGTGGTTTTTGCCTTGAAGATTTGGAGACTTAATCCTTACAAAGAGACTTGTGAAATCTTCACAAACCATAAAAGCTTGAAGTACATTTTTCAACAAAAGGATCTAAACCTAGGCAAGGAATAAATGGTTGAGTTGCTAAGGATTATGACAATATGATTTCATACTACCCAGGAAGGCGAAAGCAGCAGTGCAGATTCTGTGTAGGAAGTTTGCGAGGCCTACATAGTGCCAGTGAGATAGCCATTAGTGGAGAGATATTCACAACTTAGAAGCCGAGGAGTTTATTTGGTCTGAAGCCAGAGGAGTTTTTCTAGCTTACATCAAGGCTCAATCAACCTTGGTAGTTTGAAGAATTAAGGCATAGCAAGGCGAAAATCCAAAGCTAGCTAAGTTGGTTGAGGATGTTTGTATGGGTGACAATATAGAGTTCTCAATTGATGTTGAAGGTGTATTGCTCCTTGGGAACCATTTATTGATGCCCGTAGGAGGTGATCTTAGGAGGAAGTGATGCAGGAAGCCCATAGTTCAGCATACTCGCATCTAGGATCATATAAGATGTATCAAGATTTAAAACAATTATTCTGGTGGGGTGGTATGAAGAGGGATGTCGGTGACTTTGTGGCAAGGTGCTTGGTGTTCAACAAGTCAAGGCTTGGCACCAAAGGCCAGGGTTACTCCAAAAGTAGATAGATATTCTAGAATGGAAATAGGAGAGGATAACCATGGACTTCATAGTTGGGTTACCTTGGACCACCAAGGGTTCTACTTTATATAGGTGATAGTAGACAGGATGACCAAATCAGCATATTTCTTGCAAGGAAAAAGGCTACCTTCGAGGATAGGCAGTATGCCTAATTTGTACATCGATAAAGATAGTCTGAGGTTTACCTATCCTATCTGATCATATCAGGACAAAGGTTCCCAGCACTTCGTGATTTGGAGAGCATTCCAAGGAAGCCCTTGGGACGTGTGTGTATTTGACCACAGCTTTCATCCCCAGAACAAACACGGTTGAAAAGGACGATAGAGACCTTAGAAGATATGCTCAGAGCTTGTGTGCTAGATTTCTGGAAGGAGTGGTGTGATCATCTACCCTTGATTGAGTTCTCATATGATATAATAGTTATTAGGCGAGTATCCAGGATGGCACCATTCGAAGCCTTGTATGGGAGGCATTGGAGAATCTCCCATCGGATGGTTTGAGCTTAGGGAAGCTAGTTCCTAGGCCTAGACCTAATTCAAGAAACCTTAGAAAATGTCCAAGTCTGATTAATAGGATGCCTCTTAGTAGGAACAAGATGCTAGAAATCTTATATAGATAACCGTCGCGTGACTTGGAGTTTGTGGTTGGGATCACATGTTTCTGAGAGTATCCCCTATGAAAAGGGTGGTGAGGTTCGGTAAGCAGGGGAAAGTTAGCTCGTTTTATGAGTCGTTTGAGATTCTAGAAGAGTTAAGAATGTTACAGGTTAGCACCGCCTCCAGCCACGAGACCATAAACCCAAGTGTTCATGTCAGGATGCTCAGGTATATGTCCAACAGTCTCATGTGCTCACTTCGCAAATGGTCCAAGTTGATGAGAGTTTGTCCTATTAGAAGAACCGATTGCCATTGTGGATAAGAGATCAAGAAGCTTCACTCAAAGGAGATAGTCCTCAGATGAAAGTTATCTAGAGGAATCATTTGGTGAGGAAGAATTTGGGAAGCCAAAGAAGTAATAAAAATCAAGTACCCCACCTTTTTCCACCTCAAGTACGTCGTTTAGATTTAGGGACCAAATCTCTTTTAAGGGGTAGTATGTAATATCCCAAATACAAAATTTATTGGTATGTGAACTAATATTATTATTATTATTATTATTAATACTTATAACAACATAAGTATATTACTATTGTTATTATTATTATTCTTATTATTATTAGTATTAGTATTAATATATATATATATATATAAAAGTAATAATATAAAGTAATATGCATCATCACATGTTATTATTAATATATTATTATTATTATTATTAACATTATTACTACTTCAAAAGTGTAAGTTACGTTACTATGCATATAAGTAACATAATAATAATAATAATAATAATTTATTATTATTATTATTATTATTATTATAAAACCAATATATATATATGTTAGATCTTGGAATAAGTTCATGTGCTTGTACTTGTTAAACCGAAAGTTTAACCAAGTTGTGCGCGTCCATCCATGCGCGTAGCTTCTTCCGTTGGGTTTATATTTTATACTACTAGTATATATGTAACACCCTAATAATTAACCCTATACACCTAGGAGGATTGATTAATTACTAGACTTTACTCTTTGCTTCAGTTCCTTAATCATGCTTTGAAAATACTTAGTGAAATTACGAGCCATTTTTTTTTTTTAAACATAATTGAAAACGTGACGCTTAACGTGAATGATTTAGCAAAATTTAAAAGACACATAGGAATTTACAAACATCACATCATAATATATTGGCTCCATCATACAACATCCATAATTACATATCATATAGATATTTTGCCTACCAAGAATAAGACTAAGTGTAGGCAATCTAATAAAACATAAATAATATATGGATGGAAGGACATCCATTAATGGCACCTAGTAATAACACTCCAGGGATAGGGATAGATATTTGAAATATACGAGTGAAACTAGAGGGATTAAAGTTGTCCTACACCTCAATGTGATTCACGAACGCTTCCTTCCCTTTCTGAAGACGAGATGGAAAGAAAAATAGAGGAGTGAGAAACTTATAAAAAGAATCTCAGTAGGGTACTCACCTCATGATGCATTGTGTCATCATCATCGTCCCCAGGAACCTCGGGGTTATTATGAAATAGTGAGCATGCTAAGATTGATTTATTAAGTTCGAAAATATACTTTACCGAGGTTCGTCGATTTTAATCATGCGTCTTATAATGCATCATAAACTTAGCATGTCATGTTTATAATGAACTTTTCCTTTCATATATAATAACATAGTTATGCATAAAATCACATCATATTCCTCATCATCATTTCATAATACTATGCATAGCAGAATATCATATTTCTCATCATCATCTCATAAATACTATGCATAGCAGAACATCATATTCACATAATGCATTTACTTAGTTTCTTAGGTGACTTAAAGTTACTTTCATCATCATTTTCCTGGGCCACCTATACTCCACCCTTTTGGGAGTAATCTAGGTTATGAGCTCATACCTTGCTAGTCACTAGCATATACTTATCCCTTTTGATAAGTAAAATTTCGTCTCTACCCTTTTGAGAGAACAAACTAGGGGGCAAGAATCACTTTTTCACCGCCTATAGTTTGATGGGTCAAAGGATCATTTTCTCATATATTTTGAGTCACCTTTAAGTCTTTGCATGTTATATCATAATACAATTCTTCATTCATAATCATCATAACATTTTCTCATTTATAGTCTTATGCCGAAATAATATATACCAACTGTAATCATGCATCTGGAGATTCCAGGAAAAGGTGGGTCACAATGGACACACTTAAATACCAAATCTTTCCTTAGCCAGAATCTTTCCAAATTGCACTCTTACAGTAATACACTTTCTTCCAGGAATAGAATATGTCTTTATTTCATGCATAAGTTTTCATTGTTTGCAACAACAACTATAACATACAAACCAGGGAATCAATCAATGACACCAAATTCTTAATAAGCATCAAATCACATTTTAAGTACACATAAATTACTAGCTTCCCATAAAATTCTTACAAAGTTTTAAAACTCTTTTAGAACTAATTCCTTTTGTTAAACTTGAAAGAAGTCATAGGACTTTAGGCCTAAATTAACCATGGGACCGATTTATAACTTGAAAGAATGTTCATAATTAAATCTTTCACTTAAGATAAAAGGAGCAAGTCTTGAGCTTTAGAGATTTAGGTGACATCTTTGAATTATTACCATGCTATGCAACCTTATTTTAATCTTATCTTTATAAGGTGATAGCTTGGAATTATAAACATGATATGCAATTCCATTTCTTTATCTTTAAGATTTAAGGTGATAACTTGAAAATTAAACATGATGCAAGAACTTGTAATATAAACATGATGCAAGAAACTGAAGCGGCGGTAATCCGCATAGGACCAAAATGAAGGAGAAGAGAACTCTACAAACCGGAGCGCGGCAGTCCGCATAGGACCAGGTAAAGGGAGATGAGAATTACATTTTTTTTTAAGCTCCAATTCTCAAGACTTCTTAAAGAATAAATTCTTTAACTCCAATTATCTCATTTCTTCGCTTATGATCATAAGCAAGTCTTTGAGCTCTAGGATTTTTAGGTGATGACATAAAATAAACATGTCATGCATTGATTCTTTTAGCCATTATAAAATAAAGTGAGAGCATAAAATAAACATGAGATGCAACTTCTTTATTATCTTTAGAGATTAAGTGACAACTTGAAATTTAAACATGAAATGCAAGCTTGAAATTTAAACATGAGATATGCAAGTTCATTTATTTATTCTTGAGAATTTAGTTATGACATAAAATAAATATGGCTATGCAAGGCATAAACTTAAACATGGATGCAAGTTCACTTGATCTCTTTACTAGAGCTCCTTCAAGACTTTAAGAGAATTATGTTTTCAACCCAATATATTTATCTTAGCAAGACAAAGTAAAAATACATATTTCATATTCAAACCTCAAGATAAAAACATTATTCTTTAAAGTTTTGCATTAAATGGAATGTTCAAGCTTTAGAGGCCTAACTTGTGATGGATTTACAACCCATATTCAAGGTCCTCATCATCAAGCCATCATTTCATTCCTTCCTAGGCCATTTGGCCGAAACCATGAAAGGAAAATAAGGAAAGAAAAACTGAAATTTTAGAAGCTTTGGAAACTAGTGAAACCTTCAAGTTTTAGAGATCTAACTTGTGAAAGCTTTGCAACCAACACTCAAGAATCTCATCATCAAACCATGGTCTCATCATAAGCTAGGCCATATGGCCAAAATACTTTAAAAAGAAAGGAAGAAGAAACTGAAAATGAAAACTTAAAAGAAAGCTCATGAAAACATCATTTTTGAGCTAGAAACATAACTTGTCTTAGCATAAAATGAACTTAGAAACACCTCCCTACCTAATTTGATTTGAAAGAAAGGAAGAGAACTTGGTTTCCTTGAGTGAAATGAAGCAAAATATCCTTGAAAAGCTGAAGGGAGAATTCAACCAAGAGAAAGAAAGAAAGAAAGCTTTTGGTGCTCCTAAGACTAGAATTTGTGTAAGTTATGAACTAAGCATCTAAACTATCTTCAAGCATGCCTATTTATAGAGATTTTGCAGCTCATAAATGGACAAAGGAAGGAAAGAAATCTGACCAAAATTAGAGGAAAAAATAAGGAAGAAAAATCATATATTTTCGAACTTAATAAATCAATCTTAGCATGCTCACTATTTCATAATAACCCGAGGTTCCTGGGGACGATGATGATGACACAATGCATCATGAGGTGAGTACCCTACTGAGATTCTTTTTATAAGTTTCTCACTCCCTCTATTTTTCTTTCCATCTCGTCTTCAGAAACGGAAGGAAGCGTTCGTGAATCACATTGAGGCTTCATTGGAGAAACTTGAATCCTAGTTTCACTCGTATATTTCAAATATCTATCCCTATCCCTAGTGTTATTACTAGGTGCCATTAATGGATGTCCTTCCATCCATATATTATTTATGTTTTATTAGATTGCCTACACTTAGTCTTATTCGTTGGTAGGCAAAATATCTATATGATATGTAATTATGGATGTTGTATGATGGAGCCAATATATTATGATGTGATGTTTGTAAATTCCTATGTGTCTTTTAAATTTTGCTAAATCATTCACGTTAAGCGCGGCTCACGTTTTCAATTATGTTTAAAAAAAAATGGCTCGTAATTTCACTAAGTATTTTCAAAGCATGATTAAGGAACTGAAGCAAAGAGTAAAGTCTAGTAATTAATCAATCCTACCCCTAGGTGTATTGGGTTAATTATTAGGGTGTTACAATATATTTGGTACATCATAATACTCTTAAACAATCTTCTAAGAACCCTAGCCACCCAAGGATTTTTTCCTATAGAAAAACATAGTTCCTCTCAATTTTCTCCAATTAATATCTTCCGTAAGTGATCTTCATGTAATTTAGCTAATTTCTTCTCTTTTTTATCTAGTCTGTGAGTTTGGGTATTGTCAGGCATAGTTTTCTCTCATCATTCTTCCTCCCTATCATCCCAAAATCAGTTTGGACGATTAAATTAAATTATTTATGTTTTCATTATATTGTTTGGTAGTTACCACGTCATTTGCTCCCAAGATCAAGTTGTCAGTGGAAGTACACTCCCTACCAATGGTGAGTGGGTTTAAGCTCATAGCCATACTTTTGGTCATTATTATTTTTTTTCAAATTATATAAATTATTTATGAAATTTTAGATTGATTTATGCCAAGAAATATGCTTTATGGATTTTAGAAATTTTACAAAATTATTATTTTAAAGTTATCATGACAAGTTATTATTTTAGAAAACTCATAGGACCATACTTGTTGTATGTATGATTTAGATTTATTTTATCAGCTAGAAAATTTCATAAATCCCAATTTTGTATGAACAGTGAATTTTGTTGCTATTAGTTTTTATCTAATAAATAGTGAGAAAAGATGATGAGTTAACTGCAGGATTGATCATTAACCTTGATACCAAGTGGTCTGAAGGACTAGCTCACCCATAATAAGGAACCTAGTGAGGTGTCCATCAAATTAGCCATTGGCTCAGATTCAGTATTCAGCTAGATATTTATGTAGAGAATAATTCATATTTCTCTACTAGTTATTGTCATTGATTTAGTTAAAATATTGTTTTCAGGACAATTATATGTAATTATATATACAATATTTTTATCAGTTGCATGTAAATATTATGTATTTTTGTTGTTGTTCCATGTGGGTTGTAAGTGGAGGCTCACTCACTAAGTTAACTCACCCTTCTCTTCGTCCCCTAGAGATATACAGGTCTAGTTGCACCATAGGATCCTCCTTATAGTGCTTAACTTCTTTGGTGAGTTTTGCTTCAAAGTGAAGCTTATATAGGTTATGTTAGTTTAGTAGTGCTCAAGTAATTGTGTATGCAGGATCCAGACATGAATTATATTATCTTAATTATTTTTAGAATTTCAGCCACTTATTTAATTATGTTTGGCTTCAGCTTAAATTATGGATTTTATGCAGTTTTTATGTTCAAGAATTTATGTTTTGGAAACATTTTCAGAATTATGGAACTTAGCTAAATTTGAGATATTATGAATATATATTTTGATTTATTTTTGCATATTAGTCTAGTCATGTTACCAGAGGCTTCCATGGGCCCAATCCCTCACGTGCAGTCATGCTCCCTAGGCAAGTCATGATAGAGGTAGAAGATGTTATAAATCTATACTTCATAGCATGAATGCACCTCAACAAAATAATGCAACGTAAGAGTATCTAAACTCGATATCTCATTTTTTTTTCTCTACTTGCTTAAGCTTAAGAACGAAAAATTACAAGGAGTTTTTTCTCCCTCAAGTTATATAACTTAGAAACTAAAGTCTTCAAAAAAAATGAAAAAGATGTCAAAAGTTTATTTCTGATTTTTTTAAAAAACTTCATGGCTTCTGAAATCTAACCGAGAACAAACTGGAAAATAATTCAAAATCTTTGAACTTATGATGAGAGATCAAAAGCTATATTCTTATAAAACAGGGTTGAGATATGAAAAGGATATCTAAGAAGAAACAATGCAACCTCATCCAAGACCCCTTTTTCTCTACCAGGAAGGAACACCCACCTTACAAATGATTCTTGAGAAAGGAATCCTTTAGAAGGGATGGAAAACTTCTCCATTGAAAACTAACCAAAAAGGACCCAAGAAAGTCTAGGTACCAAAATCAAAAACTGTTCTTATTAGGTGAAAGAGGTCAACGGTTGGAGTGCCAAGGAACAAATAGACCGTGACTACACCATATACTTATCCTGAACTAGGAAGTGAATCAAAAGCTCAAAGCCTAAGATCCTTAAACGACTCAAGCTAGATGATGAATGAGCTTAAAGAAGTCCTTGCAAATGTTTTCAAAAGAACTAGAGGAAAGTCTTGAGAAAATGAGTCTCAAGGAAGTTCTAGAAAGCAAGCAGAATGAAAGCAAAATCTTTCGAAAATGGGTTCTAGAACATCAAATCTTCAGAGAGCATGCTCAAAACTCCAAAGCAACCAGAAAGTAACTTTTCTGGACACAAAGATAAGCAATTTGAAGATGAAAAAGAAGCTGGGGAATCTTAATGATAGAGAAATTACTAGGGAGTTTCTATTTTAAAGTTTTCAAGTCAATTTTTGTGGAGACATTTCCAAGGGTGTGAGAACAAGTCACCCCTTAGAAATATGACAAACTATGTTTTCATCTCCACCTTGAACCCAAATGTATTAAAGAAACTTTGAGCAAATCAAAGTTGGGTGGATGCTTTACAAAAGAAGTTGACCAAGGTCAAAAAAGGCAAAGTCTGGCTAGTTGAAAAATCATCATCAATACAAAAGAGACATTCAAGAACATATTCGATGGTGCTGGCAAAGTCATGATGGAACAGATCAAATTTGGTTGTCCAAGGTCTTTGTGATGCTGACTTTGCTTGAGAAAAAGTTGAGAAAAAAAGAACCAGTGGCTGCCGTTTCATTTGAAAAAGTTTAATCACATGGTCATGCAAAAAGCATAATAAAATTGCTCTCTCTCTACTACTAAGGCCAGTATGTAGTTACTACAAATTGTTGCACCCAGATACTATGGATAAGGAACCAGCTGGAAGATTATCTCTTGAGGTATTTCAAAATCCATATCTACTGTAATAATACTAATGCTATCTATCTTGTTAAGAATCCTATTCATTACTCTAGATCCAAGTACATTGATGTTAAACATCTTGTTATCTGTGATCATGTTCAAAAGGAGATGTTGAGTTAATGTTTATGAATACTAAAGACTAAAGTGTCATATATATTCACAAAGCTATTAGCTGAAGATCGTTCTTGTGTCTTGAAAAAGTTTTTAAAATAAGTATATTTAAATTTGCATAAGTATTCATGCATGAACCATCTCTAGATACTCTCTCCATAACTCCAAGCTGAAGCCCAAAATGAAGAATTTAGTTTGCAAGACCGGATATCAATTGAAGATCAAAATTCCTGTCTACAAGTTCAGAAAGAAGAAAGGTTGATCAGAAAGAAGATGGATGGCCAGAAAGAAGAGATGAGGATCAAAAAATGAAGACTATATAGGGTCATTGGATTTAATATATGAAGATGAGCTTATGATGAGTATGTGATGAGTCTCCATGGGTCAGAAATGAAAAGTGAAGCTTAGAAATAATTTCTTCAGAAAGCGATCTCAAGCATCAGAAACCTCTCTTCCTGAAAAGGGTGAAAAAAGGCAAGATAATTCCCACGCTTTTGGGTTTCTCTCTCCACATCGCCTTACCTTCAATTAGTCACGTCACAGGACTTAAATAACCCTCACTCCTCACATATCACCTTTTTACCTTTATTTTCAACCTCAAACAAGCTACCTCAACCGTTTCATCTTTTCATATCTTTCTTTCTTGGAACCAAAACCTTCTTCTCTCAAACCCTTATCCCTACAATTGAAACCTTACAAATCTTCTCGAGAATCATTCTTTTACCTCATCCCTTTATCTCCTCTTCTTACACATACCCTCTATTTCATCAATGGCTAAAGGAAAAAGACTAGAACACTTTGGTGCTAGAATGCTTCTTTTCACATGTACGATGAACCCAGCATGCAAGATCACTATGAAAGATTTTTTGCATCAAGGAAGATGGCTCCTAGAAAGTCACTGAGGAAAGATCTTCATGAAGAAATAGCTATTTTTTATTAAGTATTTACCTTTAGACATGGGAGGATTATCTGGAGATCAATGAATTAGTCTTCCCATGATTAGTAACCGCTTTCTACTTTTATCTGGAGAGACTCTCAACTTCATTTGTCAAAACAATGATCAGAGATTGGGCCATCAAGATCATGGCTTTAGGACTCTCCAAGATCATCAAAGCACCAAAATGCTGGAGTCATATGTAATACCTCACCAAACTAGGCTCACTCTCTAGGAATAAATGAAGGAGATGTATCCAAGTATCTAACAGATTCCATCCTTCACAAGCCAAATGAAATCACTACTGCCATGTTAAGTGCTAGGGCTAGGAAGGTATATACACTGGTCCAATTCTCTATTTTACCCTATGTAGGAAGCATAGATGCACTTGTTGGCATGGATTGCATGCTTCTCTATTACTTGATAGCAAAGAGAAGAGTGACCTCAAATGCTCATTCTGGATTATATGATGAGCGCAACCACAAAAGAAAATGGAGAACCTTGACTTGTTACAACGTACCCAAAGGGCACCGCGACGAGAATGACAACTATTTTAAATGATAAAATGGGAGTCGCCACCAATTTTAATTCTGGCTAAAATTGGAAACCTCTTTAATTGCAAAACTGGTCTTTTTTAAAAGAGATTTGAGGTTCAGGAGTCTGATTATGATTAGGGAAAGGTGGAAACTTAATCCCACTGCACCCTAATACATCCGTATAAATACGGTTACCTTAAAGCTCATTAGGCAATTCAATTATAATTTTAGTAATATTTATTTTCCTTTTTAAAGCCACAATTGTAACATTCTCCCAAGTGCAACGTCATCCTTAAATCATGACATTATGCTTAGGAGTTGTTACTTATAAATTAGTAGACCTTTCTTAGTTATCTATAGCAAGATCGATTGAATCGTGAAGCAACTACTACTAATTCTATCAAAATGTATAACAAAGAAACACAAAATTTATTGAATACGTAGCTAAGTACAAGACGAAGCTCTTTTAAGAGCTTTAGTATAATGTGTTCTCTATTTCATTTACATACATATAACTCCAACTAAGTATAATAAAGTAAAAATATCAACTATGAAACTACTGTTTCCAGCCTTCACGTAGCAACCCCATTATTCTCTGATCAACCTGGAGGTGACACGAGAACACAAAAACACATAGGGGTGAGAATTATACAATTCTCAGGGCAAACCCCTAGTTACACACTCATAATATCATCATCATCGCCCCAACCATTTCGGTTTATTAAGAAAATATGATCATGTAATACATATTAAAAATTCATTTTAAAGTTCTAAAATCATCCTTCTAAGTGGATTTATTTTATTATTCAATCACTTAATATACACACGTAATACTACTCCATATCATAGTATTGCATTATGAAATATACATGCCTTCAATACATCGAAGGAGACGTTTCCGTGCCCATTAAAGGAGACTTTTCTTGCCCATAAAAGGGACTTTCTTGTGTCCATTAAAGGGGACTTTTCCATGTCCATTAAAGGGACTTTCTCATGCCCATTAATGGGACTTTTTATCTACTTAACATATACATCATCATCAAACTTATATAAGTATTCATTCACAATATAAATTTCAATCAGGTCTCATAAACTAATCTTTTAGGTGGCTAGCATGCATTCACATACATTATACTTGAACCAAATGTCATTACTTTACCAATTCAAGGTTTGGGTTCATTTCCAGGATTTACAATTTCACATCATTGTATTACAAATTTATTTGCATATCAAACAATCAATTCAGAAGCTATCAAAATTCTCTAAGACACTTCAATGTGTTCACAAGGTCCATAAAAATTTCAGAGTAAAAGAGTTCTGGAACTATGTAACAAAATTAGACAAATTAGAGGTCAGAACCTCCTATTTATAGTCAACAACCATAGTTCCCAATTTTATTACCCAACCAAATGAACATATCACATCATACAAAAATTTTACCGTTGGACTTCAATATGTCCTCAACACTCTGTAAAAATTTCAAGTGATAATTCAATCATTTGATATGGTAATAAAATTAGCAAAATTTATAGCTTCCATTCCAACATGTCAGGTAGCACATAGTTCACTTTGGTTTCTAACTTTTTTTAAAGCATTAGAGTCCAAATCAGAAGTCAAGAAAATTTTTGGAACTAACCTAGGATGTTACCTTCAATATATATTTTTTCTAGCTCATTAAAATATCCACAATTTATTTAGAAAATTCGTGATCAGTAGCTGTCCATACAGAAACCGAAAATCTAGCACATGATTCAAAACTTGTTTTGCCAAAATGGGTTTTCTAACATTATTCAAACACTCCACCAAAATTAATGCATCAATATCAACATATTACCAACCAATATAACTAGAAATTTCAGACCAAGATCAATCAGAAATGTTCAGAATAAATTTGGAAAGAAAAGGCCAAAGAAAACCCTACTTTTGGCGTCTAATGGATCCTTGGCTCCAAGTTACTCCAAGATTGATTCCCTTCAATCCAAAGCTCCCAAATCAAACCCAAACCCTTCCTAAATCAGTGAGGAAGTGAGGTATCAATGTGAGGATTGATGGAGATTGAGATTTCAATCGGTTGGATTGATTGATCTTGAGGAGTAACAGTTTTATGAAGGAATCTTGATGTTTTAGTGACTTTGAGCTTAGGGTTTTTAAGCTTGAAGTTTCTTGGAGGTTTGAGAGGAAGAACAATGGAGGATTGTGTTTCAAGGTCTCTTAGCTGAAAATGATGATGATGGGATGATAAGGTTGGTGGCTTTGTATTTATCTTGAGTTAGATGTCATAATTGTGTAGTCAAAGTATGTATTTCTTTCTTTTGAAGAAAATAATGAGATGGATGGTTAGGATTTGTTTTGTCTGTCAAAGATAAATCCCATCCACTGAAGCAAAGCAAGTGGCTCACTTTGACTTGAGGAGTAAGGCTTTCCTGTTAAATGCATACGAAAATTCCATCGAAAGGATAAATATTGTCTCCGAGGAAATATAATAAATGAAATGCCATAATTGAAACTTACTTTTCAAGTTTCAATTCTTGCCATCCACTTGGCATAAAGTGGTTGGTAAAGATTATTTGGCCACCAAGTAACTTGTACGCGTTAAAAATCGCACATTAAAACTCTACCGAACGGAAAACACCATACCCTGTAGTCAAACATTACCCAAAAATTAATTTCAGGTATAACTTCCCATTCCTTATCATTTCTAACCTTAACCCTCTTTTTCAGCTTTAACATTTTCCTTGATTCTAGGGTTTCGACCTCCCAACGAGCTTGTGGGCCCCAAGATTACTATTCATCCAGCTTTGAATTGTTTTTTTTAACAAGTCCGTTGGACCATTCTCATCATTGCTAAACTGCGATTTTTGAAATTACGACTAATAAAGCTTAATTAATTTTTAAATAATTTTTAGTGTGTTACAAGAATCATGTGCAAAATAAAATAAAATTAAAGAAAAGAAAAATGGAAATAAAAAAAGAATAAAATTTAAAGAAAAGTTAATTTTGGCTTGATAGATGTTAACTACGCTGACGTATTCTCTAATACAATAAGTAACTCAATCACGTCGTTACTAGAAGACAATTGTATGTTGGTAGATTTTAATTAAAAAAGGAAAAAAATGTTGATCGATTTTTAATTTTGAAAAGAAATTTTGATTGAGTAATTATTTAAAATGAGGAATTAATGAACATCTACCTCTCAATCATGATCATTGACTATCGTGCCCAAAAAAAGGAAAAAATATTTTAAAAAAAAAGAAGATCCACAATAAAAGATCAAGACTTTTTATAAAAAAAAAAAAACCCAAATAGACCTGACCCAGACTAAAAGAACAGTTCTAAACCAAATATTCTAATCCCTAAAAATAAAAACCATACATCAGCCCACGTTCATTACCTAAATAAGACTCATAACCCAAAAGCAAATGAATAAGAAAGACAAAAAAACTATTATTAAAATAGAACAATCTCTAAATCCCATTTATCTGACTTGACTCACACAAAAGGGAAATGAACAGGAGTTAAAAGGGGACGCCAAAATGGCCATACTCAACAGAGCTTTCCGGCGGGTTTAGAGGCGGCGATCAAGGTTGATGGCGGAGGATGGTTCACGGCGAGCTTCGCGGGAATAGGGCGGCAGTGGCGTTGAGCTCGCGATCTGAACGGCGGAGCTGCTGTTGGAGTGGGCTTTACGTGGAAGGCAGAGGCGGAAGTACGAGGGGTTGCGGCTAGACTCCGAGCGGGCTGGGCGGCTCTGGTCGCGGCTGTGATCGAGCAAGGGAACGCGAGGCGGGCGTGGCGGTACTGACACGGCGCGGCATGGAATCTTGACGCCGCTGCTACGCTGCTATTGCGACGGAGGGCGGCTGAGGTGCCGTGGTCGACCAGTGCGCGAACGGCGGAGGCGGGGCTGCGTTTCGCGAGGTGTTGCTCACAACCTCTTGGTGCTGCGGGGATGATGTGTGACGGTGCTAGGCTAATCTGCTGGAGAGGTGCTAAACGGCGGCCTGTTCGCGGAGTGGAGGCTGAGCTTCCGCGGCGGTGACGGGATGGCGGCTGGGTGGCGCGCGGACAGAGGGAGCTTGGAGTTTCTTTTTGGTCACTGGCTAGTAGTGTGTATGATTTTGGCGGTGAAGATGGAGTCTTTGGTTAGATATTTTTTTTTTGGTTGAATGTGATTCGGATGTTTTATTTCTATTGGTCTCTTGGCTGTGATTTTTGCTTGCTCAGGCTGTGGATTGCATGGTGATAGTGATGGAATTGTGATGGTTGTGGTTTCCCGGTTATCTCCCCCATTCTTCATTCCGTTCCTCTGATTTATCCTGGGTTTGTTACTGATATTTAACATTTATTCCCATACTGATTTTGAAATGCAGAAGAACCCAAACGGACTTGTCCCCTACTGCCTTCTACCTTGCCCATCCACTGAACACTCAGAGAGCCCATTCTTTGTTAGCCTCGTTGCAGGGAGTGGGGATGGTTCATGCTGAAAGTGGAAGACAACAAGGCGGGCACCCATCCCATCTCTTCTTCTTTTTTTATTTTCTTTCCTTTTTTGGTGTTTTGTGCTACTGACTAATGGGCTACAGAAAAAGGGGCCAAGACGGGTTGGTTTGAAAATTTTTCAAATGGAAAGAATGAAAAGGCTGAGATAAAATAAAAGCTTCGGAGCAAAAAAATGCAAACTATTTATTTTCTTGTTCATTGAATTTTAGAAATTTGTGTTTAGACCAGTGTTCCATGTAACACTCTAAGTTTATTTTGAAATTAATTGGAACTTTATTAATGAAAATCTTAATTTTTTGACAGATGTAGTAATAATGAAATGACTCCATAAACAAACTCAAAAAATAGTGAATACTATTCACGTTCCCTTGTTTAGCAGGTTTAAACCTTGGATTTGGGACCCGGAGATGTCTGAAACTAAGAAAACATAGGGACAAGTTAGAAATAGTTAGAAATGAAAATTTTATACATATAATTAATTTTTGACAATGTTGATTACCAAGTACTGATTTACCCTTTTGGCAAAATTTCGTTGTAATTTCTAACATCAAAAACCAATTTAATCTCTACAAAATAAAAGAGATTATCCACTTATATAGAATGAATGGCTAAGATTTAATCTCAATTACAAGATTGAATTCTAACCACCCATTTTTCTTTCCTAGATTAATGATTATCTATTCACATTATATAATATTCCAACATTGTATAAGATAAATACAACTAATCTTCTCCAAGAAGCCAAGAGACATTCTCAACCAAGTAGCAGCAGTAAGGAGAAACCAACAAGTTCCATGTCCATGAGCTCCAAACTTTATTTCAAATGCCAAAAACACTAGTCTAGAATTGTTAAAACTACCAACTTCCTTCACTAAACTTAATCAACATCTCAACACCTACAATTCTAACCAATTAAAATTTCAATTCTCCACTAATCCTCACTTTGATATATCCCTTCCTCACTACCTAAGGGAGGTGTGGGGTTTGATTTGGAGTCCTTAAAGTGAAGAGAAAATCCCTCCGAACACTTTTGAGGTATAAAGCTCTAAAGATTTGCAAAGTAGGGTTTGTTGTCTTGTTTAATGAAATTTTGTTTCTTGCAGATTTTGATGGTTTAAATTGATATTTTCTGGTTCTATTGTGTGATTACACATATATATAGATGTATTTGCTTTGGTGGGTTAGTTTGTTGTTGTGGAAAATTCATTTTTGTGAAAAGAGATTTCTAATCATGCTGCGGATTTTCAATTTCTGTATAGGTAGCCACTGATCACGACTTTTCTAAGGGAATTGTTGGTACTTTTATCACTTAGCAAAAATATATGTTAAAGCTAACATCCTAAGCTAGGTCCACAATTTTCTTGAGCTCGTTTTTTACTCCTAATGTTTAAAAAGAAAAATCAAGAACAGAAATGGTATCCATGCTGCTAGGATTATTAAACTGAAGCTTAATTTGTATAATTTTGCTACTATAGCAAATAATTGAATTTTCCTTTGAAATTTTTACAGAGTGTTGACAACATCTTGAAGTATAACTCTGATTTTTCTTTTGAATTGATTTAATCATTTGCTAGGGTTAAAAATTATGAATTTCGGGTTCTGAGTGAGGTTAAGTGGTTTCTGTATCAAAATTTGTCTAATTTTGTTAACATAGTTAGAGAACTCGTTTTACTCTAAAAATTTTATGGAACCTTGTGGACATATTGAGTTGTTATAGAGAATTTTTGTGGACATGTAATTGGTTGTTTGTTATACGAAATAAATCTTGCTACTTGATTTAAAATTCGTTAATGTGCAAGAAATGAACTAAATTCTTAATGGAAATAAAATGATTTTTTACCACAAGTATAAGGAGTCTCAATGCATGCTATATTATTTAGATATTCATTTATGAGGAATGGATAAAAAATTCATTGTGAATGAACATTTATATGTGACTTGGGCATGCCTTGAGAAAATGAAATGATGATGATTAACTATATGTGACAAAAAAGCAAATAAGAAATTCAATTGTGCATTTTGTAAATATGGGAAAAATAGAAACAAGACTTATGTTTGTTAAAGGGGAAGGCAAAAATAAGGACTTCCCTAGAGATATTATGAGTTGCTAGACGTATCGGCTAGGAATAGAACTGTGTGAGATTCGGAAAAAGGAAAATGAAGTCCGATGATCACGTATATGAATGAGCTCATGTCCTGATAAGGTCTATCGCCTATTGTGGAGTTGTCCACTAGAAATACCACTTGGTATAGATTTAAGTCTTCCCTATGTTAACGGAAAGAAAGAAATGCGTGGAATTGAATTCTATGGCTATAAAAGAACAATGCACAAATCATTTATATGGTTGTATTTGACTTTACATGATGTATACACATTGGTATTGATATGTATAATTTTGCATGAAGGTTCCTACATGAATGAGCTTATTGTTTATGTTCTGCATCATATCTAAAGAGTACCCTATTGAGAATTATATAATATTATCATCCCTATGGTTGTATTTATTTTGTATTACTCAGATTTAGCTTATCGTCCTTAGTGTTCTTCCTTGACTTGTCATAGTGGGGGTGGCACTTCGACCCAGGACTCGATTCTCTTTATGCTGAGCTTATTCGTAGGTTCGCACGTACGTGTTCTTGGGCTGTTCTTTCAATGCGTCTATTTTTACTATTGAGTTTGACCCGCTTTTCCCTACGATGGCGTGCCCCTCCATATAGCACACCCAGTTATATTTGATATCCCACTCGCACCACCAGGTTCCAGGAAGATGCACCCTCCTCATTGTCGTCCTCAAACTGTATCCACCGAGGTCCTGATGCCCCTGGCGGAGGCAAGGTCATCATACCGATAGCCAATGGCTTTCCTTAGGAGGACATGAGATCTTCAAAGACTTTTGACTTGTATATAGTAGTAGCGTAGTGCTAGGACTTTACCAGCCTGAGAACTGATTATAGTTAGATGTTTTTAGGTCCGTTTATATATATATATATATATATATATATATGATTTTGTTGGGCCTTGATGTTTGAGTAGGTTAGGTTTAGGTGATGGATATGTCTTTTAATACTATCCCTAAGCGGTATTGGAAGTGAAATAACTTAACTTACAGTGTGATGTGTACAAGTACAAGTTGTATATGAAATACTTTTATATATACATTTTATTTTCTTTGTAACCTATGAGTTTAATTTACCTTATTCTGTTTTCTCTCAACTAGTATGTATTATAGAAAGGAAGTGATACTCTTCTAATTATTATGTTGACACTTGAGTAATACATGATAGTTAGGAGTATGTTACATTCCATATGGAATGTTATTAACTAGGCTCTCCAACATATGCGCTTCCCATTTTATGAGATATGAGCTCATGGAAGGAACTATATTCACACCTTCCTCTTTTAGAACCTTAAGGAAGAAGTCCACCATCATAGTTTCTGAACCAACAAGGCAAAGTCCCCGAACAATAGGTGATCAAGATAGAGAAGTCTCCCAGGAGCCAAGTCTCAATGAGAAAAAGCTAAAGGAAAGAGAAGCTAGTGCTCATAGAAAGAGAGCTTGAGAACTCGAGGAGGAAGAGGAGGAATTACCTGCTTCATCGCTTTGAAGAAAGAAGGATAAAAAGAAAATAGGAGTCTACTTCTCAAGAAACTCAAATGGCGGCTAAACCAATGAAAGTCATCAATAGAAAGATGTTTGGCTCAAATGCAAATAGAATGCATATGTATGAGTCCAGAATCTCCAAATGAATGAAGAAGTTGCAAAATATGAAGAGGACGATTATTGAGTCATTATTTTTTACTCTTGAAGACGATGAAGAAAATGTAGAGGAAGAAGATCTAGCAGAAAAATCCTCATCTAAAGAAAAGAAAGCCTTGAGGAGTGAGAAGGGTAGGCTAAGTGCTACAATGAGACCTGGCTCCATAGTGAAGAGTCTTTAATGGAGCCTATTATTGAAGAGCCAACCGAAGAGGATCATGAACAAGATACTGCAATCATCTTATTGGTGCCTCAACCTTTTCCTTCCATCCGTATCACTCAAATAGAAGAAAAAGAAGATAGAGCATCAATCTGTGCTCCTCTTGGTGAAGAAGCTCCTTCCACCTCGGCTCAAATGGTTAAAACTGCTAATGCTTCTGTCCCTCCAAGCCTACTTCGCTCCTACTGCCTCTACCGTCATGTCATCCTCTCTAATTCCAGCTACTATACATGCTGAAACACAGGCTGAATCACCTAAGTCTGGAGACTGGACCCCTAGACATTCCTGAGCCATCTCCAAAAGCTACTTCACCCATCCATTACCGCCTCCATCTTCAATTGTGTCTCCAGCAAGCTCTCAATTCAATGATATTATCTTGCGCCACCTAAGAGATTGCCTCCAGGAGGATCGGCTTGAGGCAACAATCATAGAGCACAATGCCCAACTCAGACAAAATGAAGAACTACACTTCAATTTTTAGACCAATCAAGATATTTTACAAGAGCTAAGGCATTGAGGCTGAAGATGGTGCTTTAATTCCCACACCTCCTTTTTGCTGATGACAAAAGGGGAGAAGAAAAGACTTGAAGAAAATCAAGTGCTATGGAATTCAAGGGGAGCCTATGTTTCAAGTGCTGGGAATTCTGCTATGGAATTCAGGGAGGTTATGCTGAAGAGAGCTCAGAGAATTTCTTTTAGCATGCATATTCTTTTGTTGTTTCAAACTTTTTTTTATGTTTTTGACAAGCTTTTTATCTTGTTTTATACAATTCATTTTATTTGTTCAATTTATCATGCTTATGTTGTCCTTTTGGCTTAATACATATCCTTTAAGCTCTGTTTCTTTTAAGTCTGATACATATCGATTGCTACTTATGCTTAGCTAATCATATATCATGTAGGTAGATGTTTGCTTCTTATCTCTTATGTGTATGCTCTTGTACCGCTTATTCATTTAGCTCACATGTGTATTTGTAATTAGCTCTAGGAAGTATCTTTTAAAGCACAAAATCTTTCTTTTGTTGTTATGATACTCACATCTATCTAATGTGCTTCGATATGCATGACATGCTTAAAATGCTTTTATAAAACACATTCTCTTTGACACACATATGAGAAGTTCTCTAAAGCTTTGTATAACTTGATCAAAATATAGTTGTGCATAGTTTCTGATGGTCTTCAAAAACTTGTTCCTATATGCTTTGATACAACTAAGATCAGTTTGTAAGCCTTAGAACTCTCTTGAGTATGCTATGCTTATATGGCATATAATGTGTTATGTCCTATTTCATATGTATCAAGTGAGAATGTTTTCTTAAAAATCATGAGCGTTTCTAGTTTTTGCTTCATAAAAATTGATTTCCTTTTATGTTCTGATACTTATGAGAAACGTTTCACACTCATAACAAAAAGCTTTTTATGCTTTGCTCGATATATTTGGATTGATCCTTGATGAGCTTCAGAAATTCGCATAGTAATATGCTGGTATATCTTATCAAGGTTTCTTTGAGCATCAGAAACTACATAAGATCAATACGTTTTCTCTCTATCATACATGCTAGATCATGTTTTTTTAAGCTTTTGTTTTCATAAATTAGTTTGGACAAAGCTTGTGCTGAATACGAAAATTAATTAAGATAAATTATCACAAGTATTACTTGTTTTCTTTTAGAAAGTTCTTTAAATAATTGAAAATCAAGCTCATTGTGTAAAAAGGACTTAAGCAAAGAAATCTGTTTCAATATCATTCTTATACATCTCAGACATAATTCTGAGCGAGTTCAGAAGGTTCCTTTACAACCAAAATACTTCTATTTAAGTTACTTAAGGCTATAAAATGTTTTTGAACCTATCCATATCATGCCTTAAGAAAAGAACTTCTTGAAAGTTACAACCTATGATGTACTAAAAGAATACCTATTATCATGACATATTCAATTCTATTTCTTTCAACATCTCTTCAAAAGATTTTCTTCAAATTGGTTTGTCATCATCAAAAAAGGGGAGATTGTTAGCTCTAGAACCCTTCAGAAAGCTTTAAGGAAATATGTTTTGAATGACAACAAAACCAATTTAAAGAAAATACTTTGAAGAATGGCTAATGTCTACCTTGAGTTTCTTGACATAGCATACAGGTTTTTGGATTGCATAACATGGACTTGAAGTAAGAACAATTTCACTTTGCATGTGCAAACATGATTTTTCTCATATAAAGAGATTGAACTTAATAGAAGTGATATTATATCATGCAAAGCACGCATACATGCCTTACGGAATGAAAGAAAATCAAAATAAGGGCAAGAAACCAAGGCATGAGATTTTAGAAAGTAGCACTGGAATTAGAAAGTATGCTCAAAATGAAGATATCAAGCTAACTCTAAGAACAACGTGTTACACAATCTTCAACTATCATGATCACAAATCTTTCATCATCTTAAAGCTTGGATTGAAGATTAGAAGACTGAAGATTCATCAAGGAACTATATTACACTTTAGAAGCTCACTTCACTATGGAATGTCTAAATGTTACTAAAATGGAGGAAATTTGAATTTTTGAAATTCAAATTTAAAGTCAAACCCAGTTTCAAACTTATGAGTCATCTCTTCTGCCAACTTGGTCAACAACCTTAGCTTATAGAAGAAAGAGTTTAGAAACCATGTTTAGAAAGTAAGAAAAGTTCATTAGAAACCTCAATCTTGTAATGGCTTCTACAACAGCTTTAACAAATAGATAGGCTACTCTTCTAGACTATTTTCCAAGATACAAATGGATGATCAACATGTGTCACTTGGAGATCTGATTGAGGCAACGGTCACAAGGAATACCATCTATAAATAGAGATGCTATGCTTAAGCGAATTAGAGATCAATACAACACAAGAGTGGAAACCTGAAAATCTCTCCTATATCTTGTAAGGTTCATCACATCATGTAATTAGTTTGCTTACTTGTAAATATTCTTTCTATGTTCTTGAATAGATATATGTTCTTCCTAGGAAGAAATGATAGAAAGAAGTCATTCAAGTTATCCTAGGTTAATCATGTATATTTTAAGGAAACTTAAGTATAGGTTAGTTTTAGTGGCAACCCATAAATCTATCCTTGGTCATGGTTCGAGCTTGGAGAAGCTGTGAAAGACTACTTCGTTTAACTTGGAGAGGCTAATGAATAACTACTTTCAATGTGACAGGATGGGTTGTTACTTGTTACGGGTTTAGCTTGGAGAAGCTAGACAAGACTACTCAAGGTTCAGCTTAAGGCTTGGTAAATAACTACTTGGTTCAGCTTGGAGAGGCTAGTGAATAACTACAGAGGTTGTGACAGGAGGGGTTGTCTACTAGTCACATGTAAGAGCTTAGGAAGGCCAATGTAAAGACTATCCTTGTTCTTCTCGTTTTGAGAAAGATGTTTAGTGAAACCTTTACGTGTGTTATTGGATGTGGATAGTTTTGGCCGAACAAGTATAAAAACATTTGTGTCATATCTTCTTCTTTATCTCTTTTACTTTTTCTATTATGCTTATTAAACTACTATTATATAGTTTAGTGGTTTTGTTACATATTGTATGCTTCAGGATTACTTTTTGAAAATAACTAATCTCATTTTTGCTGCACTTTAAGCTTAATGCTTAATAGTATTTTGCTAAATGTTTCAATACAAAAAGAAGCAAAACGATTCAACCCCCTTCTTGTGCTCTTTTATACCTACACAAGTGACACATATTGATCATTTATTTGTCCTTGGAAAAAGCTATCTAGAAGAGTAGTTCATTGTGTGTCAAAGCTATTCAGAAGGTTGTAAAAGGAGGTTTTTAGGCTATCTTCAAAAACTATTTTTTACTTTCTAAATGAGGTTTCTAAACTCTTCCTTATAGAAGTTAGAGTAGTTGACCAAGTTGGTAGAAGAGATAAACAGTCTCTAACGTTTACTTTAAATTTGAAATTCAAATTTTCCTCTTTCTTGCAAAGTGTTGTTTTAGTATGAAGTGAACTTTCTGAGGTGTAGTATTAGTTCCTTGATATATCTTAGATCTTCCAATCTTCAATCAAAGCTTGTAGATGATGATATGGTTGTGGTCATGATGATTGAAGGTTGTAGAACACATTTGCTTTAGAGTTGGTCTAAAATCTTCATTTGAAGTGTACTTTCTAAAGTCACATGCTACTTTCTAATTAAGTCTTGGTTTCTTGCATATGATGATTTTCTTCAATCCATTAAGCATGAACACATTCATTTCATGATATAATTTTCACTTCTATTTGGTTCCCATCTCTTCAAATAAATCTTGCTTGTACATGTAAAGTGAAATCATTTATGCTTTTAAGACTCGTGTTATGCTAATGAAAGGACACGTTTAATACTTCAAGAAACTCAAGGTAAATATTAGTCCTTCTTCAAAGTATTTTCTCTAAATTGGTTATGTTATCATTCAAAATATCTAGCATAAACTCTTTCTGAAAGGTTTTGGACCTAACACTTGGATACACCCCAAAATATCATCTCATAGCTTTTGCAATTACATTTGGATCCAAAAACTAAGGGCTAGCCCTTCTTTGATAAACTATTTGAAGTTTATTGTTTGGGAAAATTCTAGGTGGCCTTGACCTAAACAACCCTTGATCTTGCATAGCATTGAAGCTTGGTATATACATATTCCATGGTTGGTCTTGTTTGGAGCAACAAAATTCATACCTTGATTAAACTAGGTATGTAATTCAAATTACCGAGGAAACCTCCTCCTTGGTGCATTTAGTATATGGCACCATAGCCCATTGGTTCTCCATATTGGGACTTCTCTTCATTTTGATCTTCTAGGGGTACACACAATGCGAATCACCATACTAGAAACATTATTAGCCATGGGTTCCAAGAAGTTGCTTTGATACATTCAACATCACATCATTAACTCCAAGTTCCATTTGTTGCCTTATGAATGAAGTGGATACAGGAGTGGCCGTTTATCTTCATTATTTTTAGCAGGAGACGTCGAACTTAAAGTAACATTCTTTTAAGGGATTGAAGTAAGGATTTCTCAAGGATACTTGAACTAGTTTCGTTTGTCGGGTACCAACCATGCTATCTAACACCCTAAAAATTATTTAAAAATTAATTTGAGTTTTATTAGTCATAATTTCAAAAATCTGCAGTTAGCAATGAGGAGTACAGCAACGACTTGTCAAAAAAAATTTCTGGCCAGGGTGAAGGTAACCCTGCGAGCCCCTGGGCCTCAACCTTAAACCTAGATTCGGGCCTTAGGAGTGCCGAAATTAGGAAAACATGGGAATAAGGTTAGAAATAGTTGGGAATAAGGATTTTATACTTGGAATTAATTTCGGCAATGTTTAATGACCCGGATATGGTGTTTTACCCGTTTGGTAAAGTTTCGATGTGTGGTTTTTGACACCGTATAAGTTACTTGATGGCCAAGTAACTCTTACCAACCACTTTATGCCAAGTGGATGGCAAGGATTGAAACTTGAAAAGTAAGTTTCAATCATGGCCTTTCGTTTATTATATTACTCGGGAGCCAATATCTCATCCGTTCAATGGAATTTCTGTTATGCTTTAACATCGAAAAAGCTACTTGCTCCCCAAGTTAAAGTGAGCTACTTATGTTAAGCCAAGTGGATGGCCAAGATTCATTCTTTGACCGACAAACCAAATCTTATCCATCCATTTCATTATTTCTTTTTGAAAAGGAAGAAATACACATTTTGACTACATTTAATGCCAAATAAAGTAAAAGCACCAAACCTTATCACCACCACTCCATCATTTCGGCCAACCTACCAAGAAACTCCTCCTCCATTGTTCTTTCTCTCAAACCTCCATTAACAAGTTTCAAGCTTCAAAAACCCTTGCTCAAAATCACTAAAACACTAAGATCTTTCACAAAATTTATTCTACTCCTCATAATCTATCAATTTAACCGATTAAAATCTCAAATCTCCATCAATCCTTACCTTGATACCTTACTTCCTTACTGATTTGGGAAGGGTTTGGGTTTGATTTGGGACTTTTGGAGTGAAGGGAATCAATCTTGGAGCAACTTGGAGCCAAGGATCCATTAGACACCAAAAATAGGGTTTTCTTTAACCTTTTCTTTCCAAATTTATTCTGAACATTTCTGATTGGTATTGGTCCGAAAATTTTTGATTATATTTGTAACACCCTTCACACCATAAGGCTATGCTTAAGCCATAACCTTATAATGAGCAAGTTGTTACTTGTTGTCTTACTTGACCTTTGCGGAGTATATATATATATTACATATGAGCCTACTTTCTTGAACAACATAAAACACTTTTCTCTTAAGATGTTAAATTTGAACATAAATAATTTATCAAAAATACATAATTGTATTATTCAACAACAAGAAATAGCTTATAAAACATTGACAAACCCTTACCCTGGTTCGCAGGGAACCCTCTAGTCTAGGTAGGGTACTACTCAACATTCACCAAAAAAAAAATAAAATGAACTGACTAAATTCTTTATCATTTGTTTTTAGAAACTCTAGCCATACCAGGTGAGAATTTCCACAAAGTAATCATCAACATAACAATCTATAAAAATATGGTAACAGAAGAATGAGAATCAAAGATTCCAAGGAAAAATACTTTAGTCTACTACACAAGTGATATTTGACATAACATTAAAAGAATTAAAGTATCTTCACTTTCTTTTGAAATATCAAGCTTGCTTATTCACTTTACTTATTAAATCCAGGTATTATGAGTACACTTATGCTTGAGAATAAAAGATCAAAGGATTCATAAGATAAGTGCTTGGTATTCTAATTTGTTTACATAAGAACTAGTTTGTTTGTTTCATTACCTCTTTGACATAATCTTATTTCTAACTTTAAGCTTGAGAATATAGCTCATAGGATTCCTGATATTCTTCATCTGATGTATTTCTAGTTGTGTAACACATCATGTTACATTATGATATAGTTCACTTGTTGTAGTACCTCACACTACAACTTGATATAGATCATTCTGTGAATCCATGAGCTTATAATCAAGCAATTGATATGTAGTTAGTATCATTATTTTTCTATGGCTTAACTTGGTTAGCTACTTTAAACTTAGTGGTAGAACTCATAGGACTCTTTTGATATACTTTTTTGTGAATCATACTGTCAACGATGTAACGTCGTCACGTTACAACCTGATATAGTTCATTAGATGGAGTACGTCACTACATCTCATCTGAATAACCCCGCTATTCTTTCTAGGACATCCCTTTTCTCAAAACGATGTAACGCCGTCGTGATTACAACCTTATATAGTTCCAAGGGCATTGCACGTCTACTACTACCCATGAATCCATGAGCTTACCATTAAGCAATTAACATTACATATGACGTATTTCTTCGGTTTTCTTTCTTCGTTTGGAACTTTATCATGTAGTTAGGGAATTTCTAATTATAAAGTAAAATCTCTTCTTAAAAGTTCTATATCTCATACTTCCGCTCTGAGATTTCTCTGTTAGTCTCTCTGAATTACTATGAGATTTTTCTCTCTTGAAAATCTTTTGAATTTCTTATGAGATATTCTCTTTAGATCTTCTGAATTCTTATAAGATTTTCTATTCAAACTTTTCCTTGAAACCTTATGAGATATAAAATCTCTTGGATTCTTATGAGATTTATCAATAAAATCTACTGAACTTTTTATGAGATTTCTTAAAGAAGGTTCAACATTTACGAGATTTTTCATAAAATCAATTACACTGTTGAGATTTCTACTGAAAGTCTATTAAACTTGTGATAGCTGTTTCTATAAAATCTTGTTCTATGACGAGATTTTCTCAAAATTGCTAATCTTACGAGATTTTTCAGGAGAATTTTATAGAATTTCTTACATTATAATTCTTAAATCTTTCAGAAAATTAAACCAAGTGTATTGCTTAGATTTCAGAGTCTTTCTTCTATGGATCAAAATCTCATCGTTTTTCATGAAACTTTAGCATCATACTTCAAAATTCTAGTCTTGCAGATTTTTAGAAAATATTTCTTGTTATGTTCTTGAAAAATTTCCAGATTTCTCATTCTCTTTAAGGAATCAAAAATCTCTTCATTTACATAGTTAAATCTCTTATATCAATTACTCAATTCATAAAACTTTCAAACATAGCACCCTTTTACATCTACCAAGTTCATGCATAAACAATCTTGAAATAATTTCAGATTTCACAACATAAATTTCAAGCACATATCAAGAGTTTATATTAGCAAAATAGCCAAACAATCACAAAATAATAAACTAGAATTTTTCCTACCTTTTATCCAAGTTTTTTGCTAAACTTTCTCTAGCTTTTCCTCTTCTAACTAAAGCTCCAAACCCATGTTCCAACCACTAGATGTGCTGCTGTTTGAACATTTTGAATTGGAAAAACAAGGTTTTGGCAAGACTATGATGTAGAGGAAGTGTTTTTGAACAAGTTTAAGTGTTTATCTAGGCATAACCTTCAAGAACATAGAGCTTTCATGGAGTTTGAAAAGGAAAGAAATGAAAAAGAATGAAGAAAAGAGAAGGAAACGTGAGGTTTCTGAGAACAGAGAAGAAATGTTATTTTTCCTTTTATTTTCCTTTATGTAAAAAGCAACTTGGGCCAAGTAATAGGTATACCTATTATTGATTGAATTTGTCTTTGTTTTTGTATTGAAAATATCTATATTTGTTTAATTGTCATAAGTAAAAATTATTTGGGATCTGATAATATAAATTATTTTTACCAGATTAAATGTTTTGGTGTACCGGTTATTACCATTTGGTGTACCAATTATTACTATTTTGATACCCAATCGATACCTAAACAATTTCCTGGGTTAAAATATTTATTTAACTTTATCATTTTTTTCCAATGTCCTTATACCAATTATGTGTTTTATTCTATATCTCCGATTAAAATATTATTATATTAATTTTTAATAATATTAAATTAATTTTCTTTTTTTTACAAACTCCTCATATTATTCTAATCATGGCTTTAAGTCTACAAATTTTCAAAATCCCTATAGATTATTCACAATTAATTATTTTATCACAATAATACTAAAAATTGGTCGTTACAATATTGGTTGATAATATGTTGATATTGATATATTAATTTTGGTGGAGTGTTTGGATGATGTTAAAAATTCATTTTTATCAAAAGGGGTTTTGCTTTATGTCGCTGATTTTCGGTTTTCCTACGTAGTGATTGTTCACGAATTTTCTGGTATATTTGTGGGTATTTTCATGAGCTACAAAAAATATATGTTGAAGCTAACATCCTAGGCTAGTCCCACAATTTTTCTTTAGGGTCTAATCTGGACTCCTAATGGTTTAAAAAAATCAGAAACTGAAGTGAACTATATGCTGCCTGGATTATTGGAACTAGAGCTATAAACTTTGCTAGTTTTATTACCACACCAAATGATTGAATTATCACTTGAAATTTTTATAAGTTGTTGAGGACATATTGAAGTCCAACCGTGAATTTCTATATGATGTGATATGTTATTTGATAGGGTAATAAAATTGGGAACTATAGCTATTGGCTATAAATAGGGGGTTCTGATCTGAATTTGTCTAAATTTGTTTACATAGTTAGAGAACTCTTTTTGCTCTGAAACTTTTAGGGGAACCTCGTGGACACATTGAGGTGTCTTGGGTAATTTTTATAGCCTCAGAATTTATTGTTTTGATATACAAATAAATTGGGCTATGAATGTGTGAAATTTGCCATTGTGCTGGAAATGAAACAATGTTTTGAATTGATGAAACAATGACATTTTTGGTTCTACATGAATATTATTTGATGTTAACTATTTGGCCATGTGATTTGTGACATATGAATGCATGTTAGAGGAAATAGAGAGTGGTTTATGAGGCCTGATTGAAATTTCATTGTGAATGAAATGCCTACATGTGCTTTATGCATGCATTTGGAAAAGGAAAAGAGAATGTATAAACTTAAATTGTGCATGTTCTGAACATATGAACAAAAAGAAACAAGACTTAGGTTGAATGAGGGAAAGAAATTGAAAAGAGAAACTTCCCTAAATATTTTAGTCGATAGACGTATGGCTATGAAAAGATCTGTGATTCAGAAATGGAAAAAAATGAAGTTTAATGATCACGTATAGAATGAAGTTTGTCTTAATCAGGCAGTCTATTTCCCTTGTATGGTGTGATCCACTATAAATACCATTTGGTATAAATTATCTATTGTGGAGTTTCCATAGCAAATACCCGTTGAGTATAAACCAAGTCTTTCCTATGTCAATAAAAGAGAAAATGCATTCATTTGATTTCTATGGCCATAAGTGAGACCATGTCACTTTGACATAATTTCACTACATTTGGCATATGCATAATCATATCGCCTATAACCTTTTAATTAAGCTACTGATTATGTGTTTGAGCTACATGATATATGTGCATTAAGTGAGTGAATGCTAAAAGAAATCCACTTCGAAAGATGGTTTTTGAACTTTAAAATGAACCTTTGATAGATATTGCATGCTCACATTTCTTGATAAACCGAAGTGGTTGGGGCAATGACGATGACATTATAAGTGTGTAATCGGAGTTGCCCTCTAAGAATATATAATCTCACCCCTTCTTGTATGTGTTCAGTGTCGCCTCCAGGTTGATCAGAGAACAATGGGCTTACGTGAAGGCAAAGCTGAAGTAGTTTAGTAGTTAATATATTTTTTTTACTTTATTGTACTTAGTCATATGTTATGTTTGTAAATGTAATAGAGAACATATGTATTAAAGCTCATAGAAGAGCTTCCCTTTTATATTTGTACTTTGTATTAAATGAATGTTTTGGTTTCTTTGTTATGTATTTTACTAGAATTACGACTTAGTTATTACACGTAGTCAAACTTGTTATAGATATCTAAAGAAGGTCCACTCATCTATAAGTAACAGCTCCGAGCCTGATGCCATGGCTTAAGACGGATGTTGTACTTGGGAGGATATTACACTATCACCCTTACGTTTCCATGCTTAGCATTAGTGAACGTTGCACTGGAGTACTCATTTTCAAAGCGTAGCTCCTTGTGCCACTAGAACCAACCTTGGAGATTGGAACTCCTACTATTAATCTTTCGAGTCCCACTAGGCGTGCTAAAAATATGTTGCAATGAAATTTGGTTAGGCCAAGTGTAACATCCAATTCTCCTCTTGAGTACAATGACCAAAATGCCCCTGAGGTCATTTTTACCCTGAATTCAAGGGCAGTTGTAGGCAATCCTCAATGGGTCAACTCTATGTTTAAAGGGGATTATATTGTTATGAATGATATCTGAGGTGAAAATCTCGTTTTTCTAAACTTTCGGCTCAAAATGACCAAAATACCCCTGTGTGTTCTACGCGGGTAAAATGTGCCGTTTGAGCCCAGAATTTTTCCAGGAAGTTTAGAATGATGTTTTTAAGTAATGTTTGATGTTTAGTCGGCCTGGAAGGTCCGGGCAGTCAGTGCAATTACCATTTTGCCCCTAGAACGTGTACAGTGAGTCTAATGACGCAATTAAGCAAACCTAAGCAATATTAGGCTCTAATCGAAGATTAATTTATTTCGAAATTAATCTAGAGTCAAAATAATTTGTTAAGGTTAATTAGAACCTAAGATTGCTTAGATAAACTTTAGTTGCATTCTTCAATTCAAGATTCCTAGTCATGGAATCTTGAATAGTGTTTTCTTCTCCAATTCCTTAAATTAAGGAATTGTGCCATACCTCATTTGACTAAGAAAATAAATTTAATTTGTTGATCTAGTATGACCACTCCTAATCAAGTCTTGACCTTCCTAATTACCCAATTACCTCACCTAAACACTTTCTTACAAACTCCTAATTAAAAGCCTAATCAAAGAAACACTTAAACACATCCTTAAACCACAATTACATGAACAAAATCCCTTCCCCCTTGGCTGATGTGTTGGCTGAAATCTCCCCCTAAAATGGTGCCACATGTTGATTTTTGTTGCACCAAGCCCATGCCTTAGGCCATACCCAAACCCATACCTCACCATACCTTGCCCATGCTCTCCACCATACCAATCAAAGAGATATTTCTTTTCTCTTCCCTCCTCAAATGGCTGGCCACTTCTTCCCCCTCAAAGGCCATCCATGAGCTCTCCATCTTCTATAAATACACTAGCTTGAAAGCCCTCAGAATCCTTTACACACTTGAGCAAACTTCAAACTTCTTCCCAAACACAAAGAGCTTCTTTTCTCTCCTCCTTGGCCAGTTTTCCAGCAAGATTCCAAGAAGGATTTCCTTTTCTTTTCCTCTCAAGAAACAAAGCCTTCCTTCCTCTCTTCAAGACTTCTTTAGGTAGGGGTTTTGTTTTAATGTTTTTGCTTGAGTTCTTAGAAGAAGTTCTAGCTTTTCTCTTGGTTTCAAACTCTTTTCTCCTTCCTTTTCCTTTTCGGCCAAGAGGCCATTTTATGAGAATAACATGAGCTTGATGATGAGGTTTCAAGATAATGACTTGATGTTGTCATGTGAGAAACCTCTAAAGCTTGAAATAACTTAGTCTTGGACCATACATGCCTTGATTTCTTCCTTTTTCCTTGATAAAGTTTGTGGTTTTCTTTTCTTTTCCTCTTCATGATTTCGGTTTCCTTTGCTTTGGTTAGAATAAAGTTTGCTAAAAATTGTAAAGTAGAGCACAAAAGTTTTGTCAAGAAAATTAATCCTAAGATTTCAAAAAGCTCTAAGCTTACCCTTGCCAACCTTAAAGTTGGTCGGCCGTTCTAAGAGTTTACTCAGATTGAAGCCCATGAGCAATAAAATAAAGAATATGAGTAGTTCTATTTATGTTTGTTTTGTTAAAGTGTTGATGTTTTTGTTTTAATCCATTTTCTTGAGCTTGATGATGAAGTTCAAACCAAAGACTTCTTTGAAGACTTGGTGTTAAGAACTCTAAAGCTCACATTCCATTGTTAAGATACATGTTGGGTTAAGGCCTTTGATGTTCTTCTAAAGTCTTGTAGGAGCTCTAGTCAAGATAAAACAAGTTGCATTCATGTTTAAGTTTATGTCTTGCATCTCATGTTTATTTTGATGCCATTACTAATTTTACAAAGATAAATGAATGAACTTGCATTACCATATTTAAACTCCCAAGCTTGCATTTCATGTTTAAATTTCAAGTCATCACTTAATCCTTAAAGATAATAATGAGGTTGCATCTCATATTTATTTTATGTCCTCACCTTACTTTGTAATGAAGAGTAAAATGAAGTGCATAGCATGTTTAAGATTATGTTATCATCTAAATACTCTAGAGCTCAAAGACTTGCCCTAAGTATCTTCAATGGGGATCTCTAATAAAAAAGAGATGGATGTGTTTTAGTATGATTCAATGATGGTTTGATTTTGCAAAATGTATGGATGATTTCAGGAAAATGTTGGAAAACTGTTTTATGAGGTCTCAAGGTGTTTAAATAGTTTGGAATGTGTCAAAAATCATGTTTTCTCAAATTCTGGAGGTTCTGGTAATTGATTACCAGTTATGTAATTGATTACCAGAGGGGTTTTTCAAAGAACTTTTGTTCTTAATCGATTACGAGACAATGTAATCGATTACCAAGGCTGTTCTTTATGCCCAGAACCTCCCTAAACTTGTAATTGATTACCTGCGAGTGTAATCGATTACTCCAATGTTTTATTTTTCAAAAACATTTAACCATAAGTAATCGATTACCATTGTATGTAATCGATTACCCGGTTTTTAAACCCAGAATAAATTTAGCTCTGGTAATCGATTACGAGGCACATGTAATCGATTACCAGAACACCTTTTTGCTCCTAAAATTGTCCCAAGAGAAAACTAGCAACTCATGTGCACTTATAACATGAGTTTATGTGATTATGTGTGATGAACATTGTTGGTTTCTGTCTTATCCTTGTGGCCACTGGATAAATTCTGTTTGAGGAGTTAGAATGTGTAATGTTATGCTTGAGTGAAGTGAGGAACGTTTTGGAGGATTGGGAAGACTAAACAAATAGGAAAATGTAGAACTAGAATCTTAAAGTGCTTAGACACAAGAATAATAACTTCTGTTCAGCATAATTGAGCTTAAGAAATATGGTTCATAGCTAGTGATTATGCCTAGGAGTTGAACATACAATCTTAGGTGAAGATAGAACTCAGAAAAGAGTTTAAGGCATAGATTCTAGAATCCCTGGAGTTGAATGATGATCTTAATGAGTAATCTATATAATGATGATGGATGAATTAGTGAAGCATAATAAAGAACAATTTTCCCCTAGATATGATAAAATTTGCAATGGGTGATAAGATTACTAGAAAAAGAATTCAAGACCCGTAAGGGTCAAAGCATAAGACACCATGAGGTAGGAGGTGTGATGTGAGCATGAGATCGAGAGAGTATATTCTTAATGACGTGAATATGATTACATTTCAAGTATGAAACCTTATGTGAATAATTGATATGTTGATATGATGAAGTGTTGTATTTAAGATGAATGAGGTTTTCGAAATATGAATAAGATTGAGGGATATGCTCATGTGAACTAGAAAGTTATTCATTTGAGAAAGTTCCATGAAAATGATGCATGTGATTGAGATTACGTGGCATGACTCAAATTTGAGGAAATTGGAGAGTAATTGTTATGCCGAATTTCCGTAAATTGAGACTTAAGAAAGTTTTTGAGAAATATGATGTTTAAGGTGACACACCGAGACGTACTTCTCTCTCCAGTGAGGAGAAGGTAAAACCGTGAGGGCATATACATTAGCCTCCAAAGCGGACAAAGTCACTGGTCTTAACCAGTCGATGCGTTTCGAAGAAGGAAAAAGTCCCATGATGGATGATCCTTAGGCCTCCTCCCGTACTCTGGGAGTCGGGATTATGATGATTATGATTATGATTATGTTTATGATTCGCTTATCAAGAGGATAAGTAAGAACTAGTGACGACTAGTTAAGGTATGAGCTCATAGCCTAGTTTAAGGGTGCGGTTACTATTATATTTGGTGTTACAAGATTAAGATGAAGGAATGATGTTCAAGAGAAGTTCTCATGCCACTTATATGTTGATTGATTATTGTTTGGTTTGCCTAAAGACTGCCATGTATCCATGAACTATTATGTTGCATATATGCATTAAGATTCATTATAAAAGACATGGACCTTGGATAAATATCTTTTGTGAAAACTTCATAATGAACCTATGCATGCTTAACCTTTTCATAATAAACCCAAGGTTCCTGGGACGTAAACGATGACACTAGGATAGAGGATTCCCCTATGAGATTCTTTAGCAAGATTCTCACCCTCTCTCTTT
This sequence comes from Dalbergia oliveri, assembly GCA_030441495.1. NCBI lineage: Eukaryota > Viridiplantae > Streptophyta > Magnoliopsida > Fabales > Fabaceae > Dalbergia > Dalbergia oliveri. Next base: position 32,625,589 of record JAMLFY010000004.1, on the reverse strand, counting down.
GTTTCTCTTACGTTACGTCTCCAGAATGCATAATGTCGTTCGTGATTTTTGTTGACATGCCCGTGTGGGAGTGCACTATGATCCGGATCATCAGTCATACCATTTCGAGGGTCATTGTGCTATACGCATTTTTGCATACATGGGACGCCCATTTGCCTTTGGTCTCCAGTTTCCGCTTCACCTCGACTTCTCCCTATGGCGACGACATGATTTTTGAGAGGACGCGACCTCATGATGAGAGAACGCCGGCCATCATCCTCAGTCTGTGCTTGATTAGGAATACGTACCCCTCATACGTCGTTGCGGGGGACCTGTCCAGAGGACTCATCCCTCTCCTTATCGGAGGATTCCGCCCTTCCGTGCCTTTAGCGGCTCAGAGGGGTAGCGAGGACACGCCTCTCAACGAGGCCTATGAGGCGTGTCGTCAGCCAGAGGCGCCCTCGCGAGGTGGTCACGTCGCTCCGCCGATTCCATGCCCACGCCCCTCTTCCGTGGGCCACATCCGAGGAGCTTGAGTTCTAGGTTACATATCTCCGTTCGAGGATTAGCGTCGTCCGTAGGCTTGGAGGATGGTTGCTTTTGTGGGGAATATCTTTTGGCTTTTCATGTATTTGTTGTTATGTTTCTGTTATTGTACTACAAGCTCTGCCCATTTATGTGGGTAAGGCTTTATGCTTTCCTTTATATTTCTTAGTGATGTACTAAACTATGTTAATTAATGTTATGAGGAATGTTTTCATGATTGATGTGTTCTTTATGGCTTTTGAATTGTATGATTTATTTATTCTTCCACTTTCCGTTTCGTTTATGTCATGCGCGAATGGCCGCACTTTGTTTTATATGTTTCATTTAAAAAAAAAAATTTACCCATATTTTCCGCTAAGTTATTTCTAAAAGAGTTTTAAAGGAAGTAACGACTAATAATTGATTTTGATACGTTAACAATGGGATTAAATATTAGGGTGTTACACTAAGTTGTGATAGCAACTAAGCCAAGAACATAATTTCAACCTTGATCCCAAACATTCAAATGACTTCACCAAGGAAGGAATCTATCCCTTGGTTATGGATTCTCCAAATATTAAATCACAATAAGTTTGAACTAAGATTAAAGTAGGAATTTTATTAATGAACTAAATGTACAACATCAACCTTAATGAAGTGTAGCTTGACAGCGAAAGCTTACATACGAGTAAACTACACAATGCCTAAAAGAAAGTAAAAGAAATATGCAGAAAACAAGTTGTAAATTTGTGTATGTGACTTGTCATGCCTTTCTCCATTCTCTTTGTCCCTTTTATATCAGCTTCAAACTAATGCCGCTTCAGCTAATAACCGCCCATTGTCACTCTCATCATGGCTTGCAGTTGCGTTTGTATCGTGGCCAAAAATGGTTACCTCCCTTCACTTACGCTTGCATTTCAAGCCCATGTTGTCAACAGTTGCAACTGTTCCTACCTTGCAACTTGCATGGCTTGGCAACTGTATTCCTTTCAACGAGCTGTGACTTCGTTTCAGAAGCCCATTTCATTGTAGTTATATCCGCTTATTGGGCCCAATCAAGCCCATTAGCCCACTCTAATTTTGGGGGTAACACCTGCACTCCCTATATAAACTTCTTTTCCGGCCACTTCGCAGAACACAGCCTCATGTGAGAACTCCCCTTTTTTTCTCCCTTCATTCGATTAAATTTTCAGCTCTCTCCGTTCTGGATTCGCTCTCAAAACACTTGGTGCAAGGCAGGGCTCTCTTTCTTTCCTTCTTTCTCCATTGCCTTCGCCATTTCTGTGATTCTTTCCTTCTTTTCGTGTAAATGGTGTTACCGGGCTTGGGCGAAGAGAGAGGGCAATTCCGGCGCCGGAGGCCATGGCGACCAGTCCCAAGGGACCGAAGCGCCTTCACAATTTCACGCTTCCGTGCTTGAAGTGGGGAAGCCAGAGGTACCTTAGGTGCACAAACGCCGCCGGCGCCGGCGCCTCCAGCAACGGAGATCGGCGATCTCCGTCGTCCAGGTCTGACGACTTGTCGCCGAGCCGGAAGATGGAATCGGAGCCGGAGACGAACCATCCGATGGGCTCGAGGCTGCCGAAACCGGGAATCAACGGCAGCAGCGGCGACGGCGTGAAGGACGGGATCGAGGCCATGAGACAGAAGCTGATGTCTGATCTGAAGACCGAAGCCGATAAGATGAAGGACGCGATTTTGAGGAACGAGGAAGAGGATGAAAAGGCGGAGGAAGAAAAAGCGGGAATCGCCGCGGCCGACGAAGGCGATGGTGGCGGAGGGCGTGAGGACGTGGAATCTGAGGACAAGGCGAGCGGAGTGTAAGGGTCTGTTTGGCGGCGGAGTTGGCAGTGGGAGCGAGAAAGTGTTGAAGGTTGATGAGAAGAAACCTATTTGCTCCACGCCAGCAAGAACTGACGGCGCCGCCACGTTGTCGAAGTTGAGAAGCAATTCCGATAAGACAGCGCCAAGGCCAAAATTTTCCCTACAGTTAACGAAGAAGGAGATTGAGGAAGATTTCTTGAAGATGGCGGGCCACCGGCCGCCGCGCAGGCCCAACAGGAGGCCCAGAGCTGTTCAGAAGCAAATGGATGTAAGTTGCATTTGATCGTTTTGCTTTGATTCTGTGTCACGCTGCTATGCTTTTTGTTTGGGTTTTTTGTTAGCTCGTTTGTTGTTGTGGAAGATTTATGTTTTCGGCGATATTCCGATTTTGATTTTTTATCATTTTGTTGTGCAGACTATGGCTCCTGGTTTGTGGTTAACAGAGGTTACACCGGATTTGTACAAGGTTCCTGAAGAGACAGTGACTGGCAAGGCGCGTCAATCTGGGAAGGGGAAGGGCAAAATGCATCTGGCTGAGTCTGATGAAGAATCTTGATGGATGGATGTCTGGAGTGATATTTCTCCCTGTACCATCTGGTTATGTTGCTTTGAATGCTAATTGTAGTTTTGATAGATATATAGTTCATTCATTTGTTTATAAGAATAATTCTCTACTGGAAAATGAATTGTGATAGAAGAGGATACTGTAGTTAGCTGATTTTGCTTGTGGAGCTCTGTGGCTTCAAGTACGCGGCTATATCACAATTTTAAACATTGATTTCAGTTACTTGATAATGGCCAGTGACACTCATTCAGACTCGGTTGTATTATTCTCCTCTTTCTGAGATAATTTTGTTATGTTTGGAGTAAATTAAACTTTATTGTTAACCCCTTAGTTTTGGTGCATATTGCACTGCATTAGGACTCATTGTGTCAGAACAGCGGACTCGCCTACTTGTTACTGTATTTTCCTTGTCATCTAAACTCTAAAGTCTTGTGAGTGCATGCTGTTTCATCGCATCTGTTGCTGGTCTCTCAACATGCAATAGAAATTAGAAACTCAGTTTATGTAGGTAGCCTGCTTTCCTCCAAAGCTGCAGGCTAGAGCTATCAATTGCTGAATTGTAAATGATAGCAATTCTATGCTTTGCTAAACCCGAATATCAGAGTAATAATATTATGTTTCTTACGCAAGCTAGGCCATAGTGCTTATTGGTACTATTTGTTTGCCATCCTGCAAACCCAAGCTACAAGCTTGAATCATTCATATGCGAAGACAAACATTTCCGCTTCCAATACGTCAAATGTCGTGGCGAAGAAGTGTTGAGAAACTCGTGGGAATCAGCAACAGAGAGTATCAAACCATACAATTTGGTTGACCTGGGGTTAAACTGTTTTCAACTTTAGTATACCTATAGAAGCACTACTTTGCAAATTCACTCTACGTTTGTGATTTGGACTCTTCGGAAAGTATCCGTCTTCCTGCAGAGTCCTAGTGACCTGAATTTCTTACTTGACAAACATGGTCTAACCATTGCGGTGATTTTACTTCTGTTACAAGATGATTTCTCGTGCTGGTATTCATCCATTACTGCATTCCTTCAATGTGGTTCTCATGAGACTGTGTTAGGGTCTGATTTTCGGAGAGAACAAAGGTGTGCAAAAGAAAGAAACATACTGGTATAACAGGGAATATGGAATTAGGGAAGATTGTCGATCTTGTGAGCCCTATTGGCCCTAACTAACTTGCTTTGTGTGTGCTGCTAGCGGGGCAGGGGGTGTGTGTGATTCAGTTAGGGAAAGGGGATATTTGTTTGGGGTGTGTGGAATTGGGAGGTAGGCGGAATATTGGCATAGGCATAGTAAAGTCTAAGCTGCTATAATGCTCAGGGTTTCTCCCTGTTCTGGATTTTCATTTCTTCAGTATTTCTCTTTAGTGCAATGCATAGTTTCTTTATATTTTTGTTTCTATTTGTGTGGTTTCTATTGCTTTGGCATCATAACTCCTAGCCTTGGAGTTGTGGGGCACATGGAAGCTGACATGGACAACTGAATGAAGAAATTGTAGAGGAGATTTGGGGAGATGACATGGCTCATGAGGGACCAAAGGTGAGCTCATCGTCAAGGTTGGTTGCTGCTCGGAGAACTCAACATCGTGTTGATTCAAATGATGGATGGAACGTGGGTTCCCAAGGAGGAACGGGACCATGAAACTCCTCCACTCCTTGCATTGAGATTTCGCCTTCTTGGTCTCAACATCGAGAGGGCAATAACTCGCCCATTCCTATAGTGGGTCTTTGTGCCATCGTGATGGAACATCTTGGGAAGTTGATGCACTTGGGACAGAAAAATGGAGCTTCCAACTTTTGTAGGGGAGGACCCGCTTGACTGGTTGGTCAAAATCGAGAGGTACTCTCTGGTAAATGGGATCCAAGCCTATGGAAAAATGGAGGTGGTGATCCTGACCCTAGAAGATAAGGCTCTGAACTGGTTTCAAACCTGGGAGGACCAGTTTCCCTTCGTATCGTGGAGACAGTTCAAAGACGCGATTCTGTGAAGGTTTCAACTTGGAGTGTTTAAAGACCCATATAGGCCCTTGTTGCGATTCAAGCAGCTTAAGTTGGTGATTAAGGTGTTTGAAAAGTTTTTTAGGCGTATGATGGATAGGGAGGTCATGAAGGGGATATTCATCAATGGGCTACGCAAGGAGTTAGGAGGTGAAGTGAAAAGTCTAGAGTTGACTGGCTGAGATTAATGATCGTACCCTTTGTTGGAAAAAAGGAACAGTGATTGGCATGGTAGAGGTGTGACACTAGTAAAGAGGGGATTGGGCTCCAACAAAGACCCAAATCCACAAAAATTGGACCCATGATGCACTTGATCTAGCCTAACAAAGAACACAAGTTGGATAGTGGCCCGAATGGCGTTGAGGCAGTCCAAGGGGATAAGAGCAGTCCGAGGAGATGACTCTCCCAAGCTGAGTTATAGGAGAAAGGGATTGTTTCATGTGTGGGGAGAGATGAGGTTAAGACTAAGGTGAAGAAGAAGACAAGACTAAGGAAGATGAAGTAGAAGATAAGACACTAGATTTTGAGTTAAAAACTCTTCAAATCTCGCTCAAGAGCTTAAAGTGGTCCTCTAGAAAATCCTTCAAAGTGCTCGAAAAATGGGGAAGATCGAGGTGGTAATCCTCATTGATACTAGAGCCACCATCAACCCCTTCTCAAAGATCTTGGCCTAGTGAATGGAAGTAAAGGTGGATGATACTCCTAAGTACACTGTGGACATGGTAACAAAGTAGCAAACAAGGAGCCATCGGGTTTCCAAGGATGCCATTGTGAAGTCCTTTATCCTGTTAGGGCTAGAAGGAGCTAATGTGTGCTTAGGATATATTAGCTTGAGAGCCAGGGAACAATTGTAGCCAACTTCCAGCAATTATTTATTATATGGAAGGAAAAATGTGAATAAGGATGTTTCAAAAGGACCCTACTTTCATCAAAACTGAAGCCTCATGGAAAACAACTCTCAAGGAACTCCAAGGTGATAGGGAGGGCAAAGGCCAAAAACCGTGGCTATAGTAAAGAAAATTGTTTCCTTTAGAATAGACAATGGTTTTGCAATTGTGGAGTATGTGGATGTTGCCTATTCGTTTAGGCAATGGTTTTGTACTTTCGGCCATGGTAAAGGGAAAAAAAGTGTTGCCTTTATCAATAGAATAGACAATGGTTTTGTTGATACGTATTAGACAATGATTTTATCTGGTACCTTTCATTTGACAATGACTTCACATCATTAGATAATATATGACAGTTGGAAGATTTTTTATACTGTTACAAATTTTAAAGCATCAAGTTGCACTTGTTGTTGTGATGAATATAAGTAACGGTTTGAAAGCGTTACTAGTTATAAGCAACGATTTTTACACGTCATCTTTCTCAATTGGCAACGGTTTTATAGTAAGTATTATTATTTATAGAAAATAGTTTTACAAGTGTTGTCTGCCCAATAAACAATGGTTTTATTAATGGTACTAGTATTTAAAAGGAACAATTTTACAAGTGTTGCCTATTTCAATATAGATTTTTTTTTAAACAATAATATTACAATAACAACAAAAACATTGTAAAGCAATTTACCCTTGACAAGTACGTACATGTAATTATCAGATCCTATTTTTAAATCCATAAGATCCATGTGCACACATTAATAACCTTTAATAAGTCGCATACAAGCTAAGTCATGACAACTACAAAATACTATTTCAAAATCACATAACAAAAGGATATAAATCATGATAATATCCAATTAAGTATTGACAGTTACAAAATATTCACTAAGTACAAAATGTTGTGAAGTGCAGCATCAAAACCCTTTATCATTCAAAAGATCTTGATATCTTTCACTCTTATCTATTTGATCATCACATTCTTTGTGGTTGGGTTCTTCCTTTCCTTCAACATGATTTTGCTAGAAAATCATGAAATTAAATACCATAAACATATAATCAATAAAATAAGGCAAGGGTCAACATAAGCACAAGACACATATATAAGTTGTAACACCCTAATATTTAACTCAACACATCTAGGACACATTTAAGCTAATTATTAGAATTTACTTTTTGTTTCAATCTTTGTTTTTAACTCTTGAAATTACTTTAGTAAAAATACTGGTAAATTTTTTTCTTTTTGAACTTTGAAAACAAAACGTGATTCGCTTATACTAAGAAAAACCCATTATTTGTCTCGTACACATAGAGGAGAAATAAAAACAATTCACGGCACACACACAATACAAACACAACAATCTCGTGAACATAAGCACATTATCATCATATATATATATATATATATATATATAGCATAAATATTAACCATTCTACATCACGCATGAAAATAAACTACTAAAAAGATATCATGCCCACCAATAGAGGTTGGAATAGGTACGTCATCTGAAAAAGTCATAAATAGTATCCAGATAGAAACTAAAACAACCTACTAAAACCTCTCCTCCCACTCCTACTAGGGCACGCCTAGAGAGTAAATAGCCTCTAACAAAAATATCAAAAAAAGGCTAACCTCTCCATGATATGCATAAGCACTCCAAGGTCCACCATCGCACCTTCTAACGATGCTCTGAGAGGGAGGAATGTAAAGGCACGCGACACAAGGTTAAGGAGTAGTAGACCCACAAGATAAACATGAGCTCTTCCGTGGGCGAGTGGTGTAACATCCAAGATATATATATACATATAAGAAAATAAATAAATAAAATTTAAATTAAGCTTTATTAGTTGGAATTTTCAAAATCCAATAACGTAGAAATGATGAGAGTGATTCAATGCTTTTATAAAAAAAAAAAAAACGTGAATAGTGTTTTGCAGGCCCAGCTCGCGGGCAGCCAAAACCCTAGTTAGGAACCTGAGGTGCCCGAAATTTTGAAAATATGGGGATGAGGTTAGAAGTACTTAGAAATGAAAATTTCATGCTTAGAATTACTTTCGGGTAATATTGGACTACCTACGGTATTTACCCGTTCGGTGAAATTTCAGTGTGCGATTTTTAACACCGAAAGCTAATTTAACCTTTACAAAATGATTAACCTTATCTTTTTACATTACATGAATGGCTAAGATTCAATTTTGAATTTTAAAATTGAATCATAGCCATCCTTTTCATCTTTAAAGATTAGAAACTATCCTAGACTATTACATAACATTATGACATCATCACTTAAGAGATAAACATGAACCAAGGCTTCTTTAAGAAGCCACAACTTCGGCCACTTCAGAAGGAAGAAGAAGAAGATGGTTCCTCCATAGCCAAGAGCTTGAATTGGCTTTCAAATTCCAAAAGCCCTAGCTTAGAGCCATTAAAACACAAACCTTCCTTCACTAAAATTGATCTACACTTCAATCTCTACCAATCCAACCGATTAGAATTTCCAAACCTCATCATATTCACCTCATCCATCACTGATCAGAGGAGGTTTTGAAGGTGTTTTGGGAGTCTTGGAGTGGAGGACTCTCATCTTGAAACAAGCTAGAGACAAAGATAGACTAGCCTTCAAGTGTAGGGTTTTTCATAGTTCTTTCTCTTGAAAATTTTGCTAATCTGTTCTGACTGGTTTTATTTCGAAATTTTGATGGTATGTGGTTGATGATATATTGTTATTGATGTGTGAATTTTGGTGGTGGGTTTGGATGGTGTTAAAAAGGGGTTTTCACTAGAGGAAATCTGGACTAGGCTGCTGGAGTTCAGGCTGTCCTGCAAGCAGCAATTATGCACGAATTTTCTGATATATTTGTGGGTGTTTTCATAAGCTATAAAAATTATATGTTGAATAAAACACCTTAAACTAACTACATGAATTTTATTGGGTGTTAACTTTGAAGTTTACTACTTCAAAAAAATCAAGAACCGAATTGTGACTGGTGCTGCCTAAGTTGTTGAAACTGAAGCAATAAAGTTGCCCGATTTTATTATCATAGTAAATGATTGAATGAATCCTTGAAATTTTTACCTGAAGTTAATAACATATTGAGGTATCACTGTGAATTTTATTGTGCACTAATTCAATCATTTGCTAGGGTTAAAAATTCTAAGAATCCGGGTCTGGTCTGTGAATTTGGGTCCCTGACCACTAAATTTGTGCAATTTACTAAAGTAGCTAGAGAATTCTACTTGTCCTGAAATTTTTACAGGTTATTCTAGACATTTGGGAGTGTCAGTGAGAATTTTTGTGGCATATGAATTGGCCATTTGATATAGAAATAAAATGCTACTATTAGCATAGTGAATCAGCCCAAGTGCTGAAATGGTAGAACTGCACTAAAATGATGATAAAATGACACTTAGCCCAGGCATAAATTATATTCATGCATGATAGTTACTTTAAAGAGTTATTTAAGAGATATAAATGAGACCCTAATGTGATTGAATGCCTCTGAATGATGTATGCCATGCCTTGTAAAAAGAGAAATACATGATACGGTAACATGACAAAAGAGAATCTATAACTCCTAACTGGGCATGTTTTAACCTATGGGAAAAGCAGAAACAAGGCTTATATGAGTTAAAGAGGGAAGGCAAAAATAAGAACTTCCCTAAGAATGGTATGAGTCGGTAGACGTATCGGCTAGGAATAGAACTGTGTGTGATTCGGAGGTGAAAAAAAAAATGAAGTCCGATGATCACGAATAGGAATGAGCTCATGTCCTAAGGTCTATTGTCCTTTATAAAATTATCCACTGCAGATGTTGCTGTGAAATCAAGCCTTCCCTATATGAAAGAAAAGAGGTAACAGTATGAAATTAAGTTGGTTATTTATAAGATGATATGTACGATTATTATATTTGCTAATTTTATCAGCATTTTTGTATGAGACCTAATATAATATTACTTACATGAATGACCTTATTAATTAGGCCTATCTATGCTAACGGGATTTCCTCCTGAGAATTTTATAATATTCTCATCCCTATGTGCATGTATGTTGTATTGTGCTCAGATCCAGATGATGACCGTGATCTTCTTTCTTGATTCGCCAGTGGAGGTGGCATTATGACGTTGGATTCGCTGTATGTAGTAGCGTATTCCCAAATCCGAGCGTATATTTTCTTCACTCGTTCCTTTAGTAGCTCCGTTTTCACTAGAGTTCGACCCAGGTTTTCCTTTTGATGGTGTGCCCCTTCACCTGGCACACCCAGCTGTGTTCATACCTCCTGCTGCACCACCTATGCCCCCTCCTGAGATGGACCTTCTTCATCCTCCTCCTCGAATTAGACCATTTGAGGGTCTCAACGCCCGGTGGAGGTGAGGCCATCCCGATGGCCAACGGTTTCGCCTAGGAGGATGCTAGACCTATAGGGACTTTTGACTTGTATGTAGTTGCAGTGTACTGATGGGACCGTGCCAGCCTCCAGGCTGATTCTTTTGAAGTTATAAGATCCATTTTATGTGTATACGATTTTTGCTGGATCTTAATATGAGTAGGCTAGGCTTTATGTTATCGATAGGTCTTTTGGATAAAAGTCCCTATGTAGCATCGTAGGTGCTCTAACTTATATACCTGGTTTGCATATGTACAAAATATATGTATATAGTGGAGCTTTGGTGGTTGTTGTACCTTATGTTTTTATTTTATTTTATGTTAATTGTTTATATCTCAATTAGCCTATAGTATAATCAGGAGTAATACTCTCCTAATTACGATGCTACTGTTAGAGTAGTCCAGAGTGGTTAGGAGGGTGTTACATTATGGTATCAAGGGGACTATCCTATCAGCCTGAGGATTGGACTGGCTATGCTTCCGTAGTAATTGTTATGCATTAAGATGCATATATAGATATATACGTGTGTGTATGACTGGTTAGAAATGTTGTAGGTTCCTGCCACACTTGGAATGGTATTGAGCCTGATCAACTCAATATTTTGTTTGGTGTGACAGGAATCAATGACTTCAAATCGGCAAACAAGGAGCGGAGGGGAAACAACGTGAAACGATGAATACCTTTCGTGAGATGGCGAGGCAATGAGAGAACAAGGTTGCCAACCGAATGATGGAAAGGCTGAACCGTAATGAGAATCAAAATCTTGCCGGAACCCGAAATGAAGGATGCAGGATATCAAAATTTGAGTTTCGGAAGGCAAACCCCCGCCTTTGGAGGAGCTTTTAACCCATGTAAAGAGAAGAATGGATCAAGGCGATGGAAAAGATCTTCTCCGTTCTCCATGCAGATTCAAAAAGTGGCTTTTGCCACCTACATGCTAGAGGCAGATGCAGAATTTTGGTGGGTTGGCACCAGGGGATTATTTGAAGCTTCCAGACTGAAGTTACCTGGGATGTCTTCAAAGAGGCTTTCTACCATAAATACTTCCCTGCCCTCTGAGGAACGCGAAGGAGTTAGAGTTCATGGCTCTTAAACAAGGACCTATGAGTGTAGCGGAGTATCCTGCTAAATTTGAAGAGCTTTGCAAGTTTTCTACGATTTACCAACGAGACCCAGACGAAGCTTGGAAGTGTATGAAATACGAAGGGGTTTACGTGAAGACATAGAAGCGCTGTAAGCCTCCTGGAGATTCGAGACTATCCTACTTTGGTAAATAAATGCCGGGCGAGGAGTCTAACAAGAAGCTAGCAAGCTTTAAGTATGCGCAGAACAATGTCAGAAGAGGATTAGCACCCCAAGGCCCCCGATTCAAGCCTGTCATATCAGCCTAGGAGAAGATTTCCACCTAACAACAACAGGACAGAGGAAAACAACTTCAGTCCCAGATACCAGAGATGGGACGAGAGTGAGTGTGGAAAACACCATGGAAAGGCCTTGCTGGGCAACACAAATTGTTTGTTTCGCTGAAAGCGGGACACAAGATATTCGAGTGCCCCAAAAAAAAGTCAGCCCGCCCCAAACCACAACAACATGCACGCGTTTTCACTATAAGTGCCAAGGAAGCTTCTCAATCTGCCGATAATTCGGGGTAAGTGTGAAATAAATGGTAATATCCTAGGTATCCTGTATGATTCGGGTGCCACATTCTTTCATCTCCCATGATTGTGTACAAAAGTTACAATTATCTGTGTCTGAATTGCCTTATGATCTTCTTGTATCTACTCCTCCTCCTGGTCCTATTAGAACTTGTTATGCATGCATGAATCTTCCTCTTCAGATAGGTACTAGGAGATTTATTGCTAACCTGGTTTGTCTTCCCTTGTTCGGCTTAGATGTAATCTTAGGTATGGATTGGCTAGTACCCAATGATGTTCTTTTACATTGCCCAAATAGAGTTGCTATGTTTCTTTCTACCTCACTTTCTACCCTGTGATCCCTTTTTCTTTTTACTTAGACCTAGTGACACCTAACTCTAGTAAGGTGGACCGTCAGGAATATGTTCTCCTCTCAGCTAGTGAAACTGAAGGTGATCATGAGTTGAGTGGAATCCAAGTGGTGAGAGAATATCCAGATGTCTTTCCAGAGGATATCCAGAATTTCCTCCTGAAAGAGAAATTGAATTCTCCATTGAATTGATTCCGGAACAGGTCCTATTTCAATTTCCCCTTCAGGATGTCCCCTTTGGAGTTGAAGGAATTAAAGTCAATTGAAGAGTTGTTGGGAAAACATTTCATTAGACCAAGTGCCTCTCCATGGGGAGCCCCTCTTCTTGGTAAAGAAAAAGGATGGAGGTATGAGACTTTGTGTGGATTATAGGCAGTTGAATAAGGTGACAATCAAGAACAAATACCCTTTGCCAAGGATCGACGACCTCATGGATCAATTGAGAGGGCGCCGTATTTCTCAAAGATCGATCTTAGATCAGGTTACCATCAGATTCGAGTTCGGGATGAGGACATTCCCAAAACTGCTTTAGGACTCGATATGGACATTATGAGTATAGGGTGATGTCGTTGGATTAACCAATGCTCCGGCTGTATTTATGGACTATATGAACCGAATCTTTCGCCCTTACTTGGATAAATTTGTGGTTGTCTTTATAGACGACATACTTATCTATTCAAGGACTGAGGAAGAGCATGCGAGCATCTTAGGATTGTGTTACAAATCCTAAGAGAAAGGAAATTGTATGCCAAGTTGTCAAAGTGTGAATTCTGGATGGAAGAAGTTAAGTTCTTAGGTCATATAGTGTCACAAGGGGAATCTCGTAGATCCAGGTAAGGTGGAATCAGTACTTCATTGGGATCGACCAACAACAGTGACTGAGATTCGAAGTTTCCTGGGTTACAGGATACTATAGACGTTTTATTATGGGCTTCTCTCAGATAGCCCTACCTTTGACTAAGTTGACCCGAAAGAACACCCCTTTCAAGTGGAACAGAATGTGAAAATAGTTTCCAAGAGTTGAAGCAAAGGTTGACCATGGCCCCATATTAGTATTACCCGATCCTCATGAACCCTTCGAGGTCTATTGTGATGCTTCCAGTAAGGGTTTGGGATGTGTGTTAATAGAACCGAAACGTAGTCGCTTACGCTTCTCGAGCTGAAACCCATGAAGTAAGCTATCCAACACATGATCTAGAACTTGCAGCTGTGGTCTTTGCTCTAAAGATCTGGCGACACCATCTATATGGTGTGCAGTTCAATGTTTTTTCTGACCACAAAAGTTTAAAATATCTTTTTGACCAGAAAGAATTAAATATGAGACAAAGGAGATGGATGGAGTTCCTTAAGGATTATGAGTTCAGTTTGAATTACCACCCGGGTAAGGCGAATGTTGTTGCTGACGCCCTCGCAGAAAACCTTAAGTGTAGCATGTTTGATGATTAAAGAGACGGAATTGGTGGAAAGCTTTAAAAAGCTTAGTTTGGATATGTCTGTGACCCTCAGGGTGTTATGTTAGGACAAATAAAGGTAACAAGTGAGTTTAAGGAGCGAATTTTGGCTGCACAACATGAAGATTTAGGATTTAGGAGAGATTGAAGTCTGTCCAAGCAAAGAGGTTACTAGGATTTACTCAAGACCAGCAAGGTATATGGAGGTACAAGGGTAGGGTGTGTGTACCTCCAAGTGGTAATCTCAGAGATGAAATTTTAAAGGAGGCTCATAGGGGCGAATTCACCATACACCCTGGGATTAGTAAAATGTATGCAGACCTCAAGAAGATGTTTTGGTGGTCGGGGATGAAGAGAGACATAGTAGAGTTTATTAGAAAGTGCCTAACTTGTCAGAGGATTAAAATAGAACATCAAAAGCCAGCTGGGACCTTACAACCCTTAGAAATCCCGGAATGGAAATGGGAAAGTATCTCCATGGATTTCGTAATGGGTTTGCCAAGGACGTCATCGGGTTGTGATGCTATATGGGTGATAGTGGATAGATTAACCAAATCTGCTCACTTTTTACCCATTAAAGCTAGTTATCCCTTAGATAAATTAGCTTCCTTGTACATCCAAGAAATCGTGAGATTACATGGTATTCCTTCTTCAATAGTTTCTGATAGGACCAGAGATTTACTTCAAGATTTTGGGAGCTTTCAAAAGGCTTTTGGAACCAAACTTTGTTTAAGTACGGCCTATCATCCTCAAAAACGGACAACAACAAACGTACCATACAAACCCTAGAAGATATGCTAAGGGCATGTGTGATCGAGGAAAGGAAGTTGGGATAAGTTGCTTCCATTGGTGGAATTTGCTTACAATAATAGCCATCACGCTAGTATTGGCATGGCCCCGTATGAAGCTTTATATGGACGAAAATGTCAATCTCCGTTATGTTGGTATGACTCGAGGGAGGCAGGGTTGTTGACAAATTCAGTGAACCAGACGACAGAGCAAATTCAGAAAATCAAAAGTAAAATCTTAATTCACAGAGTCGTCAAAAGAGCTACGCCGATATTCGGAGGAAACCTTTAGAGTTTAGGAGGGAGAACATGTATTCCTAAAGGTTACGCCTACTGCGGGATAGGGAGAGCACTAAGAGTTAAGAAGCTATCACCAGATTCATTGGGCCTTTTCAAATTCTTAAACGAATCGGTTAGCTGCCTACCAAATAGCTTTACCCCCACATCTATCTAACCTTCACAATGTCTTTCATGTCTCCCAACTTAGAGGTTATCATCCGGACCCAAACCATGTTATAGAACTTGAGTCCATCCAGTTAAAGGATGACTTGACATTTCAAGCCCCTCCTATTAGATCGTTGATAGAGAAGTCAAGCTACTTAGAACGAAGCCTGTGCATCTAGTAAAAGTGGCTTGGGGTGGACCAGGAAATGAAGAATACACATGGGAATTAGAGGCAAATATGAGGAAAGATCATAGGAACTATTTCCAGGTATGAAATTTTGAGGGCAAAATTTTTTTTTAGGTGGGTGGAAATGTAACATCCAAGATATATATATACATATAAAAAAATAAATAAATAAAATTTAAATTAAGCTTTATTAGTTGGAATTTTCAAAATCCAATAACGTAGAAATGATGAGAGTGATTCAATGTTTTTATAAAAAAAAAAAATGTGAATAGTGTTTTGCCCCACAGGCTAAGGGACAGCCAAAACCCTAGATTAGGGACATGAGGTGCCCGAAATTTTGAAAATATGGGGATGAGGTTAGAAGTACTTAGAAATGAAAATTTCATGCTTAGAATTACTTTTCGGGTAATATTGGACTACGGTATTGTATTTCACCCGTTCGTGAAATTTCGTGTGCGATTTCTAACACGAAAGCTAATTTAACCTTTACAAAATGATTAACCTTATCTTTTTACATTACATGAATGGCTAAGATTCAATTTTGAATTTTAAAATTGAATCATAGCCATCCTTTTTATCTTTAAAGATTAGAAACTATCCTAGACTATTACATAACATTATGACATCATCACTTAAGAGATAAACATGAACCAAGGCTTCTTTAAGAAGCCACAACTTCGGCCACTTCAGAAGGGAGAAGAAGAAGCTGGTTCCTCCATAGCCAAGAGCTTGAATTGGCTTTCAAATTCCAAAAGCCCTAGCTTAGAGCCATTAAAACACAAACCTTCCTTCACTAAAATTGATCTACACTTCAATCTCTACCAATCCAACCGATTAGAATTTCCAAACCTCATCATATTCACCTCATCCATCACTGATCAGAGGGGGTTTTGAAGGTGTTTTGGGAGTCTTGGAGTGGAGGACTCTCATCTTGAAACAAGCTAGAGACAAAGATAGACTAGCCTTCAAGTGTAGGGTTTTTCATAGTTCTTTCTCTTGAAAATTTTGCTAATCTGTTCTGACTGGTTTTATTTCGAAATTTTGATGGTATGTGGTTGATGATATATTGTTATTGATGTGTGAATTTTGGTGGTGGGTTTGGATGGTGTTAAAAAGGGGTTTTCACTAGAGGAAATCTGGACTAGGCTGCTGGAGTTCAGGCTGTCCTGCAAGCAGCAATTATGCACGAATTTTCTGATATATTTGTGGGTGTTTTCATAAGCTATAAAAATTATATGTTGAATAAAACACCTTAAACTAACTACATGAATTTTATTGGGTGTTAACTTTGAAGTTTACTACTTCAAAAAAATCAAGAACCGAAT